>CM077799.1:9933647-11133647 GCA_039737535.1 Lagodon rhomboides
TTGAGCTTCTCCACGGTCCAGTTCTGGTAACAGTTGATGGTCTGGTCATCGTACTTCTGGTTGGGGGCCTTGATGACTAGTGTAACAGGATTGTCCACAACACCTTGATCCATGACTCAAAACCATTTGCCTCCAGTGGGAAACAAAATAATCTGGACTACCCTGTCAGAGTAGTGGATACAGACGTGCTGATCGTTTTCTAGTGTGTTCCTGGTACCATTGGAGCAACATTTAATGCTATGTATAGCTTGATGTTGCTAATGCTGCAGCTGCAAGGTGTTTCCTCTCCTTTCTGAACAGAGCCTGAGGAGACAAAGATAAACATGAGGTTAGCTCGCCCTCAATAATAGTCCAGCAGAGTGATAAGCAAGTGACAATTTGTCATTGCAATCTAACGACACCGTAATATCTGACATTTAATTCACCGTTACTAGCTTGAATGCGGCATCTAACACACATTTAACCAGTCAAACGTTTGATGACAACTAGCGTAACGCTGTTGGATGGACGGATAGAGACGTGACGACATGTCTCGGACAAAATATAACATTTCCAAACAACTAGCTAGTCCTGATTAAGAGTATTTGACAACTGGCTAAGCTAACGTTAGCCTCAGTGGGATTTTCTGCTGCTAGTGTCAGTCAAACCGAGCGGAAAAAAGTTGTGGGCTAGCATACTTAGCTAGGCAAATTAAAACGATCTAGTTATACAAATACATCCGTTTCAGACAGAAGGGTAACACATCTTGTTTACCCACCTGGTTGACCCCCAGTGACCGAAACACACAGCCTACTTGTAACTCCAATCCCTGCCTGAACCTGGGCTTCTCCTTCTTCTTCTTCGGTGGATTTCGGGATGTTGTCGACATTCAACGTTTACGGCGCAGTACCGCCACCTACTGGTAGAAGTGTCAGTTACAGCCAGCAGAGAGTGACATAACCATTAGGATATCTTGTGCAGTTGATGGACATGACTAGATATGTTTAAATAAAGTATTTTATTGTACAAATAAAAGTACCCTAATTGAAACACATTTTTTAGACATTTAGAAAATATTTATAAAATGCTTTTACACAAGCACAAACTACAGCGTTAAAAACAACCATACACTTGAATCTCCATCTCTGTTTAAAAAAAATAATAATAATAATAAAAAAAACAACAACATTATAACCTTCTTGAAAATAAGATTTTTTGCTGAGATGTTGTATTGGACTGGATTAATTTTATTGTCTGTATCTGTACCAAATAAACTGACAGCTATATGTGTATGTCATAGGCAGTTTTGCTCAATCAATTCATGTGGTTTCAGACAAAAAAGATCAAGAACAATACAAACAAAAGCCTGTTAATCAACTCCAAAAATACAAAAGCACTGATTGAATAAGTGATCCGGCTGATTAGTAGTGCACTGTGCCATGATGAGGTCCATTGAGGCTGAAGTGATTCAGTTTGACTGCCATCTGGTGGTCTTACAGTGTAACAACACTGCCTGACTACAGCTTCCTGTCTGATTTTATCAAACAGAAAAACCTGTTGGTGCACTTTGTTTTTTGTTGGGTTTTGTACAATTCATATCTAATACTCATTTTTATAAAAATCTGTATGTTTTACAATAGAATCAAATGCAAGTCCAGCGAATGGAAATCAGTAAACATGACTTGTAAAATACAGAAAACATAATAATAACTACTTTCATAGCATTGTCATGTTTTTATTGCTGTGCTGATGATTAGGCTTGTTCATTGATGTAGTGCTGCTGAGTTTATTTTCTTGCTATTTGCTGTATCTGGATCTGGATTGATTGGAGCAGATTTAGATCACCTGTTGCACAGGGTGTCCAGACTGGGGCCTTCCCCTCATGGCCAATCATGGTGTGAATGCGCCAGAAACTCTGTTCTGTTTAGGCCCTGTTGAGATTTCTTTGCTCTTTTGTCTCAATTCTGAGTGAAATTTGGAGTTGAGGGACTATTAAATAAAGTCACCGTTCAACTTGGCCATCACCATCATGATGCTACTTGTGCACGAGCTTAACAATGCCTTACAATAGCCTGCTTTACCTGCAGGTTTCTTTTGCTGTTTTCTTTGCTGAACCTCTTTATACCCAAGGCCCTGTAAAGACATTTCATTTTTTCCATTTAATTTAATCTTGGAAACTGTAGAGAGAGTTGAACAGAAGAAACATATTTCAGTTTCATTATCACTGAAGAGGCATTTGGTGAGATTTGGGATTCCAAGTAAATATTTTGAAACTGGTTCTGAGGCTGCTCTTCGCCGCTATTGCTGAAATGTGGGTGTTGTGATATGCACTAAAATATTTTGAATTCTGATTTAATCATGAGGTGTTGTTTACAACTCACAGAGTCAAGTCCATCACATGAAGGCACATCTGATATGTCGCATTGGTCGTCTACCGTCGAAGCCAGAGATGAATACACCAAGCTGATCGAGCAGAGGGAGAACAGGAAGCTCTGCATATAAAACTCTGATAGACTCCTAATATGACCTTCGATGAAGGACTGAGAATAGATGTGTTCAGTCTGCTCTGAAACTAGGTTAGCCTACTTCTGCCTGATTTATAAAACTCAAGAGGTGTGTGCGTGCATCCATGCGTACGTGCACATGTGTGTGTGTTAGTGTGTGTGTTCATGGGACAACAGGGTCTAATTGTTTGGAAATTAATAACAAATCCTACAGCGAACAGCACCAACACATTTCCACAGCTGTATTAAGGCCATACCTTCTGATCAAATAGGCTTTTTTTTTTCAAATGTTTTTCTGTTATTTGAGGTTACCTAACAGAAACCAAATAAGGGCTTCCCTCTCATCAGGAGGGTGAAGCACCGGCCTTGTGACATCCATCATGTTTGTTTCACCATGCTAACACCTTTGAGGAGACGACATGTGGAGCGCTGCATTAGAGGCGTCCAATTTCTTTCATTTCCCTCTTCCGCCGTGTTTCTCCGTCTGTTACCCTGCCTCGCAAATGAGACTTTTTCACACCCCGCTTCAATTCAGCAGCTGGCGATATTGTAATGTGGGGCTCTTACAACCTGCTGCCACTGTTAGCGAGATTTTAAAAGTGGAAGAGGTCGAAATGAGGTCAGCATAAAACCCAAATTCTGGAGTAATTTTCCATCCTCTATAGAAAAAGGTTCAGCGGTGTGCTATCAGGAGGTTGTTCGTCTGTTTTTGAAGGCTGTTTCTTCTTCCATTATTTGTTGTGCCATTGTGTTTACACTTGGACTTGGTCCATTCAATGGGCTCTTGCCGCAGCCACTCTGCCCCCGTTGGATTTTAATGAAACCTGAGATGGGTGCTCGCTTTAGAAGGGGCTGTTAAAGAACAGTGCAGATAAGTGACTGTCAGCGATCGTTACAGATTTTTATTTAGTGGCTGCACCTTGTATAAACTGACCCATCTTACTTATCTGTTTACTCCAAACAAAGCATGTAACGCTTTATTTTTACTCCACTGTTTAGAATTCTGGAGCAGTATATAGAAAAACGTAATAATTACTATTAACATCACACTATGATGCAGTTGTAAGCTGCATACAAGTGTATCTTTGAGTTAATCTTTATGATCGAATGTATTCCTTGATAACTGTGAAGCATCTCTAACTGGTGTATAAACAGGCAATGGATTACTGACAATATAGTAAAACAAGTTTGCATATAATAGAACACAGACATCTGTATTTCATGTGATTGTTATATGTCAGATATTTTACCGATGAAGGAAGCGAGCTGCTGCTAAGAGCTGCATAAAGATCTAGAGATTTTATTTTATTTTTTCCTCAAACTATTATTTCCACGGTCGGATTGGACCTGAAAGAACATGTTTATTAACAGTTTAAGGGTCATCTGCGAATGGTTTTTACATGTGCATGAACAGTTGCTTTATAGCTGAAGGATGTTTTTCTTGGGTGTGATATTATACCATTAATGGATCATGATAATGGCGTGCTATACTGTGTAAATAACTGTTTAAACAACAGTCACAGAGGCTTCATTCAGTCAGAACTGTTGACAAATACGTCAATAAACACTTAAAAATGGTTCTTTAATTGACAAATACTCATGCAAATAGTGCTCAAGAACTAAACAATCTAAATGCAATATTTAATAGAAAGATGTTCAAGTCGGTAGAATTTAAAAGAAGATTTGTTGGGGTAAAGTCACCAGAAAGCTTCTGATTTTGTTTTTCCCCATCGTGGTCATTAAGATGAAGGGCAACATCTATTGAAATAAGAGCGTTTCATCTTCCTGCAAAACAGGAACGTTTCTCCTGGTAGCTGCTGTTGCTGCAGCATTTCAATTCTGCAGAACGTCTGATTCAATATTGCGTGTTTATCGCCTTTGTGGCTTGGAAAAAAATCAACAGTCAAAGCACATTAAAATCTGTCATTTTATCAACACTGCTGTGAGTTGTCCTTTTCTATTGAACTGATCTGACTCAGCCCCCTCTGTTCATGATGAGTGCCTACGCTAGTGATTCAACAGTGACAAGGTCACTGCTTTAGAGGTCAGGGTACAGTCAGTCTATCTATCTATCTATCTATCTATCTATCTATCTATCTATCTATCTATCTATCTATCTATCTATCTATCTATCTATCTATCTATCTAATCTGCTGTGAAAATATTACTATGATTTGTGGATTATCAACAGGCTGATTTTAATACTATTTATCTATATATCTAAATGACCCACACACTCAAACCCACACAGGTGATTTGAATCATTTCGGCTGATTAGACTTCCTCTTGTGACTCTCCAAGAGCACCTCACTTAACTCCCCGCATGACCCTGAAGTTTTAGGCAATTAGCGAGGACTAACCCAATTGAAAGCATCTATGTGGCTGTGCACAGCCTTTAGATTACCTTAAGTGCGGTAAATAAATAAGGATTTGTCTTTCTTTGCAGTGCAACGCTTTAAAGGTTAAGTTCAGTCACTATCCGCTCACCTTCTGTTTGCAAAATTGCTGCAGCATTCTCCTAATCAGCTGACGAAAGAACAACAAAAAAACGGTTCCACACAGCTTCTCCGGCACAATGCATATTCATAATACACTGAATTATCATTTTTATGTTACCAATAAACTTCAAACTTAGTAACATTTGGAATACAGTATGCTCAGTCAAAAAACTAGGTCCTCTCTCTGTTTCACTTGTTTCTGCTTTTCACACCTCAGGTATGGCCTGACTCCCTGATCTCAGTGCAGACTGCTCCCGTCGTAAAATATTAAACAGCTAAGGTTTACTTGCGCAGAAGCTTTGGTCACGTGTTCTACCTGCAGTGGCTGGCTTAAGGGTGAATATCTCGGTCCTCCCTTACCTTCCCTTCTACATTGACGGCTTCTTTCATGGTCTACTGAGGTCAGCTGATCTCAAGGTCTGTCTGTTCAGGGCTTTGCGTAGACAGCTCACCTCTGGCGTATGTTATAAAAAAGCAGTGGACAGAGACTTACTCGTGCTAGAAAGTTGGATTTGATAGAGGCATGCTTACTGTATGCATGGTTTATTCAAATTATTGAGATTTCCTTTCTTTCCTGTATATCTTTCTATCTACTCTGTCTACTACTTAAAGGTCCAGTGTGCAGGTTTAGGGGGAAATTAAAAAGAATATTTTATACTCATCATATTATATTTCAGTAATCGTATAGTGGCGGAGTCCGCAGTGTTGCGACCCCAGAACGGACTGGCTCTAGAGAGGGCCTTTTGCGTTTTATGGCCACCATGGAGGAGGGTTGGGTGAGGGGTATTCAGTTGGATTTAATTTGCAACCTTACCGCTAGAAGCCAGACTGAATCCGACTGACTGGATCTGCAGCTCTTTGGAACTTCTGTGTTGTGCTGGACGCCGTCGTTAGTTTATGTTAGCGGACTCCATTTCTAAACGAACGTTAGCTGTTAGCGGCCAATAAAAAAACGATCCGTACATGTAAACAATGACAAAGTGTTACACAGAGCCACTTTAAAATCAAAACAAATGAACAAAACACTGACAAATCCTTTGGGGATACGTGGATTGTTTATGCTGCGGCTCTGCTGTTCGAAACAACATTTGATCTTTGAAATGTCATTAGTCACAACAAACAAAAAGGAACCCGTCACGTATTGGTCACTGCTGTCAGTTTTTGTTTGCATTTGTTCCGCGCTGAATGGATTCAAAAGCGGTTGTGCCCCCTCAGTGTAATTCATGATTGGGCACCTACAATTAGTGACTCACTGGTGTGGAAGAAGTCGCAGGCTGAGGAAGGAGGAGGCTTTAACTCCGGTTTTGTCTGTGTTAAAGACCATGTGAAGATCATTTAGCTCCTTATAGATGCTCTAATGATACGAATGAGCTCCATCATTGTTTTTGGGGGCCGTTAACAGTGAGTCACTTTATCATTTAGTGTCGTCTTCACGTCATTTTCCATATTAAGAATAGCGTAAACATTCATGATAATTAAGAGCACACTCAAAAATGATGAGAAAGTATAATTTTGCTGTAAAAGCGCAACTACTTCCGATTACTTACTACTTCTTAAAGCTTTACTCAAACCTGTTGCTTACACTGGGTGGCAGTATGTATTCATTTTTACATTAAAGGCAACAGGCAAGGTTACCTGTGATGACTAGCTTTTCTACATCTCCTGCACCTGAACCTCCAGTTTGGAACATACAAGCATTTAAACAAATGTATTCAGATCATTTAAAACATGCAAATGCATCCAGTGCATGACATTCTTGTGCACAGAGGACCATGGGATGTAACTTTTTGTGCTGTTTTTTGCAGCAGAACAAGTCTTCTGCACTTTATGAGATGCAACAACAGTGGCGAGCTGGTTCACTGCCCATGCAAATGCAGTTATGCTTTCTCAGACAAATGCATGCACGAACTCTAACTCGTGCATCAGTGAAGCTAGAGAATGGTTTCATCCACTCTTTTTTAAATAAAAGAAATAAATGCCTTTTGAAAAAGAAAGTATGGTGTCTTAATCATCCTGCAGGACTGACCATTCACCATTCACTCTATCTGTGACTCAACATGGTGCAGTTTGAGGCACTCTGCAGCACCTTTGCAATCAGCCCCACAGTTTAAACCCTCCGTCGATGCTATCTTGATGTAATAGACCATCGATTAAGTGGAGTGAAATCTGAAGATCATCTTCAGCAAGTACGTCTTGCGTCAACAGCAGAAAGAAAACTTTTCTTTTTGAGCCACATGACTGTCTTACGCACACACGTCTAGCCAGTCTGAAAGACAGCGGTCCCCATGGAAACAGGTTTCCTATCCACAGGAGCTCCATAAACAGATTTCCTGACAGAGAGAGAAAAAAGAGAAGGCGAGAGAGGACAATACTCACAATTGAAGGTCTGCAACTATATGCAGCAAGTATCTGCACATGAAGCTCTGCATGCCATATCTTCCGTGCTCCATCTGGCTCTAGTGCTCATGACTCACCTGCTAACTTGACGCAAAGGAGGTATTTTCTGGCAGTGCTCACACCATTAACCTCAAGTTTTCATGGGGTACCAGCATGAACTAAGAGAGGATGGATGAAAGCAGCCATCAGACAATAACAATGACTCAAAGCTCCCTCTCTGTAAGTGCTCTCTGCACAGGAAGGAAAAAGGTACAGATTAGGAAAGGTCAACTGCATTATATTTGGCTAAAGAGCTCCCTCCCTCTAGTGCTGAAAATGGATGTGAGGATGTGACGATAAACTGAAGTTTCATTCAAAGAAATGGAATTTGTGTCCTTTATTAACTTGTGAGGGATGCGAAGAGAAAAACGCTGCGCCATGTCTCCACAAAGGGCCTATCATTGGAGCCTGTAGCCACCTGTGGGCCTGTGTAACTCTGCCTTGCGTGAGTTTTATTTCTGGCAAGCTCCTAATGGTCCCATACAAACCCTGAATAGCATACTCAGCAGACACTGGGCGTGCACTGCTCAGGAAGAAACGCCTTGGCAGGGCCATTGTGATCAACGATGGTCCCCTACGCGGGTAAATTATTAGCTGCACCAGCTAAGAATAGTTCCTTGAATCGACTCCCAAGCATTAAAGATAATTACTAGTGATGTGCAACCAGTGGCTCGTTTTCAGGACATGTATTTTTAGGCATCCCATCAAACTGCCTTCTAAAACAGAGCCCACAGGGATTTAAAATAGTATGTTTAGAAATCAGCGATTTTAAAAAAAGAACTGCCTGCGTCACAAGACATTGTGTTAAAACATACAGTAAGTGTCTTCTTTAAATTTAGCAAGTAGAGAGGAGTCAGATGTCTATACTCTTTATATAACCTCCAGCAAAGAGAGGCCATGCTTACAGAATGATCCAAATGAAACCAAATGATTTTTCAAGCTGTTGACTATCAGTAAATGAGTCAGTCGCAGCCCTCCAATAGACCTCTCAGGTCTTCAGAACAAGGTTTTCTGTTTGTGCCGCCCTAAGTCTCCCTCTGGGTGTCAGGTTCAACCCAAGCGCCAGAATAAATGTTAGCTTAGTACATTTCTGCACAACCAATATGTGTCAATAGCCTAGAACGTGAACAAACTTGCTTTCAGGTCAGTCCCTGATTTTTTAACATTCTTTTGCTTGTCCTCGGTGGAAATATTCATTCAAATGCTTTTAATCCTTCTTTTTGAAACTACGAAGCACTTTTAACCTCGGCTTTAAAAAGTGCTACATGAATAAAGTTTGACTGACTTACAATAAGCTTTCTACATGTATATTCATATGAAGATATTGGTAGATGGTTTGACATACTTTCGAAGACCTGGTGAAAAAAAACATTTGACAGCTCAGCCCACTAACATACAATAGATGTTCTCCCTGATGAGCACCAACTTTTGTTTTACCACCCACATTAGAACAAAATCAACAGCAAAACCTACTTACTCTGACGAACTTAATGATGGCTTTGAACTTTTTCAAGATCAATCTTGAGAGCTGAAGTTACCAACTTAAAAATAACTTAATTGAGCCAATTTTAATATGTGTTTACAGCACATCTAAATGTCACTATATTGTGCAGAAAAAACTTAGTGTTGCGGGTTATTTTATGGCTGACTTTACCAGATCACTTGATTTGCATGTCTTAGCCAGACTTATTTTTTCTCAGTCGAGGGAAACCTGACTTACTTTCTCTTTTGGTTCAGTTTTGGCAAATCAAGGTCTCTGACTATAATCGTGGCCTCTTGAACAGTCAATTTAAAATAGCTTTTCCTCTCCAGGCCTCATTAATCTGCAGCAGGAAGAGCACGTGAACACTGACGAAGGACTGTGGTGAACCTGGCAGCTTGGATAGCAAAGGGGGGGACACTGAGCCACAATATCATCATCCTAGAAATACCATATTGGAGGAAAGGAATGTGAAACATAGACATCTTATTGAATTCTGGAGATTCAATCACATTTCCCTTTTAATTTTCACTTTTTCAATTTTCAATATAAAAAGATGTATTCAAAATGTATTTATACCTTTTAAGTGATGCAGCAGGTTCTCAGTGTATAGGTGTAAGTTTAAAAAAAGTGTCGTGATGGTCTGAGGGTTGTTATGAGCTGCAGTTCTTGTGTAACTTGTCAAATCAAGTCCCATTCATGTCATCACCCTCCTACAGTTTGATTAAATGAATCACACTACACTGATAAACATGTTTACTGTCATCCCACCGAGGCAAAAATAGATCTTAAACGAAGCATTAAGTGCGTTGGTAGTGTGAGGCATGGCGAGCATCGAGAAGACCTCCCTCTTCTGTGTCCTCCCCCATTCTACAAGCCAAGAAAACAAAACATGAATGGAGGGACAGACTCAGGCATGTCAGCGCTGTCAATGGGCTCGTCCACTCATTCAGAAAGAAAACCAGCGTACACCAACTTGTTGCAAACAGACTCTCAGTCGATCATTTTCCTGTCTATCAACATACGGATAATGGACGCGAGGCCTTTGCAATAAGCGAGTCAAGCGGAAAGCTGCACTTAAGTGAAAGTGCTGTGCAATGCCCAAAGTGTGTTGTATTGAGCAAGGGCGAGTTGCCATAGCTACGGCTTCATCAGAATGCAGGACACGTATAGCCCAGTCTAACTCCACTTGAGATGTGAGAGAGGGGACAAGCAGGTTGAATTGATGCACTCTGCAGAGTCACAAATGGTGCCATTAAGTTCAATTAGCAGGCATCCATCCGGCAACTTCAGGCTGTTGTCTGGAAAGTTGTTCCTGAAGGTCTCTTATACAACCGTGGTGTGACTTGTGTCTACCTGAGAGCGAACTGCCAAGTTAACGTGCTATAACTGACAGAACTGTGGCCCCCGCTGGAGGCAATCAGATCCTAACACAGCAAATGGGCTACAACACAGTTTAAGTGTCATGTCATACACCGTTGGAAAGCTAAGATTGTCACGACTATATTCATGCAAACCCACTCAAGATAAAACCAATCTGCCAGGTGCAATCAACAAACAAAACGGTGTTCCATTATTAAATGGAGACAAAATACACCCCCCCAGAAAAAAAAAAACTGCGATGGCGGATGTTTTCTCATGAGACCCTGAAATCAGTTACTTGATTGATAGCTAATTTGAGCAGATATGAGCTTCTATGCCTGCCCTAGAGACTACAACAGCCAATGAGCAATCGTGTAGATAAACAGCTCTGTTTTCAGCTTTGTGACAATGTATTTTCAAGCTAGTCCATAATCTAAAGAGCACTTAGGAAGGCAACATTTTGTAAACAAATTCTCATCAGCTTTTTACAGAGGAGCAATAGAAAGCATTGTGACAGGAAACATCACAAACTGGCACGGCTAGTGCACGGCTCAGGACAGGAAGGCTCTACAGCGGGTGATTGAAACCACCCAAAACATCATTGGTACCCATTTACTGAGCATCAGTGATATCGGTGAAGTGAGACGTCTGCACAGAGTCCGAAGGATACAAAAAGACACCAGCCCTGCTGCCATCTGGCAAAGGATAAGAATGCAAAAAAATAAATATTTGTACCCATCACTTTGCATTTACAAGTAAAGGATATAATGTTGATGGCTCATCTTGAACTCATTGGCAGCACCACATTGATCGATTTGTGCTAGTTGCATGCTACTTGTATCATTCTGCACGAGAACTCAGGCTGTTTGTGCAACCGTTTTTGTTAGATTACATATTCCGGATGCAGAGGCAGGGTCAGAACCTGCTCGGACAGCATTTCAACAGAGGTGGCAACATTGAAAAGTGTTTTTTCTCTCCATAACCTGTAATGACCCTTCAGCGCTTGACCTTGTCATGCCCCTCCAACCTCCCTCTCCTTGCCGCCATGTCGGTCAGCGCAGCCCCTCGACGGTGCCCTACTGTTCCAGCTGTCCTCTCAGATCCAGGCAGAGAGCATCGAGCCACCTGACAGCAGCCACTAGAGCTTGTCAGTATCAGAGCGATGTATTCAGCTCCATCCTCTCCTCTCCCCTTAAGGGCAGCCAACTTCCTGTTGCTGGGTTACACTAATTGTCGCATTAGTATTCTGTATTGAGCTGCCACCGGAAGCTGAGGTTTCATCAGACACCGATGGCCAGTGCAAGCCGCTGTAATTACAACACCGCAGAGAGCGTCTACTGCCTTTGTCTGAGTTTCTCAAACCAATACAGCTGCTGCTGTGACTGTTTTGCTTTTTTCCATGTCTGACCTTTAAGTTGAACCGGAACGTGGGTCATATTTCCCTCTTTGTATATTGGACTTGTGCCTTTTGTTGGAGGACCTCTTGTTGCTCTTGCAAGACAGCATTTTAGTTTGCAACCAAGGAAATTGACAGGCTGAATGGGAGTTTTTTTTTAACTGTGTGTGCAGCAGACCACAGCTGTGCCATCTGCAGTATGAAATGATGTGCATCAGATAATCAGTATAATCATCAGCATGATCAACTATCAGTTCTGCAAGAATTTCCCTTTTTGCTAGAAAGACTTGCATGTACATCTCATCATCTTACACCTTCTATAAACATGTTTGCACTGACGTGCTGTTTGTTCATTGCTATATTGAACTACGTATGATATTAAATGTTCATTTTCAGACCCTGCTGCCTTCACTGCTCAAAATGTTCTCTAATTTATTCAGAGGAGAGAGATCACCACAGCAACACGGCTATCACAAGCTCAGGGTTCCTCCATATGTCGCGCTCAGTTACCCTGACAACATGTTTCGTGGTTAAGTTCCAGCACACAGGAGCTCCCTGCATCTTGATAAGGAATGACTGAGTCTAAGATATAAAAGAGGAATTACCTTTTGTGCAAAAAAACAGTCCAGATTTGGTGTTTACTTCCGGCAGTAGGGTGTCATCTCAGTAAGAACATGCATGTGCTCATGCAGAGTGTGTTCGTATGTATGAACTGGTGAGAGGGTGTTGCACGCAGAGGTGTGAGCAGTCACTCAAAATATCAGACCTGGTGATGCTCAGTCAGTGACGCAAAAGATCGTTGCTGTCTGTGTTTATCCCTGACCTGGCCGAGGGCAGATGGAGGATTTATGTCACTCTGACTTGCTGTTTTTCTTACTTACTTACTTGCTGTTTAACAACACCGACCTTGTGCACAGAAATCTGCTGCAGTAGAAACTTGAAGATGACTTCCTAACTTTGCATGCAGACCATGTTCCTGTCCTGCCGCATGGATGGAAGATAGACGGATCGCTGAACTGGTCGAGCAAAGATTTCACGTTCCCACTGTTCACCTGCCTTTCTGCCTCACCATGCACACGTTTTTTTTCAGCGAGTTGTGCGTCATTGGACCTGTGTGAGTCTAATCTCTCTGCAGCAACATCTTTGCCTCTGTCAGGAGGAGTCACCGGGGTCTTATGACTAAATCATAGGCTTGCTATGTCAATGTGAATGAAATACACGGACTGACAGTAAACATTTATAGGTATACAGCATTTGTAGGCGAAGAACATTCTTATCTATTTCTGTAATGAAAGACAAGAACAATTAACAGCTGGAGGCAGCTGCAATAAACAAAGACGATCATCACTGCATGCAAAACAGGACCCAGGATGTTTTATATTGTGAGGAGCATTTGAGTGGCTCTTAGAGTGGCTGGCATGCAGAACAGTCACTTACATCCAACTGCTCAAGTATTTGTATCATAGAAGAGGTCTCTTAGAGCATAAACATCTCTTGATTTGCAAAGCAGAGATTGTGACTTAGCATTGATGTTATTAAATGTGTTATGGTAATTTAACCCAACAGCAGACTAATGGAAGATAGATGAAGCTTGTCCTCCTCCTGGAGTATCGTATCTTTTAGATTTATCTTTCTATTTACTTAAGGCTCAAATGAGATTTGCAAGACGCCATGTACACTGAAACAATTGTTTTAAAGCTGCACTGATCAGTATTTTTATATCAACAGTGGATCAAACGACAATGTGCATTGCGAGATGTGCTTGTAGTGATGAACCCACAGACAATTATCCCCCAACAATCCAGTTTCTGTGAGCTCTGATTTTTACCGTCTGACACAGTTTTGATTTGATGAGCTGCGACTTTCACTGTTTTGGTTGACTCTCAAAGCTCTCATTAATACTGTTTACAGCCACAGCAGACAGCTGCTTTTGGAGAAAAAGAAAAGCTCTGATAAAACCAGTGTACGCTACCCATCCAGAAACAAACAGGAGACGGACAAAGTTAGTGACTAGCTTTTAGTGGATGGTTTAGCAGCTAAAGAGCCTCGGGAGTTTGAATCAGAATATTGGACTCATGTTTGTCAGGTCTCTCCAAATGAATGATGTTGCTTCATATCTGTTGGATGTGTATATAGGCAACTGATTGATAACACTCTTCTTTTTTCTCCTGTGTGTTAGCTGTAAATTAGCTAGCAGAGCCACACTCTGATGATGCGAGTCTGTGTGTTTGAATTAAGGACAATCACTTAACTCAGCACTCACCACGGACTCTGGTTCTCTCTCTTCTTCCTCAAGCTCTAGCCGACAGTGAACATAACAGTAGGTAAAAACAATGGAGGTCACCTATGTAGATTGCTGCTACAGTCAGGTTGATAGATAGGAGTGAAGATGAATCGAGTTCACCTCTGAGCTCTTCTACTGTCGGTAAACAGCTCCGGATCAGAGCAGAATCCAAAGTGATTTATTCCTCCAGAAGATATTGATCTACCCCTTTTGAAAGAGAGACCCCTGGTGGCAGGAATTACATATTGTGTTTTTAAAGGATATTTATTTATGTAGGTACATTTTGTCTTCAGAAAAATCAATCAAGGCCCAGTTAAGTTATTATCAGAACTGAACTTTCGAGCTATTGGCCATCATTAAACACAAAATGTATGTTCCTGTTATGCCTGTGTGAATGGGATCACACTACATACAATCAAACACCTGTTCTGAGCCCGATGGCAGTTGCATTGATGACAATTAATTGACAGAAAGGATAAACCTCGCTGATTCTCACATAGTTGTTTCCCAGTGCAGACGTACCATGCCATGAGGCCTCAGACATGTGCTCGTTACACAACCTGGCTGAGAACCAAGCACACATACACATCCTTTGCCCTCAGGAGACTTTCCCCACTATTTGGACAGACACACTGGCTGCGTAAACACCATTTACTCTTCCTGTTTTCGCAGATCTTTAAAGTCGTTGCAACTCCTTGAAAGTTTAGTGCAATGATGTGTGAAGTACCATTTTCAGGAGAACAGTGGCTCTTAGTCTTTATCAGAGAGAAAATTGCTTTACAAGAACTGAAGTATTCAAATTCAATTTATTGTGCTCCTTGAATAAACCTTCAGTCAGTGTTTCAGGCATTTATTGTGCAGGGAGGCATTCACCATGATAATGCAAGGTGTGCTTATTGTGAGAATGACATCTAATTCTTCTGCATGCTTCGAAGACACTTTGTTCAGATTTCTGTAGTTGACACTTCCAGCTTAATTCAGTTGAATTAAATGTTTTATTTTCTTGATTAGTGAAGTTGGTGTGCAGAGAGGTGGTATAGTGTAGAGAAAATCCAACCAAATCACAGGAGGTGACTAGAGAGGGTGTAGAAAGTACTCTTGATCCACTTCCTGCAGATTAACTGGGGCAGTTTTATCGACATCATTACGTGAGTTTCATTGATTACCTCTCGCTGCGCATTTCATATTGTTGTGAGTAAGGTTGCCCCTGCGTTGGACATTTCATTGAATCATTCGCTTTCACTTTGTTTCACTGTATTTGTCTTTCACACTCTGATTCTTTCTCTTTTCAACATTGCTGTTCAATAACGTCTGTTTCTGCTCAAGCCGCTCAAGTGATGTCATTCATAATGTCACTGTGTTTAATAGCTGCAATTAACCCACTCGCTTGCTCTCTCTCTCTCTCTCTCTCTCTCTTTCTTTCTCTGCTGTACATGTGTCAGACTGTGCATGTGATCGCGGCTAAATCGTGTCTGACTAGCAAGAAAAAAGCTCCATGAGAAACTGTTGAGGCCACCAGCAATTTTTTTTGTTCTTTTTTTTTTTTACTCCATTGACGTCAATGACATTTTAAGGGAGGCAGCACCTACAGAAAATTAACACCTACAGCAATCACTTACCTGTAAGTACCAGCTCAACGAGGCAATTACACTGAATTTTTGATTGATTAGACCAGACCTTGAAAAAAATTAATTCTATCCTCCACTGGTTCTGTCAAAGGGCTTTTCCGGACATCAACACACTTAGTGACTTCCCCTCCGTCAAAGGATTTCCTCTGAAAAAGTGCAGAAGCACTCTGCTGCCATTTATTTAGTTCTGTCAGACAGACAGAGTGTTTATCCAACGTACACGCACAGATCAAGCAACGTACTTCTTTCTTCAGGTGTTTCAAGTCTTTTCCTACACATAAAGATGCAGCATAAAGAATGTAAAGCTTCAACATACCCGTGGTTTCCAGAAACCTTCATCGCCAACTTTTATGCTGGTGGCTGGATTCATACAGTGCAGCCAAACAACCACACGTGGTTTCAATAAATGATAGATAAATTAAATCTGTTTTAATGCTGCACACGGTGTGAGTAGTTTTCCACAAAGAGCAGGGGAGCAGTCTCTAGCTCTTCTTCTTACCTTCCTATTATATGGTTTATTTTTTACTATTATTATTGTTTATCATTATATTAAACTGTCCTTTGGCTGCTGTGACGCACAAATGTCCCTGTTTGCGGGACTAATAAAGGAATTTCTGATTTCTGAGTATTAACCTTATACAGCTGAACTGTGCAGGAGAGTGAACAGGCTGATACAGATGTGATTCAATTATAGACAGTGACGCTGGATTACATGCCTATGACAACGGCAGAGTCCACCACTAGGAATGGAAACTAATACGTCACTGAATGTGCATTTTATTAGCGAGCTCATGTGCCCAAAAGTTTTGTAATTGGTCCAGTAGATCACCTCAGCTGGAAGCCACAATACGGCTGCATTGTAATTCTTTGGGGCAACACGACCGTCTAAATTTTGTCCTCTAAAAGTGCTTGTTTGTGTCTGCGACTTTTAAGGTTTAAAAATACCAGAATTTTTCCCTTTAGGAAAACAACACAAACAGACCACATGTGGAGGTTAATGTACTTCCTGTAAGTGCATGCAAACTCTTATGTGCCTGTGCAACTGGAGACATTTTCTCCGAGTTGAATTTGTCATCAGATTCATGAGTCACCATTCAACACTTCCGGTTCGAAACCGTTCATGTCATGCAGTTGAAAAGCAAAGACCTTGGGCTCTCTGGGAAATAAAAGCCACGCAGAAGCTCATTGATTTATTCTGTCTGTCTCTGAACACCAGTAAAACCTGCGTTTCACTGCCTGTGTGTAATAATCTCGAGGCCTCACTCTACTTAACAAAACAGCATCGGCCGCTTCCTGTCTGTTACATAAAGGTGAGAGGAGATCAAGGCAGTCCGTTCAGAGAGAATTGTAAGCAACCGTAATGGGCCACTGAATCCTTCGCAAAGCTGCAAGCTGCAGGCATTAATCTGCCGTTTCGTGTAGACAGTATGGCCCTGAGCAATTTCCCCCACTGTGAAGATTCAATATTTAACCCATCTGAAACTGAATGCTTTCATTTGTATCCCGTTGTAGGGGATGTCAGGTTCTTTGAGGGCTCTATCTGCCTCACAGAGACAATGTTGTTTTCATCCTTTGCTCCGGCGTCGTCTCAGAAGTCATTTACACTTTCCAAGACACCTGTTGCACATTTCAAAAGAAAATCAAACAGCGTAAACATGTTTATTTTTTCAGGAAAGGATTAAGATTTACATTTTAGAGCTGCCTTTATCTTTACTGACAACAAAACACAATGGTGAGAATTACACACATTAAGGAGGCTATATCAAATCAAATCAAATCAGATGTGTTTGATTTAAAGGGGCAATATGTATTAAATTATCATCAGAATGTGAATTAATAGCAGTTTTGGTGCATGCTAACCAGCTAGCTTGGGCCTGGCCAGGTCCAAAGCTAATCAAAGCTCCCTTACAGGCTCCTTTGGTCCCCGAGCTCCCAGTCCAAACCACTAGCTGCACAGCTAACTACGCCTACAGTCGTTATGGTTGTAACAAAAAAAGACACCAATGCAGACTCCAGGCAGGGAAATGGTGGAGCAAAGTGCGAGCTTTAAAGGAAAACTGAAAATACAATATTTAAAGTTCACTGGATGATGATGTGTGATACTGTGAACCTCAGCTGACTGGACCCTGAGTTGTGAATGTTTTGGTTTCAAGGTCAAGGATGTCAAATTCACATAATCAACATAGTAAAACCACAAGTAAATATCGCAAGACAGCTCTGAAATAGGTCGATCCGGAAGCAGACTAGAAACAGTTAATATTCTGCATCTTGCACACTTTTTATTGCTAACAATAGCTGCAGAAGGCACCATGCTGCACACATTATTCTCCCAAATGACTCAAACTTCAACTGTGCAGCAACTTCCAGTAAAGGTTGCTGTTGAGCTATTGTCTGTGTGGTCTAATGTCTCATAGCTCTACTGAAAGAAATTTAAGACAAAAAAAAAATGAATAGAGAAAACACCATGAACCCTGAAGGCCAACGCACATTTCGTATATTATGGCATTTAGGAAAGACAAATGACTTACACTGCAATAAAGCTTAATTATTAATTTAGCTGAGCTTAAATGCAGTTTAGAATATGAACCGACTGATAATAAATGTCAGCACTTTTCCTAAACGCTGTTATCCCAAGAATTCAAATTGACAACTTGTTGTGAAGACATCTCCTGGCTAATTTAGACTTGTACACCCCACTCAGCTCGGCTCATTTATATTCACATCCCAATAACTCAGTGTCAGAGTCAGAGCCCGAAGCCTGTCATTATCACAGAAAACAGTGCCGATAAACAGAGGTACTTTGTTGGTTCTTTTTTACAATAACCCGAGTAATTCAATCAACCTGTGCCTTCTGAACTTGGACACTGACGTCAGTACCTTTATTAGATTCCTATTTGGGTTTAAGTCGACTGATATCTGTCACTGCCAGCTGTCGCCTCCTGTGTCTGCCCTCGCTTCCTGTGAAATAGAAACAAGCACAGAGGAGCCACGAAAAAAAGAGAATCACAGGAGGCAGAACAGATCCTACAGAGATAACGATATCGCATGTGTGCACAATTTTAATGGCAGTGCCTGGCTTGAATTGTGAATGACATTTAATCAAGAGACATAAAATGAAATCAGACATTGTGAAGAATAAGAAAGATAAAGAAATTCAGGGGGAACCTAAGGTAACTGGATCCCATTGGGACGTCATTATTTTAAGGGGGTTAGTGATGTCATGAGCTGTGCAGGAATATCCCTCCATGGAGTCTGGTACTGATGAAAACTGGAGGTGGCTGGGGTGAAGGAAGGTTGCAGGGATTTAACACCGGAATGACGTCTGACTGCAGCTAAGAAAAGGAAAGCAGCGGAAGTACTGAAATTTGTGAGCACCTTTATGATTGGCTCAGAGAGGTAAGTGAACTCAAGGTGTGAAGGGCCTCAGTCACGCTGAGTTGAAAACGAGAGTGAAAGAGAAAGACTGGCCCAATCACAGTTCCCATCAGAACAAAGTTACAAGGGGTTGTGGTTTAAATATTCCACAATGAAAAAGGTCACGACCCTCCCATCTCATCCGTAACTGTGGCAGTAACGTACAGGGGTTATTATTCCTCTTGCTTTCTTTCTTTTCCTGTTTAACCGTTGAACTAGTTTCCATTGAGCAGGCGTCATTCTGATGTCCCGAAGTCTACAATGCACTATCTCTGAGAATGAGGTGCGCATGCAGCAGTCTCCGTAACTTAACGGGGCTCACAGGTGAAGGTTGGCAGGTGTGAGACATCAGTGTGTAATTGAGTCTCTGAAGATGCAAAGCCACTACCCATGATGAACTTTGTAGATACCATTTGCAGATCCAGGCATTGACTAAAGAAACCCTGGCAGAAGACAACCACAGGGGACGCCACTCACAGAATGAAGTTGAGTGCCGTGGAGGTTCATGGCTGCCGCCCGGCAAAACAACTGGCGGGTGAGCTAACCACCCAATTAACCACACTCTCTCGGAATCCAGTTCCATGTTTAGGTTACTTTCCTCTGTTCCTTTTCCTTTGGGAACTGGGAAAGGTCTGTGGTGCTCAAATCAGCAATAACAATGTAATATTAGCTGGGTAGCTAGTTAGCAAGGAGACATTAGCAAACCAGTAGAGACTGTTCTATGCTTGTTATAAAGAAAAGGACCATAATGCATTGAATTTATAGAGAATAAAGGTGCTATGTAGCCCGAACACTTCACCCTACCTCTCTATCCCAACAAAATTCGGGACACTCTACCTTCAGGTGCGAACGCGCAAAACCGAGGGGCAGGGCGAAGTGGTAGGGGCCCTAACCCTAACCCATGTGGAAGACTTCCTGGTGGAACACCTCAACATTGGATAGAAGAGTAGAGGCAATTTATCAAATCACGATTTTACTAATTTAATCTAAAACATAAAACCAGCAGTACTCAGCTGTCTAGTGAACACCAGAACTAAGTCCTTGACCAGAAAGTTGGTGTTCCTTGAATTGGAAAGTCTGAAACACAAGCACATCCTGGTACTGTAGTCTCCCCACGCTGTGGAAGGTAAAACTTCAGGTCTTTCAAAAATAGATTGATTAGATTGGTTCAGGTCGTGGACCACGAGACCACAAAGGACAATGAAGCTAAACTGCCTCCGTGTGTAATGACGGATTCACAAAATTGTGTGAAAATGGTGTAGCTCCAAATTACTCTCTACACTTCTTCCCACAGGTAAGATGCTCACAGGCATAACACCAGGTCCAGTTTATCAAAATTGACACTGATAGGAATCATTAGATGGGTAAAAGTTTCTTTCAGATACTTCTTTCAGATGCCCAGGATTCTAAAACATGCTCACAGTGAACAACAAACCTGTCCACGTTTTTAAGGCAAAACAGAAACACTGGCTTTTAAAAACATACCCCTGTACAGATAGATGTGTAGGCAGCTAATGGACCAGATCTAATGTAACAAATAATGCCTGTTAATGCCAGATGTGAATATTTTATTATGCTTTTTGTGCTTTTATATGCTGCCAGTGCCTCATCCACTATCTCCGCATGCACATACACACACACACACACCTCCACATCATCTAAACACACAATGGAAATAAGTCTTCGGACCTTCTTGCTGTTATCCTTGATGTTCTGTCAGATGTGCATGTACACTGGTGTTGCAACTATGGACTCGACAGGTAAATAAGCCAAATAAAATAAACTGAAGTCACTAAACAATTCTGACTTTTAGAATTTCTCAGGGGAACCGGAAATACATTTTAATATTGATTTCCTTTTATTAGTATGTTAAAATGAATCTCCCCATCTCTTTCCAAGAGCCAATTAAATTTTTAATTATGCGGCGCGAGATATCGCAATGAATATGGAGGAGACGATGTCGGGGAAGGCCAGTGCGTCATTGTCGGCCTCACACTGTTTGGGTTAGATTGAGGACATGTGAGGTTGCGGCCACTCGTTGTGTACAGTTTGGATCACTGCCACAAGCTCCCACCTGATTGCTCTACAATAGCTGCCTACACACACGTATACCTGCACACACACGAGCACATACACATTAGGTAACACTGACTCATGTTTAAAGCGTGAAAGCTTGGAGGTTCTGAAAAAAAAAAAAAAAACGGCAATTATATCACAGGTAGTTGTTGTAGCATCAAATTACGCAAACAAGTGTATCTATTGTCATTGTGTATGGAAATGACACACTGTCTCTGGATCTACATCTACGCTCAGTTTGTGCAAATGATCGAGTTTCATAATAAAATAAGCCTTTGGAGCCCAGCAGACGAGTGTACTTATATAACTGAATGGGAAATGGAAATGACAACATTATTATTCCACAAAGGTACATTTTATCTGTATCCCTGGAGCTTTAATTTAATCTGAGTGTGTCATGTATAAGGAATTCATTACTCTTGAGGCAACGGTATGATGCTTTAGCCATCATCTTGGTGGCATCCCAAAAATCCCTTTTGGACAGCCAGTAGTGGAGTGACTCAGATAACGACTCTCTGGAATCAGCAGGCAGAAAGTTCTGCAGCTTCTGTGGTCACAAAAGTAAAAACATCCTGCCTCAGGTGAGGGAGTTCATTTTGTTCAAGACTGATGAGTTCTTTGTCTGACGTTCTTTGTGCACTGTAACAGACTGCAGAGAAAAAGGAGGCGAGCCTGAGCACAGAGCTCAATCAGCACTCCAGTCCTTACTCACCTGTTCTGGGTCTTGACTGAGAGGATGAAATTACAGATATGACTGGCAAAAAATCTGCTGCTTTTAATGAAACCCCCTTGGAGACAGGATGAGGGTCAGTCAAAGTAGTTCAGGCATCTGGTATGGATGCTTCCTGGGAACCTCAATTTTGAGAGATAGCCTGGGCACAAAGAACCAGAGGGAGACCCTGGGCAGACTCATGATGGAGAGATTTCTTTCTCCATCTGGCCTGAAAAACCTCGGGATATGGATGCAACTGTTAGGACGCTATGTCATGGCGGTCTGGAAGGTCCTAATCCTGCAGGTGTCATTAGCTTGGGTTGCTCTCTCTCCCTAGTGGGATGGTTAAAGTTGAGGGCATGCCTAACCATCGACTTGTTGTCAACGATATACTGTATTTATCCAGCCCAGGTGCCAGGATTAAATGCTGGCAGTAAACGGTTCTGCAAACCACAGATACATTCACATTTGCACAGTCGAGGCTACTAAGCCATCAGTCGAGACTGTGTTTCCACATTTGTAAGTGTGTCGCCACTGGATATTTTAAGGGAGACCTCAGGACAATTTCCAGCCATGCTTGTGGTGACAAAACCTGGTGTTTTGACAAGACTTTGGGGCATCTGCAGCCATGTTTATAGTGACCCAAACAGCTATTTTAAGATAATTGAGATGTATCTCAAACCCCAAAGCAGATCATCAAGCACAGTGTTGTCACAAGACAAAACTGACAACTTAACCTAAGGAAATGTAAAGTTGCACCACTAAAGAAACGTTAAGTTTCAATAACTGTGATTCGCATTAACGTACATTGCCAACATGTTGATGAAGGTTCTTAGCCATCCAGGTCATGGCTGTTCTAAGTGCTGTATCGTAGGCAATGGGACATGTTTTAGTTTCTTGAAGACACCTCTCATCCAAGAGGCTTCTTCAGTTCTAAACTACCTGGAGGAGAGTTGCAGGCTTTTAAACTCTGTGTGGGAGTGTCCTGGGAGCTCTGAGTTTCAGAGTTGTTACTGCCACTTGTAGGTTGTTGACCCTGTTGGCCTTCCGGTGGGTTGTTTGGGCTAGGTGAGCCCGGCTGTGAATGGTTGTTAAGCTGTCTGGGGAGGGAACTCAGTACAGCATTGTAGGTGCGTGATTAGTAATGTCGTAGGTCACCTCCTCTGTTCAAAGACGGTCGTTCCAGTTTGACATAGATGGATTATTTCATTCCTCTTTCAAACCATCTGTGTTCTCTGGCCAAGATGTTTACACTGTTGTCCTCAAAGGAATGTTTTTTTCTCCTGCACGTGTAAGTGGACAGCAGAGTCTTGACCTGAGGAGTTGAACCTCCTGTGTTGTGCCATTCACTTCGTACATTGCCAGCATTTATTTTAACGATTGGGTTTATATATCTGTTTGTGGTTTTTGGGGGAGAAGATGGAAGCTAGGAAGTTAGTTTAGATTGTCATTATCATCAGATATGGGTCTGGAAACCATTTTTAAAAAATGTCTACTTTCATCAGTATACTGGGGAAGGAGCTACAAAAATGCATCCATGCATAATGGGACCTTTGCCTATATTCTTTTATGCTAGTGTTTTTAAACGTTGCAGTGTGTCAGACCATCTGTACAAACCCTCTGAGTGCTTGATAGTGTAATTGAATATGATTCTGTGGTCTTCCCACTAACTCTGACTTCAGGAACAGGGTCATTTTTCTTACATAATGATGTACCGTAGTTGATCAACACAGAGGCCAACACTCAACACATCCTCAAACACAAGAAATGTCAGTGGACCTATTTTAATGAAGTTGCTGCTGGTTGTTAATTAAGGTTCGCTTGAATCGAGGTACAGTGTCTGCTCTACATATTAGCCATCAGGTTAAACAGATTAATAGGATTCCCATTCCCTGGCAGCATTGTGCACAAGTTCAACCTCTGCATGATAAAAATGTGTTTGAGGAACATTAAATACTGTCAAATGAAAAGAGGCTTTATGAACACAAGATAGAGAGAGCTTTTAGGCATGAAATCCTGCCATTAATGACTTTAGTAGTTGTGGAAGTGCTTTTAACGTGTCGGGACTCGGGTTTACAGGAGAACCTTTTTCCACTAATTACACATTAAATTGGATGGTCCCTCACAGGTGCATTTTAATTAAACGGACTAATTTGCAGAATAATTACTGGTATCCTGTGCAACATCAGGCTCAGATAATGGATTAAACACAGAGTCCAAAGTTTGAAGCAATATCAAGTCAAAGTTATGGATATTATTTGTATTCAGAGTGGACATATAAACATTACATATTCACATTGCGTTTGCAAGCTCCTCTTCAAGTCTGTTCCAGGTCTGACTCACAAAATGTGTGCAGTACCATAACAGAAGGCTGTAATAATTCAGTAAAGGCTTCATAATAGATAATGACAAGGGAAAAAAAATAACCACTTTTCTCCATTATGGTCAATGATACCTAGTTCTCCTGCTTCCTTGTAACGTATTATTTAAAAGGATATTGGTTGTCATGAACAATTATTTAGCATCACATGGTTTTGACTCAGAATTGTTCTGTTTTTTGAGCCATGCTGGCTGGAGGGATGGCAATGTCAGTCAGTCAGTGATGGAAAGAGAGGCTATCAGTCAATCTGCTGGTCCAACACTGGAGTATACAATACCTACAACTATTGCATGGGGCAATGAAATTTGGCACGTGCAGTCAGGTTCCCATCTACATGTAGCGCATGTTTGAACTAAATTTCCAGGAGAACAAAATGCTGATTCAATTGGAATGTATGCACAACGCAATAGCTAGAATACTTTTTTGATATGTCCATGTTGCCACTTTGTGTTTGTGTTTGTATGTTTGGTTTTCAGTTTTATGCTGTTGCAAATCTGTGCTCATAGTCTGGTTAGGTTTAGGCCCAAAAACCACTTGGTAAACATCACCACTAACTGTAAATTGTCCGCGTGCCTCGTTGAAAATACCTGTTTTTTATTGCCACAAACACGTCTTGAAATTGTCCCGATGTCTCCTTTAAAATATCGGGCGATGTTACGCTTACAAACCTAGAAATGTTGTGGTCCCACCTCAGAAATGTCCACTGGTTTGACCCTTACAACCCTGTGTTTGTAGAAATGATGTGTGTGCCAGTGGTGACGGACTAACAATGGGACACGACTGGAGACCCTCTCTGATCATTTCCACACCACGCTATTCAGAAATATCAACCAAACATTTCACAAACAATTCGGAAGACACCCTATTTAATTGTTTCAGTCACTAATATGTTCATGTTTTTTTATTCACATATCAGTCGATAACAATTAAGAAGATAATTACTATTAAATCCTATTAAATAGTTATGTGGAACATAAAAATACACATATACAAACATAAGTTATGTCCTAAAGCAAAAGTTTTAATTTAAAATATTGAATACTATATGAAAAAATGAGCTTCGGACTTTTCAAGCATAATAAATGCAGTATTATTAAAATCATAAGGACATAAAGTGACTTGCAAACAAAATCAAGCAATAGCAATGATTATGATGTTTGTGTTTGTATGTGAACCTGCAACAGACAGAGAGGATATTCATATTTCTTCACTTTCTTTCTAGATAATGTTATTGCAGCCAAAGACTCTCTTTCTTATTAATAATAATTCACTCAGCCAGCTCACGTGGAACATTTTATTAGTGTGACCACAGAATATGTCTTATTATTCATCGCCTGGGATCCGACCTTAAAACTACCTGCAACATAAACTTTGAGGTTTCCTGTGGAGTTTTCATCAAAGCAGGTTCATTTTGGCTGACTACATCCGTCACACACACATCTACTATTCCCATATTGAATCCTGATAACTTAGGACTTAGGATCTGTGACCACCTATCTAATGCCATCAACAGGTTTCCACTCGTTCAACACCTACATCTGATTACATAATCCAGCCTCTTTGTACTTAACAAACAAGGGCATGCTTAGGTGCTAAAAGCTCAATTCATAGAGGAATACAGACTGGCAGTGTTTTGACGCGCATCATTAAGGCTTTAAATCAGGATTACACAACTGTCTTGTTTCCCAGCATCAGGTAGCATCAGCACTCTCGAAAAGACTATTTCACATCCACTCCTCCAGTCGGCAGATAATATATACATTCATCTTGATACTGAGACGTTGAACTTAGCATGTCACCATGCTATGGATGTAGGAATGCTAACAGCATGCTAAATGCTTTGTTTTCTATTTAGAAACAGAAACACAACAGTCATGAGTCACCAAATGGTAACTTCTTTTCTTGTCCACTGTCAGTGCAGCCGTCTGTTTGCCCTTTGGTTGAGGCAATCTCACTGTTATTAGCGTTTAACTTCTAAATCCCTAAAAGCACTACGCCTATTTTAAGGTGCAATTAATACAGACTCTTAAATAGGAAAACAGGAAAAATATAGTAGAGTAAAATTTTCTCATTTCCTCTGATATATAATTAGATTTTTTTGTATTTATGTAAACTCTAAACAGTCTGTGTTTTCTTGCTGACAGAGGTAATTCATCTTTCATCAAAACAACAAAGCCATTATCGTTACTGTGTTACTCTTATTACCCAAAATACAGGTCTCACTAACTAATTCCAGTCAGTCATTATAGCGTGGTTGTTTTTTTAACTCTAGTCTGTAGTCTGATCTGCTTTAACCCGCACTTCCACCATGCTTTTTCGGCTTGCCACCAGTCCCAGCACAGAGAAGCCTGAGAAATAAGAGATAGTTCTTTATTTTTTTCCCCATTTCTCCCTTAGTAAACATTGTTTTTTATTTCTAGGCTTAAGCTTGTCAGTGACGCACGAGCACAGCAGGTTTTAATTCTTTGATTTAACTTTTGCTTTGATGCTAGCCGGGTTCAAATGTGTTCACGGCTATAAATCTTTAAAGTGTGCCTGTGGTGAAAGACTAAGCGTGAGGCACTTACCATGGCTGGAGGATACCGACCATAATTGTCCCCACACCGCGTGACACAGAAATAACTTGTGGAATTATGTGATCCATCAAAATATTTGAAAATGTAAGTGGTGCACCCTTGTGGCTCCATGACATTTGCATTTCTAACAAACACATTTTTAATAAAGCCCTTTGTCTTATTAACACATAAATGAGTTATATTCTCAAAGCAAGTGTTACGATAACAGAAAGTTGGTATAAAAATCCAATACTTTCGATACCTTGCATAAAAAATGAAGCATTATTAAACTTTAAAGAACTCAAATTGGATCTCAACAAGATCATAAACAGTCGCAGTGATTATGATGCTGTTTGTTTCTGTGTGTATGTGTGTGTGTGTGTGTGTGTGTACGTGAAACTGAGAAAGAGAGAGGACGTATTTGAGTTTGGTTCTTTCTTTCTTTCTCCTGGAAAATGTTATTGAAGCCAAAGATTATTTTTATTATTATTAATAATTCACACAGCCGACTCACGTGGAACACTCTGTCAGTGTGTCTACAGACCGTCTTATTATTCATCGCCTGGGATCCGACCTTAAAACTCCCCGCAACAGAAACTTTAAGGCCTCTTGTGGAATTCATTTTGGGCGACCTCATCCGTCACGTGTATTATGTTCTCGGACGCTAACTCTAATTTAGGATGGAGGTCAAAGTCATTTGATAAACCAACTAAATATTTGTACATGCCCTTCACCTTGTTTCTTTTTTTACTTTATCTAATTGACATTTTTGCCACACAGCTGAGCCACGAACTAGCGTATTGCATGAGAAGTTGATTTTAGTCATTTCACCGTAATAGCGGCAATTTATTCCTAAGAATCTGGACGCAGGCATGCTAATAATCCCAGGAACGGGAAGGGACTTCGATGATAATTAATAGGAACCACCCGGATCTCGATTCGTGGTATTCAACCCCAGTGAGATGTTCTGCAACACGTAGATCAGGCGCCTGATGACAACACAACCTGATATCCGCACTTCATAACATATTAACAGTGCAAGGACAAAGTGACAGTCATCGGCATGTTTTTCATTATTTACGCCTGGTATTAAAGGTGCAATATGTGAGAATTTTAGTTCAAAACATTAAAAGATAATCTATCATTATCAACAGAACGTCAAGAAACGTTGTCCAAAGCTCCTGCGACTCCCGTCAAGCTGCTTGGCTATCTAAGCTAACACGCTAACGGCAACTACAATCAGAATAGAATACAGTTAGAAGCAATTAGAAATTAAACCTGTGGTGGCCAATTCTGACATATTGCACCATTATAATGCAATCTGTATGCGGACACGTGATCTGGATACAGATAAAGATAATCGGTTTGGATCTTCAGTACAGTACATGTAAACACAGACTTTAAACGACATAACCTTGTCTTACAGCTAACATAGAATATAGGCTGGTGTACAAATTTAGAGAAAAATTAAGACACATTCCTCAAATTAGTGATAGGTAGGTATGTGATAACTGCACACAGTAAATTAAAGCAACACTGGAGAGAGAAACAACTTTGCTTTCATGGTCCTGTCGTTTCAGCTTCATTAAATCTTCTGTATGTGTTTACTGGGTTTCTGTGGAGTCTTTTTCTTTTCGTTTCCCTCCTCTTTTCTTCTGCTCCTCACCAGCCTGATGTTCCCTCCACACCTGCGCTGCATCTCCTTCATTAGCCCGGCCCTGCTCCTGCCCTTCTCCCACTCATTACCCATCACCTGTGTTTCTCCGCCTCTCTCCACCTGCACCTCGTCCCCTCGTTGGATGGTTTGCTTTAAAATCCAGTCTTTGGTTCATTTTTTGTCGAGTCGTCTGTTGTGTCTGCCTGAGCCTTGTGTTGCCATCGATCCTCGATAAAACCATCAATCGCACTTCCTGCCCGCCGTCTGCGTTTGGGGTCCAGCTCATCGGTTCAAGCGTGACATTTGTGTCCAGTTGACCTGTTGATAACAAGGCGTGTGATTTATCAAGTCAGAAGGTAGCCTTGTGAACACAGGGACAAAATGACACAAAATGATTTAATACAAAGGAAGGAATAACTTAAGTTTCCTCTCACTCAATAACTCACAAATCCCAGTGATTTTGACCAGACAGTGGAGTCTGGTGCTGATTTGCCACCACCAGTTTCGGAAGCGCAAGTTTTGCTTTGGAGGACAGCGGTCCGAACTCATGTAGGACAACAAGGATGCATTAAAAACAGAAAGAAATGAACTTTTTTAATTGAGGAAATACAGTATTTCCGACATGTTTATGAAACGTGAGCAGTGTTTCTGAGCATTTTTTCTGCGTGAATGTCATCAAAATGAAAATGGGCTGAAACTTGATTTCTAGACGTTTGACGCCGGGAGAAAAAAAACCCTTTTAAAACCACAAGGACACTGGAATACAGCATTACCGTATCCAAAAATACCCATTAAAGCCATTTGAAAACCTGCAATCAGTGGAAGTGTGTTTGTAGGAGCAACTGGAGCAATACTACATTTACCACACAAGCCCAAACTTTTTTTTATTTATATAGTAAGGATGAAAAGAAGCTGAGTGCTGCACTGATCATACTGATTAAACACACACATGGAGAGTGTGATTATGTACTATACAGAGAAACTCAGCATCAGTGTGAATAGACCTGCTGATGTAATGACGGTTAGGTCTTTACCCACATTCCTTAATTAGGGGGTGTATTTCTAGTAATGCTAGACATGTATTTTCACCCGACTAGTCCCCTCTGCGTGAAACAGTGTGAAGACGGTTTTTAAGAGTTGGTTTGGGAAAATTGATCCACGCATGCGAGCCAAAAAAAATAACAAACAAACACCGAACAACAGAGCTGCAACAAAGTCTACTGTACAGCGTATTTCTCATATTCAGGGAATCGCTGGGAGTGAAGCTAATACACTGGATGTAACTGCTTCCCCGCGTCCCTCGCTGTTGCCGAGAGATAAAAAGCAATCATCGGCTTCCCCTCTGGCTTTTGAAAAACCCGAGCCGGTAATGGCAAACCACGAGGAAAGTGGTGATTCACGGTCACCCCTGACCCCCCCTCCTTCATCGGGGAAGCGCTCCTCTGATGGTGGCCTCCAGTGAAACTGTGAGAGGATACGTCACACACTGAGAAACTCAACCCTGCAGCACCACTGTGAGTTCATGCTGGCGTAGGTTGGAAAATGTGTTTACGTGTGTACGTAGATATCTCTCTGTGTGCCCGTCTGTCTTTGTGAGCAGGTGCTAATGCACGGGTTGCTTTCTTTTTGTGCCTCGGAGGCCGTTTGTCCTCTGTGTACGTTTGTGGGCGGGTGCTCCATGTGGCACATGACTCATTTACAGTTTTCTATATGATATCTAGTTTTAACTGTACTGTATGAATTTGCATCACCATGTACGTAAGAGCCAACACAGTGCCAAGTCAAATGTCTCTGTAGTGAATGACTCCTCCCACATAGTCTAAATACTGCCACATTCAGAGATATTTCCTTGCCAGTCCTCGCAGCACATTTCTGCTGTCACTGCTTATTCTTTTGAAGTGGTTAACAAGATTTTCATCACTAAGATTTTCCCTTTTTTTTTTCCTGTTTCCGCCATCCGAAAAAAGGCTTTTCCGTCTTTAGACGTTGTGTTCCACATTCTGAAACAAAAGCAAATGCGAAACATCGGCCTAAATGTCTTGGTTTGACGTCCTCCACCAACAACATCTTTCTAGTCATTCTGATTCGGGGGATCGTCACAAAATTTCACCCTAACCCAACAAACCTGTCAAAGCCGTGCATTTGCTTTTCTGTTTAGTTATTTGCTCTCTTGCCGAGAGTTGGATGAAAAGATTGGTGCCACTTATGTCTGTGCGTTAAGTATTGAGCAAAAGCCAGGAGGCATTTAGCATACAACTGAATGCAAGTGGAAACAGCTCGCCCGCCTCTGTCCAAAGTGCAAAAATCCACCCACCAGCGCCTCCAGCTCGTTAATTAACATGTTACATCTTGTTTGTTTAATCATTGAACACATTTTTTTTTTATTTTACTTGGGTTTTTAGAGGAGGAACTTTTATCTGACAAAATCCCTTTTTTGTGAAATAAACCTGTTCAACTCAACTCCAGCCTTCTGTTCTCTGCTTCCTGGTCTGCCAGCTGCAAAACGTGACACAGTGATTCATGTTGCCCAGATGAATGTGGTGATCCCTGGAGTTTTTCACCATGAGGTTAATAATTCAGTGATATTTGACCTTTTTTTTTTATGTCAGGATGGAAAAATGTACTCTGCCACGTGTTTTCTTTCTTCACCCAAAATATAAAAATGAATTCATTATCCACTCTCCCACACGCGGATGGAAACTTTTTTTGTTTTTGAAGTCCACAAAACATTTCTGGAGCTTGACAGTGTCAGAGAATCATTCTAAACGGCTTAAGGTAGATGGGGACTATTATAGCTCCATATAGCTTGTCGGCGTCACCCAAAGCCTTGAGATCCCACATTGATTTGAAAAAACATTATTTTCACCCTCTAAGCGCGTTCACGCTTTTAGCTTAGCAGCTACAGTGAAGATTTGGGCTCTACAAGGAGTGTTGATAATGTCTTTTCAAATCAATTTGGGATTTTCGGGCTTCCAGAAACTTGAATTATTCCTGAACGAGCTGTATGGAGTTTTTTTTTCAGTTGTTCATATATGTTTAAAAAAAGTCCCTTGGTGGATAATAACTGAATTGTAATTTTTGGTTGAACAGATCCTTTAATGCTTGCTTGCTATGTTTTATGTGAAGCAATGCATACAGCACTGGCTTGTTAAAATGCGAGAACAGAATCTTATTTCCTAAACTAAGATTCATTGTGTTTAATACTCAGTGAAACGAGCCGAGAACAAAAGTTTTTTCTTGCAAAAGGACAGCCACATCCATCTCAATGGAACATAAGTGCTGGCAACACATTTTCATTCTAATCGCTGTTCTGTTTTTTATCTTCCCCCTTAAAAAGTCTGAACTTTAGTTTGTTGCAATGTAACAAAGAGACTGCAGATGACATCAGTGCAATACCACGCAAAGCATCTACGATAAAAGCAATAAAACCTGATGGTGCAAACCCATACAGGGATAATTGTCTCAGAGGAAATGTTGTAACGTCTCTTTCATGCTAATAGAGTCTCACAGACGTAAAGGCCAGAGAACACATTTGGATGAGGAAGACAGACAAAATGACTGCTGGTTCATCCACAAAGGAACTGAGGTTATGAAGGAATCTGTGGGAGAGTGTTAAGGTCATCTGATGTGTCACTTCCTCTGGTAGATGAATTCAGAGTGAATAAACGATAAAGAGTGATAAAGTGATAAAGTGATAAAGAGGCATTACAGTGGGAGATGAGAATTAACGAAGCGAGTTTGACGCACTTTCTGTTATAAACAATTGTCTTCGGTAATGTTGCAATAATAATAATGCATGATTCACACAGAACTGTTCCGGAGTTTGATTGTCTTGAAAATGTTAATTAGGGACTCTGAAACACCGTCATCATAACAAGAAGCAAGAAAGAAAGAAAGAAAGAAGAAGAAATAATTGTGTAATCGACCGTTTTTCACATACACCTTCTAGCTGACAAGTAAGTCTCCAGAAAACAATTACGCAGCACAGCCACCAGCAGCACCTGGGGGAAAGGCACTGCTCTCAGTGCTGTTTGAAAAGCACGGGAAAATTGATCCAGCTCGTGATTGCTGCGCCATGTTCAGACGGAGACCATTTACCTTTAGGGATGCTTAATGTCTGACTTAAAAATCAATTCATATGCATCGAATGAGAGAGCCTATCAAGTTCAACACAAAGGATGGGCCTGAGGTGTACAATGGAAAGGTAATTTATCTGACACAAATTATGTTAATGGTGGCAGTGTGATTGCAGCGTAATGTCAGAACCTGTGATCTAACAGCACAAACAGGTCTGATGCTAAAGACAGCCTGTTCTTTGCTTATTCTCAGAAGGCAATTATAACAGCAGCACGGTATTTAAAAAAAGGGGGGATGGAACTGCTCTTGGTTCGGTCTGTACATATTTTTTCAGAATTACTGACACTAATAAGCAGCTGTAGAAGTTATTTGAGACGAAGATAAATGCACGAAATGACATTTGAAAACATGAACCTCCAGTTGGGAACCCAAAGGAGCCGGTGGATGTTGTGAGGTGTCAAACATTTACATTTTAGGGCATTTAGCATTTTGTCCAAAGCGACTTACAGTAATTCATCCATACACTGATGGCGGCGGCTGCCATGCAAGGTGCCGACCAGCACATCAGGAGCAGTTTGGGGTTCAGTATCTTGCCCAAGGACACTTCGACATGCACACCAGGGGAATCGAACCAGGCGACCTTACGATAAAAAGAACTTTCCAGATTCAAAAATCCAACAATCACTCTGATGACATATGCAAAGGCAACACTATGGATGCCTTCCAGGGTGGACTTTCTGAAAATATGCACCATTATCTCCATATTTAAACAACAGTCACGTCTTGCCCCTCCCTGTGATGGCTGACTGTTTGCTCCGGCTGTGGGGCCATTGAGAACCGGATACGTGTTTTATTAAAGAAGGCAGTTGTTCAGAAGTCGGTAAATGATACAAAAGACATTTGCTGAATGTTGTTTTGACATTCTGCTGCTCAGAATCTCCTCTAATCTGGAGCCATTAACAGACAGAAGGAGAGAAAAAACTCACTTCCAAATGTCAATCTGACATGTGCCGGGCACACATGTCCACAGACAAGATGATGTACTGAAGTTTCATTCATGATTAATTTCTTCTGGTTAAGTAGCGACAGGTGACTAAATGAAACGTGCCGTTATCTCTTCCAAGACTTCCTGCGTTGCCCCTCTAGATTTGTTTCCTTGTTTGGACTGCCTTCTCATTCCAGGACTGTAAGCTAACCCGTTCTGCCAAAGTGTCTGCATTTGGGTCTTCGGTCCTATCGCCGAGTACATACAGAGGTAACAACCAAGGGCTTCAATGTGTGTTGAAAAGTGGTGGGAACATAAAAGCTCAGATGAAAAAAAAATGATGAAAAAAATGATTAAAACCGTCTTCAACGTTTGAAATTCAAGGCAAAGCGACGGAGAGATCAGATGTGGTCAGGGGGGAGTAATATGACGGTACAGATACGTAATATTATTCATGTAGATATTAACATGGATATTGGCAATTGGATATGCTGAGATTCATCCATATTTCAGCCAGGAAGACTATTGGTATATGAAATTATATCTGTACATTCAGTCCAGCCCAGACCGGTTATTTTCAGTGGTCTTCTTAGTTAAACAAGAGTCTTAAAGATATGCATGAAATAATGTATGTAATTCTGCCTCTTGGATTTCCTCCATTCACCACTTGAAACTAATTTAGCTGCTGACGTAAGCGGGTCTATTACAAGCTATGCTTTTTCACACATCGTGCCACTTATAGCTGCATGAATAATGGTGAAATATGCTAGTGAGCTCCAGCACATAGTAACATACTGCTGTGTGTGTTTGGTAAAAAGTTCAGAATAGCAGCATCAAGAGCAGTTTTCTCAGTTTTCCTGTTGTGCATTCATATAAATGGAAAGTGTGGAGAGACCAAGAGCACACAAACTCCACACAGAAGGTGTGAAGTCCCAGAACTCAAAGATTCCTTCCAATCACTGAGGAGCAGTGATCCCTTATTAACCAATGCTATATTTAAATCATATATCTAGTAGAAAGATCCCCCCTGCCAACAAGAAGAGCATTTCATCCTCCACAGTCTTTAAATAGCTGCTCTTTGAATCGTGATTCACTCAATGAGGGATTGTGTCTCTGATTCTGACAGACTGACAGTGACAGCAGAAAACACGATGATAAAAAATCTTGGAGCGTAGGCGGCGATGGAATATTCATGATGAATTTAATGTCTTCATTTTGGTCCCAGCTGATCATACTTGAGGTGTCAAAATAAAGTGAAAACAACAACAACTGTAGTTGTGCCCAAACTGTTTCAAAGTACAACTTTAATAAACTTAAATCTCTTTACAAATTTTTGTTATATTTAAGTCACTACACTGTGTTGCTAGAAGAAGTGTATAGGGTGTGGACATAGAGTAAAGTATGGGTGAACTACAGTGTATTGTAGCGTTTTGATCTTCTGCCATCTTTGCCATCTGGCTGATCAGAGCAGAGTGCTGTTGCCATGGTGTCACTGAATCAATGAAATACATCTGCGGCCACTGACCTGCAATCCATCCTACTGCACCAATGAAATATGACAAAAACATCACATCCCAGTGACGTAGTGGCTATTTTTTCCTTATGATATATACCTGATCATGACTGAAAGTAAACAAAAAGGTTTTGGTTTTTCGACAAAAAAAAAAAAAAAAAAAAAAACAGAGAGCGATGTCTAGAATAATGATGCCAAACATCTTTGGTCAGATTCATTTCGTTCATTATTTCTTGATTTTTTTCTTCATCTTTGCAATTACAAAAAGAAAACCGCACTTCGACAGAACTTTGGTCTAATTGTTTTCTCGGAGGAGGCAGGCTTGATTGTGAAAAGCTGAATGCCCCTCCGAGCTTCATTAACTTTTGTGGCCGTCTCCTCAGCTCATTTTCTCAAGAGGGACGGGATGACGCGCCCCACCTAATGTTCAGAATAGACGTCACGGACAGTCATACTCAGGTCTCTGTTGGTTATGATTGAATGTGCAGAATGAGTGACAAACTCATAAACAATAACTCCGTTGCTCAGTCCATGAGAGACTAATCTAACCACCTACTGTGCTAATGCACGATCCATCATAACAGATTAGCAAAAGTTCAGTGACTGTAATAAAGACACTGAAAGTTTGTGTTGAAAGTGTGATGCAGGAAAACGTCATCAATCAGGAATACAGTATGATCTGTAACTGAGAGATCACACGTGCAGTGTTTAAGTGTGCAGTGTAAATCCTTGAGAAAGATGATTCAAAAAGATTAATTAAAAAATAACAGTTTATATCAAGGTAATGAGGCCCGGTGGGTCCTCGTAAGATACTTATTAGAAGATAGTCTGATTAGAAGACATTTTTAAGCCCTTACAGTATGAGAAAACTTATGAACAAGACTGCCTTAAGGCATTAATCAAAGCTTTTTAAAGGGTAACTCCACCAATTTTCCACGTTTGTTTACAGGTCTTGGCCAGTTCTACTGCATATGTGAAAACAGTAGTATAAAGGATTTTGTGGCTCCAGAAGAAGCCGCATGTAATCTGATAAACTGCCTCCAGAGATGTCACTCAGTGACTAAATTGAATTGTGGTAATATAGGTGGCAAAAGTGCAGTGCGCTGGTCTATTATTGCACTCCTATAATACTGGTGGACTAATTGTGGACAGTCTAACCGCAAAAATGATCAAAACTGATACAGCAGAATCAGAAATATCCCCGTTCTGATTCCAGGTTTTCTTCTTCCTTTCCAAAACCCAGTGCCTACATTACCCACAATGCAACGTTGCCACTGATTGACATCACTGGAGGCAGTTTATCCGTTTACATGCAGCGTCCTCTGAAGCCACACAAAACTTTACTTTCCCCAAATACAGTAGTACTCCCCAAGACCTATAGACACACTTACAGGTGTACAATTGGTGGAGTTACCCTTTAAGTCTTATAATTGTCTATAATAGCATTAAGAAAGCATTCACTGAGGTTGACTAACTCACCTATTTTGTCATTGCTATACCTTTACTCAGCTTGTTTGCTGCTTTTTTAACATTTGTATAACTTTATTATGCATCTTTTTGCAGTTAACTATATGGTGCTTTTTGCAGTTATCAGCTCTAAAGCAAGAAAAATGCCTTATTTTATATATAATATATACATAACAGAGTAAACAAAAACAACATTAATGACAACAACAACCTGATTTAATTGAGGTCTGCGTTCGATGAAACTAGAAACTTGCCAGATCAGCAGTCGCTTCCAACTTTGGAATTCATGTAGTCATTGTAAGACAACTAGTATTATTATAATGACACGCTTTCAAGACAAATATGTAATCTTAGCATTGAAGTGCCTTTTTTGTGGAAATAGGCAAAATAAAATATTAGCAGGGCAGCCCTTGTTAGTTGGGTAAAGAGTTTCCCCTGATCTGTTGAACCTCTTGACTCTAATTACAGCTTTTCCAGCACAGGAACGACGAAGCACCCTCTCAATTACGGAGTGAGAGCTGTTTTAACTCATGGCAGCTCGCAGGCTTCTATACGTGATGGTAAGATGTAGGTCAAATACACAACATACATACAAAATACCGCTGTCTCCTCCTGCTGTTGTCCCCCTTGACTGAGGCGATGGTGTGTCTGTCCAGCACTTAGTTTAGTCGCCACTGTCATCATGCTGTCATTCACACACAGCCAGCTCAGTAAGGTAAAAGGTATAATGCAGCTCTAACCTGTAACCCTGGGAAATGTAATAACTCCACTTTTTCCACCTTTCCTTCCCTCCACTGTGTATTTTATCCATGTTCCCCTCTGACCTTGAATGTATTATATTTCTTACATATTATATTATATTTATATATATAAATGTATTATATTATATTTCTTTTGGTCTGTTGCATCACATTTCCTGGAACACTTCAACATGATTGTTATCAACATGAAGGTCACTTAAATTCACTTTTCATGAATAGGCTGTATGATAAAGAAATGGCATCATTTTCAGTAAATTTATGTTATTTCTATAAAAAGGGGTTGTGTAACTTATGCTGAACAAAGGCCATTGTGATCACAAGCGGCACTTACAGGATAATGACGCTGACTTTTTCTATTATTTCCCAAGATCCTTTTGGGTCAGTTGCTTTGTAGTTGCAACATATAAGATGTTCAGTTTAAAACATTCAAAAATGGCCCGATCTCACTGTTGCTCCTGATCCTCCTCACGTCTCCCCGTCAGAAACTGATATGACTTGGTCGTCGCTGTAAATCAAGTCGGTTCTGTATTCTTTGTCAACAGTCCTGCGGTCCTGCTGAGACGGTTCTGCTGCTCACTCGCCTGGCTCTGTTTCTGTGGCCCATTTCTCCCTGCAAGCATTCCCCACTGGGTCACCGACACTCTATTTGAGTTAACTAGTGGACAGCAGCAAAAGTTAGAAGCAGCTAAAAATGATTCTGATGATATGATGGCAGCTTTTTTTGGAGTATGAAATTGACAGGTGGCATAATACCAAGGCGTCATCATCATTAGGTGATCTGCCTGAGAGCGAGATGAATAAGAACATAAGCAAGCAAATAAAAAAACTATTGTGGTTACTGTGTTTGCATTTAAATCCACCGTTCAGTAGCTTTCTGGCCGCATTTCTTTGCTATTCCAAGCATCACTTTAAACAATGTTGAGATCTGTTTTGTAGAGTCACGTACTGACTGCTGTGATGCTGGTTGCACTGGAAACTACCTAACACCTTATGTACGTGTCCAACATGGTAGGGAGCGATACACCTTGAGGGGAAACAAAGGTTATAGCTGCTGTGTCCTGTTTATGTTTGTAGCACAACTGTCATTGAAGAAGAGACAGCTGGCACAATGATGCAAATAGCCACAATAACACGTTTTAGTGTTTTTGGTCCACACACTGTCGATGCTTAGAAACGTTTAATGAATCGAAAGTAAGACTGTAAAAGAAGACCTTTGAGGGGACACAGAGGAATTTCTAATGCTTGCCAGTTGGAAAAACTTCTCTTATCCTCCCACAAATTCTTCTCTGCAGCCTTTTTCGCAAGTGACCAGACACAGTCTGAGCATCAGTAGGTCTTTCAGATGAAGCAGCCTTCGTCTTTGCTTCAAGTGGACCAAGCTTTGATCCTTGACTAACACCTCCTCTTTATGAAAGAGAATTTGGATCAGAAGTGAAAAAGTAACCATGAAACAAACATACTGCATGGTGTTATTCATTCTTGTATGTCAGAGATTTGTTTGGTAACGAAAGTAGGCAGCGGTAAGAACTGCCATTTCAATCTTTTAAGTGACCAGAGGGTTTACCTCAATCGACTTCGAGGCCACTGTGGCATAAAAATACAAAAGCGTCTTGCTGGGCAGAATTATGAAATCGCTGGTTAAATGGACTTTTTGCTGTTTCTGTTCCGCTGTGAAAGCTGGAGTCTAGCTAACCAGTCGCTTTCCTGCATTAGAGAAAACTAATCTCCTCATGCAGCAACCTTTCAAATCTGTATGGGGTGAGCCTTATTTGTGCTTAAGGTGGATGAATAAAAACAATGTTACATGACAAAGAAAATAAATAAAGAAAACATTTAATACATTTAAAGCCATGTTTTAAACAAGTGTATGAGTTTACAGCCACGTCTGTGTCTCTGTGAGTGAGTGTCACACTTCATCAAAGAAGGATGATAATGCAGACACTGTCAGACAAGAAGATCTAACAAAAGGCCATTTTAATGAGCCAAAGCTGTACTCCGAATAACAAAGGCGGGAACAAAAAGCAAGGGCAAAAGCAAACAAGGTACATAACAGGTTGACACAAGATACAATTAAGGGGATGAGGTGCAGGTGGAGATGGGAGAAAAACAGCTGAGGGGACTGAGTAGAGGAAAGCTAGGAGAGCAGGGAAGGAGCTGACAAGCTGGGGAAAACACTGGGATCAGGACTGGGCTAATGAGGCTGATGCGAGGCAGGTGTGCAGGTAAAAAACAAGCTTGGGAGGAACATAGGACAAAAACAGAGCACTGGGAACACAGGTGAGCATTAAAAAGGGCAGCAAAAAACACAAAGACAGGAAATGAAAAAACCCAACCCATGTCAGAGGCTGTGCGAAGGGACAGCTGCACTTTGAGCTTAATACTAAAATCAACATACTGCTATGCTTGCAATGTCGATGCCAACATTCTGAACTTTAGCCGGTGTAATAAGCCAGCGACCAGTTGTTGGGATGTTTCACAAAAGCCAAAAATGCCTGCTGGTGGAGCTAGAAGAAAAGTCCGAATATCACCAAAGCTAAAAGGATTCCTACTCTAGTGGCTATGATTTAATGCGGTTGACAAACATTGCCATATCCTATGAGCCATGCTGCTAGCAGGCTAAAGGCTAAAAACAACAAGTTAAAGTACTTAAAGTTTATTTTTTATGTGTTTTGTCACACAAACAAGATACAACTTTAGTTCTTTAGCAGCACTAGGTGAACTTTGAACAAAGGCATGTTTGCCGTTAGCTGTTTGCATTCAGACATGATATTAAGCTAAGCTAACCGCCCCCTCGCTCTTGCTCCATACTTAATGCACAACATGAGTGGCCTCAGTCGACATGACCATCCGATGAGCCGAGGCAATGTGCAAAGGAATTACATCCACCGTCTGTAAAGGTTCAGCCATGCTAGCTAAACCTTTACAGCAGTAAGTGAACCGGCACGACTTCAATATCAGCTGAAATCTCAAAGCTCGGAGGTCTATTATTCATTAGGTTTCCTCAGTTGCAAATTGGTCTCTTTGCTGAAGTGTTCCCCACATGCCCAGACAGACGCCAGACAGCTATAGAGTACTCACGCATTTTCCACAATCCTCTGAGCACATAGATATGAGTTGTCTCATATCAAAGCCACCAGCAATTTACAAAGTGTATCTTTCAGACCTCTCCAGAGAGTAAAGCATAGTCATACAACAGCCTTACATCGTGACCCGGTGCAACATGCATAAGTATAGTATAAAAAGTAGTAGTATTTTTTAGTATAAAAAATATTAATTTTGACTTTATTTGGTTTGAATATTTAGTCTGAAGGCACCAAAAGAGAAGTAACAAGATTTTATGTGTCTTATCTCCTCATAACTTTTACTGTCTGTCTCTCCGTCTCTATATCTGTATTTTTTATTTCAATTCAATCTTTCTTCCAGCAAATCGCAGTGCCATCCTCCCACGGCTGTCACCCCTTTTTTTTTTGCAACCTATCCACAAATCAGATATGAGATTTCTTTATTGAAGTCTGTGTCAGCACGAGGGAGGAGGAGGGATGCCATGATCCCAGGGATGGCTACAACATGTGCAGTGGGAACCACGTGCAGCTCAGCTTCAGAAAGACCAGGGACCTGCTCGCGGATTCCCGAAACAGACAGACGCCACTGACACCGACTGTCACCATCCAGGGTGGAGGAGCTGGAGGTGGAGATTGTGGAAGAGTTAGCAGAAATGTACCCGGGGATGCACACGTTGCAGCAAAGAAGAGCAGAGACATTGTACGAAATAGTTTCCTCTTGTTTATTCAACAGAATACGTAGCTGTTGTTGACATAACGTAATGTTTGACGTGTTGGCAGAGGTCCTGTTAGGATGCAGCATGTGAGTGAGGCAGACGGTGAGGCTGCTCTGACACCGTGCTGAGTCTGGAAACATCCACAGCACAGAGGGGAGGACGGGGGTTTAAAAGTAAAGTAAGTAAAAACCTCCCGCCCACTATGTCTACCCTAATGCAGCCGTAGATCATCAGCAGACTCACCTTTATTCCCCTCAAGGTGCGGCACGGCGTGCTTTAAGTGTTCTTTTGTGCCATCGGGTTGTGCAACACTTCCTGTGCAGAGTGAAAAGCTGCAGAACATCTGCAGTGGAGGTAAAAAACCAGCAGAGATGAGTAATACTATGAAGCTATCAGTACATTTTGTAAGTCATATTCTCTGATGAATAGAGCATCATTTTCCACACATAATGAATAAAGTGTTAAACATCTGCACTTTGCACATCCACATGCATGTTCTTAATTACCCGTAAAAATCCAGCAAACTTCATCTACGTTCATATTGGATATAGAATAATAAAACTGTTTTGTTTTTATAACGCATATATTTCTGTTGCCTTCTGTCTGCTTAGTTAATCCTCTCATATTGATCCAGCTGCTGCTGCAGATCATCACAGCACTTGTGTTCACTGAGGGTGAAGGTGACGCTGAGCTAACGTCATTGTATCTTTTTTTTTTTTTTTTTTTACCTATCCTACCTACCTATCTAATCTTCCTGCAGCGCAGTTTCCGGAAGTAGAGTCATGAGACGGTGGACGTAATTCCTTTGCGCCCCTGTCATTCCGTTACGACAAGAATATTGCAAAGACTCACAAAATGCATCCACAACTTTTATGATTTTTGTGACCTTAAGAACATTTGTTTTACTCGTCGTTAACTCATGGGGTCCTTAAAAATGTGCATCCTCACTCAAATATGGTACCCGTCCTCGCCAACATCACCAAACACAATTTAACCAAAGCATCTATGTGGCCGTGTGTTCGCTGTGTGCAGCTGTCTCTTCAATAAAAAAGCAGGAAAATTGAGAGAGGGAGGAGGGCTGCACCACGAGAGGAATACAAAAGATGAGGCCGACCGGAAGTGCTGCGACTCTCGGCTCGGCCTGAGAGGGGCAGGAGAGAGCTAGAGATGCACTCTGCCCGGGGAAAGCTCAGACTGTGAGGTTACTAAGGGACATGTCAGCTGTTTAGTCATACAACTCCTCTTCTTCAGGCATTGATTACACTAGTTTCTACAGGTTTCTTTAAAAACTCATAGAAAAAAGGTAAGAGAGGTGACTATCAGTGCATGACTAAGCAGACATAAGAAGCTAAATCCTCTCAGTATAACGCAGTGAAACTTTTCCATGCACTGTTTTAGTATTTTGACCTCACCATGCACCTGTACTGCATCAACAAATACGTAAAGACTGCACCCTAGATGTTTTTGAGTAAAACCTTCGTCCTGTGACGCACACCCTTCTCCATATTGAGGATGTCATCAACACTTTGAACAAGTCACACACTGGTCTGACTGTGATTCATCACATCAAGGTCTTCTCAATAACCAAAGAGGCACAAGTAAGAACTAGATTAAAGCTATCAGCCCACCACTGTGCATTACTTTCAATGGCCTGTGCCGGTGGTGTTGTACGTTTAATATCATATGGTTGATCCAGCTTATCTGTTATAATCACTTGAATAAAACTGTCGGGACAACTTTCATTGAGCTTTATTGGTATTTAATGTGTGTTGAATCATTGCAGAGAGCGCTGATGGTTCCTGTTTGCTTGTTAATACCAGTAAAATGTAATTGTTGCATTCCCCTGCATATAAACAAAGCTGCATTTAACTTCAAGAGGGAGGAAACAGTGAGGAGGAGTGAGCGTGTGATGGCGCTGAGTGTGAGGCTGCTCCCTCTTCACGTGGGGGCGTGTGACAGTTTTGGTTCGGTGGGCGGCTGGTGGGATTCGTTTTTAGCTCAGGAGCCTCGTGCTTCAGGCCGGCCCATTCCACAGCCCACACCAGGAGCCGGGGTGGGAGTGGACAGTGTGTCAGCAGTTACTCATACTATGACTTGGAGTAGTGTTGGAACAAAAATCAAACAGAAGCATGACTTCTGATTGTCTTTTGTCTTATTTTGTAAAAACCGTGGTCTGCTCTCCCCCCCGCTTGCGTTTCATATCCTACTACAAGCGGTGTCGTCACAGTGGGCCGGTGGCAGCAGGGATGTTTGTATTAATAGTGGAGGTGTAGGAAATAAACTGTCTGGCGCTTTGGGAAGTGGTTAGAGGCGAAACTGAGTGGACTGATCAGTACCATAGAGGAGCGTCACAGGAGCTGAGGTAATGATCTCATCTGCTGCAGAGGAAGTGGCATTACAGTCTCATAAAAAGAGAGAGAAGGGAGACTTTCACCAAACTGTTTAGCAGGCCGAAAGGAAGAGTTTGTTTTAAACTCTTTATTAAAAAGTTGCACAGGAAACAAAGAATGACACAGTCGCTGGAGGAGGCCAAGCATCAAGCTGTGCATTTTCCAAATCGCTGAGCACATCAGTGCTGTTACTGCAGATGTGTCAGACAAATCAACCAACAGAGAGTTTTCTTTTTTGGGGAATTCTCACTTGACTTTTTACTAATTGTCGTGCCACATTAGTCTACCTGTACTAATGGTACTGACTCATCGGTAAATAGGCCTTCTGGTAGAAGTCAAAACTCAATAAAACCTAGAATGACACTCAGTAGAGGACATGCCTCCATCAATGCCCACAGCCCCATTAACTATTTATTTTCAATCAAGTCATCTTTTAGCTGAAACAGTGGGGGCAGTACTATCAGAACATTGCCTTTTGAGGTACAGAGACAAAGACAGGACGAACCGGGGCTAGCTGGTTAGCATGCTAACTTCAGTAGACATCTCTGCAACACAGTCGATAGATAGATAGATAGATAGATAGATAGATAGATAGATAGATAGATAGATAGATAGATAGATAGATAGATAGATAGATAGATAGATAGATAGATAGATAGATGAACGAAAATGTTGAGAAATGCTTCATCTCGCAATGTTAGACAAAGTGAGAAAACATTTCTGGATCCGTCCCTTTATCCAGATCCGCACCAAAAGTAAATGGGGTCTATCCTTGTCCGAGACCCATCCTCCATCCAAGTTTCACGCAAATCCATTTGTGTAAACCTGCTGACAAACCGACAAACAAACAGACAAGGATACAAATATAACCTCCTTGGCAGAGGAGGAAAAAATAATAATGTACATTTGATTAAAAAAAAAACAATCTCAGCTCAGGGTACAAGTAGATGTCCCTGTACATGTCGCCTTTAAAAGTTGTGATTTTTTTTCAATGTTGTCGACAAAACAATCTCACTGCGGGGTACAGTAGTACATTATTTGCTGTTTGGAGCTTCCAATTATAACATAAAAGCACACAAACAAAAACTCGACAGGATTGTTTAGTCTAATGCAGTCCTGTATGTGTGAAGGGATGAGGTTGTCAATCAAAAATGGTGTATAGGGTGTGTTTTAAAATGAGTCTGCATGCAATTTAAAAAGCATTAGAGTGATTATATCAACGTAAACCAACTAATCCCCCACTGTTTAGCTTTTAACAGAAATTTCAATTTGCACAGCATAAATACCGTACCTTAATCGACTGCCGCTGTCGTATTGCATATTACAGTATGGTGTTAAAAAACGCAAGTTGCAGTTTGTTTGCAGTAAAGCAGTTTAAAGCGGGGGGAATGTATCTCGACAACTCATGACAACATGTTGAAAACGGACTGATTTTTCATGCAGGGGAGCACCCAGGATAAAGTAATGTGTGCATGTAAGCCCCTTGCTTGTTCTCCGTCACAACATAATGGAAAATATGCTTCCTGCCTGTGCGTCTTCTGAGAAGCTGCACAGTTATTGTGTTTTCCCTGGGATCACTCTGCCAGCTTTGGGGATTTAGAAACAATGCAGCCCGATCCCCGCAGCCCTCCCCTGTTTGTGTGTACGTCCTTTAATATACCGTGTGAGGACATCATAGGGAGCGTGCCAGGAGGCATGCTCAGTATGGGGACAGATGGGCTACAACTCCTCCATGACATCTGTTTACTGTGAGTTGCGCCATCCTTGCCAGATGCTAAGCAAAATGAGCAATGGACAGCCCATCACATTCATCTCCCCCCCATTCTGGAGGGCAGTCGCCATTCACTTCGCTTCTGGACAACGTCTCTATTAAAAATCCGTTGGACATGACTGATAAACTATAATGTTTGTCTGCTGGTGCGTTCGGGCTTAATAGTCCAGATCACCTCTATAAATCTCCTGAATATAGCAAGAGATGTCTTGATGTACTCTCAAACCATATGTTTTCGTAACATATGGGGGTCAGAACATCATGCATGCTTGTTTTTCGCTTGAATAAACAAATGTGTGCCAGTTCACATGCTCAGTGCTGACAGCTATGAACTGTGTCAGTTAATACTCGGGGTTATTTTCAAGTTTCTTGTAAATGGAACCGATTTGTTGGCCACTGTGGACTACTTAAAGTTGCATTTAGGAACATTTTTATTGTAACAATTAATCAATGAACGTGTAAAGTGTATTATTGCTCTACTCTGCGGTTCTCCTCGCCGTTATTGCGTTTAAGTATCTTTCAGTTCATTGTTTTTTGTTCTACAGCCCACAGCTTTACTTTCTAGTTTGTATCCGGCTGCGAGGGCCGGCTGTATTTCCGTGAAACATCTCAAATTAACACACTGTACACTACCTGAATAGCAGACAAGACAATGCTAGTGACGAGCTGCTGAACACAGTGGAGCATTTAACTGCTAAAGTACCTCCCTCGGGAGTTTGTGAGCTGAGACATCCGGAGGGAGTTCAGAGTAGCGACCTTGACGTCCAAAGGAGCCAGCTGAGGTGGTGCTGGCCATCTGATAAGGACGCTTCCTGGGCACAAAAGGGATTACATATCTCATCTGACCTGGGGTATGCCTCGGGATCCCCCAGTTGGAGCTAGAAAGTGGATGGATGGATGGATGGATGGATGGATGGATGGATGGATGGATGGTTGGATGGATGGATGAGTTGAATAACAAGCATCGTATGCGCAAAATAAAAACACAACACCTGAGAGCAAATAAGTCAACGCATTTAATGTTACATAAAAACAGCCGAAGAAATCACAGTCGTTTGAGTGCTCAACATGCTGTTTAATATCCATTTACTGCATCTTTAAACTGTGGCATAAAACCCCCCCTGTCTCCTTGTTTTTCTTGCTTTATGCTGAAATGGCCAGTGAAGCAAAAAATAGCTCCGAAATTATGGGGCACCACTTTGTTATTCAATTTTCACACCGGAGCACAATCTCTTCTGTTACATCTATCTTGGCTGAGATTTGATATTTAATGAAAACAAATACAGTTGTCAGTCAGGCTAGGGCTTCTATAAGTGGCTCAATCAATCTGTTTTTCAAAGTCAAATTGTGGTGATACACACAGACTAGTTTCTTCGAATAAGAGCTCTCTTTGATGAGATGTAATTGGATGTCATGAATTTGAAAGCCCTCTCCCAGACAACCTGTTCTGGTGATTGAACTCTATTTTCTGCCATGTTGCTGTACCTGAACGGAAAGTTGATGACTGTTCATCAAGCGAGATTGATCTATCTCATCCAAGAATAGAGTTTTAATGGTAGGCGGCTTATTCTGGGATCAAAAAACAGATAAACATTTACCGTGCAAGCACGCTTTGGATCCCATTAAAGGCTGCAAACGGCTGAAAACAATGGGTTTTTTCTGATTAAAGCCGTTTGAGTTGGACTAAATCCGGCACAAATTGCATGAATTTAGTAGGGTAAATTTTCCGTGAAGCCTTTGGGTATAATGTCAGGATCAAAGTGTAATTTGCTGGTGGATACATGGTGTTAGAAAAGGAGAATTTGCTGCGATGAGTCACAGAGACTTCAGTTAGCTCTTGAATTATTGATTCAGCCAAAATGGGACAAGCCAATATGAATCTTTAAAAAAAAAAAAAAAAAGGCTCAACAGGCGGCTGTGTCGAACACCACAAGACTTTATCCTCCTCTGTTAGATAGACGGAGCACGAGAGGCAGATGGAGACACGAGGACTGGCGTGGCTTTCTGCAGAGCTATCATGGAACGTGCTCTTCGGCGCCTCCTTTTATTTTCGAATTTGCATAAACGTTTCTTGAATCTCTGCAGTCATTTACTTCAGAGCGGCGTTCTTAATCAACAAGGCTCCAAAAGCTCGAGAACCAGTAGAGGCTTCAGTTCAAATATTTCTCCTATAATCCCCTCGAGATTAGGGTTCCACAAAGCTTCTCTTCCATCTTTAAAGAAGCCTGAAAAGATTTCGCATCGCCATTATCATAATGCAGGGGCACTTTCAACCTTGAGGGCAATTTGATGTTGCAATTACACGCAGAAATCTCAAAGAGGCCGATCACACGGCGCCGCTTCAACCACGAGGTGCACTCTTTTTGGTTCTCGTGGAGTGAGAGAATCTGGATATTATGGGAGCCAGACATTTACAGCACCACCGGAACCCTCTAACTGCACTTATTACCCCGTCACATGAACACACATTGTCAGCCACACATTGTCTATTCAAGCAGAGAGACACACAAAGCCGGACAGCTTGTCAGTAAGGGTCAATACTTCCTCACAGTAGGTATTGGATTTGCTGTTTGAGGTATTGAACACCCACATTCTTCTGTGCAGACTTCAAAAAATGCTTGCGGGGAGAATGTGCGGAGGGCAGAGCTCCAGCTTTGGTTCAATTTACAATTGGTTCTCTTCCATTTGTATTTTTTGGGTGGGCTGAACTTTACTTTTTCTCTGAATGTTTTTTGTCCGTGTTTGATTCAACATGTTTTTCTCAATTCAGTGGTGCTTCCAATTAAATTACGCGTTAAAGGGAGCGGAATTACTTTTTGGCAATCAAAAGTGTGGTATATTGATTCATGCACGGCATGTATGAGATATAAACGTGAGATATTTTCTCATTTGGTGTAAAAACAAAAAGCTTGAAGCTCATTTCTGTATCAAAATTACAAACAGGTGCACGTCTGTTTTACAGCAAAGAAAATTGTTCCCACTCGGATAGTCTCCTTCTGTTGGGTTTTAATAAAGACAGAAAACGAGAACAAATATGTTTAAAGAAACTTATTTGTTGCTATTATTTATACAGATGTACAGGATTCAGTTGGTCTGTGGGGCTCTTAGGGAAGTAAAGTCGGTGTCAACTAAGCGCAAGTGTCAAACAATGGAAACATAACGAGAACTGGATACAGCGTCAGAGGAGGAACTCTTCTCAGTGCTGCATGAAGCCAAAAACGTTTGACTTTCCCGATTTAAAATTACCCGCTATTAGTATGTACACCGGAGACTTCCTGCGGCAGACCAGGTATCTCTAGTTTAGCCCAGCTAACTTTCGACTAGGATAAAATAATTTAATCATGCATCGCACTTAATGGATCAAACTGTACAAAATGTATTCACCATTTCTTTAACAATGTGAACTTGCCGGGGAAAAAAAGGTTAGGCCCCTCTGCATCACATGACATTGTAATATCACGTCTTGTCTACCATTTTAAATTGGCGCTCTTCCTCAGGGCTTGGGTCGAACACTACAGCCACACAATAGTGTCAGTGGTAATTGTTTTGGTACAACACGGTAGCTCAGTTCCAGGGCACAAAAACAGAGAGGAAAACACGCAAACATGCACCATAAACTCTGACAACGCACACAGATAGGAACCACCTGAAAGTGAGAATATGTATATTGAAACAAAAAGATCAGATGTACAGTCCAGTTCCACAGCATACGAAGTCGCCCGACAGGCAAAAAACATGATGCATCTGATGCATCTGTACAAACGAGTCCACTCACAGCTCAGTCCAGTGCGCACAAAACATTCAGTGCAGCCTATTAAATCTTACGGTGAGGACGGCTCACAATGGGTGTCAAGTGTTCTGCCTGCTGTTGAAGCACCTCGCAGACTGACAAAGCAGACACAGCAGCGCGCATGTACTTGAGTTATTACCTTTAAAATCAATAAGCAATGAAAAACAGCCGCTGCATGTGTGAATGCAAGTAGTTAAGTGACACAGCTGTTTTTTTTTCAGCAAGAACTTTCCTCCAATTTTCCCCCCCGCCTCTTTTGTCTCTTACATTTCCTGTTTGGCCCGATTTGTCTGTCGGAAGTGGAAAATCCACTGCTAATACGAGTCCTTGAGAATTCACCACCTGCCTCTGATTCTCTGTCACCATGGAGACCTAATCAGCTGAGAGGGAGAGCGACAGCGTGTGAGACCGAGAGGATGAGAGAGAGACAGAATGCTGACAGTGTTCTGGGGCTGTGAGAAGAGCGCAGTCATGGGCCTCGCCTTTTGATTCCTCCACCATTCATTCAGCGCGTTATATTGAGAGAAAAAGCAAAAGATGAACGTCTAGTTCAGTGTCTTTTTCAATCAGGAGGAAGTAATGCATCAGTGTCTGCGGCATTCAACCAACTCTCACATCTCCACCTGTAGATCAGATATGCATGAAAAGTTCAAGTTTGTGTTAAGAGAAAAAGATTAAATTGATGTTTCACAACGTGAATGTAAAGTCAGGAGAGGATGGCATCATGCTTACAATAATGCATAATTTTGATGTTTGTTGGATGGATGTTTTTGGTTTCTGCCTTATAAAAAACCAGTGACTGAATTCTGTTCAAATTCTTTATTCTTGACTTTTATTGTTTTAATTGTCTGATACGTTAAAAAGCTGTCACGAGATATAATTGGCTTAAAAAGTTGTTACGTCATGAAGGGTGCTTATATACACATGCAGCAGACAAACAAGCAGAGAAACATCTTATTTGGAGCCATAAGTCCAACATCAACTCTGCTATTAGCTCTGTTTGGGTGCTAAGGGTGCACTCACACTTGGCCCAGTTGCTCTGCTGTCGTTTTGATTATGCAGTACACCGCGTAATACGGCGCTTTGATTATGCAAGGCGCCGTAATACACATGATTATACTTCATGTCCACGTTGCACACTCCCGCTTGTACTTGTGACTTTGGAGACAAACTGAACTTAGGGGGTCAAACGTGCTCTGGACCGGTATGGATTGCCTGGTGTGCGTGCACCCTAAGGGAAATATTTGGCTCTTTAGCCGCTAAATCTTCCACAATTTTCACAACCTAGTTGCTAACTCTGTCCGCCTGCAGTTCAGGTGCTTTGGCAGGTAGTGAACAGCTGGTTTATCAGAGCATTTTTTTGCTGAAAACAGCTTGTTGCTGCTCCTAGAAATTGAGTAACAGAGTCGACCGAAACTGTGGCTCATGAAATCAAAACAACAAGCTGAAAGACACCAAAACGCCCCATGGAGCTGAGGGGCACATCAGAGTGGCGAGATAATTCCCTGTGGGTTCTCCCTCATGGTGACTGTACTGTTTCACATTACACATAATGCATTCCACAGATCACAGATGTGGAGGTCTTCGAACGCACAGTGATTTGATTGTTTGCAACAGGTAAACACAAACATTACACAGCCCTCTGTCAGGCAACATTATGCAATTTGGCATCATCAAAATCTTATGTTGTAGTTGTTTCATCACCCTGGAGAGAGTTTAGAGACTTTCATGCCTGCAATACATTTCGCTCCCTCCCATCTCTTCTTGAGTCTATTGAAGTCCGTGCATAATACATGTGTAACAGAGGATGACCTCTCTCCCAGTGTGCTGCACCCCGCGTCCTTGATGAGCTCTTTGTTTTGATCCCCCGACACCACATTCGCATCAGCTCAACAACATAGTTCCCCCCCTCCCCTCCTCCTCCTCTACAGCAGCTCTCCATTTCTCTCATCATCAGTTTTCTATCAGTCTTACACAAACTCAACATATTGTCTGCCTCGCCCACCACTTCCGCTCGCTCCCGGCGACTCTCCCTCCCCGCGTCTCTCTCTTTTCGCTGTGGCTCTCGTCTCACAACCAGGTTCACGTCAGCATAATGTGAGGCTGCTGTGCTCCTGCCCACAGCTGAAAGCTCTTTCTCTCTGCCGTGCCATTTCTCTTTCATATCGGCCTGTCTCTCACTTCTGCCTGTCTGTGGCTCTCTTTCTCCCTCACCGTCTCTTTGACCGTCTCTGTTTTGACATCTGACAATGTTTTGCCTGAGAAATCTTCTGCCCTCAAGCTCCGGGATTGAATATCAATCTGTTCCGGTCATCGACTTTCAGCAGTCAGACAAGCAACACATCATCATGTTTTATTAGGCACTGAGAATGTGCAAATTCGTTTTGCAATTATTTCTGTGAATTCAACTGAACTTTAATTTGATCTTAATAGATCACCTTTTACGTAAGAAGAAATCACTGGACCTATTCAGTCAAATGCAATAATATGATATGATAATATATTATATTATATCATATTCAAAAGCAAGGCAGGCTGCCTTTTTGAGTCTCAGTTTGCCATCGTCTTTGCAGATACTGCAGCCAGTCCAAATCCAAACAGGATGAAGCCCGACTGGAAGTGACACGGGACGTGCAAGAAGTGCCAAGAGTGACAAAAATGATTTTGTTTGGCTCAGATGTGTTGATTAAGCAAAGTTATCCCCAAATAAACTCACATTGAGCATTAGGACGAAGATTTGTGCAAAGAATAGCTGAATTTGTTTTTAGAGAAAGTTATTTTGATGCATTCTGGCGTAGTTTCTTTTCTACAGTAAGTATAAGCAGACTAACAAGAAATAAATCCTCTATACTTGTACTGTAATTGCATACATATGCTGACTGACTGAGACGTTTCTTTAGCCCTTTCTGAGTGTAGTCTGTGTTTGCAAAGGTTTCTTCTAACGTTAATACCCTGGAAGGAATAAGTTCACCCGAAAATGAAAATTCTGTCCATATCTGCTCATCCCCATGCCAACAGAAGGTCAGGATAAGTTTAGTAATATGCAAAACATTTGCAGCATTCTCCTAAACAGCCGAAGAAGATGGAGACTTTTAAGCTAAGTTGGATTCTGCGAGGGGTTAAACAAAGTGTGATAAACACAATAGGCCTGCAGCGTATTCTGCTTTTTTCAAAGTCATAATGTACTGTTTGTTGAGTGTCACAGTTTAATTTTGTGCTGCATAATCCCGCAAAGTGTACCTTCTGTCCTCCCATCCCCGTGTAATTCCCTGCTAATTGGGGCTGTTGGGTGCAGCTTTCAATCGAGTGAAGTATAGTGAAAAAATATCATAAAGCACAGTTCAGTCAACAACATTTGATAACTGCGGCAACAACAATTGAACATTAGCAGCTTTAAAAGGAACCACTGTAGCTGTTGAGCCACTGAAATGGATTGCATTAGGCTGCGCAGGTGTTGTGATACTGTATTGATTTTGGAGGCGTTAGAGATGTCATTTTGACTGAGCAGCAGACTCTTTCTCATGTACTGACACACTAACCAACAACAGTGTGTCGGATTAGGCGCTTCACGGTTTTAAACACCCAAAGCAAGTATGTTTGTGATGGATGACCTTCACCCCGATGCTTCACCAGCATACCAATAAAATGATGCTAAAAAGTGTATTTTAGAATGACAGCGTGCAAATGTTTCGGTTTCTTTCAGGCTTCGTTGTGGCTTCTATAAACATGTTTCCCTTTTGGATTCCATCTCCAGCACTCTTTGTTGATTTTCAATCCAATACATCTGCTTGAGACAGCACTACTCAGATCTTAAGTAACTTAAACATATCATGCTCCTTTTTTCACAGTCATGATGGGCTATTTAAGGTTACTGCTAGAAAAGGTGTGCATGGTCTAATACTAAAGAAAAAAGACACATCAGTTTTCTCATGCTTTCCTCCTGACTACCCAGTCTCCTCTGATTGGTCGGCTCACACATGCCTGACCCAGCACTGCAGACAACAACAACACAGCAGCTGTGCTGTGTGTTACGAGTGAAAGTACTGCTTCAAAATTTAGGGCACGTAAAAGTAAAAAGGTATAAAGTAAAAGCACTCATTTCACAATCATACACATATATTATAGACTTGCTGAGCTAATTTTAACTTCCAAAAAATCCAAAAAAGGAAAGTAAGAAAAAATCCTGGATCCGTCCTTTTATCTCGATCCACACCAAAAGCTAATGGGGTCTATTCTGGGCTGAGACCGAGCCTCCATCCAAGTTTTGTGGTAATCCGTTCACTTGTTGTATAATCCTGCCAACAAACACTTGACTTGTTGATTTTATTTTGCATCATGAATCTGGATCTGCAAAGTGACGAGTAACTGAAGTTGCACAAGTTGTAAAAAGTAAATTATTTCTCTGTGAAACGTAGTAGAGCAGATTCTGTAAAGTAAAAGTATCTCCCCTGTACCTCGGCTCTGCACTGTTTTCAGAAGTCGTGTATTTTGATGTCCTAATGGATCTCAACGAGATGTGTATTTATACATCTGCAGTGCCCAAAACACTCTTACAGGCTGCCAAATGGAGCAAGGAAGATGAGAAGGGTTCACATGAGCAAAATAGATATAATGGAGCTACTTGTTGGCCTGATTCAGTCACAAATATAGCTGCAGTACAGTACGAACAGGATGAAACGTGGGAGAGGAGGCTGAATTAATGACGCCATATTTCTTTATCTATTTATAGCGTCATGCTTTACATTCTCTCTGACTAAAAAGTGGGGTTGTGGTGGGGGTTATGAGATACGGAAGATGAGTCAGGTCCTAATGATTGTGGTGTAACTGTACATGTCTTCCTCTGCTGCCCCCCTACTTTCTGTTCAAGAACAAAACCCCTCTGTCTCTGCGACTGATTTCACGAGTGGAAAAACTGAGCAGAGCTGACGTCAGTAAGATTTACAACTCTATTTCTGTCCAGCCGGTCACACACCCAATGATTGTACTACACTGATTGATAAAAATAATGTGTGAGCAAAATATGATACAAAATACAGTCCGGTGCCAGTGGGCAGGGATAAACAGTACAGGTGTGAAATTGTGCGATTTGTGGTAAACATGAGCTGACCTGCTTGTGTTATTGATATTCTCCTAGAGAGATGTGACACTGAAACAGCTCCCCCGCTGTTATCCGCGCACAGAGGCGGGCATGTGTGGTTCCGGTGTTGATTTGTTCCTGCCGGAGATGAGGGGAGACGATGACGGCTGAATAGCAAGGCAGGGGACTCAGCCCAAACTCCTGATGGCTGGCACACTGTGAAAATGCAGCTACAACTCACCTGGCTGCCGCTAATAGGGGACATCAACCTGACACACCTGAATGCTCCTCATTGATCCACCTGATATAAAAAAAAAAACCTGGATATCTCTTTTTTTCGTCTTTCTTTCTTGCTCCCATATAGCAGGGTTTTCAGTTTGGTTGTGGATGCATTCATTTAGATTTAATTTTTGCTTTACATTTTGTCTAATTTGATTCATTTTGATAAAATATTCCTTATGAAACAAAGGAGTAGAAAAACTGATGTTCTGGTTATGTTGTTGTCTTCTGACCTCACTAGTTCAGAGAGGACACATAAACATTGGTTTTAAACATCTCACATATGGTTTATAATGTAGCTGTGAGCAGATATAAGCATTAATCTACCATTTATTATTGTACTTGTCACCAACTATACCTCCTCGGGCATCCATAAGTGGATGCTGGTGTAAAAACAGAAAGTAATGTAATATAAAACAGTTACCATTAACACTTAACCACACAGTTTAACCTTTACAAACCGTCCCGTGGTCTAACATACATGTGGTTTTGTCATGAAAAGAAATGTTTGGAAAATATTTAGTGGAAAACACAGGCAGCGGGTAAGAAGGTCGCCTTTGCTTTCTATAGATTAATAACTAACAATGGCCGCCTGATGTGCTAAACTGCACCACCACTGTGCTCACAGACCTTTTCCAGGGCATTTACAACCCTGGTATTTACTTTTTGCGCAGGCTTTCCCACACTCACACCTCAACGAGCTGACATCCGCAGAGAGCATGTTCCTGTCGTCTGTTACACCCTGAGAGAGAACACTGGAAGAGTTATAAGTGTAATGTGAAGCAATTACAAATGGCTGGGACACAGTTCAACTCCCACGGCTATTTCACCCTTCTTAAAATGTTTTACGCCATCGGCTATTATTACTTGTGGTGCGAACACAGGCAGTAATTTTACAATAACTTGTCAAACTAATTATAAATTGATAGAAGAAGAAGAAGAAAAAAACGGCGCTTCACTTTCAGCGACGTGTTTGTAAGGTCTGAGAGTCGCTAATTCTCTGAGGAATTTCAGACTCTGGCGTGATGACTCAGATCTCTTCAATACATGCAGCATTGAGAGACGATCCACTGTGTTCTCTGCAGTCTTACGAATTGTGCTGACAGGCCAGACCAAAGCACTGGGTACATACGTCATGACAGTTGCTAATCATGTCATCCGCAGGACAATGGAACTTGGAATTCATCGGAGATTAACCGTCAGCCTAACTAACTTTCCAGTTGTGCCTTAGGCAAAGGGAATTGCCCCTCATGTGAAATCCTGACCTGTTCGAGCCCTGAAAGCTCCCCACACCTCAGGCGAAGAGGATCTCCCCTCCTCTCACATTGATTCCCACGGTGTTGCCACTTCAGTCACAAGGCTGATGATAACTGAGGAGACACCTCCACCATGTGATTTTTAAGGAAGGAGACATTCTGCACCTTTCTACAATACAACCTTGGTGAATTTATTTGACTTTTTAAAATTATTCGTCATGTGAAACTATTCATTGAGCCATTTCTTTATTTATTTTTGATTTTTAGCAGAGTCAGTCCTCCACATGTGTCTGGCAGTGGCAGTAAATACCAATTACCGTGCACGAAGTGACTGCATTTCAATTGCAAATAAAAGTCCTCCAGTCACGGTGTCATATCCAACGTGCTTCAATGAAGGGGGCAATTTAAAACAAGACGCATACATTTATTTGTTTTGCCACCAGAAACGTGTGACAAGCAAGTCCATGTGTAGCAAAGGTTAAGTGGATCGTGTAAACAATGTCACAACAATGCGCTGCGGAGATGACACCCGGGGGACAGCAGCTCGACCGAAACTAAAGGCTTGCTTATTTGAATGTCAAAGATCTTTTTGTCTCTGTACGACACCCACATGAGGAGTTGGCTGGTGACTAAATCCACCTCTGACAAGATGAGGCTGTAGCAGAGGATGACTAATCAGCTGATGTTTTGAACTTTTAACGGAAGGCTCTTGTGCACTGTGTATCAGGCAACACCGGCACGCTGGAGGGGTTTTTGTTTGCAGGAATGTGTCTGTACTTTCTAAAGGGTTCGACCTTGGGGTTCGTCTTGATGATGTTGAACTCTTACGGAACGAGGAATAATTATTTGGCAAATACAACAGCAACTATGCCATTTACTGTAGAACAGAAGGCATAATAAGCAGTCAAGATTTTTCACATAACCTTGGCAGACTGGGAGGGTTGAGTGCAGCCTGAGAGCTGCAAAGAGTTACTCGCTGGGAGCAGATTGGGTTCATAGGGTCGTGTACAGTGGCAACAAAAAGTACGTGAACCTTTTGAGATTTCATTGTTTTCTGAATGAATTTGTCATAAAATGTGATCTGATCTTTCATGTCTTTATTGAACACACTCATTCAACACGGCAGTGGAAAAAGTGAGTGAACCCTTAGAATTAATAACTGGTTGACCCCCCTCCTTGGCAGCAATAACCTCAATCAGGCACTTCCTGTAGCTGTGGATCAGACCGGCACATCGCTGAGGAGGAATTTTAGCCCATCCTTCCTGGCAGAGCTGCTTTAGCTGTGTCATATTCTTTGGACGTCTCATGTGTATGGCCCTCTTCAAGTCAATCCATAGCATCTCTGTTGGGTTGAGGTCTGGGCTCTGACTCGGCCACTCCGAACTTGCTCCGGTGTTTTGGGTCGTCCTGTTGCATCACCCATCTTCGACACAGTTTCAGCTAACGTACAGACATTCTCACGTTATCCCGAAGAACGGTCTGATGTACTTGGGAATTCATCTTCCCCTCAATGATTCCAAGCTGACCAGGCCCTGATGCAGCAAAGCAGGCCCAAATGATGATGTTTCCTCCACCATACTTTGCGGTTGGGATGACGTTTTCATGATGATATGCTGTGCCCTTTCTACGCCAGATGTAGTGCTGTTTGTTTTTTCCAAATAGTTCAATATCAGTGACAGAGACGTTAGCCAGTTCCAATGATGCCTTCAAATCTTTGGCTGTCATTCGGGGTTGTTTCTTTACCTCACTGATGAGTCTTCGTTGTGCTCTTGGTGTCATTTTGACTGGGCGCCAACTTCTTGGTAGAGTAGAAACAGTCCCAGAGTGTCTCCATTCGTAGGCTGTTTGCCTAACTGTACACTGGTGAATTTCTAAAGTCTTTGAAATAACTTTGTAACCCTTGCCAGCTTTATGTAAATCAACAATTCTTGATCGCAGATCCTCTGAAAGCTCTTTTTGGCGAGGCACGGCTCACATAAGCGTGTTCTTCTTGCGCAGAGCAAACTCCAAAAGTTTGAGGTGTTTTTATCGGTCAAAGTAGCTGTAGTCCACACCTCCAAATGTATTATCTTAACGTGACTCCAGGTGTGCAAAAACCTGACTCCAACTAGCTTTTTTGAGGTCATTAACTCAAGGGTTCACATCCTTTTTCCACAAGCACTATGAGGTTTTTTTTGGTTGTTCTCAGTAAAGACATGAAAGATCAAAAAAATCAAAAATACTTTTTCTTGCCACTGTATGTGAGTGTGGGTGTGTGAGTGTAGGCTTTGTTGGCCATAAATCCTACTCTCTCGTCATAATGTCACACATACACTGCTACACACACACACACATGCAAAACTACACATGTACAATCAGTCTGTCACACATCATCAACACATGTTCAGGCTATAAATGACGCCTTCCTACACACGCATCTGTTCTTTCGGTGCATTATACCCGCTATAGTAGTGTGTGTTCGACAAAATCCACAGATTGTGAGTAATTTCATGTAGGGACTATACGGCTAACGAAAAGGTGTGTGGGTTATCTTTAGTAACCAGGTCTTGATATCTTGAGAAAGAGTCTTTCAAGCGTATTTTTGGCACTTAAAGCACCACAAGCTGAGTGGGATCTTTTCCTTTATATTCAAGAAAAGGCAGACATGTCTCCAGCCAATGCCTCCAAAACTCAGTGACTCAACCCGAAACAAAATAGACGGATAAATATCACTACAGGTAAGAAGAAACGTATGTATTTTTGATTTTGGCATAAACTGTCCCTGAAAAGGTCCAATTTATAAAGTTGATTTTTGAGTCTCATTCCCAACCTACAACTCCAAATTGAGACAGAATACCAAATTTGGCGGCTGAATGATATCAACAATACCTTTAACAATTATTGCCCGGTCTAAAATGTTCTTTTGTTTTTCTCCAGACTGATCCGGTGACCCCTTGAAATTTGCTCTTGGTTGAGAGCCAATGCCCAGAGGTGCAAGAAAACGTCATTCAGTGCCAAGACGAAACAAAACGAACACAGTGCAAGGAAAAAACAAAATGGTTTATGGGCAATATGTTTGTTACACATAAAAAATTTGGAGATAGCTCCACAGGACACCACTGACTACAAAGGAGGCTTGTTTGGGTGAACTCCAGAGGTCAAGTCCTTGCAGACGTCTTGAAAGCAAAAGTGATTTATAGCCTGCAGGCACCACTTCTGCTCTGGGGAACATTTAAATTAAGCTGCAGCAGCTTCTAAGGATCAGAAAAAGTTTCAACAATGTTGCCACTATTTTCTGATCTTTGAAGAATTTAAGCAGACAAGGGACTGAAAACTCATATTAATGAATTAAACATAATCTCTCTAATAAACAATATAATCACACTGCTGTGTTCTCACAGACTGCTGTCCTGGGAGAAATGTGCTTTAAAAAGGTGTTGTGTGTGTGTTTAATTACGCATGTAACTGAGTGGCAGAGCCTAAAACGTACTGTGAGAGTACATGTGTGGGAGAGTGTAGTGGTGCATGTGTGAGACTATCATAGTGTGTGTGAGGGCAAGTACAATTTATGACCAAGACGACCACGCAAATTCACACAAGGCCACGGCCGCTACAGTTAAGACGTGCACAAACAAGCCGCTGGAATAACGTAAAGCTGAATGTCGGCGTCTTTATTTGTGTGCGGTCATCATCAAATGTGGGTTTCTGTGTGTGTGAGTAATGAGCTCCATACAGTACGATTCCTGTAGTGCTTATCACCTAAATGCATAAGTAGGAGGCTCTGAGTCAAACCAAGGATTATTCTGCCAAGTTTACTATTTGGCGGGAAGTACGCCTTCAAAAGTTTGCTTTACCCTGAGGACGGATTGTGCTCTATTGGACTACATGCGATCTCTAACTGTGTTCTTCAACACTGCAGCCTCGCAGACCCAGATGGCTTTTGAAGGCATAATCTCCCCACCGACTCCCCCAAGTGTGCAGACAAACATGGCAAAAGGACAACACTGACAGAGCATGTCTGGATTCGCTGCCAATTCTCGGTGGCCTTAACCTCACCAGAACACTCAATCCTGCGCAGAAGCCCCGAAAACTCTGCAGCCCCTTTTTATGCAACCAACCTGTTCCTGTTGTTGTTCTCCTGCTGTTTCTGCTCATTCAGGGAAAAGAAATTCACGGAGAGCACAGAACATGATTTTATCAGAGAATTACTTCCTCATGACTCACCGTCTCATTTAACGAGGTGAGATGTACATTCTTATGCCATGACTGGTTTGAGGAAGGTGACATTTTAGAGACGACGTCGCTAACATTTCAGTGGCAGCTACACGCGGCTCCTCACTAAGTTATTTTAGAAGCCGTGACAATGGGAAAATCGACCAGATCCCACTCACTAAGTGATTCATGCATATTTATGCATATTTATGAGGGAGTAATCCAATTAAACGTGCAGCATCGCTCGGCTCCTATTCTAAATGTGTCACAACAACAAAAAAAAGAAGCTGCATTTCTCCAAACTATGCAACCTTTATTAGTAATGAGAGCAAACACAGCCGAAGGTATCTGGCTGAAAAATGACACTTGGCTGACTTGAATATGTCAGTGGCGGCACAAAACAAACAGCACGGCGCTGTTGAATAATGAATTAGTTATCAGCTCAATTACAACTCCAGAGTGATGACTGTAAGCATGTTTCAGTCGCCACAGGGAGCATTTTATCGACCACATTTAAAATCTTTGTCTTCAAGTTTTTTTTTTGTTTTTATTCTATGATGCCCCTTTATGTCAGCGCCTACAAACAGAAGACGAAAACTGCCTGGCATTGCTTCATGTGCACAGCTTAATGTGGCCTGCACTGCCATTGGCACGTCAGATAACCTCAAATTTTAATACTGTGTATTCATACAAATATATATGACTTGTTACCTGTCAAAGCTCCTGTTGATGAGCTACATTTTAAGTGTCTGTCACAGTCCAGTGTTGTTCAAACTTCGGAGAGATGAGATAGTTTGCGGCTGTGTAGATAAAGAAATTGATCCTGGTTTTGCAACGCAGACTATCCTTTACTTAACAGCCCTAAATTAGAATAATGTAAAAATGGCTTTCCTGATAGTCATGACACCAAAAGTTGAACATCCGAATATCAAGGATGCCGCAGGCTCACCAGAAGAAATCTTTCTGTTACTGTGTCAAGTTGTCTGGTCGAACGCCTACGTCAGGGTAGAGTAATTCTGCAGTTACAGAACAATTATGCTGTATGAGGAATGTTTATTATATATGTGAACAGCTGTGGGTCATTCCAAAATGACTCATTAGCATTTTTGCTCATCTTGTCCCCTGTTCAGAGGAAAAATACATGTCTGCAGTACTTGTTTTACAAATTCAGATCATCGAAAAAGACTCTCTGCATTTCTCTCTTTCACTGTCCCTGTCTCGAGCCCCCAATCACCTCTCCGAGACCACTTTCCTTGATCTCTCCAGACCTGATGCCTCCGACTTTGGCTGTCTTTGAAAGCGCCTACCACGCAGTACAGTATGTTCCTATTTGGCCAAAATGTAGCATGTAGTATAGGAGGTATTTTAAATTTTCAGACTCCTGCTATTCTGTCCTTAAATGTTTGACATATTTTATAGAAATGATGCAGCCAAACCAGTATGGGCATTAGGATGAACAGAACAAACATCAGTCAGCAGGTTTTATAAAAAGGCATCCAGTTTGATTGAAGCGTTTATGTTACTCGTGCTCACCACCTCGACACAGATCTGAATCTAAACGTCTAAATGTGCTTTAAGCTGTTTCAGAAAGTTGTTAAAGGATGAGTGGTACCCGTCTCTTTATTTGTGTTTCATAACTCTGTGAGTGTGTTAGTGTGAAATAAAGTAGTACTGACAAAAGGAAAGTGGGATTCTGGGGGATTACATCAAAATTGACATCAGCCAATATCTCAAGCTGATGCACCACAAAACATTCTGTTTGTGTGAGCCTTTCTTGTTAAAACTTTGTTGTTTGTGGCTGATCCAAAAGGAAATAAATCTGGAATAGCAGGCTGTCTCTAAATCCGACGGCAGCTCAACAAAGTAGAGCCCAGTGCTGCCATACATGAGGCCATAAAACACCTGGCTTTATGAGTTAATTGATAAGCCCGGGCGCTACCAGCCGGCCTTAAATGCAGAAGAAAATTGATAGTGTGACCCTAATAACGAGAGCCGACTCAGGCGAACAAGGTGGCAAATGACTCTGTTGCTCTGTAGAGGGCAGTGACTGTTAACTGGGTTGCAAGAGGTTATTTGTCAAGAAAACATGATTATGGGTTACTTTAGAGGGTTTCAACACACAGCCAATGCTGCTGAGGTGATAAATGTGATCTTATTAACAAAATTGAAGGCGTCAGTGGTAGCTAATAAAGAGGTTATATGATCCTATTATAAAGTGGCTTTTATTGCAATAATTGGAAATCAACAGGAGCATGACTTACCTCAAGAATGAATCCCTATAGTCCCACTTGTCTTCTCCATTCCCATTGGACTAAGCTTACCGCTTACAACAGCGCCAGCGCTTGCTCTGACGCATGTAACCTCCGTGGAGCGGGGAGGAGGGGGGGGTTGGCAGGCAGGCTGATGCTCCTCTGGCGGTAAATGGTAGAATGTTTTAATTTTGACACAAGCTATTTTCAGTTTCAACCCAGACAACGTGCGTATCTGTGAGGATTTAAAGGGAGATGATGTAAAAATGTGGGCTACAAAATTATGTTATTGGATGAAGCCAAAATCCTCTTGGCTGGCGTTTCAAAGAGACACTAAATAGTAAACAGGATGCTACATGATGAAGGCAGATGATGCGCGGAGAGCATGCTGTCAGACGTTTATCCGTTTTACAAATGTTTTAACTGGAAGTGTTGACCCGTAATTTCCTGTTGGTTTGCGCGCTGTAGGGCTCAGAGGCTTTCCAGTAACAGCTGAACAAAATGTTAGTTTATACAGAAGGTTTTTAAACCAGACATTGTAAAAAAAAAAAGCTGTTTTTTAGAAGAATGGCTCACTAGGCAGCTATCAGTTTCTATTCATTGCAGCGCATGAGCTTGAGGGAGGGAATGAGTGTCAGCTGCGTTGATCATGTTCATCTTTTACTCAAATCTCCTCCCATTCGTGTATCATGTACAGAAATAAATCCACAACATTGAAAAATCCATTAATAGTCTAGAAATCTACATATAATCAATCTATTTGGTAAAATGTCTTTTATTACATGACAAATTTACTTCAAACTTTTAATTTTGGTGCATCCAGTAGATTTGAGATCCAGTTGCATTACATAAAACTTCAATAACTTCATTATAAGTATTTTTTTCCCCACACGTTCTCACTCTTAACTCGCATATAGTAGAATACAATCTCTGGTTAGGGCGGCTGTGGCTCAGGGTAGGTTATCGGAAGGTTGCTGGTTTGATTCCCCTGGTCTCCATGTTGAAGTGTCCTTGGGCAAGATACTGAACCCCAAAAACTGCTCCTGATGTGCTGGTCGGCACCTTCCATGGCAGCCACTGTAAGTCTCTTTGGACAAAAGCATCTGCTAAACGCCCTAAAATGTAAAATGGTTACACTTTCAAAACAAACAGTTTTGTTAGGTTTAAGCACAAAAACTACTTGGTTAGGTTAAGGAACATGTAATTTCTTGGGTTCAAATAAGTACATCACTTCGAAGTGTAGAGCTTCTGAGCAGCGCTGGGAGTCTGGGAGGCTGGCAGAAAACATTTCCAATAATGGTTGCACACGGGAGTTCACCTATGACGCATTTGTGAAACTGTGAAAACTCAATTGGATAATGGTGATGAGAAAACACAGGTAGTATAACATTATGACGATGGCAAGAAAATTTGATCCGCAAAAGTACAGACCGGTAAGAACTGTCAAATTAGCCACATCCATCCGTCATGCCAGGAGATAATGCTCCAACAATAATGCCAGCGCCTCGCACGGCCACTCCACCACCGTCTGTGTGTGCCTGAATTGTCGAATTAGGGGCCAATCGTAACACACTTTGTCCATCGAGGTAGGAAAGTGCTACATAAGTGCAGTCCATTCACCCAACAGGCACATTTGGGGAGTAGATATCTGTCAATATTTTCTTAGTCTGACAGAACCGACAAAAGGCTGAACGTGTCATTTAGACTGAAACCAGCTGCTGGTGACAGAATAAACTACATAACCGTCCAGGCACAGCCATGGTTTAGAGCCAAATATATGATAATTGGTTTGTATTGATTACCCATGTTCTAACTGTATTGCCTACAGTACTGGTTCCCTTCAGAAATGGAACTGACGTGGGATTATTATAAATAAATGTAAACACCGACAAGTACTGTTGTTGGAACAAATATATGCTTTTAGACAGAACAAAATAACAGCTGGGCATTAATTAGTATCCACACTGAGGGATGATTCCTGCTGGTGCTGGAGAATGGCAGGTGCATCCCACCTGTTTACTGTTTATTGTTACCCGTCCTCTTAATAGCAGTGGCCTGCACAGCTGTGAGTGTGACTTCATGCAGAGTAAGACAGAGAGACTGGTTAATCGGTGAGCATTAGAGGTGCCAAATTCCCAAAATAAATGTTGGTATTGTACGTTTCTACAAACCTTGGACACGTTGCAATCTGATATTTTTGTAGGTTCAGTTATCAATTTGACAACCCTGTGCTTCTGATCTGGTTAAGTTTAAGCACAAAAAACACTCAAAAGATCATGTCTGGGTTAAAAAACACCCCGTTTTGTTTCCACAAAGATGGCGAGAAATGTTCCCATAGATCTCCTTTCAGTGGTTATCCAGTGGTTTCACACTCACAGATGTTAAAACCATCCCCTCCACCTACCGATATGTGCAACAGGTCATAAACATGTAATGTGAACGTGATAGAAATGTCGATTTGGCACCTACATGACAGGTACAAATGTGAATGTATTAGTGATTCGCAGAAATGTTAACATTTTTATCCTTGCAACGTGAACTTTCGGCAGAGCCAGGCTAGTTGTTTCCCCCTGTTTCCACAATTTATGCCATGCTAAGCTAAGCTAAGCTAGTGAGCATACCGACGTGAGTGTATGAATCTTGTCAATTACGTCTCTGCAAGAAAGCAAATAAGCACATTCCACAACTATTCCAACTGTTCTTTCATCAAAGTATAGAAAAAGACAGGAAGTGGAAGACATAGATTTTTTCAATGGATCTTACATGAAACACAGAAGGTGCTCAGATACCTCTCAAAGAAGTGGTCCAAGACATACGGTGCACATGACTGTGATGAACCCTGAGTGTTTTTGTCTCCTCTGTGCACATGTGCCCTGTTACTAATGCTGAGGAAATGGTGACCGACCCTTTTGAACAACCATTCAGATTCATCTGCTTTGATCTCGATATCTTTGACCCTTCCTCTCCTCCCCGCGGTTGATGTGGCAGGCTGCCTTGTTCCTCCCCTCCCACCCCCATTGTGTTTCCCCCGCTTCTGACTCACCACATGGCTCGGTGTGTGAGTGTGTACGAGCAGGGAGTAGGATATGCATATGAATTGTCTGCCAAGAGACGGATCAACAAAGTCCACATGGCTACCCATTCTGTGTTATTAGGTTTGGTTGTTGACCTACGGCAGCCACATAACCACTGCCAGAGGCTTGGGTACAGCAAGCAGGACGGCCAGTGATAATGAGGTAGACCAACAAAAAGAGGCATAGAGAAAGATGTCACATTAGATTGGAGAGGGCAGGAGAGAAAGAGATGAACAGCGAGACAAAGAGTTCGCCACTCTCTGCCCCCTCTGCTACAATCATAATTAAGCAGGAAAGATGGCATAATGAATGTAAATTGCACTGGAATACATTAAGGCAGTCCATCTATCCCACACACTGAATTTGCTGACATGACACACACACACAATAATGACAAGAAGACAATGGCAGTGGTCTAGTGTTTTGTTTTGTCCAGGCCATGTGTAGGGCGGAGGAGTTGCAAATTGAAGGATTCGGTCTTTTTGATCCTTTAGTTGTCTAAGTGTCTAAGTTTTGCATTTTAAAGCCATCTAATGTTCTCACCTCTGTGACACATCAACTAAAAGCTGCTCAGGAACACATCTGGCACTATTTTACACTTAGTCATCAATGCATGCAGCTTGAAACTCATTACATCCTGGGATGTTTTAACCACACTGTGTTTACGCTTCTGCATCTCCAGTTAGTTGGTCTGATACCTCAGTAAGTGTACCCAAAAGTTGTGTTACTGTTGTTCGTTTCGTTTCTTTCCTTTTCTCAAATTTAGGGTATGAGATCACCAGTAGACAACAGAAAGTGACTTTAGACAATATTTAATAAAGCCGTGGCGAGAAGATGGTGATGATTACATGCCTGGCAGCTTAACATTAAACGTTCAACATCAGATAAACACTGTCCGTCAACATGAAGCATCAACGATGTAAACACAGAGTCCACCTCTCCCTGTCCTCTGCACAGTCAACTAAGAACAAGGTCTGCCGGTCAAGTGAAACAGCTTGATCTGGGACGGTGTGGCGGAGACAGGTCTCTGTAAAGATGTAGGCACAGCTGTCCAGTCAGTCCAAGTTGTCCATTTCACGTCCCTGCAACCGGATATCATGCAGGAGCAGCCTTAAATCAAGCTGGTTTAGATTTTCCCTCATCCTGACTCTCTTCCTCGCCTCCCTGGGGTGGTCCAGCTGGTCAGATTGGATGGTGGAAAGATACCTCTGGCAGTGGTCGTCTCAAAGTCCACTGCTCTTAATCTAAAAAACCTCTGATTTCTTCTCCAATGATGATGAGTTTATTTCCACCATAGGTTAATGGCATGATTCAGCAACAAAGCCCCTGAATCTGCATGCACTGCTGTTGCCATGATGAAATACAATTTTAAAGTGTCATTATGTTTTGTTTTGTTTTTCTTAATTTGAGAATAATGGTGAAACAATGAGCCACTTCCTCAGTTTCCCTCCTTTGGTGAATCACTTGATTAAGTCACCTGAATAACCAGCTGCGCTTCATTCATAATCAGCCCTGATATACATGGAGGTCAGTATTCAGCCACACTCTTCTTACATTACATTAATCAGCTGCTGTGAATTCTCTGCTGCTGATATCCTGCCGCTTGCTGAAGCACTGAAGTTTCTCCATTAGGGTCTTTTATTCCTGTTGCTTGAGTTTCATACTTGTCAAAATAGCTCTTTTTAATAAAGGACAGACGCTGGGATATACAGTATGCACCACCTACACTCAGTACGACTTCCTTTGGGTTTTTTCAAAGTATTCACAATGTAAAATATGAAATCCTGAGCAGCGGAAACCTGCAAAAATGCCTTTGACTGTTTTCAAGCTGAAAAAAGAACATAGTTTGAATGCTGCTTCTTTTTTGTAATGGGTATTTCCGTATTTCTTTACCTGAGTGCCTTTTTCAGAGAGTTTTCCTTCAGACAAAGTTGAAAAGTTTTCCCCGCCAATCAGCACATACTACACCTTCCAGCCCTTATCAAACATTTAAGCACTGTACTCCCAACTCATGCTGTCTGAGAGATTCTCTTCTCCTTCTTGAGCCATCTGCTTTATGTTCCTCTCTGCCAAACCTTGACAGTCTGAGCAGGCTTAGCAATAAGTTTCAGTGATTAACAGAGGTTTTGTGATCACGGGCTGGAAAAACTATGTTCTTGAGCACAAGTGTGCACATAAATGCATGCATGTTTGAAATGCAGAGAACGAGGTCAACCAAGGGGGAGGAATGAGCTGGTTATGACAGTTAACTAATTGGATGATCACATTCGCGATCATCCACAGCTCAGGACGAAGGGGACCTGAGCTGTGACTCCCGAGTGTTAGTCTGAGGGTGGGATGGGTGTTGGTTCGACGGGTGACTGTGAAGGGTGAGTACACTAAATATGCAGTAAGGCTCTAGTCAGCAGGCGGAGTGTGAAGGTCTTGTGGGAGTGTCCAGATGTTCCTGTGTTAGACCGGAGCCAACCCCACATGTCTTGACATTTTCTAGAAAGTGAGTCCTGCATGACATTCAAAGGTCTGATAAGCATTTCTCAAAGGAGGATGATGGTGATTAAAAATTGTTTTTGCCTGGGTTCATGTGCACCAAACTCTATTGGATAATAAAACATTCAAAGAAAACAAGACTGAACATACTGTTTCCACAAAACATCAATAAAAGTGTTATATATGCAAATATCAGCTCGGTTGCTTCAGTCGGCATACAAATAAGACTACTTCAGACTTTCAAATTGCAAATACACAGCACTCAAACTTTGAATTGTGTCAATCCTCCTTCTTAATTTTTGTGGAAAACAGATGTGTCCAAATACAACATATAAAAAATGTCACGTGACGTAGTGTAAAGTGCAAGAAAAGTCCAAGCAGGGTTGAAGTTTGGGTTCATGGAGGTGTCGACCAAACACAGAACCTTCACTGAAGAGACTAGTGATCATGTCCCATTTGAAACCGAAAGTCAGTGTGGATGCTACGTAAATAATTTATGTCATGTTCATTACGTCATCTTTTCCTCAACCTCACCAAGTAGTTTTGTTAAACTACCATCTAAACCATTGTATTTTTATGCAAAGGTGCATAATCAAGGTTATAAAACAAAACTAAGTTCAGTCCTTTTATGCTAGATAACAGGAAAAAAACGAAAACAAAAATCTTATGCAATGGAGTTTGGAGGATGAGTTAAGGAATCCCACAGTCTGAGGAATGAAGCCGCTCCCTGGTCTCGTGGCACGGCGGCAAATACTCGTTAGTCTTTTGCCAGATGGCAGCAGGGTGAACAGACTGTGGCTTGGGTAGGTCTTTACCTCCTTTTTTCCTGAAATCAACAATCAGCTCCTTGGTTTTGCTGACAATGAGCAGTAGATTGTTCTCTGTGCACCACTCTGGCAGAAAGCCTGAAAAAGATCGCTGGTACATTTCTCCCAGAAGTATCATCTCTCCAGCTGAAGAAAAATAAATCAGTTTAAATGAACTACAAAACCCTGTGATTAAGACAAGTTCATATTGTCAAGGTGAGATGAGTAGAAATCCTGTTTACTCATCAGTGATGCAGCTGTGAGCAGGCTGAAAACACGGTTCCTGCTTGATAAATTCAAATATTTTTTCGAGTGTTGGCAATTTTTCGAAAATATTCTCAGTTTCTGATTGAAACCGCTGCATGTTAGCTAGGGATGCATGATGACATCTGCACATCACGATATAGGCTTTAAAATGAAATGAAGAGCATTAGTCAGAAATTAAAATGACTGCCAGTATGACATGCCAATAAGATGACGCCTTCATGATGCACACACAACGCAAATCATTGATTTAATTTGCCCAGTGGATGTGTAGATTTTGAAAAACACAATGTCTGCATCTGCCAGTGGCCCAACAGCATAATAACATGTCAATTTCACCACAGCTGAGGCTTGATGTTCTCTGTAATTAGGTGGAAAATAATATGTGCATTGGCAAACAGGCCGAAATAGGCATCAGCAAAAATCCAGTATCATGCATCTCTACATAAAACTCATCCATGTCTGAATATAACAACATATTTCATGTCTGGAAAGGGCTAAAGTCATGGCAGAAAAAATCACTGTTTGCACACAATCTGAAGAAAGTTATCACCTGGAAACACTCTCCGACAGTGGCAATTTTGAAAACTTGCCGTAGGGTTCAGCAGTTGGTTGGGATTAGCATGAATTTTAAAGTACAACAAGGATGAGAGTTGGTGTCTCTTTGTGCCTTCGGGGAATCTAATTAAGAGCGACCCACTCGAGGGCGCAGGTTACGAACCAGAGGTATCAAAGAGGTCCTCGTCCACCTACAGGCTCCCTGAGACTCCATTGTCGGAGACCACAACTCATCTGAGAGTGAACGGTCTCTGATTACACATTCAAATGAACCGAGTGGTGCTGACATGTCAGTGGAGATGTCTGATGAGAGGTTCAGGCTCCATTTGCACTTAGGTACGGAGTACTGCTGACAAGAGAGAGAGGAGAGCAGGTTAGATAAAGAAAAATAATGAAGTAAAACTACGAGAGTGGTAAAAATGGTTGGTGCAAAAATCTCTGCCTCCCGTAAATCCACTGTCCCACATCTTGCACATAACTTCTCCATATTTTAGCTCTTAAAGACCAATCAGGAATAAATGATTTCCAGGGAGATTAAGAGATTACGCGAGAATATGAGTGACTTTCCGGAATTTATCCATCAAGCTGAGTTATTTGTTATTGATTAGGATTTAATCTATAGCTCGGAAATGCAAAGAAATGATCATTGCACAATCCAGTCAGAGCACCAAAACTCACAGCTCCTGTCATTTCCTGTTCCTGACACTTAGATCATAATGTGACTCAAGCTGGAGGGCGAGCTTTCCTTTGAATTACAGGAACAAAACAAAAGGTATTGCTGTGAGGCTCGGGGACTCGGTTGACGCCATTCCGACGCAGGTGCACGGCGTTGTCATGGCAATAAAGGCATTTCCTGCTCAGCACTCTGAGCACAGCACATGTCATCCGTTGAGCTCTGCACCACAGGTGATCCCCGAAAAAGTCCTCTCCCACGGTCATATGCAGAAAGCACACTTCAACATGAGGACAATCCCAGTCAGTCTCCATGGACGTGATGCTGCTAACAACTAACACCTTTTGTTTTAATGCACCACTTACTCCCACTGCATTCTGTTGATGAAGTAATTAATGCTTGACTTCATTCATTCCTAATGAAAAACATTTTAGTCATTGGCCACGCTGCTGTAAACCCTGTCACCTCCACTCGTGGTACCCACTTTTATGTCATAACTGCAAAGAAAAATACAATTATGCAACAGGTGCTACTGTACATAAGTGATACATGAAGATAAAAGCATAAGCACATTTTGAGGTTTTCTATACTGCCGCAAGGTTGTGCTTTGGTCAGGTTTGGGCTCCAAAACAACTTGATGAGATTTAGGAAAAGATCGTATTTCGGATTAAAAGAACTGTGTCACTCACTCATCACTCATGTGGCGGCTATGATGTAAGTTTCGTCATTACATAGGTTCACTTATTTACGTAATGTGACTTTAAGACAAATCACTCTTGACACTTGAACGCAAACCAATTGCGAACCCCCATCTCTAGAGGGGAAGTTCATTGTTGTTCCATCCAACCGCCCCCTAACTCAGACTTTTCTTGCTCATTATACTGCATTGGGAATGAAAACAGGCTGAAGTATTTTACAATAAAATTGCATACGTTTGTGAAAAATCCCCCAAATTTGTGGTTAGACGTTTCCTCTTTTTTACGTCTTAATTATCTCCGTTTGTTGGCTCTGTCATTGTTGCATTGGTATGAACAATATAATAGTGTAATATATTATAACATCACACAGATTTTTTCCATGAAAGTTAAGCACATATAGCTGACACCATTTTTGACTTCCACTTCTACTTCTACTTGTAATGTAGTATTTTTAGATCTTGTGTAATACCTTGAAATAAGTAATAGATCTAAGAACTTCATCCCAATCTGATACTGCCCCTCTCCCCGGAGTGAAATCACTGCAGTGCAATTATCAAATCAGATCATCTCAAATGACTAAGGCAGCTTCAAATTGTTTCATCATTATGAAACATATCAAACCCCGAACATTTCATTATTGTTGAATGACGACACAGGAAGATCTGAACTTCTCTTCCGAGAACAATTTATCGGAGTCATTATACTTGACTTGCCGTGACTAAAAAAAGTTACTGGAATTGAGATACTGTATGCATCAGAATGAGAGTCAGAGCCCTCTGTCTTAGCAGTAGTAATAATAATGGTTAATTATTGATATTCGACTTGGAAATACAGTATTCCGAATTCAAAACCATCTGCTGCCGAATGTTACATTTGGTGACACAAAATGTAAATTTTTACCAAAAACCCTTCTCGACTGACTGCGCGAGCCCAATTTTTTTTTTCTCTTTTGCTCTGCCCACATTTTGTAACATCCATTAACATTTAACTGAGAGAGAAAAAGCCTTGTGTGACATTTGCTCGCACTGCATAAGGCCAGGAAGGCGGTGTTGGTGTGGAGTTTATGAAAAGATGTGTTGATTGTCCTGTCAGGACGTAGGTGTCAGCAGGGTGCGTGCTGAAGATCAGAAATGCCGAAAACCAGTCTGTGTTACCAAACACTTGTCTGCAACCTCTCACACAGCCACAGACAATTTATGCAACAAACACAGCACTGTGGTCTCATTAAAGGACTTTGTGCTCTACCTCCATTTCTCTTTCTTCTCCTCAGTAAACCATGTTTCACTATCCTGCTCTGGTGTAAGTTCACCAGCATGCATTGTTTGTAATTGTAAAAGGGAGTTAACTTCAAAAGGCCGAGTTTCTTTGAACCGCCGCAACAGTATCGGCAGAAACAAAATCCTGGTTGCTAAGAAATTGTCAAAACTTTCTGTGAAATTTTGAAAAGTTCCATGTCACCTCCATTGTACTGGCATTAACAGGAGGTCACTAGCATGCATGAACTATTAAATCACAAAGTATTATTTTAATATAATATTCTTTGTCAGCCAAGAGGGAATCACAATAATTAGTTGGTTGATTGGTCAGTCGGGTGGAATTTACACAAACCCGTCAATATTCCCAGATTAGAGTTGTTGTTTTTCTTGTTCTGTATTTTTTTTTTTTTTTTTTTGCAAACTTCTCAGTGAATAATGTATGGATTATTTTGAAAAAAAACAACAATAGTTCTTGGAATTTCAGGGACTGTTGTGCGTTGGTGGAGGTATACACTCTGCCCAGTGCCATTCTAGTTCACGGTGTTAATCCTTAACTGTTGAGCCTGTAAATAGGCAACTGTTTGCTAACATATTCACCAAATCAGCTCAGTGTTGTGTTTGCTAAAACATCAATTAATGGAGGTTTAAGATAAGTTATATTAAAGAATAGAAATGTTCATAAACATTAAAGTTCTAAACACAGACATTCTTAGTTTAGATTACAGTATAGATACCAAATGGATAGGCTTGTGTTAAGATAACATGACAATTGATCGATTAATATTGTGACATTATATTGGTGACAATATCTCACTGAAAGTCATATTGTCACATCCTGCAGATCATTCACTGCATAATTGTTTAGGATATGAAAGTGCATTATCTCCAAGTGTCAGCTGTCAGTACTGACAGGCTGAAACCTGAAGATGCAGACTGAACGTGGCCTGTATTTCGTCATTACAGTGTTTTTGTTTTCCTGTAGACTAGACAATAATTTATCTTGTTTGACCTGATTGTCAGCAGCCTGTTTTTCCCTAAAGCGGAACCTGACCGAGGCCTTTGTTATTTCGACTGGACACGGCCGCCACCGTGTTTACCTGAATCTATTCCAAGCACACGAGAAATGTGAACCTTTCGCTATTTTTCACAAGTTAACTTTGCTGTTCCAGGAAGCTCTCCCGCTGGTTCCTCTCGTCATCAAGTCTTATTTTTACATTATTTTTGTCCCGGTTGGCTTAGCAACTGGATCATGAATAACATCCCAGCAGTTATTTTTAATGGACTTAGCCCAGTGCTATTATCATGTTGCCTAGGAAGAGGTTTATAAAAGAGACGGTGAATGATTTTGCTCACCAGATGAGCTCTTTCAAGAGTCTCAAGTTTCCAATTGCAACTGCAATGTTTTTTTCCAAATCTTTTGTGTCTACCATCGCATCTAACCAGCTCTGTGCACCGTAAGAACATTGATGTGCCTCATTTTGAAGACTCAAACACGACGCAAATTCCAAATTTAAACCCTGTAATTAAAATATGATGACTGAAATCGAGTAGATTATCTCAGTGCTGCTGTCATCCAGAAAGACGGTTCAAACTTCTCGAGGGATGACTGGGAGATAAAGCTATGAAAAAAATTAAAGGACCAGTGTGAAGGATCTAGGGGGACCTAGATCTTTATCTACAGAGAAAGCATTTCCTCTTCAATAGAGTCCGTCATGTTGCTCCCACCTTGTTTCTACAGTCGCCCAGAACAGACGCTGGCTCTAGAGAGGGACATTTGCAATTTTCGGGTTTTTGGCAGCCACTGTAAGGGCTGTTCAGCTATTTGCAAATCTGCCAACTCACCACTAAATGGCAATGAAATCCTGGGCATTGGTCCTTTAAAATGGGTGAAATTGCACATTTCCCTACTGGAAAATCAGTATTCTTATAATAGCAATGTGTCAAATGACTGTGAATGACGTGGAAGGCATGGAGCTGTAGGGAATTCCAGACTCCCTTCATGTTGCAGCTCATTGTCTTGGTTTTACAGTCTGTGACTCTTAATCCCATTAAGAGCCACAGCAGCCAGCTGTTTTTGACAAAAAGCTGTGATAAACTCGCTATAAGCCACCTCATGCAGGGTTGGGACAAGTCACTGAACGCAGAGTTGGTCCTGATGGGCCGGCCGGCACCGTGCATGGCAGCTTGGTTGCGTTTTAGTGTGAATGAGAGGCAATTATAAAGTGCTTTAACCATCAGAGGAGCAATTATGTAAAATGGTCAGAATTTTTGCTACAATTATCAACAAGAAAAAATATATTCCAGCTATTTATGCATTGAATGAACAAAATAATCCCTCAAAATGTCAAGAAATTAAATACTCGGACTTTGATATTCCTTACTAGACAGAAAAAAGTCTGAATTAGTATCTCTCCTTTACCAAACTAGGACAAGCTCATCGTAAAACACACACATAGAGAAAACTCTCACAGTCTTGGTTTGTCTCTTTGATTGAAATAAATACTCAATTCATGATGTGAAAATATTTAGGCTCTCCATGGCGTTTTCATCAGCCGCTGATATGCTGCCCCTTGTGCTTTTAAAGCTACATTCAAAATTTGGCCATAAGATACAAATTTATGGCAGTGAAGCCCTTTATAAATGCAGTCCATTCTCTCCTCAGCACCAAAATTCAGTCAAAGTTGGCAACTAGATGGTGGACCTCCGTCTGGAGCATTCAGCTGCTGAAGAGATGGACATTTTTCTTCCACTTATGTTTGTCAGGTGGGCAGAAACACAACTTCAAATGCAATTCAGTTTGCTTGCGCTTATTGATACGGTAATATATGTGATATTTGACATGAGAGTTTTGATTTTGGAGAGCTTAAACAACACGTTACGGCACTCAAATACAAAGAAAAGTTAAAGTAGGGGTGTGAGTGAAAGCTCTTTAGGTAGCAAGAAATCACTGATCAAAAAATACAACAGCTTTTTATGGGACAAAACAGCCTAACACTTCTGAAGATAGCTGTTGGCACATCAGGTACCGTTATCTTTAGGGTTTTTAAAGAAAGTCACAATTCACCCGCGATCCCCCCTGATAAATATGGGCTGTGAAGGCTGCTTATTCTGGGATGCCTTCTGTGTCTTTCTCACCACAAGCTGCCAGGGGAGAACAGGATTTATTTATTCCTACTGCAAACTCGCCAGTTCCTTCAAAATTTGCATGGACAGAACCTGTGAAGACGAAGAGAAAAAAAGGTTAACTATTACATTGCGTTTGCGTTTGGACATGTCCGCGTTCCGTGAATAGCAGAAAACTGAATACAGATATCGGAGTGCGGCGATGGAGGGTTATTATGAATGAATCATCAGGAAGCCACCGTTGTGCTGTTGCCCGTTGTTCCAGAACGCAAGGTGATGTCATTAAGGAAGATGACATCACCAGGAGATTCCATGAAAAAACTGCAGAAGGCCGTCTTCCCCTCCCACAGCCACTCAGTCTCTCTTTCCGTGTTTCAAGTGGTGCGCCTCGTTGCGTCTGTTCCTCCACGCAGATTGTTACATGACACATCAGTCAGTGTACGTCCACGGGGGTCCCCGTCATGACAACGAGCAAATCATCCTCTCTCAGTTTATCCGTTTCTCTTTCCCATCACATTGATAGTCCACCCTGCACATATTGACATTCAATTTAGAAAAACCTTATTCTGAGAACGAATGTTCAAAGATTGTAATCTGCATGCGAAATAGCTCACTCATCCTGAGTGCCAGCTGACCCCGTCATCTGCCCCCTTTCCTCCGCCACCGCTTGATTCAACCCCGCTGAGCCTTTCCCTGCCCCCACACTGCATTGTGGGTATCACATGAAGGAAAAGCCCACACATGAGCCCGGATATAGTAAGCGCAAATCTATGACGAATCTCACAACAAATCTAAAGACACCTCATGATAAATGCATGAATGGAGGAGTGAAGCAGGGTGGAAAAAATAGAAGCACCACCCAGGAATTGATAAGTATTGTATGAGCTGGGCATCGCTTTGTACGGATGGGTCTCCTACACACATTCTGCTTTTGAAATAACAGAACGACTCACATGTGTCTGTGTGTGGGGAGGGATTCCTAAGTGACTATTTTAAGTATGCGCACCAGATAATTCACCGACTCTTACATGAAGTTTGGAGGAACACAGCGGGCTGAGGTATGTTATATAAATGACCAGCTGACCTGCAGCGAGTAGGATGTCGATGAGGGAAGAACATGAACAATGCACATGGCTGTCTCTGTCTCTTTGTCTCTCGGTGGCAACCTTAACATGAGTTTCTACAGTTCTCATTTACCCTGGTGGGTTTTATGGATGAGTTTTGACTTGAATATGCACGTGTCTGTGCAAACATAAGCTTTGTCCCAATTTCACACTAGGTTCCAGTTCTAAGCAGGTTTGGAGTATACACTGAAAAAAATACCAGTTTCAGTATGTATACAAAAAAAAGGGTCATTGTGCTTGCTAAAATGGCTTCATTTAAGCTGGCGCACGCTATTTTCCCACCATGAAATGAACTAAGGAAATGGAGGAATTGGTCACAACCCCAAATTTATATTAAAAATTATCAAATTTAGAGATACACAGTAAGAACTGCACACAAAAGGATATGGAGAAAAAGCAATCTGAAAAGCAATTAGCAAACTGAAGCGGTCAGATAAATTTAGTGGAGTAAAAATTAGGAAAAGATGTTTCCCTCTGAGATGTAGAAGTAGAAGTGGCATGAAATGAAAATGCTCAGGTGACGTACAACTACCTCAAAATCAAGAAGAGTACTCGAGCAAATGTATTTAGTTAGATTACACCACTGGTATGTAGTGTAGCATTTGGACACAGCAAATGACACAAGGAAAGACAGCAAAAAATTGTAGAACAGGTGGCCTGTAGCTGAGGAATAATAAAACAATTCCAAGCTGCTGATGTGCACTGCCTGAAACATTAAGACAACTTTGGCCACTTTTTCTTTAATGTACATCTTCCTCGTTTCTTGTCAGGTCCTCCGTGATTCATTTGATACAGTCAGATCCATCATGAGTAATTAACCTATCACGGATGCATCAGACGTAGATTTTTTGGCAAGTACAAATTCATTTGATCTCTCAACATTCATTAAAAGAATGAGTCATAATGGCATCATAATGCCGCAGGCTGTGGTTCACTGCTGGTTATAAGGCAGATGAGGGAAGTAACTGCCTAACTGTGCATTCGGTGCGCTGAGCACATCTATTTTCAAACTGTACAGATGTGTTTTCTGCAACCACGACTGAAAAGTGTGATGTTTCAGACACGACTTGGATAATGAACGTGGCAGCATGCACTCCCACCTGAATGACCCATGCTGTTTCAGACAGCTGCCTCATTTGACATTTGGGAATAAACCATTTATGCTTTGACCTTTTAATTCTTTGCTGTTCAGCTATTCACATGAAAATTATAATTATTTGAATGCTTGCTGAGTTAAAGCTCTAAAATGGCATTAAAGTTACAAAGTTAAGTGAGGCTTGCAATGTGTTAGCTTGTCTTAATTGTCTGTGTTGGAGCAATCTGGTCATGTTGATAGGATTCCATTGTCACCTAAAAACTAATGATAACCCATTAAAGAGAATCAACCCCTGAGTGCACTTCTGCTTTAGGGCCCAGACGAACCAAACACAAATTAAAGAGCTAGTGAGGTGAAGGCCAACTGCTGCATCACCTCACTTCAACTGGGCCAAAACTCTGCACTTGAACACGCCTCAAGGACTACAGCTGACAGCAACACCTCTGGAAAATACAAATATGAAAACTATACGTTGCTAAGTTCAAATGAAAACAGATTCTATAAATGCATGGCTTATTTGTCACCTAAAATTTCACACCTTTAGCACCCTTTCTCCTTATTTTTCCCCTTCACCTCTTCACCAGTGCAACTTTTTATCAGAGATATTTTGTTTTAGAAGTGCCTATATCAGCGAGAGTGGAATACTGCTGTTAAGTTATTTTCCTCTCACTCATGGTACGTGTTCGCAGGATCCGTCATGGATGGGAATACATGGCTTTAGCTACATACTGTATATGCTCAGATAATATGTGTAACTATGATACATGTATTGCTGGTTTTGACCTACTCTTGATATTTATAATAAAACAATACTAAGATAGAAGCCCGATGATTTATTCATGTTGGTCTCTCTGACTGTGACAGTCACACTAGTTCTAACCCCAATTTAGACTTCATTTATCAAAACTCAAGGATATAAGTCACCCTTCTACGAAAGCATTTTACACCTCTTGGTTGCAGCATGTTCTCTGGGTCAAGTTGGATCCATTTTTAACAGAAAGTATCCGGATGACTGTTTTATTTTCCATAAATCAGAACTGGAGTGAAACTCACAGAGTGAGTCAAGGTGGGAGCAGATGTGAGTGACTCAGTTGCTGTTCAGAGGCACGTCATCATGCATGCTACCGCTGCATTTGGTTCCGTCATTAGATCTCGTTAGGACAGACTTGTTTTTGTCGATTTGGACAGATGAGATCACAGCAGAACAGTAGCGTCGTACGTCAGATATTAAGGCTCGACAGTTGGCTTGTTGGTGCCATGATAGCATATGGAAGAATAGAGCAGCCAGGATCAGATGGATGGTGCAGCAATGTTGTAAGGCTGGACTGTTACTGCACAACAAATGATTTGTTGCTTCATGTGGAAGCACAGTTTCTTAAATCAATACAGAAACTAAATTATTGCTGATATATTGCACAATTGATTTAGCATAGCTGCAGACTGGGTATACGGGAGGGGGTGACCTCAGAGACAGGAGCTCAGACTGAGCATTTCAAACACAGTAGGAATAAAGTTTTATGTGCATTAAAGCATATTTACCTATTGTAGTAATAATAATATATATCAATATAATTATGAACCTGAAAATAAGCGTAATATGTCTCCTTTAATGTGGGAGCCAAGTAAGATTTACATATGCTTACTTTGATAAATAAAAAGGGCAAGTTAAGTGATGGGCATTTGTTAAAAGGCAGCTAATGTAAGCATTATATTGTGTAAAAGGTAACACTACATGTCTATGTAGGTCACTGTAGTTGAACTTTTACCCCCCACAGAAATCAGTTATGGTAGTTTCATGGTGATCTCTATTAGATAAAGATGTTTGCCCTATTCACCTGTAATCTCTTGCATTAAGACCACTGTTCGAAATCCTTTCCGTGTAAAAGTGGATCGTGATTCCTGTGCGAAAATAAAGTAAACAGCTCGGTTACAAAAAGAGCATGTGGGCAACACAAAAAGACGGAAGTCACGAGTCTGACAGAGAGCAGTTACCCAGGTTGCAATTTTTTATTGAATTCTACTGTAATTGAAGCCCACAAAAGCAAAATGATTACAGGTAATCTTGGCTTAACGCCCTCGAAGTGCTAAAACCACTAACTTACACTGTGCATCCCGGCTGCCTGGAAAAATTATGGCAATTATTGGAATTATTGGTCCTGAGTTTATTTGTTACATCCATTATTTAGTACCATGGAAATTCTGGAAAATACATCTAACTTACATATTCAAAAGAGGTCTGTCTTTTAGGTCCACTAACTCAAACCCTTTCACTATTACTAGCTTCTCAACATTTTCAAACCAACCACTAATGAGTCTGTCAGCCTCTTGTTTACCAGAACAGTTGGGGAAACCAACCTCCATCCACACTTGAGATATGGTTTTGGCAAGAGAGGGGAGTGCGAGGGAGACAAGAGGAAACAGAGACCGAGCAGAAACAAGAGACAGAGTAAATAAGGGCAGCCACCTGTGGAAGAAGCCGAAAGGATTAAACAGATTTTATAGCTAAGCTGTGTCCAACTGGTGCTTCTCCCAGTAAAAACAACTGAATCAAAAGTAAATCTTCAGCGATGGCCTTTAAATCTCTCTTTCAATGTTTGTTTGAGTTCACTTCATACTGTGTGTGTGGTTAGTTGCATGAGTGGGTGTAGGTGGATCGTTTAGATATGCGTGTTGGTACGGAGGTGTGAACAGGTGTGGGTGTGCAGGTGGGTACGTTTGTACAGTACTTTCTTCTTTTAACACAAGACCAAACAAAGTCAGCATCCCTTCAGCATAGGGGGGCGGTCCGTCTAAGCTAAACTCCACACACTGCTAGACTGCCGTACTGTTTTGAAGGTAACGAGACAACCATCTTTTTAAAGGAAAATATTGACATGAGTTAGATGAAAAGATAAATGTGCAGGTGTTTAGCTTAGCTTAGCCCAAAAGTGAGGGGGACAGGGGGAAACAGCTTGCCTGGATCCGGCCAGATGTCTTTTGTTTGATCCAATTTAAAAAAAAACTGAAGTACGGAAAAGAGAAGTTAAAAAACTCCAAACTTTTATACTTGAAAACAGCTGCTTTAAAAAAAAACTAGATGGTAAAACTATTTAGATGTTTCCATCTGTTCCCAGTCTTTATACAATAAAACAGGTCAGCCTAGCTGCAAGAAAAAGAAAAAAAAAAACCCTAGATGCTAAAAATATTTTACTATTTCCAGGCTTTACACTAAAAAACAGGTAGCTTCTAAAAACACCTTGCTGCTTAAATCTTTTAGTCCTAATGCTAAGCTAAGCTAATTAGCTGTAACCTACAGATATGAGGGTGGTGTTGATCTACTCATTTAACTTTTGGTAAGGAAGCAAATGAATGCATTTCCAGAAATGTTGAATAATCTATTATGAGCCAATATTTACAAATATGTATGTTACACATTTATATGTTTCATAGGATTAGCAGTAAAAGTTCTACATCCTGTTTGCCTCCAACAAGCAGAACACTTGGCGGTAAAGAGATAAATCCTATTCGGACAGAATAACGTCCGCGTGGCTACAAATAATATCAAACCGTAGGAAATACGGTGGGCAGCTTCTTGTGATGCAATGTCTACTCAAATAACTGCATATTGGAGCCACTCATAGTGATTGAGTGGGTGGGAGGCCCCTGCCATTGTTTGCCAAAGCTATTGATGATTCAACCCTTATGGCACCTTCTACGAGGAGGAAGGCTAAGTTAGAGTCGTCTCTTATGAAGGGGACCTGACAGCCGTCAGTGGCCTGTTCTGGGCAGTCGTCCGACTTATCAGTCACCAACCACGTGTGCGGAGTGATGGGCGCCTTGTGATGCGTCATCCAAGTGGTATTCTGGCTGCAATTGACAGTGACAGTTAGGCCTGAGTCCTGGGCAGTGTGGGATGAGGTGTTAACGATATCATCATTAACTCCCCGCTGTGGTGTTTCATCACCACACACGGCCTCACGGGGCAGACGTCTTCGTCACAGATTGTCTGAACAACACTTCCCAGCATGGGCATGTTGTTATTTTAGGCAGTGATGGAGGGATCTTGCATTTTCATACTGCACAAACAAAAACAGCCGCAAAGAGGAGGAATACAGTAAATAGTTAGGACAATGACGCAAGAAAAGATCAGAGTTTTTTTTTATGGCCCTGCAATGTATAAACCAACACATCCGCATACACAAACAACTGAATAGATTGAATGCCAGTGACTCCCAAAACAACATTACCACTGCAGTGCACCAGCGACAGGTGCACCTTAGTTTTTGGTATGCTCGAAGTATGGTTCGGTTTAGGTAAGAAAACGACTTAGTTACGTTTGGGAAAATTGTAACTGTAGTTACAAACATAGCTACGTTATATACGGTATCATCCCGACTTCCTCCTTTTGCAGACTTTGTCGCTCTTCACACTTCTTCACCTAACCTCCTCCTTGGCTGCTGTAATAATTATTACTACGACTGGAGGTTGCTGCCTATAGACAGATAGATAGATTTTGGCTGAAAGTACCCCAGAAGAAAAAAATCGATCAAATCTCTTCGGTTTGTTGGTTAATTGCATCGTTGTTTACACAGCAGGATAATGGAAACACTTTTGGCCTCATGAATATTCATTCTCCTCAGTAAGTGTAGGTGTAGGCTGTTTGGACTGGAGCTCCTTAAGATTCACTTTATCGTTTTGCCATAAGTCGGGTCTTTGACTTTCAGATCTATGTCTGAATCCTGTGTTTGTACAAATGTGAGCATTTTTTTTTTTTTTGGTGTGTGTTACGGTGTTGTTGAGAATCACAAGTAGTCTGCAGATGAATTACAGTCATAACAAAACATCAAAATATTTTTATTTGTACAGTGTAGAAAGGAAATGTATTGTGGACAACTTCTGTAGTGTGCCATGTTCTAAAAATCCCAAAATGCTCAACCTCTGACTGAGCGGTGGGTAATTGTTCCTTGTACCTGCAGAGAGCAGACGGCAGCTTCCACTGATTGGAAACACTAGAAAACAACCAATGGGGTTTTTTTTAGATGTGAGAAAAAATCCTGTGATGAAATGATGGTCTTGCCACATCCTGTGCCCCTAAAATGCCTTCACGTTTTCCTACAAACAGTTTCATTTGGACTGATTTCATTTGCTTGCAAAAGTCATTTAAAATGGATGAAAAATAAATTATTCCCATTTTGTCAGCCTGCAGCGTTTGGCTTGGCAGCTCAAACGCCTTCTCCCACAGAATCGTAAAATAAACTCACGTGTTAATCTGTGTTCGTCTAACAAATTGCTCCACCGTTTTGTAACCTGCATGCTTCATAAAGGACAAAGTGGGTTTTTAATTTTCTGTTCTTCATTAGTTTCTTTCCTTACTCAGCTACAGTAAGTCTAGGAATACAGCTTGATACTGTAAACTTTCCAGATTTCAGCAAAAGCAACGGACAGATCACCCTCTGTGACACTGAAAGATTGATATTTAAGTCATATATGTGAGAACAATATCTGTCTGATATTGACCCACACAAGCGAATCAAGCTAGACTAGTGATCAATCCTCTGACCTTTTTATGTCTGAGAGGATAAAGGTGTTTTTAAAACCATGGTGGTCAGGCCTTCATATCGCCAATGTGTGTATGTGGACTTGTATTACTCACGTTGTGGGGACATGGTTAAAACAGTCACATTGTGGGGACCCGTTTTCCTTTTGGGGACACAATGTAAGTCCCAAATATGTAGCAAATCATTACATTTTTATGTAAAGACTTGGTAACAAGTGAAGGTAAGTTTTGGTGGTCATGAGTAGAGTAAGTTTGAGTCTCCAGGAAATTATTGTAAGTCAAGACTGAATGTCATTTGAAACTGCCCCACCAGTGATTTCCTTGCCTAGCTGCTCTTCTCGTTTTATGACACACTAAAAGTAGAGAGTAGGCACACATGCGATGAGTCAGGTCGGCCATCATGATTACAGGGGGAATCCCAGTCCAACAGTCCAGATGGCAGTTCTGTGGGCCGCTTGTGCCGCTGTGAGCAACCTCCTCCTCAGGTTGCCCACTTGTTGCGCACCACATGTTCCGCGCCAGGAAAATACCAGCACAATATTTTTGACTAATTGTAATTTTTTGTTTGTATGTAGATGAAGAAAAAAGATGCAAATGTTTTAATTAGTAAGCTTTAGATTTGCAGGGGAGGTCTATTTTCAACTTATTAGAGAGTAACAGTCTAGCTGTTAGCCATTAATATAATCACCTTCTGGTTGCAGCTCCATTTTTATATTCCCTCAGAGGTAGAGGGTTTAATAATATCAAGCTATCCATTAATATTGTCCCTTGACTGATAATAAAATGAACGACATTGATAATATTCTGAATTAATGAAAAAAAAAACGTATTTTTGTGGCATACACGCTGTCACATGTCACCAACAAGACAACAGCTGCCTCGTCACTCTTTCTATACTTCTCAGTGCATCTGAGATGTGAATGTTCCAGCCCTGACATCAGTTACCTAGAAGAGCACTCGTCTTTCCCTGCTGTCAATTACCTGCAAAGAAATCTGCCCTTGATGGGGTCTCATGTATGCTCTGACGCACGTCTCAGCGAACCCACGGCACCTTTTAACACGGCCAGTCATGGAGAGTTACATCTGGCTGCTCCAGCACATTCCCCTTTCCTAGCGCATTTCGAGATGTTGTCGTCAAACTGATTGCTTCTGCCTCAATCAGCCAGGTTTAATGGTCATAGAGGCACCCATTCTCTGCAGGAGTGGGTGAGCAAGGGGGCTACTGAATGAATCATTGAGGTAGTGAGAGAGCCATTGAGAAAGGAGGAGGAGGAAGTACACTTAGTGGAATTATGTTAAAAGGGTTTCCTAATACTTTGTTCCTCAGTGAATGTTAATGTAGATGGACAGAATATTAGAAACACTATTTAATGTAATGGCTGTCAGGAAAACCACCACCACTTATTTGTGAAGCCCTGTAGCACTGCAGAGTTACACCAACGTCTCTCTGATTCCTGTCTCATCAAAAACTGAACATTATAAGGTTTACAAAGGTAGAGCTGTGTGAAATTGAAATACACATCACTGAGAGCACAATGTTCTTCCTTGCAGCAACAACAAACATCACACCAAAGACAAAATCTGAGGTCAAATATTTCTATTCACCTTCCCTTGTTGTAGGCTTGATTTCATTTTTGCTTTAATGTGCTTAAAGGATGATTTAGGTTAGATAAGGGAGATTATAAACAAACTTATTTTGAAGAGAAAATGAAGGCGAACCGTATATTTAGCGAAACTGTCTCTTGTAAACAACCATCACAGTTTATAGACAGACTTCCTGGATCATTAGTGACATTTTGTCTGAGTCACCCTCCTGTTTTCCAACAGTTGGGTTGTGTGTGAAATGTAAAAACAAAAACAAAATGCAATCATTTGCAAAAACAAACTGTTTACCAACTTTTAAGAAGAGTGCAAACAGTAATATCCTTAATGCAATCATGTGTTTGACAAAGTGGTGAACCTCGCTCCATCCTTGCTTGTGAATGACTGAGCCTTTCTGTGGGTGTAGAAAATTACATTGATGTAGAAAAACATAAAAGGTGCTGTATTTGCACTGTTTTCAATTGATTATAAATCAAAAAGGATGAGCAAATTGTAAAATTATAAAAATCCATTCGGAAATTAATGTGCATTTCTGCAAACCACAGATATGCTGAAACGTTACATTTCTTTATGTTGCTTCTTATTATTCAAGTACAGGAGTACACTGGACTTAATGGGAACTTCAGAGGGCAGCAGGCGGAGACGCACATGATTGATTTGCAGAATTAACAGTGCATTCATAGTTGTTCTAAAAACGGCAATTACGGCAGAGTGTTGGTAACCATGCCTGCTATTAAAACTGTCTTCTCCCATGCTTTCTCTCCATTTCTTCTCATTGTCTGAATGCAGGCTTGGAAAAATGAGAACCCGCTCACTATGTGACTTAATGCATCCTGAATGATGAAAAGCTGCACGGAAATTAGTTGAACGGTGGCCTAATGAATGCAATTATACTCATTTCAAAACACATATTAAAGTGAAACATCATGGTGCACAGCATTTCAAAAGGGCTATGACGTGTTTTATTTTATTGAAGAGGTATTCCCATGAATTAAACCACATTTAGTCTCAACATTTGATTATCTGCAACACCTAGGACTTCAGGGAGAACAGCCTTGGTTGTTTTGTCATTTTGTCTCTTCTTTTTCACAGTATATAGTTTCATCGCGGTGTACTCGGAGGAATTGTTCCTCGCTGTTTCACATAAATAGAGGAATAGAGACGGTTTCTGACAAACAAAGTATAATGTTTAAATCCACTGTACTACAATATTTTAACAACCAATTCTGTCTGATGTAAGAAACACCCGCCACAGCCTTGTTATTCTACTAACAGCCCCCCTGTTGTTTGTTTCGTTGTGTTTCTTTTTAACATCACAAATGTTCTGTTGATCTGTTGATGTCCTGACCGTTTTCTTGTTTTGTTGTTTATGTCTTTTTCTGCAAACTCAAAGATGAAATCTGTAGTCCCTGTTTCAAGGAATACATCTGGCTCTGGAAAAAAAAAGGTATACAGAATAATTAAATTGTCACCGCTTAGAGCCATCAGGAGTAATGCTTGTTTTTGCTTCTGAAAATTGCCGGCAGAACATTGAGGTGAGTTGTCAGCTCCCAGTAGAAAACTCAAGTTCACTGTGACTAACGTGGTCTTGGTTCACAGTAAACAACTCAAATAAGTTCAACCTTACAATTGCATCTTACTCAAACCACTCAATCTATACTTCTTGGCCAAGTTTACAATGACAATACATTAGAAAGCCAAGTGTTTTCAATTTTTCACTCTGTTTTTGACAAAGTCTGTCTTTTTTATTTGTGCACGTTGAAAGCTTAGCGTGTTTGAAACATGGGCTTCTTTTTTGTCTTTGTAAAAAAATAGAAGAATTGCATAAACACTCAAATTATATAAAGCTCAATCAAGGATCTTGTTGGTACATGTGATGTCAACTCAATTAAGCAAGCGAACATTAAAAGTCACGATGGCACCAAATCCAGCTGAGCAGGGGGAAGCTGATGACAACAACAAACAGCAGTCAGTGAAGGAGGGAATGATAAACACCAAACAGGAACTGAAATAAATACATCAGCTTTAGTCTTCAGTCTTTTTTCTATCCCACCCACTTCACACCAGTATCTGTGAGTGGGCTCGGCAAGTGACCAACAAAGTAATATTTTTAGCATACAGACGTATCACGATCAGATGATTAAATCACAACGAGGCAATGATGAGTTCAACATTGATGAAAATATGGTGACCTATGTGGTGGACCGAACACACGAATAGAAGGAGAAACTAAATAATTTCATAAACATTATGATGATTTAATATAAAGGCTTTCTGTGCCAGTTTTGGAAGGATACACACAGATCCATCTGAGCTCAAGGAGGAAGGATGTCAGGAAAGACAAACCTAAGAAATACGTGTCCGAAACTTTTAGTTTCAGAGTAATCATTTTGATATTGACACATATTATTTATGTATATTATCATGTATTATTTAAGATGTGCTCCACTGTTATATGATCTTATGATACGGATTAGATAATGTTTATGTGTTATGTCTCTTTTTATTCTCTGTTATTTGATTAATTAATATCGTAAGCTCTTAATGCTCTTAATTTGATTGGTCAAATTTGCAGAAAAATTGCATTGATTGGACAAAACAAGGTTGTACAAATTCACAGGGATTGTCTGAATTCGCTTTGTACAAAAGGAGGGACAAACGTGGCTGCAAGGAGAGAAAATGTTACACTTTAATTCATTGGATGGACAGAAACGTGACTCCTTGATGTGTAAATAGACAACTTTCTTTCTACAAAGTTCCATGCAGCAACTTTACAAGGTTGAAAATGTTTTTTTTTATGTAATTAGAGTTAAGTTTGTTTCTTTTTTTAAACTTAGAGTTCCAATTTGTAAGAAAATTGTTTTTTGAGTCTCATTCCCAACTCGCCTAACACTGATCCTTTGGGTTGGTGGCCGACCCGACCTACCAATGCAAAGCGTCAGCATTTGACAAGTTGGGAATGAGACTCAAAAAACTATTTTTTTACTAATTGGACCTTTGAGACTCAGTTTCCTAGACAAGATAGACCTCCAGCCACAATGTCTCAAAAACAGACTGATGCTCAACATTCGTGAGGATGTGCACACAGTCATATAATTGTTTGATGTAACTGGAGTAAAATAATACCAACAGATTATCTCCACTATGCAAAAATAGCCGTGTAAACTGAAACTCAAAATTAATAAACTCAAACTGAAGTGGGTTGTTCCTCTGCATAAACACTTATAAACTCTCTCCAATACAAGTGTCTCTATTGACAGACAGCACTAATCTACCACCTTGGAGATTTAATTTGTACCAAATAGTTGTGGAGAAACTGTATTTTTTTTATCTCTTTTTCCTCTGGAAATCAATTCAGTTAATTAAAGAAGAAGCTGAATCTTGGACTCCTGCATACCCCATCTGGGAAAGCCTATTTGAGTTAATCTGCTTTAAAAGGCCACTTTTATACAGAACCAGGCTTAATCCATGTCCTGGAGGCTAGCCCAACTTATTTGAGAGAAAGATGAAATGGAAGTAGATGAGGACTTACGCTCTCTCGCTGTCTCCCCAAGATTAATTCAGTCATTGTGCACTCCTCCTGATTCCTGTGCAGGGTGAGAGGGAGTATGGAGTCTGTGCCAATATTACTGACATTATGGGCAATTTAAATCAAGTCAAGTCAAATGCATATATGTAGCCCAATATCACAAGACACAAACTTACCTCAAGGGGCTCTGCAATCACATGTCAGTACACGATATGTCACACTCTTTCCCGGGGGCCTGATTATACCTAATTTCAAAGCCCAGCATGTCTTTAAAGGGCGCAAATTCAAGACAGAGCAAATCATTTCACGGGAGACAGCGAAGCCACCCTGCTGCTAGGTTGAATGAAATCATCATAAAGACTTTTGTGGATAACTGTTCCATTCATTTAGCATACTGTAACAGATCTGTAAACACTAACGCTCTTTTGAAAGGGCAATCATTAAACAAAAGGTCATAGATTACATTGTTATTATCATTATTCTTCCACAGATTTAATGCCACTGTCAACAGCTGCTGCTGTTTGTTTCGCCGCAGGTTGTTTGCTACAGCGGCAGCTTGTGTCTGTTGCCTGGATGTTATGGACATCTAAAAGCACCTGGGAGCTGATGGGCTGCAGGAAGTAGGGCAAACCTGCAGAGACACCATGCAGATAGAAAGCGTCTGATCAAAGGGTCACTATGACACAATGTCCTTCACAGTCGACACAGGAAACAGAAATATGGCTCAAATATACAGTGATAACCCACAGGTGTGACAATAACATGATATTTGCTGGAAGAAGACTGCTGAGAGAGGACACCTGACATGAAATGAAAAGACATGTATGTGAGGGGTTGCTTCATACACTTCAGACTCAAGACCAATTAATTGGGGACAGCTTGTGCAACTAATTACCACAGCCTAATTGGGAAAACAGCTTATTATTGGGTCACTGGTAAACTTGGGGTTAGTGTTAGGCTTCAGGAAATGAGCGCTGGTCATAAGTCTAAGAAAATGAAAGAACAACAAACAAGTGCTGTATCTGAGGGTGAAACACCTGAGACAATCACGAGGAGGGAAACATCTCTGAGGTCACCACCAACGTCAAACATCTACGGAGTCTGCTGATCCGTCTGCCTCTGAGGCAGAGAGAGATAACCAGGTCCGGTTATTAGTTTCTCTGCTGATAGTGAGATTGACGACCAAGTGTCACACTCTACAGAACTGCAGTCAGGAAGAGAGGCTCACCCACACAAAGAGACTGGTAAACCAGACAACGGAGGGCATTGCTGTCACTGAAAGCTTCTGCCCAGACGTCAAGAGCACCGGTGCTGAAAGACCTGCAGAAGACATTCTGGTGTAGACGGCTGCTGGAGTCTGAAATTTGATTACAGGATTCATCTGTGGACGTAGCCATCAACAAGACACTCATCAAAGACTTCTCTGCTTAGTTAGCTTCTGACTACTGATGTGTCACCGTAGGGATCCTTTCTCTAACATTCCCTAATGAGATCTCACACAATCACAATCTGAGAGTAGTCAGAACAAACACTTTTAGTGAACGTAAGTTTGATTGTTGCAGTTGCCCCAAAAGGATTATGTTGCCGCCATGGTTGTGTCACGGCTAACTAGGCTAACTAGGCTAACTAAGCAATGGAAAGTTTCAGCACATGTTTCACAATTAGCTTTAAGGAATTAAAGTTTTCTGTTGAGGGAGACACTTGGGGGCTTTTAATATGAAACGGATCCAAGGAGTGTTGAGTTCATATAAATAGCCTAGCCTAATGTCATCCCTTTTACAGGGCAAATGGGAGCAGATCAAACAAGACCTCATACGAAAGTATTGTAGTGAGAAACATAGACAGTGTCTAGTGGCACTGTTTGCACATTTCAAGCATATCACAACAAAACATGGAAGGCCCCACCCCAGTGCTTGCTAAGTTGCTGCATGCTGCTAGCTCTCTTTACCTAAACCTGACAAATGCTGGGTCAGTTGGTTCCCATAGACCGGTTTAAACTCATACACCAGACCAGCAAAACCAGAAACGTACCAAAACTTACTGACAGAAATATGTTTATTTCTGCAACAGGTTGTCCTTTGCTTCACCTTTCTCTAAAAAATATCTGAAATTTGGCTGATAACAATGACAACAGAGTTGATAAATATCAGGTTGGCACATTTTAAATTGATACATTAAACGTGACAAAAAAGGGAACATTGACAATATTGGCATCTCGTTTTGTTGCTTATCTGCCAAATGAACAGAGAGATTCGGATTCGCTTGTGTGTGTGTTTGTGTGAGAGACATATTAAGTGGGAGCACATGTACTGTAATTATGCATGAGTTTGTGTGCGAGAGAGAGAACACTTATGCATATGCGTATATCCAAGCCAGATTCATTGGTCAAAAGATTTTAAAACGTGCGCTGAATAAAGAAAACCTTGAGGTATTCATGTAAAACCGCTACCAATATTTGTCCTTGTGATGATGCAGACAACTCGAATTAGAGGTCCTTGTTCTGAAAAATAGTCCCGAAGAAAAGAGAAAGTAGAAAGGAGCTCATTATGTTGTCCCTGCATTGCCGGCTGCCTTTCTCCACTACACAAGCGCAGAAAAATGGATTTCCGGGCAGCCCAAATATGGTCAAGCGACGATGAGGTGTGCAACAGATGAGTCATCTTTCAGACACCCACACTCGCCAGCCTTGCATGTGTGCAAGACAGAGAGGGAGAGAAAGCAGATTCAGACAGCGGCAGAATAAAGAAAAAGGGCACTGCAAAAAAAAAAAAACGTGTAGATGCAACCTACAAACCAAGTAATGGTGTTCACGTTATGGCATCCGCACATTTCCTCTGAGGAAATAACGAGACCGGAGAACGGCAGCAATGACTGTGCATCACATTACACCCTTCTTCTTTCTGCTGTTCTGCCCAGTAGCCAATAAAAACGCACCAACCCTAAAACAAAGAGGAGATGCCTGTTGGTCCTTGTTTTGGGTTTTAAATGTCATGCCTTTTGCAGTGCATTGAAATATAGATATTTGTGCAATAAAGACAAATTGCATATTTCATGATTATTCAGAGATTGATTATTTCACCTTCACCACATTATTGCATTACTCTTTTTTTTTATCTGAAGTTTGATATGCAAATGTTATTATAGCAAAAGTTTCACCATGCTTTCAGCCCTGTGAGAAGTTCACTCTTGGGAGAAAGCACTGGAAAATTGATTAAATGATTACCACTCGTTGGCCACAAGCATTTAGGACTAAGTGGTGTGAAAGTCCTCACCATTGCCTTGGCTCAGCTGTGGTTTGAGCTGAAACTAACGTGTTCAGCATCAAAGTTAGCATTTGGACATGGAGTTTTAAAGGAGTAGTCCAACATTTTGGTGCTGGATTATTTCTTTTTGACTTCCTGTCCTGGTTTCCTGGCAACATTAAAGTGATGACAGGGCTCCAGAATTCAATAGATCCAAAAAAAAACATAAAAATAAAACATAAAAAATAATACATATATACACACACATACATATATATCATGAAATAAATATGGCTGTACCACAGCCATGCCTACCTGTTGTTATTCTAGATCACACTACCATGCTCGGCATGACTCGCCCTACTCTGCCTCTGATTGGCTCCATCCTGCCTGTTAAGTAATGCACATGTTCAACACTCATCAAAGATTGAACAGAGGAGCGATGCCTCATTTGTGACTAAAACGGGCATTCGAGACACAGAGTGAAAAAGGGTGCTGCAGTAATGAACTACATGAGAAAAATAATGTGTTCTTGAAAATTAAAGTATGTAAACCTATTCTACTAGGACCCCCGAATAAAGGTATGAATCTGAAAATTAGCATAACATGACTTCTTTAGATGGATGTCTTTCAAATACAACGGAAATAAACAAGTTTGCCAAAATGTCCACAATGCAAATCAACTGCCAGAAGTCACTGTTGTTCTTAGCAACCTCACTGAGTATTGAGCTTGAGGGATTTGGACGGCGGATTCTGTGAACTTTAGACGGAGTCAGATTAGCCCCTTATACCAATCTTTGTGCTTAAGTGAACCAGATGCTAGAGGCAGTTTCTTAATTACCATACTAACACCAGAGTGGTCTCAAACCTCTCATCTAACTAGGCAAGAGGGTGAGTAAGCAAATTTCCCAGAAGGCCGCACTGTTGCTTTGAGATTAATTCTTTAAATGGTAAAAGGCTAAAAGGTTTTGTGAAGAACTCGCAGGTTCAAATTACAGATTAGATGCAGTAAAATACCCAACTGAAGGGTAAATTAAATGGTTTGTTGTATGTATAATGAAACACAGTGATAAACACACAAAACTGAAAATTGCCACTAATCATTTTGGACAGCTTGAAGCCACATAATTTAACTTTGGACCTTTCAATTTGGAGGGAACGAGTGTAATCGCCTTTGAGTCAGTACAGCTTGTCTCTGTGCGGTTTGTGTGCCAGGAGACGGCATGTGGCACCAAAATGTTACCAAACTGTGACATTTTCTCAGTCGCAGGGATTTTCTCCTGAAAGAAGAATTAAATTTACACATGGAAGTTATTCAGTATTTGATTATCATTTATTTGCTCCGATCGTGTTCATTTTGCTGTCATATCACTAATAATGACAGCAGCAAGACAGTGCCAATTCTAGGTGAAGTGAAACTGTGTGGGAAAACTTGCTAATGACATTCATACCACACATTTATGTCTGGCTATGTCTACGTTATATTCTGAGCATTTCGCACTGTCAACGATGCCAGCCCTTATGCATTTACAGTTGCCAGAGAACACACTGTAAAATGTCAAGAATTAATAAATGTACGATAATCTTACAAAATGCTGGAGTCACCTCTTGAAATCAGATATTCATCTTCCAGGTCAGACGTCGCCAAGGCGAGTATCAGTTATTATGGGTCAGCAACTTTCTCATGCTTTCTTATTATATTAATTGCTTTCTGGCACAGATACCTCTCCTATATGGTGAATTTGCAAATTAAGAGAGGGGTTTCAGTCTTGTAATCTAACTCTCCACAAGAAGTTGAATAAGAGCACCTCCGACGATGCAGATTTTCAGTTATATTCTGTGTTCTTTTCAGTTTAGAGCTCTCATTTTCACCATCATTGTCTGTGTTCTCTTAGAGTACAAGTGAAAATGTGTCCTTGGCTTGTAGTTCTTTTCAAAAGCAGGAAGAGGCAGTGTCGAGGACAGCATGTCTCAGCTTTGTCCAGATTCTTACTGCTATCTGCGAGAGTCTGGGATTTACCGTTGTAGTCTTCCACAAGTAACACCATGTATGTCTTTCCTGCCTCTGCACCTTGTTGTGGAGAGGCCTTCCTCTGGCACTCTGTTAGTGAAAGTCCTGTGAGTCATTCACCGACATGCCTACATCTCTCTCTCGCTCTGGTGTTTATTCAATTCACACCACCTGCCCCAGTGATTCCTAATGAATTTTGGCCCTTTTATAAACATGAAGATGACTAAGAACAGTTCAGCGCGTCCTGTTAGCTTGCTGTTGTTGTTGTTTACATAATTGGAAGAGATGAACAGCAGGAAAGCCTCCGCCAGATCAAAATGAGCTTTGTGTTCTTGGCAAAAAACTTGCGTCTTCCTGGTTTGAACAAACACTAAAACAAACTCAGTATGAAGCATTTGCCCGCACACAGTCAATTTCCTGTCATGACCTGTTATTTTCTTTGTGAAATCAACTTTTTTTGGCATGAAACACACCTGAATGTCCACAACCTGATGACAGGCCAGGAGAACTCGTTCCCCGGATATTGCATTAGCAAAAAATCAATGTCCTGCCCCGACGTAAATGGCGGCATTTCAGGGCTTTTTCTTCTCTATGTCTGTATTGATTACCAAACCTATTGTGCTGCCACCCAGGATGGTCAGCAGATGCAGTGATAAATGGGAATTGGAGACAGTGACAAAGTTTATGACCAGCTAATGATCCATGTGAGACATCGATTACAAGAGTGACACCCAATCTAAGAGTCAGTTCTTCTGAGCTTGAAACTTAAGACATTTAAAATGTTTTCAGTGCTTGAAGATATAATATGTAGGAATTCTGCATTAAATGATACACAGTTTATATATATTTCATTGAGAAATAACTCAGAAAACATGTAGCAAAGGTGTATTTTAACACAGAAATGTTAGATATTATATCTTCAAGTGCTGAAAGTAAATCAACAGTGATTTGCGGCACAAAACATAGCAAGTAGATTCATTTGCCATAATTGCAAACTGAACCTTCAACGTTTCTCTAACCTTAACTTTCCTCTACAACCTTTTTCGAAAATAGAGCACTTCCATCACTCGGTGCATCATTTTCAATGAACATTAACCTTCTGAGTCAGCCCCTTTTTATAGTCCGAAAGATCCGGGACAAATCTCCCACTTTACAAAGGAACTCGGAAGTGTGTCATGGCCCCGGTCATGCCCTAGTATTTATGAGTATTATTTTCTTTTTTTTTTATGTTCCCCTGTGTGTGTTTCCTGTGTCTCCTGTGTCACGTGTCCTGTGTGTCCGTGATATGGGCGTTACAAATCCCTCTCTGGCTCTCCTGGCTCCTGGATCCCTGCTGTTCACACATTCAGGCTGAACCTGCCCACCTGCCGTCCAACCACTCATCAACCCAGCAGTATTCCTACCCTGGCTGTTCACCCACTCAGTGTCATATCTCTTGCTCAGCATCGTAGTCAGAGCTACTGATTTAGATTCGCGATACAGGCTTTAAATATTGTGAGGTACTTTCTTTTAATTCTGACTGTCGTGTGACTGTCTCTGAAGTTTCTGTCTGTGAAAACAGCAATATTTCAAGATAGTTTCCTGACTAAAATGTGGTTCAATAATATTTATGTGTTAGCTTGTGTTAGCCTGCTGGAAAACTACAGAAGAAGAAATACAGCACGTCATCAGAGAGTCTAGGAAGATACATAACATAACACAGATAACATGACAGTTCAGATAATTACACTGCACGAAGACAATGATTCAATAGGGAGTCCATAGCAACCATTAAAGCAACAATAGCAAGCGCTTCATTTGAACAATTTCTACTGCAGCTTGACAGACATGTCACATGAATCAAAGACAAAAGAAAAGACCAAATAAAAAGCAACTATCTCACAATTTTAGGGTAATTATTGTGGAGCCTTCTTCTTACACTGTGGACCAACAGAGCTATCACACATTTTTATGTGAGACTGGGTAACATAATCAATTATCTTCTGCCTGCTTGTCTGCCTCCCTATATGCCTTCACCACTCTCCCTCATCTGTCCATCCAGCCTTGCCCCCCTGCCCTCTGTTCCTGCCAGCCAACTTCTCCCCGCGTCTCCATTCTCTCGTTCGTCCTACAATAAATCTTCCTTAGCTCACCTCACCCTTGAGTTTTTGTCTGGCATTTGGGTCCACTTTGCAAAACCAACAAATTACTGCAAAATTACTGGCAGCGATCTCTCCCCAGAATCACAAATTAACACTAATGAAATACGTTTAATTGATTCAAAGGAGCTTCGCACCGTTTACATCTGGTTTTATTTGTCAAAGTGCACCACATGTGTCACACCGGGCCACCTTATACTGTAGCGAGGGTGTCGTTGCAGTGGTTCATGTGGGACGTAACAGCAGGTTGTCAGACAAAACTGACGGCTGTCTCAATTTACAGAGGTGTGTTTGATGCGGGGAGTGAAGTGTGATGTTTTCTGGAGAGCGGCTGAAGGACCGGCCTCACACATCAGATTAATTTTAAAACACGTATCGCCTCAGTGTCAGTGTTAGTGTCAGCGTCTTCCCCCCTTGTCAGTCAGTACACGGAGGATGGAGGCTAAAGAGGAGCTCAGACAGAAGCAAAGAACGGAGGAGGGAAAACACAGTGAGACTGTGACTGGCTTCAATGAGATAAGAGCCGGAAGGTGTCACAGTATAATTCGGAGGCTTTTGAAGATAATTTTCAAATTAAGGGGTCCCCTTTTGGTCGCTGAAAGTACGTTCCCGTATTAAAATGTCCTACCTTGTATTTGTAAATACATTGTGCCTTCTATTCTGTCTTGTGCGGTCCCTTCTACTTGTCCACGTGACAGGAAATATATTATTGGATGACCTGTCCACATGTTCTGCTTTCAGAAGTCCTCTTGAAAGAGTCAGGGCAACTTGTACTCCCAATAATACCCGTGAACCTATTACTGGGAGTCGTGCCACACATGAAATAGGCGGAACAGACGGAGAAGGCGTCTAGAAGAAAATACAAGGAGGTAAAGTTGGCACTATTCTATCGTCAACATGCAAAAAAAACTGCTGGTCTCTTGGGATGGAAAAATGTAGTGTAGGTTTCCACAACGGAAAGGAAACCATATCAGTAATAATAAACAAAGCATCAAAAAAAATATATCATAAAAGATGTTTTGGCAGCAGATTAAATCCATACCAGGGAAAAGGTTGGAGGACCGCAGCATCGCTCACGCCTGCAAACACCCACCAAGAGTTCTGTTTTTGTCTTTTGTTTCATGCTCCATCTCTAATGGTTGCTAGGATATCTTGGCTAACAAAAAAAGCACACGAAACACAGGATATTTAAGCACATGCTGAAAGCAAACGTAGAAAAAAAACCTCATCCTGCTCATTTGCATTAATCAAGGTGTCTTTGTTGGGAAAGAGGTCAGTGTGCAGTGGCTTGGAATTGTTAGACGCAGGTTCATTATCATAATATCCAGCAGTCTGCTCTTAGGTGCCTCATTGTCTATTTATATTTTCTTGTTTTGGGGGAACTTTCATTCACTTTCATTAATGAGCAGCCTAATCTGTACAACATTATGAGTCACTTTAAAGGGGTCTGCTATCACTGCTACGCTGATGACACACACATTTACCTGTCCTTTGCGCCAGATAACGTCCCCTGCCACCTTGTTTTACTCTGAGCACAGCTGAATAAACAGCTTGTTTATTCAGTTATGGATATAAATTAATATTTCTGAGTGCTGTATTACATCATTAACATTGCAAATATTAAAATTCTGACTTTGAATTTCTTCTCCAAAACTTCATAATGCCCCTTTAACCTGTATTTTATGTGAAGCACAAAAAATAAGTGCTTTATAAATAAAGTTGTCATCATTCTTAATAATAATAGTAATTTGCTCCTTATTTGATTCCCAATGACTGCAGTCCTTCGCTTTTTCCAGGTGACTCAGATGCAGTTGCGAATTTGATGAGCTGCTGCAGTTCTTCTATACACCAACGGGACCGAGAGCTCTCTAACAGAGTGAAGCACGGCCTTGTCTATGATTTGCAGGCACTGGTCATGGTAATTGGACAAGCATCAACCTGGCCTTTTTTTTTTTCGCCTTTTCTGTGTCTGCCCTACTTCTGGTCTTCACCGCTGAAAAGGAAGAGCTCTCCGGTGGCGAGAGATTTGCAGCTATCAACGAAGAAAATGACTTTTATCCGTCTCGGCGATTAACGAAACAGGTGTGCAAGCGCGAGACAGACAATCTGCCTCTTGTGCAACACGTCGAAATGGTTCAACACACCGGCACGGGTGACTTGCAGTTGTACGAGCACCTTTCGACGACAAATGAGCACATACCTTTATTACCCTAGAGTGACTGTCAAATTGAAAACTATGAGTACCCAATTATCTCGTGCTGATGCCCATCAGTTACATCACACAAGGCGTCATGATTGAGACCCTTCAAGCCTCTTTCTGCAGCAGGCTGAAGTGCAACAGGCTGAAGTGGCTCTCTAACACGTGCAGCCATCAGACTGTGCACCAGAAAAAAATGATGCACGGTCGCTGAAAACGACAAACACTCTGCATTCTGCGAGCAAACGTGAGTCAGCACACGTCGGTGACTTCCACATGTGTGTTTTTAATGACATGATTTTTTCTCCCTCTCCCTTCTCATGACACATTAAGCAGAACATGCTGCAACCTCATCCTTCCCAGGGAATGAGAGGAGTTCAGAAACAGCACCATCTAGGGTCCATATGCCCTCATAGCAGCAGGACCATCAGGTCCAAGAAGACAACAGGGGCATGTGAAGTTGTTTCACTAATTTTGGTTTGGCTCAGATGTGTTTTGAAGTATTTACAGACTGTACAACACACTGTACAGCCAAAATGACGGAGAAGAAAATACTTTTCATGTTCACTGTCATATTTTAAAGGAACAAATGTATCCCGTTGCGGCTTTTACACCAAAATCCAACAAATCCATGTGACTGTCGCCCACCTCACTGAGAATACTACATCCTGTGATTCAGCCACATGCGGGGATTTGCCTCTGTTTGAACACGACAACAGTACTTTTTATCTCGGCCCATGAGAGCGCCATCATCCTGCCTCCGTAATACCTGTGCAGTAAGAGGGCTGTCCTGACTGCTGCTGGAGTGTGGAGTGTGGAGGCGACGAGGAGCAGAAGTGCAGTGGTGATTCCTCAAAACGTTTCTTTTTTTCTTTTTTTCTTTTCTCACGCTCACACTCACACTCACTAATATGGGCATTTGTTTATGTAACTGTGCCGGCCACTGCCCACGCCCGCCTCTTAAACGAGCTCTGGCAGTGCAGAAGGCATTCAAGGTTCAGATGAACAGGTGCATCATCTTGACTGTTAAAAGATTAGAATTCGATTATTGTTTATTAGCATGTGGTGTGCAGTTTTTAATCACTCCTACGTTAGACCGATGATTAAACACGTGCCTGGCCACTGGATCTCCTTCGACCGTTGGACGTTAAATAAAGTTGCTGAACATAAAAAATCTCTGTTGCTTGTCTCATTTTTTTTATTCCCCCAGACTGTCTGTACCGAACTGACTGCCACGGTTTGTCCAGTTTCTCCTCATCACAGCTCATTATTTCTCCTGGTCGCTTTAGTCACGATGTCCCTGTTACAGATGACAAGGGAAGGAGGGAGGCTCTGAAACATCGGGTCAAACTTCCTCCTCGGCTTCTCATGCTGGGCCTCTAATAGCTCATTTGATTACAAAGTTAGACACACATTTGGTGCATCCACCGAGAAGTTCTGTCCTCAAACGGAAGGAGGAATAAAGAGGGAAATGTGCAAAATTGGAGAATTTCTTCTTCTGGCTTGTTTTGGAGTTGTGTTTGGATGAATAAACAGGGTTCCTTTTAAGCTCTTGTTTGTTTTTTCACCAGAAATTGCACATGATTTTTGTTCTTTAGCCCGTAAACTTGTTGCGAAAGAGAAGCGAAGTGACGCAAATGTGAAAAATAAAGCTTTTCCCGCTCAAATCTGCTCACTGACAGATCCTGGAAGATGCACGAAGCATCCACTCAGCTCAACAGCGAGGGTAATTTAAAGTATGCGAATGACCTACAAAGGTCAGCACGGACGTGTGGGATCGCATCGTGTTGTGACAGGTGGCTCCACGTACGCGTGACATGTGTGATGCACAGGAAGTCGTGTTCGTAGTGACACATTACTCTGAGTGTGAGCGTGAAGTCATACCGATGCTCTCCTTTGTTCTTGTGATGTTGGCGTCATACGCCTGTGTGTTGTGTTGTATCAACAACTCTGAGATGGCTGCAGACGCTCTTGAAATGTTATTAAGTGTCGGCCACTCGGAGGGATTTGAAGCCTCGCTCTCTGCACACTCATATATCCACACTGTGAGGATGGACACATGTTTCTGCAGCGGTATGATCTTAATTAAAAGGGAAGAGCTTTAAATTAATTTCTCTTATCTTATAATTGGATTGGATGTCCAATCAGCTGTCCATAACCCGTAGATATTCGATTTAGAATCATATAAAAAAAAACAGAGAAAAACTGAATCTAATCAATTATTACAATATACAATTTTTTTATCGACTTTATAATCATAAAAACTGACAGAAAATAAAAAATGGCAAATAAAAGCATGGTCTCATGGTTCATTTACTTGTAAAAATGAATCATAAATTATTTTAAAAGAGCTTAAGTGAAAGGATAAGTTCACCCAGAAATGAAAATTCAGTCACAATCTAGTCCCCATCCACACTTTGTTTAGCGGACCTCGAAACTTCATCCCATTTTCCATCAGCATGGAAGTTACTGACTGAATCTGAATCTCTGGGTGAGTCTCCAGTTGATGTCTTACACGACTTACAAGCAATTACCCCCCTCCCAAAAAAAGAACAGATTTAAAGGACTTTTCTTGGAACAAATCAACCACGATATCTACTTAGAGTCCACTTCAGGAGTCAGGACATATTTGAGGCAGCTACTGTGGTGACCTCAACATCCTCAGAGAAAACATGTTTATCCAAGACTGCGTTGACCGAGACATTTCCGTCCCCCAAGTCATCTCGACCTCTTTGCTATTAAGGTTCACGGTAGCCTTTGCCTTACATTCATGCTCTGAATGTTTTAAATGAGCCTGGCAAATGGATCGGAGGTTAAAAAAAAAAAATGTAAATTACATTTTAATGTTGTTCTGTGAAGTGCACAGCAATTTCCTAGAGTAGATCTTTAAAAAGATTTTTAAAAAAATCCCATGGCACCACAACAGGGCCCAGCATGACTCCTCACTCTGTTGTCTTGATGGGACAAAACTGAGGGAAGGAAATGATCACCGGTTCCTCTGCTGTACACCTCCTGACTCATGTTGTTTGGGCAGCTCTTTGTTTAACTCCCTCTCTACTCTCTCCTCTCTCCTCTCATGCTCGGCTGCAGGAGGGAGTCGATCCAACAGCAGCAGCAGCAGCAGCAGCGAGGCATTACAGCAACAGGCGGACGCCCACGGCAGGTTATCCCTTTCACACTTTTTCGAGAACTACCCAGAGCCGCCCACAGCACCAGAGAGGAGAGGAGTGAGGAGAGAGGAGAGGAGTGAGGAGAGAGGAGGGGGGCGGGGGGGTGACGCCTGTTCCTGTGTGCATGTGTGTGTGTGTTTGTGTGAGTGTGTGAGTGTGTGATTTGTGAGAGAAAGAGGGAGGCAGACAGACACACAGAGGGAGGGGAGGGGAGGTGAGGGGAGGGGAGGGAGTGTTTCCTCTCCTGCAGCACAGTCTGCACCTCACCTCCACTTTTTTGTAATTGGCTGCCACCGGAACAGTGATGGCTTTCTGCACACACACACACCCCACGTGACCTCTTTATTAAAGTTTGATGACCTTTTATAATTAACCCCTGTTAATGATCCCTCTTCAGTGAAGTGGACGGGTTTGACCCGGTGCGTCCTTTCAAACGCATTACATTGGACATAAAAGCATCGGGCATGAGCTCATGATGAATGTGTGTGATGGGCAAAAACAAAAGAAAAACGTGTCTGTGCGGTGAGCCCCGGCGGTGTTAACATCACTCCAAGGCTGTTCGCCTCTCTCTGATTTTCCATTGTCGATTCCGCTGATCCTCTTTCCGGTACCTTTGGCTCTGCGTTCATATCTGCGTAGTTTGCTGAGCATAATCGTTTGTCTCTGTCTCCCTGCTCGGATCCCTCCCCTCTCTTCAGAGTCCTCCCTCCTCCCTCCTCCGTGTGCGCTGACACAGTCACACTCTCACACTTCGCACACACACGCACACGCACACACGCGCGCGCTCTCTCTCTCCCCCGCACACTCCCTCCCCGTCTTGCGTTGCTGTCTCATTCACTTCAGTACGCCATCCACGCACTGACTCCAACTTGGAGCAGGGGGGGGCGGGGTTGGATATATACCTGCCAGAGCAGGCCACAAGCTACACTGAGACTGGACCCACTTGCAGTGCAAAGACCGACAAGCAAGAAGACTCCGAAGCCGGGAGTAGAAGTACCAACATTTTAATCCTGGAGCTGAGAGAGAGCAGACAAAGCAGCGCGTTTTTTGCCTTTTTTCGCTTCCACGGACTGTCTCTGCTGGAGCTCCAACACCACAAACCCTGATTCGTACCTCCGCTATACGCCAGTTTCTCTGGACATAGCAGCTAAACTAAGTTGGTAGTAAACTCTTTGGAGTTTGGTTAGAGTCGCAAATCTTTGTTTCTTTGCTTGTGCGAGTGGACTGCACTGAAATTTTGGGAACGACCCGTTGAGACCGGGTGTCGGGCTTTGGACCTGGCGCATTCTTTCGGCGACTTCGAACACCGCGAAAGTTTTTGGCCAGACGACGTCGAAGTCAGAGTCGGTGACTCTGAAGTAGAAGACGAAGAAGAAGCTCCGACACACCTGGACGAGCTGCGAGGAAACGACTTCGAGGTGAGTAAAGAGTTGTTCATACTTTTAGATGAAGGGCTGATGAGTATGTGCCGGGTTTGTCTCGTGTGTTTGAATCCTGCACTTTGTTTCTGTCTGATCTGTCTCTGTCCGTGGTGCTGAAACTCTCTTTAACTCTCTCAACCGGCTTCTCCTCTCCACTCAAAGTTTTCATGTGTTTCAGCCTCTGTTTGAAACACGTCCTGCTCCCGTTACGCTTCTGTTTCCTCGCTCCTACTGTTGTACTGCAGAAAGTTAGATCGTGGCAACAGGTTGCTCGGCAGATCTTTCCTGATGGGCTCCTATCGCCACAAGAAGAAGTTATTACATTGTGACCTGCAGAGCCATAAAGTTTAACATCATCTGCATCAGCTGTCAAATGAGACAGAATGCTTTTGCAACAGCTGCAAGGATTCGACAACTCCTTGAATCCAGACTGATTGCTTCATCTTTTCTTCAAGCCTCACATAACTCAGTAATTCATAGGAGACTAGAAACAGCTTCGTAATCGAATCCTGAATCCAACCAAGCACACACACAGACACACACGAGACACACTCTCAAAACTCAGTCCCATGATGCAGGCGGTTGCTGTCAGCACTCTGCAGACATTTGTTCAGTTTTGCTGCCTTCTGTTTCTGCTGTCACTTGGATTTGCAACGAAGCAAACCAGCCGGTCCACTTGTGCTTTTCTTGCACACGTGTGCACACAGCAAGCCGCACCGGGCACGGCCAAAGAAAAATAGGTGCGAGCAATTTAAAGGATGAAGGATGAGCTGTAACGACTGCTGAAATGGCTTTTTTGTGAGTTTGCTTGGGAACGAGACGGCAGCTTCTGGAGAAAGGAACGAGGTCAGGAAGCTGTGATCAGCCGGCTGTCTTTCTTTATGTGTCGCGTTCACACATAGATGCACACACATACAGCAAACATGTAGAGGAGAAAGGGGGGGAAAGAGTCACATCTTGATTCAGAAAAGCTTGACTGTCACAGTTTCAGTCTGTCTGAAAGAGTTTGTCTTCATAGATCTTATCACAGCTTTCTTCTTTAGGCACTCATGCACGTCTCTTATTGCTTTAATCGAGTCTTGCTTCTCCTGCTCGCACACCTGAGTCTGTGATGTTACAAAGCTGTGCACTCCAGCATGAAGGGAGACAGAGAACGTGTGCCTGGTGGTATTTTTGCAACTCTTTACTGTTTTTCGCCCAGACCTTGCAAAAAAAAACCCATAAAGCCCGGCTGTTTTGCAAAAATGTTGTTGACGACAGCGAGAGAGAGAGGAACAGAAAGGTCAGGGAGGGAGGGGGGAGTGGAGAAAGAGTTCTCCTACGACAGCTGGACCGCTTTCTTTTCACCGTGTGCCTCATCAGATGCCCATTCATGGAGCTTCCGGTTGGCGGGAGGCGGGGGGGGGGGGAGGGGGGCTGCTCTTTGCTGTGTTGCTCACAGAGAGAGGCAGGGCTGGAGGGAGGCAGAGATATGAAAGGAGATGTGAGGAATGTAATTATGAGTTGCCCGCCTGAAAAGTGCAGGTGCCTCTCGAGGTGAGTGTCGCTATGGGCGTCGGTTTTGCTGCATTGTTTCTGCGCTGCCCTTTCTTTATGATTAACCCCAGTCACATATGGAACATACAGACATTTACTGCCATACATGCTCCCCTCTGACAGAAAAACGTATAGGCATTCACGCTGGAAGTGGATGATTTCCCTCATCTTTTCCACCAACCGACGTGAGTGGGAAAACATTAGAAAGCAGAGGAATAACCCGTAGTGTGTGTGAAAGATGTTGCCGAGCAACAGTGTTTCCTCCTGTCACCGGTGCTGCAAGGACCGGCTCCAATTATGTCAGCCGGTCCAGTTGTGTGCAGAGACCTCGCTATCGACTCTGCGTCCTCTCTCCAGGCAGGGTTAATGTTTCAGTGGCAAGGAGCAGAGTCTCTGCAAGTGAAGTCTGCATGAAGTTACTCATCTTGCGAACAACTGCCGTAGAAATGGCTTCATTTGAATGCATGCAGCTCCTCTGCAGAGTAGCATAAAGATCATAATTAAAGATGCATCTTCTCAACCGTGCATGCATTTGCATTAATATGCAAGAGTGACTGTCATTTATTTACTCTAGCTGCGTAATTCGTTTTATTTCATGCTCTGGCATGTAATGGAGGCAAAGACTGCAGAAGCATTTTTGGTATGTAATCACACTTGGACGCACAATCACCATTTTTCCAGTTTACCGCTCAAAAGGAGGAGCGCTTTTTTACAAATAATGGATCTAATAAGCGTCTGTGGTTGCCAGTGGCAATGGTTCTACGGACGTCAGACTGACGCACATGATTCGCGGTTCAGTTCAGTGTGTGGGAGGAAAGAGCAAGCGCTTGGAGATACCAGCCTGCTGTGAAGGACTGTAATTGCAGTGCGAGAGCAATTATGTCCTGAAGAACTGGGCATTTCAGATCAGTGAATCTGCCCCAAAACACTATGATACTGATCAGACGCGAATCCCTGATGCATAAATATCAGTTCGACAATGGGTCCCATTAAAATGCATCTCATGAATATTATGAAAATGCATTTCATCAGGGAGAAAGCTCTTATCCTGCATACTCATAGCTGATGTTTTGTTCTGATCATTTAGATGTTGGAGCATACTGACAGATTTTTATTTCGATTTTTTCTCCTCCCTGTTTCTGCGCAGCTCCCTCGCTGATACAGGCATGATAAAGTGTCTGATGCACTAAAACCTGCAAATCCAACAGTTCTTCAGAGAGGTTTCATCGAGAAGTGACCGGAAGTGCAGTAACTTGCAACAAAGAAGTCAAAGCAACAGCCTGGTCAAACCAGCAATCACAGAAACAAGAACAAGACCATCCTCTATCTAAGCCGGCCCAATGGCGTGGTCAGCTCTCACCGGCCCCTGTGTGGCCCTCGTACTGCTCTTCTTCGGTTTGACCTCCTGCACTCCCTCCGGCCCGGCCTCCGCCACCTGTGCCACCCTGGAACAGAGTCGCTTCTTTGGGGTGTTCACCTCTACGACCACCCTGCCCTCCACACCGTGCTCCTGGACCCTGCAGAACCCCGACCCTCGCCGCTACACCGTCTACATGAAGATCACCAAGCCGACCGACTCCTGCATGCCCCGCCAGATCAGGACCTTCCAGTTCGACTCCTTCATCGAGACCTCCCGCACCTATCTGGGCATGGAGAGCTTCGACGAGGTGGTGAGGCTGTGCGACGCATCAACCACTGTCACCTATCTGGAGTCCAGCAAGCAGTTCCTGCAGATCCGCAAGGTGGCGCCGAGAAACGGCCTGGAGATCATGGAGGATCAGGACGTCAGTGAGTTCAAGGCTGAGTTCTTGGTCGTGGGGAAGAGGAACCCGAGTATGCCCGCCTGCCAGATGCTGTGCCAGTGGCTGGAGAAGTGCCTGTCCAGTAGCACCCATGATTATCCCTGTGGCATCATGAACACACCCTGCCAGTGCTGGGAGGCCCCGAAGAGGAAGCCACGAAGCTGCTACAGAGGCGGCGTCTACGTCGAGAATTGCCTCTCTGTGCCCAAAGACAACGGACGCGACGCTGAGATTATCAGTAAGTTTGTAACGTGAAAGTCCGAAAAACTGTTATCTCGAGTTATGTAAACATCCCGACTGAAAACCCGATGTTCCCCATGTTTGTTGTGTTGTTTTGCAATATCGACCAGACTAGACATGAAGGGGGTCAAGTTCTCTAGGACACCCACAGCTCCTCAGCCTTCCAATCACTGAGTGTTTGTGTCTTAGGAGCTGCTGAGGGTAATGATCCGTGTCTTTAGAGCAGGCAGAGGATGTGCACTCCGCCGCCACAAAGTAATGAAAAGTCAATCAGAGGTCTCAGAAGCGCACACACATCACAGGCGGGCATGTTCGGCTCAATGCCTGGCAACGGGTCTGGGTTTTGGGAAGCGAGATAGAGGGCATGTTTGTTATGCTAGTCTGGGAGGGGGATAGAAAATGAGCACAAAGACCTTGCAGTCAGCTGGCAGCGGAAATCGAAGCGCTGTGCTTGTGGTTGTCACGGCAACGCGCCCGTCGGCCTCAAACACACGGCTTTCACACCGAGTGGTTAAAGTAAACCGTCGCCATTTAAAAAACGGCACATCCATCAGCATGATTGCTCGGTTCTGCTCACAAAGACTCGTCCTTGCTCATTCTTTGCACATAAAACAAACATTACTCGTTACTTATTACTTATATACGTGTGCACCGCAGGAAGTGCTGTAGCTGTAAAGCACGAGTCTGCACTGACGTTCTTTTGCATTTAGTTTCAACAGCGTGCTAAAACTTCTAGCGGCGACATCAGTTTCCAACCTCGCTCTAAACCTCTCCTCTACTTATCTCCTCCTGCAGAAGGCTGGGCTGGATGGGGCCGCTGGTCAGTATGCAGCCAGGAGTGCGGTGGCGGAGTCCAGGTGCGTAGCCGAGCCTGCCAGCCCGAGGACGGCGTGTGCGAGGGAACAGTCGAGGAGGGGCGCGCCTGCAACCCTCAGGCCTGCATTGGTAAGCCCACTTGTCATTTAGTAAATTAGCTGGGAGCACTCAGCTGCAGGTGGCTCCGATTCAACGCTCATAATCGTGCAATTTTCAAATCTTCTCAGGCAAAGAACGCAACAGGAGCCAGGGTCTGCGAGCCATCGTCGGTTTGAAGAGAGACAATGCCGATAATACTAACCTCGGAGCCGTTGCAACCCAAACAGGTGAGATAGGAAGGCCTGAAAACATCTACATCCAATCACAGAAGTTTATGTTGGTCTGTTGTAACTTTCCCAGATGTTGAGTTCCCGGTGTGCTCACCATCTGTCTCATGTTTCTGCACAGTAGATGCTAAATCAGATGAGTGGTCCTCCTGGAGCTCCTGTTCAGTCACCTGTGGAGAGGGCTGGCAGAGCCGAACCCGCGTCTGCGCCACTTCCTCCTTCACCACCCAGTGCACCGGCCCCCTGCGTGAGAACCGACCCTGCAACAACACCGTGGTCTGCCCTGGTGAGTGCCTGGCTCCCCCCTCTCCGATGTGAGCGTGACAGGTGGCCGAGAAGGAAAAGAGAGTGTGATCTAGAAAATAGAGGCTTTTTGAAGTGCAGACAGGAGGTAACAGCGATTATCCCTTAATGATTTCCCTTTGTACCGCAGCAGCCACAAAAGGGAAAGCAGATAAAGAGCAGAAGTTAGAGAGGTACTTTGTAGCTTTCACTCCCCGAGATTTATGGGAAAGAGGCTGCAGTTCAATATCAAGTAAATCTCCCTTAAAGCGCTAATTCAGTGCCGTGCCTGAGGGGTTGTTCGGAAGATTGTCCCAGCGAGTGAAGAGTCTGTGTGCATTTTTTTCAAGTTTCTCCCTCTGTGTTGCCCATGTGCAGTGGATGGAGCTTGGGATGAGTGGACACCTTGGAGCCTGTGCTCATCCACTTGCGGCCGGGGTTATCGTGACCGCACCCGCACCTGCAAGCTGCCCAAGAACGGAGGAGCGCCTTGCCGCGGCCCCACGAAACAAACCAAGTTCTGCAACATCGCTGTCTGCCCAGGTGAGAAATAATGTCTCTAACCCTAAATGACCATGAAAAAGGTCCAAGCACTTATTTGTTCTTTTACTCCCATACTTTCCCCTCCAACTAATTGATTCATACATGGGAAGCTAATTAAACCGTGTATCGCCATCAGCGCCATCACAAACAGCAACTGCAGCAGCAGGTTGTCATTACATCTGACGCATCCACAGAATAAAAGCCTGTGTAGGGATTAGTCAGTGGCTGTATAATGACTGCCGGTGACTCAGACGGTACTCATGGTCACTCAATATATCAGAAGTTCTTCCCTACTCTGCCTCCTACTCATGTGCAGGAAGGCTTTCGCTCATTTCGAAGTCACAGATACAGTTTGTACAGTTGGTGTTTGTTCTCTTTTTTCCCCACACCAGGTTTGGTGTTTAGCATTAAAAACGCAGCGATTTCTCGTGTTCCCTCGCTGCAGTTGCACGCCGCCATCAGCAGATGTCTCGACGAGCCTCAGCTGAATTCGCTGTTAATGTCTGAAGCAGAAGCTGTTAGGCGCAGTCATTATCGAGAGATGATTGCACATTTCATTTGAGATTAAAAGACACACAAAATTGAGTCATCTTGACAGCCCACTTAGCGTGATAGATTTTTCTTATTTTGGCCAATCCGACTTTTTTAGCACTTTTTCACTTTTCTATTTAACAATCTTACAAGGCGGCATTTAATTGCAGTCATTATGGATTTTGTTTCTTTTTTAAGTTTTTTTAATCATTTGGAGGCTAAAGTGTTTTCCTGAGGCCAGCAATTTTTCCTTCTGATTTATGTCTCTATTATTAAAAATGCCCTTTTACGGGTTTTTAGAAGAGCATTGCTTCTCACTTGGACAAAACAGATGAGTCTCTCTCGGTCCACACAATTGACCTGTTCTGTTACAGAATGGTCAAGTGCAGGGTCGGGTATAAACAAGAGGCACAAAGAGTCATGCTTGAAGGAAAGATATTTCATGCGAGTGTGCCCTGGTCCTTGAGGATGTCTTGTGCTTGCACTCTCTGTAACTCTCTCCTGATATCTGCTCCTCTGCCTCCCTCCAGTGGACGGATCCTGGAATGAGTGGTCTGCCTGGAGCACATGCTCCGCCTCTTGCTCCAACGGCACCATGCAGAGGACACGGGAGTGCAACGGTCCGTCCTACGGGGGCTCTGAGTGCCACGGCAGCTGGCAAGAGACAGTCAACTGCTTCCTGAAAGATTGTCCAGGTAAAAAAAAAAAAAAAAACGTATACCCATACAATTATATCATATTTACTAACTTGATCAAGTCCAGAGTTCATGGTGTGAAATATTCTGTGTCTTTTAGTTGATGGACGCTGGCATGCATGGAGCTCTTGGGGCAGCTGCAGCAAGACTTGCGGTGGAGGCATCCAGCAGAGGCAGAGAGTGTGTGAAGGGCCTTTCTTTGGTGGAGAACCATGCCCCGGCGATAAGGGAGAGCAGAAGCGTTGCAATGAGAAGAGATGCCCTGGTTAGTGACTCTTACATGGATAAAGGTTGCAACACAACAATACAATTTAATAAGGGGGGAGAGTACTTATAATTCCACTCCAACTTCACAGAGCCCCATGAGATCTGCCCCGAGGAGAACACCGGAGATTTTGTGTGGAAGAGAACCCCCGCCGGAGACATGGCTGCCACCGCCTGCCCCGCCGATGCCTCAGGTACAGTGACAGCGATGGCAGAGACATGCTTCGTTTTCATTCGACATTAACCCATATCATTGCTAACGACGAGTCTCCTGCGTCTCTCATTAACAGGTCTGATTCTGCGCCGCTGCACCCTGGACGCCGTAGGCCTCGCATCCTGGGAGAGCCCCACTCACATCGAGTGTGTCTCAGAGAACTACCAGAACATTCAGAAGCTGGTGAGCCCTGAACCCTTGATTAAAAACCCTCATCTGTTGTGTCCTCACACGGCTGATTTCCCTGCGGTGGAGTCAAACCAGTGAGTGTCAGAGATTCAGATTAACCTCTCGCCTCTTCTTCTGCAGTCGAGGGACTACGTTTCCAAAGCGCAGATGGGCCAGAGCGTGGACGGGGTCGCCGAGGTGATTTCACGGCTGAGATTCTCCTCCGACGAAGGGGCCAAGTACAGCGGCGATCTCCTGGCCGTCATGGAAATCCTGAAGAACACCACTGAACTGTACAAGGGAACCAGCAACCAGAAACTGAGCAACGCCGACACAGAGGTAAGAAAACAGAAGTACATGTTAAAAAATAAAAGCACTCTCTGACCAAAAATAGAGCTGGATTGTATATGTTCTCACACCTCTGCTTCCATTTAATGATCCGCAGAACTACGTCCAGACCATCAGCAACTTACTAAAGGAGGAACATCGGGACAAATGGGAAGAGGCACAGCTGGTACGTGATAAGAGGGCACGTGTGTGTGAGAGAGAGAGAGAAGAAAATAAGTCCTTTATGCTAACGTTCTTGTGATGGGATGAGTGTGTGCAGGACAGGTTCAGGGAGAGCTGCCAGGGTGTGTGTGAGAGGTTAGTGTGAAAAATGTGAAAATTAGCAGTCCCAAATGGCCTTTTAGTCTCACAAATGAGATAAGAGTCTGTCACCAAGAGCTAAATTGACTCAAAATCATTAAATTGCATGTCTAGACATCGATTATTCATCTCGCTCTACCTCATTTCATTAGATTTGTTTACAAGTATGAGGACTTTGACAAGTTTGACCACTTGTTGATGAACTTTTCTTCCACATTTTCATGACAACTGAAACGAGTTGCGGCTCCGGCGAGCAAAGAGAGAAAGACCGGCAACCGTAGAAAAAGTTTGCCAAACAGAAAAGCCCCTCCTCTAGCAGAGACCGAACAACATGTTTGAAAACTCGATTGTGTATTACCAAGGCCACTGCGACAAGAGAAAAGCAAACACGTCAAGGTGACAGCGAAAGAGAAAGAGAGAGAGAGAGAGAGAGGAGAATCACTCTACGCCCACTTTGCAATCTGTGAGCCTCCGTGCCATCCTACATACCGATAGCAGTTGTAAGAGGACACAGACAGCACATCGCACACAAGCACACACCTTGCGCCCACATCGCTGCAGTTCTGCGTCAGAGACACGCAAGTAGTCAGGCAGCCCTCCCTTCCACCGAGCGGGAGGACGAGGAGGAAAAAAAAAAAAAAAACTCAGAGTATGAATCAACAGCCTGCCCATTTATGGCCTCAAGGAAGTTCTGAGGTTGCATAGCAGCAAGAAGTGTAATTTTTTTCCTCTCCTCTGGTGAGCGCTCTGAAAGAACGGGCACAAGCCGGACTGACATGTGGATAGGAAATCTCGATATGGGCATGTGACGGCAGTCTCTCCTAAGTGCTCAGTTATGCTCATTGTGTTGCATTGATTGCATGTGCTTTTATTTGTCACGTTCCCTCCGTCTGACTCTTCCTTCTTTTTCTCTTCCTCCTCTTTTGTCTTTAATCCAGATGGGTGCCAACATTAAGGAGTTCCTCCGCCTGGTCGAGGACTTTGTGAGCATGCTCGGTATGAAAATGAGCGGCTTCCAGGACATTTACGAAGTCACCGAGAATTTAGGTGAGCCCTGACTCCCCCCCCGCCAGCTGCTCTCTGCTCACGTCTAGTCGGGATGATTTGTCCTTTCTCCGGCACAGAGAGTGCATCAATCTTAATCTGAGTCCATATAAGAGGCAGCAGAATGCATCACTCATCACTTTGACAGTGTGTCCTGCTTTACCATATCACATACACAGCCTCCAAGTAGATTTGGCACCGCCCATGTATGATCAATTTGTCACCGACTGTAAGAATAACTGTAATTTTCACACATTGAATCAGTCTCACTGTGACTTGTGTGACCGTTTTCGGCTCAGCGAGAGTGACATTCTCACACGACATAGTCGATATGACAAGTACGGTCACACACACACGCACACACACACACACAACACCAAAATGTCCTTGGCATCGGTGTAGAAGTTCACCGAAAAAACTCTCTCTCCCTCTCAGTGCTGAGCATCCACAAGCGCCCAACGACTACAAGCTCCAACTTTACCTTCCCCGTGAAGGGCTGGAGGGGCATGCTGGACTGGGTCAGGAACTCTGAGGAGAAGATCTCAGTGTCCCGGGACGCTCTGTCCATTGAGCAGGCTGGTAAGAGCAAACAAACGTCATGTTCCAGATCGAACAATGTGCAGCCTTGCGAATGTGAGTCTAAGCAGGCGTTTTTGTTCTTTCCAGACGGAAACGACGCCATTGTGACTGGAATCGTCCTCTACAAAAACCTTGCATCGATTCTGTCCTTCCAGAGGTAATGCAATTTCTCTGCCCGGCCTTGCATGAAATTCACGATTCCGCCACAAGATGGCGCCCCTCGTTGAAAGATCCGCCACTTCTTTACTCTCGTTTTCTCTCACATGTTTTTATTGACTGTGTAATTTTCTCTTTTCTCCGCAGTAACACCACCCTCATCAACTCCAAGGTGGTGACGGTCATCGTCAGGCCCACCCCAAATTTCCTCTCGACCCCCGTTGAGATCGAGTTCCCCCACCTCCACAATGTAAGTCCCTGGTAGTTACCCAATCTAATGGAGCCTTGCGAAAAAATATCAACCCCCCTCCGGGTGTTTGCTCACCGCAGTGCACAGAGCCTGACATTTTGGTAACATTTGCAGTGACACTGTGACTTTTACTTCAACTTCTGTCGGTTGAAACCCGGCAAAGATCACAGGCGAACCGAGCGGCCAGTTGACGTTGATGAGAGATCAGTAATTAGTCTCTGCAGCTGATAAGAAGCTGTTTTTAGTCTCGTGTGTGTTTTACGGAGGAGGGTGGAGAGAAATGTGGGCAGGTGCCTCGACAGCAAGCTGTTGCATCTCGCACGTTTATCCCCGGCCTACACGTTTCCCTTTTTTCTGCAGAGATTCCTCACAGTCACTGATCCATCTGCCTCTCTCTTGCAGGACACCCTCAATGAGACATGCCTCTCGTGGGACGAGAGTGAAACGTAAGTGTTGACCACAGTTGTTTTTCTCCTCTAATGTGCGTCCAACCATCACTGGTATCTACTCTCCATCCTTCGTCAGCTGGTCTTGTTGTTGTTTGTCGGCCCGCTCGGTCCTTTCCGTCATGCATCTGTCACTGAACACTCAAACCCCTTCCAGACCTACACTCACCAGCGACAGAGCAATAATGTCTCCCAGCCTGCAGCAGCAGCAGGCCTCACTCAGCTGTCTGATGTAGTTACTGCACTGAGAATTAAGAAATGACAACCTCGGTGATCCTCACTGGTTGGAGCTGAGTGACACTTAACTTCGATCTAACGGTCGAGCACTTCACTTCGATGAAGCACATCCTGAGGAGGGGAGAGACACACTTCAAACCTCATTACATACATCAGTGGATGAATTCATTGTATGTCTGAAGACAATGGCAACTTTCCCTCTCGGTCATGTTCATAAGTCAGCGCCGAGGTTAATGGCTAAGGCGCTTGGGAGTTTTTTAAAGATGCTTAGATGCATCTGAGTGACTTATGAAAGCAGCTCCCGGTGGCCTGGCTCGGATCAATCTGCCCTCCTGAAGAATACACAGGTGGACCATTTGCATTTAGATAGATGTGTACACTTGTGTAGGGCGAGATAAGCAGTGAAAACGCACCTGCACCCGTACGCCGTAACAGCCAGAGTGGATGCATAAAAGCAAAAGCACAAAATGAATCGAGGGAGAGAATGTAATTAACTGTTGTGCTTTCGTAAGGGAGGCTGATGTGCCTCGAGTCAAATTAGATTCATTTCTGACAGCGGATGTGATTAATGGGAGGATGCAGACGGTGGAAACGGCAGATGAGGATGCTCTGGCTGATGTTTGGGGTCAGGGCGAGCTGCGTGTGTCTGATCACAGGAAGTGATCCATTAGGAGACAGATATGAACGCTCTGGAGGGGCCACACATGCTTCATCTGTCTTACTTCGCATCACATTCAGCCCATCTGCATGAAGCCAATGTTGACTTTGCCCGTGACACTGTGTGTGTGCACCAGGCTGGACCTGCTGGCTATGATGCTCCTCTGTATCCACCAGTCAGTCACACAGAGCCCGAGGCTGCTGCTCATTGCCTCAGCCTCCTCCTCTGTGCTCTCTGGCTTCTGCTGCTGATGCTGCTCACACACAAACATCTCGTAGATTCAGTGGAGTGCATCTCATTTGAACGATAGCCTCAATGAAGCACTCGTTATTGATTTTACTCCCCGTAATGTAGCTTAATTTATCCATTTTTTTTGTGTGGGATCAGGCTTGGCACGAGGATGAAAAGATTCTGAACGTACACTTCACTAGTTTGTTTTAGGTTGCATCAGTACAGACAGACAATCAGCTGGAGTGTTTGGAGGAATAATTCGGATTGTTTTCACACTCCACTCTTTCTTTTGTCAGAAGAGGGAACACACTGTCCTTTGTCTCTGGTGCACATTTGGCAAGTGCTGCCAATAATCTCACGTCTGCTGAGGAAAGAAATGATACAGATTATGCTAATGATGGCATTTATGAAGGCATATCATCATTCATCATGGCACAGATGGCTATTAATCACTTCAATTTAAAAGTCATCTTTCCTAATGTGCACTTTGGGTTGAATTCAATAATATTTATCAACCCACACTGGATCCCAGACTAATATTTGAGCATTTAAATGTTATGTAAAAATGTAAAAAACAATGCGCATTTTTTCCTCTTCACACGCACTCCTGATTGGCTCATCATGAGCCGAACTCCTGGAGAAATGTTTTTCATGAGGGAAAAAAAATGTCATTAAGAGACGTTCACGGGAGCGATTCGTCTGATCTCTCCTCTCCTAACCCGTTCCCTCTCCTTCCTTGTGCAGTTCCTCTCTGCTCGGGTCTTGGTCTGCTCGGAGCTGCAGAGCGGTGCCCGTTCATTCATTCAGAACCAAATGCGTGTGTGACAGCCTCTCCACCTTCGCCATTTTAGCGCACGTCAACTCCGACACGGTAAGTCTTCTGTCTCCTCGCAATGTGTCCTCATGTTTGTCTTTTTGTGGTCGTGCGTTCATCTTAAACGTTTGGTGCGTGAAGTGAATGCGGTGCGGTGCGATCGGATGGTTACTTGTTGTTTTCGAGCGATTTTTTTCTCTCTTTTTTTTCTTCTTATCTGCTGTAGCGCTGCCCGCCAGCAGCTCTTTGTCTCCGTGCAGGTGATCGCAGGATCACAGCTTAGATTTTCTTTCTTTCTTTCTTTCTTTCTTCTTAATTGAGGAGGAAATAAGCGAGCAACATGTTGATGTGCAGGAATTACATCGAGGTTTTTTTTTTTTAGAGTGAAAGCATTATCGATGCGTATTGGCGCGTCGAGCTTGTCAACGCGCAACCAGCTGCATAATTGACTGAATAAATATTATGGCAGTGAATGGGAAATCGCTTATGCAATTAAAAGATATCGATCCCGCGTTGTATATCTTATAATTCATCACTCTGAATGACTTTTTATTTTTATTTTTGGGGGGATGATGATTGTGTAACGTGGCTTTGCGTTTTAATTGTCCTACCACGCACGCATTTTGGGGAAAGTAAACGGACTCGGATGCGTTGCTTCATCCGAATCTGTCATTGTGCATCGCCGTGTTTTAATGCGCAAAGACAATGTGTGATTTCTCCTCTGTGGACCGTGTTGCCTCCAAAGCTGCTCGCTCTCCAGTTGCCGTGGCAACGGCTTCTGCAGCGCAAACTCGGCCTGTGTGATTTTTTGATAACTGAGATGCTGGAGAGAAAAAAAAAAAAAACACATAGCACAGCACAGCAGCCCCCCTCCTCTTCCTCCTCCTCCTCCTCTTCTTCCTCTCTCCTGTGAGGAGCCCCCCCCCCCTCCTCACCAGAAGACAGAGGAAATGGCCTGTCCATCTCTGCTGCTGCTGCTGCACACAAAGAACAATCAACAGATGTCTGCTCTGAGCGTGTTCTTAAAGGTGCATTTGTTGATTGTCCTCAATCATTTAGTTGCAGAACAGCTTATGAAACTGGACTGCAGTGTTTTTCCTGCTGATTTCGCCCTCAACCTGTTGTTTACATCCTTGATTTGATTTGTCTGAGCAGCAGCGCCTCCCATATTTGTTGTAGCCCGCACATACCCCCTCCGACAGTAAATAGATAAATAAATAAATAAAAAGAAAAGGCAGCTGCGGCAATCATTCCGTCTGCCAATATCTCTGAATTCTCGATTACATCCACCCTCATCCTCCTCCTCCTCCTCCTCCTCCTCTTTTTCCTCTTCGGCCACAGCAGCGAGAGTCTGTAAATGCCAGAGAGGCGGACCAATGAGAGACAGACGTCTGGTCATGCATTGATGGTCCCCCCCCACACCCCCACACCTCCCCCTCTCCTCGCCTCACCATCTCCATCCATCCTTTGATGTGTGCCGTGGACATTTTCAATAACGTCTTCCTGCGAGAGCCGTGTGAGGAACACCAGCGAGAGGCAGAGAGAGAGAGAGGAGAGAGGAGATGTGGGAAAAAACAGCCAGATGCTGCAGTGTGTTAGCTCTCATTCGATGTGGTCTGATTTTTCAGGAGGCCTGCAGCATCATGTGTGTTGGAGGCATGATGGTCCAGTGGGAGCAGAGCAACACAGTCAGGACAGCAGTTGCCCTTGACCACTGGGGAAATTAATTCAAAAAGAAAACGGGCAGAAAAACAGTTTCAATTAAACGTTTTTCTGCACATTTACCTTTCAAAGTGAGAACATGCATTCGGTCAAGGACAGGGAGAAGACATGCCTCGTATTTAGGTCAAACTGGCTGTCTGGATTTCACTCAGAGGGCCCATGGTGCAAGCGTCAACCCAGATATAGAGATTGGGAAGAGAGGGAACAGAACATACTGTATCGCCCTTGTTATTTTCTCTTTCCCCAGACTCGGTGAAGACCGGAAGCGAAAAGACGGCTCGCCGCTCTGCTATCTGCCATCTGTTTTGGGGCACTGTAATGTAGCTGGATAGACTTGGAAACAAATTTGCCACACTAAATTAGTCTTTTGGCTGCCGTAAGCTGGACTTCAACAGCTGTGCTTTGATATCGTAAAAAATGAAAAATAAAACCTATGTGTAGCACATTTTTCAGAAGGAGAGGAACAATCCTTCAAGGCTTCAGGATTGTACTTTAAATCCAGAGGCACTATCAACAATGGTATTAGAAGCTTCACATATACGCCTCGCGATGTAAGAATTTATGGCCGTCGTAAATCAAATGAAGGCCAAAGTGGTGTCCATTCCTTTCTCCTCTACCCGAGCTAATTTGATACCTGCAGATTTATTATATTTCGGGACATTTTCTCACTCACCTTTGGGAGCCACTTAGCCCTTTCTCGCCTTTTTTTTCCCTCCTTCAACACATTATCAAAAAAATATAATCACACCATTTGTCAATGAGAGCTCTTTTCAGCCTCTCCAGCTCACATGCTTTGTGGTGATGACAACCTGATCAGAGGTGTTAGATTAACTCGAAACCCCCGGAATAGGTGTGAGACAGACACAGATTACAGCCGGTGTGTTAGCCAGCCGGCGGGGGCTCTGTGAAGCCTCGAGGAGCTGAGATTTGTGTGTGCAGCAGTGACCCGTCGGCGCTCCGGGTGAACGAGCAGCGGGGCAGACGATCCTTCGTCTGTTCCCTCCGCCAGAGGTTCAGTGCCAGGGCTGTTTGAAACATGGGACGGTCACCGCCGCCGGCAGCGGCAGGCGCTAAGCTGCTGTCAGAGATCAGAAGGGCAGGTGGTGGCAGATTAATGCACAGGTGATAATGGTCCACCTGTTCGCTCCTGCGGGGACGGGCGAGGAGCTGCTGGTTGGCACGAAAACAGCGAGAAATTGCTAAAACACAGGGAAGGAGAGGATGTCTGTCAGTGATTAGAAGGTTTGCTGTAGCGGCTCAAACCCCCCTGAACTGCCCCCGGGAATTGAACAACCCCACCCCTCCTCCTCGCTTAGTTGAGAGAGATATATGTGCAGTATCCTCCTCGCCTCATTTGCTGACTCCGAAGCTCAATGGAGAAACGCGGTGACCCTGACCATTTGTTTAGTTTGCCGCTCCATCTTTCTGACATGTTCACCTTGGGGTCACCTTGCCTCAGCCGTGGCCTGATTGTGCCATTCAACTGTTCGCCTACAGGGAGCTGTCTGCTATTCCAGATAGCGCACACCCAGCGGCTTCGCCAGAGCCTGCATGTGTGTGTGTTTGTGCCGGTTTCCCCTCTGAATCAATGTGTTTGTAATCAGGCATGTTTGGTCTTGTCTCCTCTCTGCAGGACATGGACAAGACACTGCTCCCGTCCGTGACTCTCATCGTTGGCTGTGGGGTCTCCTCTCTCACCCTGCTGCTCCTCATCATCATCTACGTCTCCGTGTGGAAGTGAGTAACCCTACCAGCAACATCGTGCGCTCCCAGTTTCTCTCTCCTCTTCCTGCTCATCCCTTTAACTCAATCGTCTCTCTCTTCTCGAAACTCCCAGGTACATCCGCTCCGAGCGCTCCGTTATCCTCATCAACTTCTGCCTCTCCATCATATGCTCCAATGCCCTCATTCTGGTCGGACAGACCCAGGCTCGCAACAAGGTAAAGCACTCCCCCCCTCTCTCTCAAACCTCTCTGAAACCCACTGCTTTGGGGCTTTTGGAAGCAGCCGGCGCCACTGACACAGATTTCTCATCTTTCTCCTTCCTTTTCCCGGGCTCCCACAGGTGGTGTGCACTCTCGTAGCTGCTCTCCTGCACTTCTTCTTCCTCTCCTCTTTCTGCTGGGTGCTGACAGAAGCTTGGCAGTCCTACATGGCTGTCACTGGTCGTCTGCGCAACCGCATCATCCGCAAGCGCTTCTTATGCCTGGGCTGGGGTAAGAGCAACTGCCTCTATGCTCGTCTCTCCTTTTTTTTCTCCACCTCTGCTGCGTCACTTTTCTCCAAAGCTTTTTTTCTTTCCAAACTCTAAATTTTCCATGTTTCCTATCTTTCAGGCCTTCCTGCACTGGTGGTGGCTGTGGCTGTGGGTTTCACAAAAGCTAAGGGATATGGCACTGTCACCTAGTAAGTTTAGTCTCAGCCCTAACCCTTTTCTTTTCTGTGCTTTTACTCTGGAAAAGCTCTTCATTTTAGCTCAAACATTAACATTCGTCCTCCTTCTCTTTTCTAGCTGCTGGCTGTCTCTCGAGGGCGGGCTCCTCTACTCCTTTGTTGGCCCTGCTGCAGCTGTTGTTTTGGTACGTATTCTGACTTTTGACGTCCCGATCCATCTCAATACGTTGTCTGTTTGTAAAGGCATTAACCTCTTTTTTTTTTTCTTTCCAAACAGGTGAACATGGTCATTGGTATTCTGGTCTTCAACAAGCTGGTATCCAAGGACGGCATCACCGATGTGAAGCTGAAGGAGAGAGCCGGGTAGGTCTTATTGATCTTCTCCGCACACCGGAGTATTGCGCTTATCGCCCTCATCAGTGCCGTTACAGGTGTATTGATGATGCGCTTTGATATCAAGGCACACAATCAAACAACAGGAGTAGAGAAACAGACTTCCAGCTGCAGCCTGCGTGAGCATGTCGAGTCTAATCTTCGTTTTTTCCCCACCTTGCAGGGCGTCACTGTGGAGCTCTTGCGTGGTTCTGCCCCTCCTGGCCCTCACCTGGATGTCCGCCGTCCTGGCCATCACCGACCGCCGCTCCGCCCTCTTCCAGATCCTCTTCGCCGTCTTCGACTCTCTGGAGGGTTTCATCATCGTCATGGTGCACTGCATCCTGCGTAGAGAGGTAAGGCAAAGAAATTCAGGGGAAATGGGAGTTGTGAGGCAACTTGTTTTTAAAATTTGTATGTTACATCAGCGGTGGTTTGAATGCAATTGGCTAAATTTTTTTCTCCTCGAACAATTAGGTTCAGGAAGCTGTAAAGTGCAGAGTGGTCGACCGCAAGGACGACGGCAACGGAGACTCTGGCAGTTCCCACCACAATGGCCACTCCCAGCATATGGTAAATTTCTTGGCTTATTGCCTTTTTAATGTCTTGAGTGCCTCTTGCATTTTAGCCCTAAATGAATATGTGCATATATTAAGCACTGATAGAACGTTTTTTATTCTTTTATCAGCAGTCTGATAACGAAAAGGATGGAGATTCAAGCAGACAAGGTGAGCCCCTTTCACATCAACTTTTTCCCTCCTCGTCTTAACCATTTTTCCATTTGCATTTCAATATCCACGGGCCTCGCACTTAAAACATGCGATCATGCATAAAAAGATATTCATTGAACCAAATTTTTCAGACCTGGTTCCGTATTGTTTTTTTAACCCTCTCCCACCATTTTTCTTCAAAGGAATGAAGAGCTCCTCCGAAGAGAAGATGCCTCCTCCTCAGCTTCCTCTTCCCATGGGCTCCAACTTCCACACCCTGCCATCCAACCCCAGCAAGAGCCACATGCAGGCGGTTCCCGAGTACTCCAGCCACACCCTCACCCTGAAGAGAGAGAAGAGCCGCCTGGCCGTAGGAGTCGACCCATCCTGCGGGAAACCCGTGTACGTCTGCGAAGGGGAGCTCTTCCAGCAGCTCGATGCCGATCTCGCCCGGGCTCACGCCGAGGGAAGCATGTCCGACGGCAGCGGTTACGTCCTCATGCCCAACACCACCTCCACCCTGAGGACCAAACCCAAAGACGACCTGACAAAGTACAACATCAGCGTGGAGCAGCTCCCCCAGGCCAGGCTGATGCACCTCAGCGGGCCCTTCGCCGAGCCCCAGGCCGCCTTCGGAATGAAGTCGATCCCCGCCGACCAGGTCAGCGTGTCGTATTCGGAGAGAGACTCGCCCATCCAGAACATCCACAACATGTCGAGTGAGTCTCACATCACCCACAGCAGCCTGGAGAACACCTTCGAATCCATGAACTCCATGATGTCCAAGAGTGAGACCATCTCTACGCTGTCTATGAGCTCCTTGGAGGTAAGAGAAGAAGTAGAAGTAGTATAGAATAGTTGCAGAACAGTTGTGCATTCTTGTGCAAATGAATACGAATCTGAAACTAAACCTTCGTCCGTCTTTTTCTTTGCAGAGACAGAAATCCCGCTATGCTGAGTTGGACTTTGAGGTGAATATTGTTTGGATGCTGCCCTTCTGAAAACAATATAAATGAAATCCAGTGGATATTAAATGTATGTAAGCTGTTGTAAGCATACGTTTTTAAAGAAAGTGTTGTTTTTCCTCTCTAGAAAATCATGCACACAAAGAAGCGCCACCAGAACATGTTCCAGGACCTGAACAGGAAGCTCCATCACGCTGAGAAAGACAGAGAGTCGCCTGCCTCCGACAGCAAGGTAACGCATAATGATATTACGCTCATCATCCATTTCCATAGACATTAATGTTCAGGAAATGCAGAACAAACCGGATAAAGGTTTCAAACTGTAAGCAGACCAGAGGCGGTTCTGATGTTAACAATGACCCTTTAAAAACAACCAGTGATTGTGTATTGAACTACGGTTGAGGTCATTTGAATAAGGATGTATTTTCTTCCTTCCTTCTTTCAGTCTGTGAGATGGAGTGTGTCTTCAGGAGGAAGTGACAAAACGAACCACAGTGTGAGTGTTTATATACAACCTCATACAACCAAATTTTACTGCCTGTAGATGAGACACACCATCAGATAGTACACCTCACGCCTCACAGAGGAATAATGTCCCCCAAATGACAATATGACTTTCATTATTAGAAAATCACCTCTGATGTAATGAAACCCATTTCATTTTGATTAAATCAGGAATTGCTCAGGGCTGATGACTGACACCAGTTCTAAAGTGTCTCCTCTTTCTAACCTCAACAGGACAAACAGCAGGGTACCATGGAGAGGCCATGGGAGGGAGTCCGGGGGATCCCACAGTCACCCCCCGCGTGGGTCCGTAAAGACCTGGAGCCCCTGGCTGCCTCACCTCTGGAGCTGCACTCTGTGGAGTGGGAGAAGGCCGGCACCACCATCCCTCTGGTGGGACAGGACATCATCGACCTGCAGACAGAGGTCTGAGGGGGAGGAGGGGGGCTCGCGAAGCCACCTGATTTCACCTTGTTCGCCTTTTTTGGTTTGGGAACGGTATCCTGCATGGATAGAGTAGAGGAAACCAAGAAAGTGAGATTGTTGGTCCCAGAATCGATGTCTTCAAACCCTCAGCCAGAGCAAGAAGGAAGGGAGAGAAGGAGATGTAGAGGTGGTGGTGATGGTGATGGGATGTTTTAATGTAGCTTCTCTGTGTGGACTTTAAAGCATCTCGTGGCAGAGTGCTTTGAAGGTCAAGGGTGTTAGTGCAGCGAGCGGTGGTTTCCATGGACCAGGACTGGCTGTGGTCCCATTAACGCTTCACTGGGAGTTTCCTGAACCCTTCGAGCCTGGGTTCAGAAGATGTGGTCGACATGTCTGTGCTTCTTTTTTTCCTTCACTTAACTTTGGAGAAAGAATAAAATAATATAACGCGGTGCGTCCTCCCTGCTTCTTGGGAGAAACGACCGGAACTCTTGGCTGCTCCTCTTCCAGCCAAAGTTACCTTCCAAACTAGGACAAGGCGAGAGAGCAGAAGGGACCAGTTTCATGCTTGGAGTCCAACACTTTGACAGATGGGCGCACACAATTTGTTTTTGTGCCATGGGTTATTTAATTTTTTTTTCTGCATTTGTTTTGCGCTGCTTCTCACTTGGAACTGCTTCAAAAAGCCTGAAATGAGACTCTTTGCTGAGCGCTTAGGCTTAATCACGCTGACAGAGCTTCTTACTCTTGTTATCACCATGGTTATTATTATTATTATTATTATTATTATTATTCCAATGATTATTGTCAGTGTTATCGTCATTATTGAGTTAATAGCCGATATTTTAATTTTTTCGTCCCTCTAACGAGTGTCATGCACAAGTTTTATTGCTTTAAAACTTTGAACTAGAACAATAGGCTCCAGAAAAATGATTCAATGCATCAGTAATGTGTTGTGAGCCCATACGGACTGCATCGGGACAAACACACTGAGTGGTGATGGAGGTGCAGGTCAGCTACATTGTTTCCTGGTTTCTCCAGCGTTCTGCTTCGATACCAAAACACCAGCACCGGGACGAACACAGACTCTCACACGGGAAAGAGCAGTGCACTCTGGGAAAAAAAAAAAAAACGCTGGACGGTTAGTGAGGAGGTGGAGGAATGTTTTGTTTTTTTCCACCCCCCTCTCTCTCAGCTGGCACAAGATGCAGGCTCTTCCATGTCGTACATGTGGATCCGAGGGGTCAGCGAGACCTTTCATCATCGCCCTTTTGTTTCTCAGCCTTGCAGGACTCTTGGAGCGAGCAGAGGCTCCTGGCGGCTTCCAGTTCAGCGTCAGGTCCTCGAGACTTCAACACATTTGTGTTTTCAGCCATCAGTGTGAAATAGTGCAATATGATGGGTGCTTGATGCTCAAGCAAGACTGATAATATGATTTAGGCAGAATTTTTTCTTACCAATGTTTCAAAACTTTTATACCATCTTCCTCATATAGATGCTTTATGAGAATATTGTATGACAAATCTGTATTAGTAATTCAAGGAATTTATTCACTAGAGATCTGTTAGCACACGGCTCCATATTTGGAGCTCTCTGTGGCAGGTAGATCATTGTACTTCTATAAAGCAAACATTATATAGAATGAACGATAGCCTATGAATATCTAAAACTGTGCTTCAGGATATTTGTTTTTACTCTCCGCTGTGTAGCGGTGGGTGAATGAACCTCATGTCTTCTGTAACGGTGTGTTTTTGATAACCTTGTCGGTAACTCAGTAGTATGTACTACCAGCCAATTCCCCTTGTCCCTTCCAATTCCTCTGTCCCGCCCTCGGCCCGATTCATACCTCGAGTTACATGTACTGAACACCCATTTGTATTTTCTTGTCTCGACTTTGTTTTTTATGTTCTGTTTTACCTCCTGTAAATGTACAGTTTTCACAGCACAAAATGAATGTGACTTATTTCTAATAAAAAACACATCTATATTACATGAAGAATTGTGTCCTCAGTATAAATCTCGTGTCCTCTGATGTCTCTGCAATCGTCTAATTCAGAATAGCTGAACAAGCAAAAAAAAGACAGCAATTTAAAACAAATCTGCACCTAAAAATAAAAGTTCAAACGTTAAAAAAAGGCACACAGTCGTCAAATTACTGCAATAGAACAAGGAGATATGGATTTTTGAACTTGTGCATTAAAGCCTCTGGCACACACCTCGCTCTCTAAATATAGATGTGATTCGCAGGTACAAAAACACCTCTTAAGATGATGAAGGCGTAATATTCGTCTGTTCTATTTTCATGCTTTTCAGGAAGGCAAATCATCACAGGAAAAGAAAGATCTATGAAGTTGAGAAATGAGCAAACAAACAAACCTGACAGGGGCCAGAATATGTTTGTGACCTCTTTTAAAAATAGGACGTGTTCTCGACAGTTTAAATTTAGTTTTTTAGCTGCTTTGTCTGCAGCATTTCTCTCCTCTCCAACACAATCAGCCCTAGTTCGTCTTAATTGAGCCACTGTGCCTAAATCCTGCTGCAAGGCGAAAGGAGATTTACATCATCCATTTGTTGAGCGCTGCTCATTTTATGGGGTCAGCTGGAGAGCAGACCGGCTCGCCTGCAAATGGTGCCTCACTGTAGGTGCCGCTTCTCCCTGCATTTCATGTTTGTTACCGCGTCACGTGGTATGCACCATTTTCTCTGTGCCGTGTGAACAATCCTTTTGCTTTGTGGAACATCTAGCGCTAATTTATTTTCACACAGAGAGTCGTCTGTGCAATGTCTGCTCACGAGGTGCAGTAATGTTGGAGATGATTTGGCAGCATCTGAAACGCAGCCTCCAAAAATATAGCAGAGGAGCCACAGTGACCCCTCAGCACTGTTTTTTCTTCCGTGTCATGACCTGCACATAGCTGCAATCAGTGAGAAAGAGGACAAATTGACCAACATCAAGATTATTATCGCAGTATCTCTAAAAACAAAAAGATGTTCACTCAAATTCGTCTTTATCTTGAAGTGTAGGGAGGTGGTGAGAGCGTACAAAAAGGACAATTGCTCTCTTCATGATTCTTTTCATTTCATCGCAGCTTTAAGGTGTTAAACCACCATCTACCAGGACTTAACAAAGCCAGAAACGAAAATGTTTTAAAAAGTAATGGATTATTTACACAGTATTATCATATAAGCAGTGGCGGTCTTGGGATGTTCGAGGGACAGGGGCAGAAAAACTAAAAAGGGCACCAGCTGTTTGTGGTGCTGCGCCTGAGAGGGCAATTATCATGTTTTATCTACCACAGGGGCATCCAGGAGGGCAGTTTTGAGTCCACCAATGCATATAAGTATGATGAACACAAGAGCAGTCTTTCTTTCTTTACATATCACGATAATTGTCAATATTGGTATGTTGCGACAACCTTACTGTAATTCATATTCATATTCAAATACAAAGTCGATACAAACTTCTGTCTGCACCTTTTATCATCATGATACACAACTTTACTTAAAGGATATACCCACATAAACAAATACAGTTTGTTTGCTGCTATAAAGAAGCCCAGATAATGTAAAGTTGGAGGAAAAGATCAACCAAAAATGAGAATTCAGTCATTATGTAGTCAACCCTGTGCCAATAAAAGAGCTGGATACATTTCGTAGTCCACAAAACATTTCTAGAGCTTTACAACAAAATAGCATTAAAGAAGTAGATGTAAATAAAACTTCTGAAAAAAGCATCCATATAGCTTGTCCGGCATCTCCAGACACCCAGAGATCCCAGAATGATATTAAAAAAACATAATTCATAACAGCTCATGCATCCACTTCAGATGAGTTGTGCGCTAACACGTTTAGCTCAGCAGCTACAGTAAAGAGCTTTGTAAGGGTGTAAATACGTTTATATAATCCAATCTGGGATCTCAGTGCTTCCAGCTACTTGAATTATGCTTGAGTTGTATGGAGCCATTTTCTGCGAGTCCCCATCTACTTCAGCTGTTTAGGAGAATGCTGCAGCGCTGTTTCACTGTGAAGCTCCCGGAAATGTTTTGCAGACTACAAAACTTCATCCGACTTTCCATCAGCACAGCAGATAATGACCGAATTCTCTTTTTTTTGGGTGAACTTATCCTTTAACTAGTATCTATGAGGATGCAGCCTCTCTCTCTCCTCGTTGGCCGTAAACAAAGTAAATCCAATCAAAATGACAATAATTACTACATGCTGATGATATGTAAATGCTGATGCTTGTGCATGTGTCTTGAAATGCTAATAACATCCTCGAGCTGTCGATGACTAACCACCCCCCAGCCTCCGACGGCACGCACACACTCGTACACACTCAGCAGCGGCAGCTCCTCATTCTCATCTCAACCCCCCCCCCATCCCTCCTGACTTGAAATCCAGTATCAATTAGCACCTTGCTGGCAGTAACAGCGAGGCCCTGGCTGTCTCTTAATTGAAGGCTGTTGCCATAGAAACAGCAGATGCTAATCCTCAAGATAGGCGAAGAGGAGAAGGTCTTTAAACTCCCGAAGAGAAGTGAGAGAACAGAGAGCGTCGACGCCGTTCGCTTTCCCCAGGCAGTAATGTCTCCTTAATGATTGTCAGCAGCAAATGAAATTAATATGATTATCGGGAATGAAGCAGCAGCAAGGTCATCTCTGACTTGTGCTTCTCCTCTCGCAGCTTCAGGAAATGAAATACAGCGAACAGAAGAAGAGAAAGAGCAACTTTAGTGGGGTTTCTTTTATTCTGAATAGAATAAGTTTGGGATTTTATGGGCAGAAGAACAAACTGATATATATGTTTAGGTATTACAATAACTACCTAGAGAACTAAAAAGACTTTTTTGGAACTTCTGAGCCGACAGTTGTTTCTTTTTATCATTCATAATTTATTTGCAGTCGTGTGTCTGGCCTCCAAAAGCAGCCAAAGTTCAATATTACCTCTCTCTCAGCTCTGCGTTTGGTCTCTAAAATCTCCCGAGGGAAATATCTGGCTCTTTAGCTGTGTCTGTCTGCTGTTTTGTGCTGAGCAGGTGGTGTACAGGGCAACGGTGTAATAGGTTTTCACTAAAAAATGCTGCCTGCTGCGTCCGAAAACAAAACTGTGAGAGTGGTGAGAGTGAACTGAAACAGAAAAGGTCGCCAGCAGCTTAACAACGACCTAAAATGCATGCAAAAAAAAAACAACATAAAAAACATAAAGCTGCAGATTCTGGTGATAATTCTGTGTATGTTGAGCAGACCCTTTCACACTGTTTCCATTTAGGGGATGTAGCAGATGCTTTTTCCAAAGCGACCTACAGAAATTCATACATTCATACACTGATGGTGGTGGCTGCCATGCAAGATGCCATCCAGCACATCAGGAGCAGTTTTGGGGTTCAGTATCTTGCTCAAGGTCACTATGACATGCAGACCAGGGGAATCAAACCAGAGACCTTCCGATAACAAGACACGTCGTTTGCTTTTTCTTTCATAAAAAAAGCGGTTATAGTTCAATGTGTGGAATTTGGCAGCAACTATTTGAGAGGTTGGGGATTTTAGTCAACAAAATACCCTTTGTCTAATGCAAAAAATGTGAAAGGCTCCTTCTAGCCAGTGTTTGGTTTGTCCTTTCTGTGCTACATGGTGATGCAATATGGTGGACACGATGGAAGAGGACCAATCTGTAGATATATTTGGCTTTTAGTTTCAGGTGATTATACACTAATGAAAACATAGTAATGGATATGATTTCACATTTCTGCCAATAGATCATCCTAAAGCCTGCACACTGGACCTTTCAGTTTTGAATAATGGTATTGTCAAGGACACGACAGGCTGATACATCAGAGCAGGGGTCTTCAACGATTTTCAGGACGAGGACCACTTGGCTGATAGAGAGACGGAAGGGTTGTAGCAAGGCAACGCAATTTCTGCGGTGGTTTTCTGAATCTCTTGCTTGATTAGAGCTCACAAGAAAGTCTTGTACACTATAATAACACAGATAACTGGCCAATATGTTGCAATAATACATAGCTAACAGACTAGTTCGCCATTACGGATAGGTGTGTACAGATAGTAGATCATCTATGTTGTGTAAATCAAATGGGTTTTTTTTAACGAATGTATCGTGCAAATAATGTGGTGGATTCATGATAATGAGACATTTACATTTTTAGAAAAATATAAACTTTCAGAGGCCCCCCTGCAGCCACTCTGAGGACCCCCTTGGGGTTGCGGACCCCCTGTTGAAGACCCAGGCTTTTGAGTTTTCCAGGCATCCACCCAGCTAACGTGTCCTTGAGCCAGATATCTCTGCTGTGCTCTGACCTAGCTGTGGAGGGGGGGTATAAAAAAATAAAAACACTGAATCTCCGAATCGTGCTTTCCTAACTAAGTGTAACAAACCTCGCTTTTTATTGTCAGTAAAATCATCGGTAATTCTGCCATTACGAAGTTCTCTGCAGAGCACAAAATATTGTGTAACAAGCAGAAAAGAAAAGGCTGAGGAGAGCAGGGAAGGAGTTGAAGTGGCTTTTGGCTGTCCATGCTGCTATTGGCATGCTGTCACCTAAATACTGCATGGCATTGTAAGGTGACATTTCATCTGAGATACTGGACAGAAGCGGTGATTAGAGAGGCCGCTGCACAATTAAAGGATTGGTTCACGGGTCAAATCCCTGGATGTCTTTCAGCTCGTCCCCCCTGCAACCTGTCAACATATTGTGCAGCAGGAACGAATACACAATTCCAGCGATAGCAGTTGTAAACAGCGGCGTTGAGCGCAATTTCTTCACTCGGTCCGTTTTGTAGCTGTTCTGGAAACAACACACAGCCATTAATAAATACCGATTACACTGTTTACGTTGAAGGTATTGTGTCTTTGCTACAAAACGTCGCTGGTTCCAAGTCATTACTGGGGAACAAAACTTCAGCTCTGAAGATTAGCGGCATGCATTGTCTTCAGCTGTGGCACAGCGTGTCCTTCAGCTCAAATGATACCCCAGCCTTTCAGAGCGTAACAGATCCGAAGGCAAGTCTGCGAGACGCTGAAACCGCCGTCTTGCCTTTTTCTGATTCAGAGTTTCTCTCGAATGTCTGCACATATTTACTTTGGTGTGGGGACAAGGTGGAGGACTGTAGATGCTGATATTATATTTTCTCTAATTGAGCCATTACAGTACAAAGACTACAACACACAATCTTGCCCTTTTCCTCCTGATTGGGATTGATAAAGGAAAGCTGTGCCATAGACCCTCGGCCGGCCTCCTGCCTACGCGTGGCTCCTTTACCTCCGAATGACTAAAACCCAGATGTGGTGGATTACAACTGTGTTTGTGCGTCATAGCTAAATGCCAGCAGTCTCTTGAGAGTGGTTTCCTGGCGGGTATTGCCACTTGTCTTACTTCCAGACCGTATGCTAACCCCGGGGGGTTGACTGGATGAGGGGAGGCGAATGACCAGCTTTGGTACTGATGGAATGCAAATGGTTTTCATGTTGAAGCATATAGGACATTTTGTACAATAAAATCAGCTGGAGAGAGGCTCGTTGTGGTCACAAGTGGGTGAGTCAGAAGTGAGACATGGAAAAGAGATGTCATTTGACATGCTAGCTGCATGGCTGTAGTCCCCAATTAGATAACTAAAGAAGTATTAAATGGATTGCATTGAATATATGGACAGACAGAGTCATAAACTCCAGACGCTGACTTGTCCTCTAGTACCTTAAGCAGGCTCACATTTTGGGCTTTTAGCGAAATGTCTCGACAACTACCTGATGGATTGCAATGACATTTTGGACAGACATTCCTGGTCCCCAGATGATGCATCCTATTTGGTTGTCTCCAGATTTTTCCTCCAAACACCATGAGGTCAATTTTTCTCCCCAACTTTTGGATGGATTGCCAGAAAATGTTGTACACATATATTCATGCTTCCCTCAGGATGAATTATAATCACTCTGTGATACATTAAAGAAGTATCTCACCGCTTGAAAGATGGAAAAAAGTAACACATTTCTTTAAAATTGGTGCTACATGATGAGAGAAAACAGAGAACAAGGCAGTGGTATTCCCTTTGTCCAAAAGAAAGAAAACCTACAACAACCGAAATGCACTGTGCCACACCGGACCAATACACACTCCCGCTGATGGGTGACATACTGTGAGTTTGCCGATGTGTTTTGGTTTTTCGGCTTGGAGTTCGTTTTTCAAACACTAAGACGGACAGCTGCTAAGCCCCCAGGAAGACTTGCAACCTTCGAAGCCAACTTGCGTAGTGACCAAACCATGTAATTACAACGTCACATTTTCCCGTAGGCCTGCATTGTGAAAGAAGCCTGTAAACACACGACCCCTGCGACATGACTTGTTTCACTACCGTAGTGCGAGCTATACGGCCTGATAACGTTTGGAAAGTCTCCAAGAGCCACAGGATTGAACCATTTTATCCCCGCTCAAGTAAGCCAGCTGCTAAACCAGATGACTAATGACATCTCTATCAACCTCCGCTGTACTTTGTGTTTAGTGGTAGTACGTAATTTAGTTCACATTACGCACAGATTATAGATGTGCGTGTCACCAATCCAAACCATCCGGTGATTGCACAAAGTGGCCAGTGATAACGTAACAGAGTGAAGCCCTTTGCACCGTGAAGCAGCCGCTGGTGAACGCTACAACCGTACTATGAGAGTGCAGTCTGACTCTGTGCTGCCCAGTTGGGGGAAAAAGTGAAGTGAAAGAGCTAATTGGCTGTTTTAGGTTGCACCCTTGACATTGTAATCAGCTTAGTAAGTGAGTCAATTCCCCTTTAATTATTGCCAAGCTGCTTGTGAGCCCAGTAAATAATGCCTGCCATTGTTTCTTGGCCAGAGGACCTTGAATGTGCACAAAGTATCGAAAGCCCATTCATGGCAGCGCTGGCATCACGAGGGCTGTTCGCAACATGGGGATCCAGCAGCAGCACATTGAGAGAATTAGATGAGCTGAATGCACATAAAGAAAACCAGGAAGTCTAAAGCCCCAGTCTAACCCCCAACCAAGGTTTATACTTCCAAAATAGAATAGCTTACAGCTTCTTGCAATTCAAATGCAACTGACTTTCCGTTCGTAGCATGCTTCGTAAATGTTCTCCCCAGGACAGAATTTATTTGTCATTTCGGTGCCTTAATAAAGTGACACCATGGCAACACAGTGCCATTACCTCATAAATATGTGCTGAAATCCTGAACAAAAGCTTTCGTTACATCCCCAGAGGTATATCAGCATGCTTTTTTCCCCGCAGAGGTGCGAATGAATTTCAGATGAGAGCGCCATTTCATGCAATTATTGATACTGCACCGGTAGAAGGAGGCAGGCTATAGGCGTTACGCATGACATCCAAACATTTATGAAGGACTGCACCAAAAAAAAAAAGGGCTGTTAAATTGTGCCGTGCAAATATAATGTTATGAGTTATGAGTTCACCTTGAATGTCCTTTCGGAAATAATACTGCAAAAACTGCTGAAAGGATATTATGACGAATTTGTGATGAACGTCCTTGCAAGCACGGGTTATGAAAATGAATTGTTCGTACTGGAACGCCATACCACATCTTGTTGTCTGCATGACCTTACTTTGTCTTTGCTCAGGTTAGTGCTGTTGCCAGGATACTATTTCCAATGGCAACACTTGAGCCGGCGAGGTGAGCAGCTCTGAAAGGATCCAGATAACTGGTTGCTCTGAAATCCTGTGGACCGGAAGTCCATAGAAAGGCATGCACAGACAGACGCGGGGACGAGCGCAAAAACAGCCCCTCAAAGTCCAGTTTGATCAGAGAGTTTCTCCTGCACATATAAAAAAACGACTTCCGGTTCAGTTCAGCACGATTTATTGTTTTATCGGGTTCAAGATCACGAATATTGGCAAGAGAAATGTTGCATCTGTGTTTTGGTGCATGACAACAAACATAACAAGTAGGAAGATGTCAAAATTGACAACATAAGAATGAGTCATAAAAATAAAGAAAATATATTCAATATGACCCTTTTAAATGTGCATTCATGGAAAGATACACGTGTCATATCCTTTTTTGCATTCTAACAATCACCACACTTCTGTTATGTGATGACATGCAGCAGAATCAGTTGCCTCGGTGAATATTGGAGCCTTCCGCTCATAATGATTATTGCACTGCAGCAGTCATTGTTCTATATGAAACTCAATTTCCAGCTTCGGTCGGGGCGAAATGAGAGGAACGCTTGCTGTGGTCCATTACAGGCGAAGAAGGAATGATTTAACATGAATGCTATGTGACTGGTAGTTTGTTCCATCTTTATTGCAACGCACAGCGGACGCTCTCCGTCTGTACGAGAGCACACTGCCACCATTTGTTGCAAGGCTGTAACTACCTCGGTTTCCTCTCAGTGATGTGGAAAAGCATAATGTCCAGAGTGTATCCTCAAGTGTACTTCTTTGTTCCCAAGACACCCAGTTCAAGTGTTTTCTCATTGACCCTTTTCTTACTGCCTTGCACAGCCTCCACATTGTGCAGCCTTTGAACCCTTTTCATTCTTCTCTCCGTCTGTACAGACCAAGGATGCTGCATTACAGAGCACAGTGACGCAACAGGTTTTGTTTTGCATGCCATTCATTTCCACAGGAGCATCCAGATCATCATGGTCATCACTTAACAGCTTGACAGGAAAGAACCACGTCACCACAACAATGCCGCGCCCACACTCGCCGATTGACCATCACCTGGACTGGATTCAGACGATGAAGGGGGGAGAGTCAGGGACGGTGAGCTCATACAGCGCTGTGCTGGGTTGAGCATTGTCTGGCAGGGAGAGCTCTTCAACAGTGCAACTCCATTCTGATGACTCATCTGTACTAAACACCCACAACCTTAGTTTACTGTGCAAAGCTTCCCTTTGTGCTGCTGAGTGTGTCTCATCCAGCACTTGAGGGATGAGCACCAGGACTCATCCTTTTGAGCAGCACAGGGATGTTCAAATTGGTGCACGGTAGTGACAGAATATGAGCTTGAAATTATTATACTGACCTGTGTAGCTTCCTACTAGTGATTAAGATACAAATGACTGATCACAATGGAGGGAAAGTCTGTACTCTGTATTTGTTGCAGAACTATTCTGTATGAGCGCTCCGGACAGGTTTACAAATCACTGGAAGGTGGAGGCTTGCAAGGTAATTTATTAATCCGTCTTTGAGACCTGGCCAAAGTGAATCTGTGGATCTCTGCAAGTTTTTAATGGATAAGTTCACCCAAAAATGAACATTCAGTCATAACTCAGTCGAATGCCGATGGAAAGTTGGGTGAAATTTGGTAGTCCACAAAATATTTCTGGAGCTTCACGGCTCGTCCGGCATAATCCAATTCACCAGAAGCCCCAAGATCCCAAATTGATTTGATGAGACATTATTTACCCCCTCATGCACCCACCTCGGACAAAGTGTGTGCAAAGTGTGTTCACTTTTAAATTAGCAGCTACAGTGAAGATTCTGGCTTTAAGATTGGTGTAAGTAATGTCTATATCAATTTGGGATCTTGGAGCCATTGTATTTTTTTTTCTGGGTTGATTTTTGCATTTTAAAACAAGTTTAAAACATCAGGCCTAACTCAGCGGAGGTTTAGTACTCAAGTACTTTACCTAAGTATAAATTTGAGGTACTTGTTCTCAACTTCATACTTTTCTTCTCAAGCCACTTGCTACTTTTACGTCACTACACTTATTTGACAGCTCGAGTTACTTTACAAATTAACATTTTTGATGCAAAACTTGTGCAATGTTAAGATTTATCATAGATTAAACTACCAAACAGTATACAGGTAAATTGGTTAACTGACAGAAAATAAACTATATTGATAATCCTTTCAGTCATCATGTTATTTTTCATCTAAAAAATGGTTCGAGCTCCACAAATGTGAGGATGTGAGTAATTGTATTCGTTTTTAATTAAGTTGGAAATGTATTTCAACTAGCATTGTGAAGGTGTAATTTGGGGCTCTGACTTAACGCTTGTGATTAGCGTTCCTCGCTATTTTCAGAATACAAACCAAACAATATATTAATTAAAAAATAAATCAGCACATTATCCCATAATTAAAATGAGCAGTTTTTTTGCAGTCATGTATAGAATATTTGATATAAATTAGGGTACCTACCTCTTCCTTCTCCTTGCTGAATATAACTCCAGAGACATATTGACATGTTTTGACTGTGAAAGTTTTGCTATTCATGACATATATTTAGAAAAAATTCAGAGATATTATATTACTTATATTTCTTACAAAGCTAAATCTTCACTGGCTGTAAAATGACATTCACTGTTGTTGTTGTTGTTTTCCACAGGTAGATATTTTGTACTGTGTTGACTTCCTGAGCACACCTGCACATACCCACTGCAGTTCTCCCCCCTCGCCGCGTGGCGGCAGCAACAAGCCGGCATGCCACAGAAGGTTGCTAGGCTCCACGCCCACTGAAGGCGTTCCTTTTCAATATTTCCGCATTTTGAGCAAGGCACAGTAAAAACAGTAGAAACAACCAAACGAATAGTATCCGACAATGTCACGGTTTCTTCTGAGAGCAAACCTGAGGAGAAGCATCTTCACTCAGATGAACATTAGAATGGCATCTGAACAGGTAAACTTTTGGCGTTTTCAGTGGTAGTATTAGCTTGCTAATGTCAGCAAAGTTGTTAGCTAGGCTAGCTAGTGGCTAACTTATATAGTCACCGCAGTAAAGTTGCTTCAGCATAGATTTGACGTTATGCACGTAAAGACTGCAGCATATTTCGTTTGACGTGTAGTTTATGAGCCAATCTGAGCTCAAATGCTCCTAGATTACTGGATGGTTGCGCTGCAGTGTTAAATAATGACACATACAATGAAACACGCACTTTAACCCATTAAGCAGTGACTGTACAATGCAGAACAGGGACGTACAACTAAACAAAAGTGTTCAGTTTAGTAGCAGTTATGGATTTGTAACTTGGAGCAGAGATAGCATACATAGGAGATAATGTTTAAAAGATCAAATGTACACAGTTTCTTACTGCCTTATATTGTGATGTAAATGTGATATTTATAAATCAAGAACACACAGTCATTAACCCGTTTAATCCCAAATGTTTCCCTGTAAAATAAGTGCATGCATTTCACTCCTTAGACCTCCCTAACATGTAATATGTATGAATTTTTTCATTTCATGTTGGTTATGTTAGTGAAAATGTAGGTTACTCGGCAACAATTGTTGCCGGTGGGAAACCGCATAGTCTAAATTTACACAAATTCTTCAATTTGACCTATTTACACATGTAGTCTAAAGAATGAAAATAACATGAACATATTCTAACTAGGCATGGTTACTAATGTGTTTAGAACTTTATTAGATTATTATTATTTATTAGATATCATTTCAATGCATATTGAAGGGAACTAACAAGGACAACAACACAATTACTGTATTTCATAGTCTCATAAAATGGTTAAATAACTGTAGAGCTAAGAGTGTTTGAACTGATACTTGTAAAAAATAAAATAAATTCACATTGTGGCAGTACCTTAGATTCACTTAACATTTGCTGACCACTAAGTGGTCACACAGTGTTATTCAACAGAAACACAAAAAAAGTGCAGGTAAGTATTCACTGTACCGCAAAAACAGTGCAAAAGATATAAAAACAGTGCATACTGAAGGCAAAAATTAGTGACAAAAATCTGAATATTTATTTTACAGTCTTATGAATCAACAGATTTTAGTTTCAGTAGAAACAAGCTCAAAGGCTTATCAGTTAGATTTTACTCTTCATGAAAAATCTTGAAAGAGCGGCAACAATTGTTGCCGGTGGGATTAAACGGGTTAATTGTCCTGTTGCGTGAAAGGATTGGATGAACTACATGTACTTATAGAAATTAAATAGTTTACTAATGCATCTATCACAGAAACATCAGAAGCAAAGGAAGAGGTGATTTGATCTTTGCACAATGAGAAAATACTGATGAAATGGGATTTAAATGAGATTTTTAAAATGTGTTTTTGTCTGACAAAACCAACTGAGGATAGTCATGAAATGATATCTCATGTACATTGTGATGCACTTTTCTTGTCTGTGAATTGGTGACAATAAAAATATTTCCTCTGTTTATCCCAGCTTGGCGAGTTGGGCAAGGGAGCAGGCAAAGGTGGAGGTGGAGGAGGCTCTGTGAGGGAAGCAGGGGGTGCATTTGGAAAGCGACAGGTGGCAGAGGAGGAGCGCTATTTCAGGTGAGTATGCAACATCTCATGCCTGTATACTGATCCACAAGATTTTTAACCCACTTTCTCTCCACCTTGTTTTTCCACCTGCAGGCAGAAGGAGAAGGAGCAGATGGAGGCGCTGAGGAAGCATCACGCAGAGGAGATAGACCACCATAAGAAAGAGATTGAGCGCCTGCAGAAAGAAATCGACCGCCACAAGGGCAAAATCAGGAAGCTGAAACATGATGACTGAAGCTGGGAAGCCTGTTCTCCTCTGAGAGTCCGCCCATCCTATTTGCCTAGTCCAATGATGATCACATATTGAATGATTCACCGCTTTTTAAGGCAGGTCCTGTATGAAACTTCATACTGAATTCACGAATGCTAATATAAAAATAAAGTGCTTAATTTTGCAACATGCGTGTGAGTCATTGTTCATCCCTCTTGTTTGTTGTATAAATGTCAGTTGTTGACTATGCTTTGAATTACTGTGTAAGACAAATATGGCTGATCGTGAATGTAGTGTGTACAGAGAGGTGAAGTTGTGCTATTCAAAGTTCGACTTGTATGGTTGGACAGTTGGTGGCGTCTTTTTCTGACACTGCACTGCTCTCTCAGGCTGAATAGACAATTTACTGCTATTTAACTATCCTCTCTACCCCCTTAAGGTGGTGTGGTTCTCTTTTATTTTTGATTATGATAAATTATATATGACATATATATATAACAAAGTGGCCCAGACACTGGTAGGCTAAATCATATTTTGCAGAGGATGTTTCAATTTTTAAAAAAAAGAAGGAAAAAGGAAAAATATACAAGATGTAAAAAATTAAATGTTTTTCAAGTCTTTAATACTATAAGATGTTCGATGGGCACTGCTTTGGGCGCCAATAAATGTTTCTCTTTGTCTATAAAGGAAACTAGTATTATTTAGTATCAATTATTGGGCAAATCTGCAGTGGCGCAAGGATTTCCACCCAACAATAAAAGCTTATGAACGTGTTGGAGAAGGTAACAAATGAATAAATAGCAAGTTTTCATGTTGCTATTACACATAAGGAATTAGGAATCAAAAATTGAGAATAAAAATCTTTTTTTGTTGTTGTTACAAGCAAATGGGACTAATGGATTTTTTCATATAAGATCAAGTAAACAACAATGCCAAAATTAGAAGCAATCCAGTCAATTCATCAAAAAGCAGTGGCTGTTCTTTAATGTTAGACGTGTATGGTCTGCAATAAAATGGAGAATGTGGATCAAGTCATATTCGTTCGTCTTCTAATTTGTTATTGAAAACATAAAGTAGGATAAGTCAACAGTTGAAACTATTCTGCAACCCTACAGTTGGTGGCAGTAACGTTCAAATTCGCCATTTTGGAAAAAGAAGAAGAAGAAGACGTCAAACAAACAGAACCCGCCCCTACTGCGAGTTATTTTTTTCCCTCTCCCTTCCAAATATCGCGATGTTTGCTGAGCGGTGGCGTTGTTCGGGGCGAGCCGACGACGAGACCGTAGCTGTCTGGAAATTTGTCTCGTGTGTTAGATTCAAACGTTTTCTTCATATTAGACATTTTTGTACGTCCGCAAAGCCACTCGTTCCACATTTTAACACACGTCGTCGTTAGTGTCCTGAATTAGTCTGGTAAGTGTCGCTAGCTATCTGTTTGCACGTTGCGCGGAACGTGTGTTTAATTTGTGAAAGGTGTCTTTCTGCACGGCGAGGCCTTCGTATAAGCTCGTTAGCCAGACAGCCAGCCAGCCAGCAAGCTAAACTAAATTAGGGTCAGTTCAAGATGAGAAAAATAACATCTTGGAAGTCTGTTTTGCTTCGGATAATGTGAAATGCATCTTGACTGGAGGAAATAGTTCGTCTAGTAAGCATGTAAATATGATAAAAATCTGTCCAGCTCGCTAGCTAGCAAGCTGCATGTGAGGGGGGCGGGACGGTGGTTTCTTCAAGTAACCGGATTGTGGTTACCGTACTGTACCCGCATGTTTACACACAGATCCATTTATCTAACGGTATTATTATGAACACGTGCTTTTTAGTATAGTAAAGAGTAGTGTAGTAACATGTTTTTACTGTAGTAACGCCCCGTATCATTATTTCTAATAAAAGTAATGGTGCTAATGTTATATAGGTCAGTACCTAAAATCTCAAATTACAACATCCATTTATCTGTAAACAATTTGTGAACAGACGATCTTTTATTAAAGCAGACTTTCACTTTCAGATAATGAAACCCTGTGTTTTTATTGATCAGTCCTCATCAAGAAAAACAAACTCTACTAAACTACACTCTTCACTAAAGATGAATTGTGGAATGACAGGTTTTTCTTGCCTTCTTTGACAGGAGAATGGCTGCCGCTGAGGTGAACGGTAGTTCTGCCCCGGCAAAGGAGGAAGAAGAGCCCATGGATGTGACAACAACACACACAGAGAACTACCAGACGCTCATCGATGCAGGGCTTCCCCAGAAAGTGGCTGAAAGTCTAGATAACATCTTCCAGACAGGTGGGTAATGGTTGTTATGGCTCAGAAAGCTTTAAAATCTAATTAACAAGCTGTGCTGGAGTACTAATGGTGTCCACTGTAACTGAGCCTGATGGTGAATATGTTTCTAATTGTAGGCTTGGTGGCGTATGTTGACCTAGACGAAAGGGCCATTGATGCGCTGCGAGAGTTTAATGAGGAGGGAGCTCTCACTGTGCTGCAGCAATTTAAAGAGAGCGACCTGTCCCATGTACAGGTAACAACATGGATGGATTTATATTCATTTTTGTCTTTGGGAGGAGTCTTGTGTTCAAGCAAATTGTTATCAATAATTTCCCCCCCTTTTTTTAATTTCAGAATAAAAGTGCTTTCCTTTGTGGAGTCATGAAGACGTACAGACAGAGAGAAAAACAAGGAAGTAAAGTACAGGAGTCCACCAAGGGCCCGGATGAGGCAAAAATAAAAGTAAACAAAGACTTTGTTTTGTAGAATGTCAGAATAAAAGTCATCTTAACATGCTTCTTCAGCCATGCAGCTCAGTTAATGTTTTGTTTTTTGCATTTTTCAGGCACTACTGGAGCGGACAGGATACACCCTGGATGTCACCACGGGGCAGAGAAAGTATGGAGGTCCCCCACCTGAGGATGTGTTCAAAGGAACACAACCAGGGATTGGAACTGAGGTAGATAAGTGTTTTTATTTTTTATTTTTGTCATTATTTTCAATGCTCCGATTTATTTTTAATTGGGCAAGAAGGTTGTTGTGCTGCAGTGTTCTTAATAAATAGCCTTAAATATCATCCTATATATTTTGCTTTACAAATCTATTACACTTGTACATCTATTTCCCTCTTCTTCATCAGGTGTTCGTCGGAAAAATCCCAAGGGATTTGTATGAAGATGAGCTGGTGCCGCTCTTTGAGTCTGCTGGTGCCATCTGGGACCTCAGGTTAATGATGGACCCTCTCTCCGGTCAGAATAGAGGTTATGCCTTCATCACATACTGCAATAAGGATGATGCCCAAAAGGCGGTGAAGCTTGTAAGTAGCACCACAGAGCATTGTTAGAAAAGTATCAAACCACAGAACAACTGGAATATTTAGAGCCGCCTATCTTTTTTTTTTTCTCAGTGTGATAACCATGAAATCCGCCCTGGCAAGTACTTGGGAGTGTGTATATCTGTTGCAAACAATCGTCTGTTTGTCGGATCAATTCCAAAAAACAAGACAAGAGAAAGTATATTGGAAGACTTTGGCAAAGTCACAGGTTAGTTTCAAATGCACAGAGGTGGATTTGTGTCAGAAACTCATAAAAAAAAATCTAAAAATGAATGTCATATGTCGTATGAAAGACATGGAAGTTAAGAGAGGTTTTTTTTCTTTTATCTTTCAGAGGGTCTCCAAGAGGTCATATTGTACCACCAGCCAGATGACAAGAAGAAGAACCGTGGCTTCTGTTTCCTGGAGTACGAGGACCACAAGTCTGCAGCACAGGCTCGCCGCCGCCTGATGAGTGGCAAGGTCAAGGTGTGGGGAAACCCTGTCACTGTAGAGTGGGCTGACCCTGTCGCCGAGCCAGACCCGGAGGTCATGGCCAAGGTTAGCATATGTGTTCCTCTTAGAAACACGACAAGCATGCTCTGTTCTACAGGGTAACAGACATTGTGTATTTTGTTTGTTTGTCTTTGTAGGTCAAGGTGCTCTTTGTAAGGAAGCTGGCGACCGCAGTGACTGAAGAGCTTCTTGAAAAGACCTTCTCTCAGTTTGGAAAGCTGGAGCGAGTAAAGAAATTGAAAGACTACGCATTTGTCCATTTTGAAGAAAGGGATGCTGCCGTAAAGGTGGGAATTTTATGCTTTGGACAAGATGTCTGACGCATGTCTAATGATTCTGTGTGTTCCATTAATGGGCTGTTTTGTCCGGTTAGGCAATGGATGAGATGAACGGGAAGGAGCTGGGAGGAGAGGAAATTGAGATCGTCCTGGCAAAGCCCCCAGACAAGAAGAGGAAAGAGCGCCAAGCAGCTCGGCAGACCACCAGGAATGCAGGGTGAGGGACTGGGACATGTGACTGGTCAACTTTCCAATTTATTCTCATATGAGGAAGTCATTATATGTAACCCTATCCTCATCTCTGCAGGTATGATGACTACTACTACTACCCACCTCCACGCATGCCCCCACCAGGCCGAGGCAGGGGTCGTGGTGGCCGAGGGGGCTATGCCTATCCACCAGATTACTATGGATATGAAGACTACTATGATGACTACTATGGCTACGACTATCATGACTACCGTGGTGGCTATGAAGACCCCTACTACGGCTACGACGATGTGTACAGCATGAGGGGCCGTGGTACTCGTCCCAGCAGGGGGGGGCCTCCTCCACCCAGGGCTCGTGGGGCGCCACCAGCACGTGGCCGTGGTGGCTACGCCCAAAGAGGTCCGCCCCTCGGTGGTCCAAGGGGTGGCCGAGGAGGACGGGGAGCCCCTTTCCAGCCACAGAGGGGCCGCGGTCCTCGCGGAGCCAGAGGCAATCGCGGAGGTAACGTCGGCGGAAAGAGGAAGGCAGACGTGTTTAACCAGCCTGACTCCAAGCGCCGCCAGACCAACAACCAACAGAACTGGGGGTCCCAGCCCATCGCCCAGCAGCCCCTGCAGCAAGGGGCCGACTATTCCGGTAACTATGGTTACAGTAATGACACCATGGAGTTTTCACAGGATTCTTATGGGCAGCAGTGGAAGTAGATGCACCAAAAGGTATTTGGCAAAGTGTCAACAAAAAAAGAGAAAAACGATAAAAGAAAAAAAAAAGAAAACAGGAGATTGGCCACAATTTTTTGATTGACTTTTTATCCGTCATCCCTCATGAAAAAAAATCTGTATATATCTCAGAAAAAATGGACAGACCCCAGAATTGGCTCAAGATGATTGGCTGGAAAGCCTTTTGGCTGAAGAGGTGAACGTAACCGTTGTGGTGAATCATTTCTTACTCCTACGGTTACATTGGGACACGTGTCTTTAAAAAAAACACACAAAATACTTTTATTGTTACATTTTGTTCCTGATTCTTTTAAAGCCAACAATGAACATTTACAAAAAGTGGACATTCATTCTCAAAAGTCTGAGAGGACATTAAATAATAATATTTGCCTTGCAGGAAGTTTTGTCCATGCCCCTTTCCTCCCTCCCCTTCTTGTACTCCCTTTATTTGTGGTTTATCATAGTTGCTTAGGGACTTGCTTGTAAATAAATGCATATGGTTAGAGCTTCATACGTCATTTTTTGCAATGGTGGAGAAAAGAATCCACAGGAAGGAAGAAATCAAAGTTTTGTAATGTTCAAAGTGTATGCCTAGCATTTCTAGAGGTAGAAAAATTGTGTTTTTTTTAAAACTGATACCATAACTTCCCATGTTTTCTTTGAACTTGCCCAATAGAATTTGGTTTGGCTTACCTTAAGAGCCATAGCAGTTTGTTCTCTGATGTTCTTTGTATTTATAACTTTTACGTTTGTTCCGTTTCAATAAAACTCAGCTGAGCATCAGTCAATTGTCAGATACTCAAATTGAGTGTTGTCATTCAGTATTTGATTTGATTTTGACCTCAAATTCTCTTATTTGGATGAAGACCTTCTTTTCCAAGTCAATTGTGCAGTCAGACAACGGGACAAGAGAATGTCGAGGTGTTTGGATGATGAAATGATTCAACAGGATTTTAACCCTTTAATTTTCAGTGCATGTTGCATCAGACTGCAGTCATTTCCTTAACCAGAATTGATATAATAAATATCACAGCAATAACAACAACTGCTCAAGGATTTCTCGCGATTACTCAAGATCGTACCTATCTTTCAGAATGTGTGTGTGCAGAGGTAAACAGTCTATGCTTGAGTCAACTACAGCTTAGGTATTTTATTTTGTAAAAAATATGAATGCTTAATTAACTATAACTAACATTTTGCTAAAATTATTGCTTTAGTACAGCCCTTTTACTTTTGTCTGTAATTTTACCCCTTCCTTAATAGCACATCTGATCAAAGCTAGCCAAAAAAAAAAAGGTTTTGGATACAGCTAAGGAAATGGATAATAATGCAGTACATTATGTAAGGCAGTATTTGCATTGGTGTACATTCCCCTTTTGTTTTGCACCTTGAGTGTCTTAACATAAGTGTTGTTGTACTGAAGCATATACCATGTGCGCCTGTTCACACACACTTGAAAGACAAGGACAATCTTGGATAATGGTGAGATGTCACTTGCACTGATACGATCCTGATGCTGACATCCTTCCAACAGTCAGAGCAATACATTTGACACTGAATGGACTTGTATTTGTATGCAATTTCCAAAATCTGCGCACCATGTCATCCATCTGTTCTCTCCTTTTGAAGACACACCAAGGATCTGATCATCCAAAGGGTTAAAATTCTTAAACATTGCTTTTTGCTATAGCAAGTGATCACCTTTCAGTTTGTTTACCATAGATTTTTTTTTTAATTTGTATTATTATAAGCAGCTTGTGCCTTTTGGTACCATGGTATCACTGTATTTTGTTTCATGGTGTCTGTCCTCTTATTCCAACCTGCCTAGGTGGAGAAGCATTGAGAGCGGCACCACTAGAATGAGGAACTCACCTGAACGGTACTCAAGGGTGAGCTAGCCTTGCACAGAGTACTGTCTCCTCTCCTGTAGCTAATTGTAATCACTGGAGAAATACTAGCCATAATTATATTTTTTATTGTCTCTTTACTAATCTACTGTACGGCAAATCAAGCTTTATTTTATATAGTTGGAGTGTGATTTCTTTTTCCCAGGCAATGAAGAACACAAGTCACTAAAGTTGACTGAAGAACCATTGGAATTATTAAAATCTTGTTACCAGCATGTTTCTGGAGTTAAGGGAACACATGAGACATGCATATTTCCTTCACAGACATATTTTTCCAAAAGAAAAGCACAATTTTAGGGGCCAAATGACTGTTTGTTAAGAATGAATTAAACAGCCAAAGGGCAGACAGTCCAGGATTTGGTAAGCGCTATAATCCCCAGAACCCTGCAAACACCTGTTGCCTGTCTTGGTTTACTGCACCAAAATCACCTCAGCTGTCTGCACGATTTTTCTTTGAATGGAAGGTGGTGGTGATCAATTCCCCTCCTACGCCGCTAGAGGTAGCAGTTCCACACCAGCATCGACTAGTGGTCCATTGTTCCCTTATCCGACGCTGCATTTATTGGCTATTTTTCTGAGCTGGAAAGGTGTGGATCGATAGGTAGATTTGGACTACATGGGCTGTTTTTCAAATGTATTCAAACAGCTGTGGTGATACTGAATCATAAGAGGGTAAAATTGGCTGATGTTGGAACAATGGCGGTGCCCCAAAACTGATGTCTGTACCGTTCAAAGCCACATGATGGCAGTATTGACATTGCACAGGTAAGACTGAAATGGGGAGCACAGTATTGCAGCAGCGAGCTTAATTCAACCTATTGACTGATTTTGGTTTTGCTTTGAAGTGCCATCAAATGCTGGAGTGTCCTTTTCTCATGTCAGAACTGTGTCTTTATATGTTGCCTCTTGTCAGCAGGCAGTAAAGGAGCTGCCCTCCGTCCATGTGAATGAGTTCACACTAATGGAAGGGACTGATTGGTAAGATTGTTCATTATCTGAACTACTGCTCAGAAAGTCTCGACATGTTTGTATTTTTTACATTTTGTCATATTTTGAAATATAATGTTTGATGTCTGAGCTGTCTCCTTATGGCTTAATTACTTCCCAGAGTCAGTAAGATTTGTAAGTTTTCAGAATATAAATGAGCAAGTCACAAACCTCGCCTATACATTTTTCAGTCGTTAGATGTATACCTTCATATTAAAGATGATAAGCTGTCTTTCTTGTCATGTTGTTGGTTTTGATAAAACTGACTGAACAAGATTTATTAACATGCCCTTTTCTGTGTGGCCTTTTTCTAGTGCTGAGTCAGGTGACTGTTCTCCACGAGCTACGAGCCAGAACCATCGCAGGGTTTTTCATTCCTTGGAATGAACCCCTTACTGGACTGTACACTTCAGATCTGGTACTCAGGGGAACAAGAGGTGGCTGACCAGTTTATACTGTAGCGCATCAGAGAAGACACAGGTGAGAAGTAATTGTAGATTAGTGCAGCTACTTGTGTTGGAGAAAGCTTTGGCTTGTAGTATTTGCATTTCTTGAGGCATAATTAGTACAAAACTAACTAAGAATAGTTTACACCAATAAATAAGACAATTAATTTTTTCCCACCATAATTGTCTTCTCTGACTTAATACAATCTCTCATTACTTTGTTGAACATTGCCTGCCAGGACAACTTTGTTTTTTAAATTTCTGATTTTCATCAGGGCCCTTATGTCCCCACCACTTTTTAACAAAGTTCTGTACTGGGTTAAACTGGTATATGAATAATTGTTTGCATAATTTCAAAAGAGAACCAAGTCTGCTTTTATTGAAACATTACACGTGACATGTTTTGTGTAACTGCTGTAAGTGGTCAGTGATGGAAATGTAAATTTCCATCTTCAATGAGTAGAGCATTTAAAACGCTGTTATACAGAGTCTTGTCAATTGTCTATATTCTAATGTTTTATGTCTTTTCACTTACTGCAGAAGTGTAGGAGGATACAGTTGAAGGACATGTGAGGATCCAGAGCTCCATCCAGCAGAAATATTACTGTAAAGGGAAATTATGTGTTGTTCATTATTGTCAAATATATTTTATTACCCAAGGAAATGTGTGTGCTTGTGTGTTTATATTTACAATTTATTTTAACTTTCTTTTATAATAGATTTTTTGTTGTTGTCATATTTACCTTAGAAAACATTACAGCAGGTGAATATCTTGACAACACATGTGGGTCCTCACAGTGGAAAGTCATTTGTGGTTCATACAGTCAATGATAAACATGTTCTTAATTGCAAACTTCACCAGTCTAGCAGATGGAAATGGGGGAAGGCATGTTGACATGATGGGCGGACCACTGTCACCTGTCGGCGGCCTACCTTCGCCAATTCTCTGAACTGTACTTGTCCCTTTCTGCCTCACGCGATCAAAATAAAGGGTAAACTCCGCGTGGATACAGGTAGGTTAGAGGTGGCACAAAGGTTTACAACACGGGCAAATTTTGTACTTGGAAAAAAATGCCATAATTCAGCATGCAGTGAGCTACGTGCCGAGAGGGATTTCCTAAGCCCCAGAAGGAGTTGTAAGAAAGAGCGTTTATAATATTTGCATTGAACCGTCTAGTCAGTGTAACGTTAACGCTATTGGCTGGTTGTTGGAGGCTTGTGTTGCTGCGCGTATGTAGACCGTAACAACAATAGTCCCACGTAAAGTTGTCGGAACGTCTTCATTAAATTGCGAATAAATCTCTGTGAAACTAAATTTGATAATATAACACCGGCAGTCTGATAACGCACTGAAAATCATGCGTTTTCTCCTTGAAACTGCAAGTCGTGTGGAAGCGGAAGTGAATACTTTTACTTCCTGACTTTTCAAAATAAGGTTAGGAACTTTTTTTTTAACGAGAAATAAAGTACTTTTTCAAGTAAAGATTCGTATCCTCCGCCCTTGCAAGTTATTTGTATTTATTTATTTTTTACCAGCTGTACGCGATCTATTTATTTTCATATTTGAATAGCCGCTAACACAAAGCGTTCCTTTTTTTTTTTACTCCCGTTTTAATTACGTATTATTGACGTCAATTCACTCTATGTAAGGCACAGTTTGTCTGGTTTTCTTTTAAGTAAGTGTTTTTAAGTGTAAGTGTGGTTTTTAAGTAAAACAAAATCATAATTTTATTGATAAAAGAACGATCTGCATTAAATTAACTGTATGGTCACGTGACGCTCCTACGTCACATGTAAACCCGGGGAAGATGGCGGCCGCCGGAGGAGAGCCTTCTACTCAAGTCCCGTCGGATGAATTATTCCAAAACTTTATCTCGGAGGTACGATAAATCCTGTGATAACTTCCAAGTTTTGAAAGTGTCGGCTGCTGTCCGTACTCCGGCTGGATTCGTTTGCTCGCCGGTTCTCGTGTTTGTCATCTATGAGGCCTGGCAGACGTGAGCATCGGCTAACGATAAGGCGCTAACATTCACTGAGGGGTTTTGCGAGCAGCTTCGTCTTTCCAGTGTTATCGGGACGCCACCGAACATCGTTTATGTTGTTTGTTTCCTTATTCTCAACTACCACAAGTCACTTAAACTAAATCACAATCGGTTAAATAGTAATTATTCTCACGTCGGGAGCTGTTAGCCTTATATCTAGCAGCTCTATCGATCGCAGTGCCGTGTTAACTTCGCTTTGATTTATACTATTAACAAACAGAAGAGGTCAGGCTCCCAGAAAAGATGCAGAGCAACCGTATGTTTCATCACAATTCACGACTTAATCCTGGCTGTACAAATACAAGACAGTTCAGCTTCAGATGGACGTTGTAGTTTGACTTTGGCTGTATTGTTTTAAAGTCTCGATCATATCTTTCTGACAGGTGAAGCAGATTGAGAAGAGGGACTCTGTGTTAACCTCCAAGCAGCAGATTGATAGACTGCTCAGGCCCGGCGCATCTTACTTTAATCTCAATCCCTTTGAGGTAAGTGTGCTGAATGAAATACTGTCATACAAAGTATTTATTCTGTTTGTAGTTAATAATTTTGTCGGTTCATGAATGTTAAAAATACTGTTGAATGTCAGTCATCAAGTTATTGGAGCTGAGAGAGAGTCTGACCAAAAGAGTTACCTCATGTGTTGATCTTTTGGGGGTTACAGTAAATAGGCTGACAAATCTGCTCATCAGAGCATGATAATGGAACCAGCATTACTCCCATAATAATAATCGATCTCAATGTAATAATTATATTATATTGACACTTTAGTTAGGAGACTTATGTAGAGGAAACCTACCAATGTTCACATCAATTCCAGGTGCTGCAGATCGATCCAGAAGCAACAGATGACGAGTTGAAGAAAAGATTTAGAGCGGTAAGAAAAAATCCCTTTAGTGGTCTTCACTGTGAGAGAGCCACGATGATTTATTTCTGTTTTGTTTCTTAATTCCTAATATTAAGTCTCTTTAACTTTGCAGTTGTCCATTTTGGTCCATCCAGATAAAAATCAGGATGATCCTGACAGATCACAGAAAGCCTTTGAAGGTACATTTCTTACATCTCTGATTACATTTATGCTGTAAAAAAAATAATTGCTGTCATTAAACTGATGAATTCATATCATGTTGCCTAGTTTGTGGTGTAGGATATAAACACAGTAAATCACAACATTTAGCTTCTTTAATCATGTACAAGTTTAATTTCACCCGAATATCTTGCTGTGTTCAAGCTGTGGACAAGGCATACAAACTCCTCCTGGATCCAGAGCAGAAGAAGAGAGCCTTAGATGTGATCCATGCAGGAAAGGAATATGTGGAGCATATGGTGAGCGTTCAATACATCCCCCATACCTTTCAAACATTTATCAGCTCCATATTGCTCGGCTCTGTTTTTATAACACGTTTTTTTCTGCCATTCTGGTCTCCCAACAGGTGAAGGAGAAAAAGAAACAGTTGAAGAAGGATGGGAAACTATTGGATGTGGAGGAGGATGACCCTGAAATGGTACGTCAAAGCCATAGAAACACAAACTGGGATGGGTGTTGCATATAGAATTAAAATCTGACTTTAATCAAAATTACATTCAAAGTTAATTTAAGAAGAAAGACTAAAATATTTTAAAGGGGAGGACAATGTTTTGACTTACCAGATCTAATAGCCATAATGTCATGGTATTATTTGCTGTGTTTTGGACATCATTTGGACAATGTATCTTTATAAACTGAAATAATTTGTTGTTTATTTTTGGGCAAATGGATTTTCAGTTTTAAAGGGATAGTTCGGGTTTTTTGAAGTGGGGTCATATAAAGTACGTATCTATAGTCAGTCTGTTCCCTACTGTAATTGCCGATCAGCGCAGCCTCAGTTTGGAGAAGCAGAGAGCCGCTCCAGCCCAGACGCTCAGCTTTGTACTGCAGTGAACGGAGTCCAGATGCAAAGCGAATTTTAACCACCTATAACTAAGCCCACCTGAAAAAATCTATATCAGTTCAAGTGTACGTTGTATAGAGAAAATTCACACTGCTTCACAACGCCATCAGACCGCCCGTTCTTTTGGCACTACATTTTCTCAACCGTAGAACCTCCTAATCCCTACGCATTAGCGTAGGGATACAGATCACCTCTGTGAGCGGCTAAATACAGTGCAAGGCCCAGTTGCGCTAATGTGTAGGGATACGGAGGTTCTACGGTTGAGAAAATGTAGTGCCAAAAGAACGGGCGGTCTGACGGTGTTGTGAAGCGGTGTGAATTTTCTCTATACAACGTACACTTGAACTGATATAGATTTTTTTCAGGTGGGCCTTGTTGCATCTGGTCTTCGTTCACTGCAGTACAAAGCTGAGCGTCTGGGCTGGAGTGGCTCTCTGCTTCTCCAAACTGAGGCTGCGCTGATCGGCAATTACGGTAGGGAACAGACCGACTATAGATATGTACTTTATATGACCCCACTTCAAAAAACCTGAACTATCTCTTTAATACATGGCTTGCCCATGATTGTACATCTTGTCCTTATAATAATGCAAATTCCCCTGTTGTGGGACTAACAAAGGATTAACTTCTCTTTCCAGTTCAGGGCAGCAGTGTACAAACAGACCATGAAGCTGTTTGCAGAGCTTGAAATCAAGAGGAAGGAAAGGGAAGCAAAGGACATGCATGAAAGGTAAATGACATGCTGTATATTAATCTAACATAACCCTTTTTTATTTAAATGACCAAATTAAAAATAAAAGGTGATTATCTCATTAAAATGCTATGGATTGTTTCTTCTCAATCCACCAGGAAAAGGGCAAGGGAGGAAGAAATCGAGGCAGCAGAGAAAGCAAAGCGAGAGAGAGAATGGCAGAAAAACTTTGAGGTGAGCTCCTCCGTGACTGTGGTTACTACCTTGTATAAATGGAAACGTGATGATGCCTTTAGTGTTTCAAAGTGGCTTTTTATGTTTTTTCCTTCAGGAAACAAGAGATGGGCGTGTGGACAGTTGGAGGACCTTCCAGGCCAAAGGCAAGAAAAGCAAAGAGAAAAAGAACAGGTCCTTCCTCAAACCCCCAAAAGTCAAGATGGAACAGAGGGAATGATGCTGCAAAATTGGACTTTATCAAAACTCACTATTGTAAAAACCCCTGTTCTGTGTATCGTCACCTCATCGTCCAGTCAGCCGTGTGTCCTGCATCATCGGGACACATCCTCACCCTGACCAACGTAGTTTTGTACTTGGTTTTTCTAATGTACATATTTGTGATCTGGACCCAGAGATCCCACCTGCCTCATGTAAGAAAGGAAAATGACGCATCTTCCACTTCTGTAACCTACGAGAAAAATGTGGTTTGTCATTATTTTTGTTCTTTTTTTTTTAACTAAATAAAGCTTGGACTTAACAGGCCTATTGCACCAGTGTTCTGCAAAGCTGAGTGTAAAATATTCAGAAAAGTTGAGTGGGTGGTATCTAAGAGGTACGTGGCATTTTCGTTAGAGAAAACGGATGTAAGTATTGATCACTTTGCAAGAAAATACAGTACAGGGCGGAAAATGATTCAGGGATGTCCATAGAAACATTAAGTCTGCAGTACAAATGCAGGTTTTGCATTTAGTGTCTCAGCACCCCGTCCCTCGTAGAGCTGCATGTCTGAAATGTGTTCATTAAAATACTGTGAATAAAAACACCAAACACCCGACTGGTGTTTGTTGTACATAATTTCCCATTTATGTTCTTTTTGAAAAGACAATGAAATCTGCTTACCTGTTTTAGATTTCAGGTCAGGAACTTGATCACATTTCAAGTCACACAAAGACAACTTAGAGATTTACATGATTTTATAACTTTCATATTTCACAAAAACAGTTCTGCTCACCAAGCAGACAAACAAATTGTGCAAAGATTGATACAGTACAATCTGAAAAACAAAACCAAGACGAGCAATATTCCCTAAGTTAAATTAAGACTAATCCAAATATCCTCCAGCCTTTTCGCGGGTTTTCAGCTGTGAGCTCAGTTTATTTTTAACTGAAGTCACCTTTCCACCGTGAGCCCTTTGTCCTTCAAGTCTCCTGAGGATCACTTAAACAGTCTGATTGTCCTTTAGGTGTTAGGTCTCACATGACTTTGCAGGGATCTCCTCCACCAGCAGCTGCAGAACTAGCACAGGCAGGAGATCCAGTACTGCCTCCCATCAGTCCGTCCAGACTGAGGCCTTGGAAGGCTCCGAAGAAGGAATCGTCTTTGGCTGGGGCGGGTTTCCGGGCTGGGGTGGACTGCTGTGGACGAGAGTGATGGAGATTATTACATTTCTATACACAAAGTAATAAATCCTTGTGGTTACTTTGATTTTACTGCACACTTACCCTTGGTAGGCAGTGGTGTCTCCTGAAGTGAGTTCCTCTGACCGACCTCTCTGCATTCTTCTTGGCAAGAATAGCTTGCTGGCGCTTCCTTTGGCAAACGACACAGAAGCAACATGAGGCATGGCACATGGGCAAGCAGCTTATTCATGTGAGGAACAGCCTTATCCTAATTAAGCCAAGTCTGTCTGGCCATGAGACTCCGTACCTTATCTTACTAAGTCAGAACCGTAATGAGCAAACTTTAGCCAAAACGGCAACACAATCTCAATTTTAAAAAAAAGAACGTGTTTGAGAGTTTGATTTTTCTTATGAGCCACCCTACCTTTCTCTCTTCAGTTCTTCCTGGTACAGTCTGAGCCAGGAGTCCGGGACTTTCTGGTTGTTGCAGGGAAGGCTTCTCCTCCTGCTGACGCTCTTCCTGCGGGTAAAGCTATTTCTGCGGACGGACTGGCTCCTCTTTTCCACCCTCTTGGTGGTGGTGCTTTTCCCCGACATGCAGCTGGTGAACTGCTTCAGTGGAGCCCCAAGTGACATGAAGGAATCCATTTCAAGGGTCTTGCTGTTGTCTGTGGTGAATCAGGTGAAGTTTTTCCAGGGTATGTGTCAAAAAATTTAGGCTTTTACCTGCAAATACAAATAAATAACAATTATGCAAACCTGTATAAATAGCATTATTTTCTCATTTCTTTTGAAAAAGCACATTTATACGTAAAATTACAATCAGAGCATCTAAAGTCAACCTTAAGTCTTTTAAACATCTTTGCTCACATTTGAAAAATGCTAATAAACACAACATACTGTGCATGTCTTTTAAGAAACAATGGGACTCACCTGTAAGTGTTACCTCCAGTAGACAATCAGCTGAGAATCATGTGTATCAAGAGTCCATTCATTGCGATGCTTCCACTCCCTTCAGTGTGTGTCTCCGTATACACCTCTGCTCTGCTGCTGTCTGCTCTTATGGGGATTTGGCTGATGATCTCTGGTCCTCAAACAGGATTAGCTGAAGACGCAAGAGATTAGCTGATTAACAACAGCACAGTTCTAAACAAACATACACGGGGGGAACAGCTGCTTGTTTACATCTGACCTCAAACAGCTTGTATAAACCTATGTTTATGGTCAGACTTTAAGTATGCTGGTTATACTTAGTTCAAAAGTCAGTCTGAGGAGGAAACATGTCTATTTCGTGTTTTAAGTAACAGCTGATGAATAGCCAGATGGACAGACTGATATTTGGACGGCGGCACTTCTATGACGCAATGACCCTTTTCTTTTCCCTGGCTCAAAAGTCAGCTTCATTGACTGGAGACATTAAGTCCGAGACACCGGAGTCACAAAGTTCAATGAGTCCTTTCATTCATTGATATATTCACTTAATTACTCCCAGTCCATCCACACTTCCACATATCACTTGGCTTTGGTGCTTCAGAACGCTAGTATAAAAATCACAAACAATTCATTCTTAACATATTTCAACATTAAAGATAACATAAAAAAAAAATGTATTTCAAATTCAGGACAAAGACACAGATTCAGCTGTAAGCACTGTCAAAAAGCAACCGTATGCTTAAACTTTTTTGTGTAGGTAGAGCCCTCTGATGTAGACGCTCCACAACCAGTTATATTATTAGCTGCGTAGCCCTGGCAGAATGACTCACTCATTCACACGAAGGGTAAGAAGGTGAGGGAAAAAGGTTAAAAAAAGCAACGTTACCAACAGATGGGGGAAGCTTACATGACGAAGCGCCGTTGCACCTGTTGCAGCAGATCTTCGGAGGTTCCCCTCTTCCTGGCTAGACAGGGTGACAGCAGAGCTTAGGTTTTGAAAGGAGGTCACAGAGAAACGTTTATCAGCAACATTTAACAGCAAGTGAATAATAAAAAGAGAAGAATGCAATACCTGTAATCGCGACTGCTGAGAGGACAGTAGTTCCAGTTAAAATTGCTATTAAAGATCCTTCAAGGAGTGAAAAAAAGAGCAAAGTTACCATGTGAATCTCTAGACCTAAAATTTGCTGGCCTGAGCTACTTCCTAAAAAGCTTTAAGATTTTGTTTTAATTTTAAATAGACACCCCTCTGATCTTTCTGCATACCATCTAGCAGTGGTATTAGTCATTGAGGTAAGAGACGGACTCAGACACAGTGATGGTATTTAAAGACAGATTACCTCCCTTTTGCTACCAGAGGCCCAAACTGACACCGAGAGCATCATAAGCCTTTGGCAAGGAGGACTTAACTTTAATTCTACACAATCATACATATATACAATTTTATACGCTTTAATTTCATACAAAAAAAGTCATGTACAGGTGAGGGGGTGGAGACTATGACCTATTGGAAATCAAAATAAATACTGTCACCAGGAGTTGTGTGTGGCTCAGTGGCTACCACCAGGAGCTGTGTGCTTAACCTCAAATGGAGAGACATCAGGTCTGACCGAATCACACATGAAAAAGGCAGTTTCTGTTTTTTTTTTGTTTAAAAAAAAAAAATGTGAGACTGTAACCATGACCAATGTTGAACTACTAAGAAGCCACTGAGAAAAACAAAGATGAACGTGTCATCCCACCCCTATACACACTCACGCACACACACGCACACACTCAGAAAGCACTGCATAACGTAACAAACATATTTTATCGGTAAGACAGCCCGCAGAGGCCTGTGTGTGGAGTGTCCATCACAATTATGATCTCGTTGGCGAATAAGAACAGGCCTACTGACTGGAGATTACCGGTGAATCTCGATGAGGGATAATCCTTTTATACATAAAAAAATAAACAAATGCAAGTACTCACATTAACCAAAAACAAACAAAAACTTGAGACGCATCTCTCTGTTGGAGATATTTAAATTTCCAAGGAAAGATGATATTCAATTTGAATGATTTGATGTTAGCATTATATAAAATCTTGCATGTCTCCATGTTCAGAATTGTCAGTGAGGACTTGCACTGCATACAGCTCTATCTCCTTTTTACCCTTTCCTTCGACTTCAGAATCGGAAGACATTTCTTGACCAAAGTAGAGTTTTTGTATGGTGTATTTGTAGTGCTTGTTTCCTTAGAAAGGTGAACTATTTTCTTTACATGCTGTAATAGACGGACGGATGGAAAGGAGGAAGGTGCTTCTGAAGTCAAAAAGGAAGACAGGAGCTGCATAGGAGCTACTTCCGAGGCTGTGGCCACCAGATGCGATTCATTTGGACTCTTCTCCAGTCTTTTGTGGGTGATTTTGGTCTCTCTGCTGCAAAAACGTGCCTCCTGTGGCTGCAGAAGTGGACATCGGAGGGGCAAGAAGTTAAGGTGTCCATACTTTAATGACAAACGACAGAACATCCGAAGTCTCGCTTTACTCAACAGTTCACCTGCTCCAAATATAAAAGACTTGATGTCATTGACTGTCATTCAGTCTTTGGAGGCTCATGGGTCACCGGCTGATATCCCGGTTGCCCTCCCAGTTCTTGCTGCCCGTTGCCTCGTCAACACCCACATTCTCAAAGAATGGGTGTTTGAGGGAGTCAGCCAGCACCAGTCTCTTGGAGGGCTCGTACTCCAACATGCTTTCAATGAGGTCAAATAACTGGTGGTGTTCCTCCGCCTCCGACAGTAAGTACCGCTGATGATGGAGAAAGGAAATAAGAAAGAGATTAGGAGCAATACTGAGACTTTTCAGAGAGGAACTGCAGTACAAAACTCAAGACATTTTCAGCCTTGCTAATCATATTTCTTCCTTTTTCAATCGTTTTTCACCTCTCTTACCCGTAAGGGTTTGCAGTTTTCTCTGACATATTTCCCCGCTGAGGAGCTCTCATCCCAGTCTAGACGGCCACGATAGAAATACTTCTGCTTCCTAAGAGGGTACAGAGATCAGTGTGAGAGATGTTCAAGTGTGTGCATGTTGTTTTCTACAATGCAATTACGAGTGTTACAGGCACTTTTAACACTTTGGTGCATTTCTCTCACCTCGTTTTACGAATCATCCTAGAGGGCACCGGTCCCAGGATTCTCTCCATCATGGCCAAATGCTCTCTGTTGTCATGAGTCTGAAAGAAATGTGAGTTAGACAACCATGATTCAGCATGAAGGAGGAACAGACAAAGAACAGACGGTTCTGCTCCTACATACAGTGTCAAACAGATAGACGGCTCACAATTGACACCAAGTATTGTAATATCCCACCACATAAAGAGTAGCCATGTACATTTATATGTTTCACTGCTTGATATTGATCATTTAGCATTCAATTTATAATTAATAACTCCAGCTATGTCTCTCCACATTTCAAAGTTAGGCCCCAAATTCTCATTTCAATGAGGTCTAACTCAGTCCAGGGTATTGGCCACTGTACCTGAAACAAGGTGAAGCCCAGGTAGTACTCGAACAGTATACAGCCAATGCTCCACACATCACAGGGGTGGCTCCAGCCCAGCTCTGGAAGACAAAAACATGGATCAATTACATGAAAACACACAGACATCTTTGTCATATTTGGAGACTACTCTGGGCAGGTGTTACGCTTGCTGACATCATACAAAGTTACTCTATTTACTCAGCTTTTAGTTACATAGGATAATCCAGTTTAAGGCATCAATACCATGTGCTTCCAAGATAAGATTCAAACTAGACAGCAACCACTTATAGACTTATAAATACTAGTGTGTTCATTTGCACTTCTCCCCAAACTGATCCCCAGCAGTGATCTGCAGTTGTGGTGTCGTGTTAATGTGTATGTGCATATATGTTATTTTTAAACTGCATCTTAAATATTCAACAACAGAGAAATAAGGATTAGGATGCTGCGTTGTGATTGTGTTCAAACGTGTACAATGCAGTATGTTTCTTCAAAAACTTGTACCCCTATTCACTTTCGACAAAAAACATCTGGCTTTCGTCTTTAATGTGAATGGATACACCAGCATTCGCTCCCGGGTCAAATGACTCTGCAGTAGACCCGAAATTTTTCCATAAAAAAATACTGATTTCCCTGTTGACTGTCCGAGCCGTATTATGATTGTAACGGCCACCAGTGAAAATTACCATCTAATCCTTTCTGAGAAGTAGTGTTTTGAAGAACGTATGGCCAAGAGCTTACGGACATCCTCACCTAGTATAACCTCAGGGGCACGGTAATGCCGCGTGGACACAATGGTGCTGTGGTGCTCGTGGTCAAAAGTGGCACTGCCAAAGTCGACCACACGTACTGCCGTGCTCTTAACTGTCCGCTCCTCTCGCTTCTGCAAAAGAGAAAACACTGAAGCCCAAAGTCTACAGACCAGAAATCTTTTTCACCTTTTTACTTTGCATTGTGCCACATCTTACCTTCTCTACATTGAAGGACATTGTGAAGTCTGAGTTGACAAAGAGGATGTTCTCAGGCTTTAGGTCCGTGTGTGTCAGCTTACTATCATGGAGAACTATGGAACAGAAAACATCAGTAAAGTGATTATTCAGTCTTCAGTTTTGACTGCACACAAACTTAAAGATACGTTTACATCTTCTAATCAATCCCTTTTAAATTAGATGAGACATGTTGCGACATAAAATGATAGTCACAGAGTGTAATATAATAAATGACATCATGAGAATAACATCAGTAACAGTAAAAATCCAGAGTATACATACAGATACTGACATAGACAAGAATTCTCTATGACAGCATTACTTCCTCCTGAGAAGCTTAGTAAGGTATTTAATAGATTCCACTCTCTGGCCTTGCGTGCTACAATGCCCTCATGTGGCTACAGGCCGTCTACCACAGACAACAGAGACTTTCTATCCAACCACTAAATTTGCAGGTGAGGAAACATCACTGAGTAAGGGTGCATTTGCCAGACCTTTTTTTTTTAGGGACATTAGGACATTAAAAAAAAATCTTAACTTTTTACTAGTATACAAGGACTAAAGTGAAACAGAGGACATGAATAAAAACTTACATTTCACAGCGAGACAGAGTTGGTAGGCCATGTGTCTGACCTGACCAATTGAGTAGGGCAGGTAGTTGTTTTCTTTTAGGAAGTCGAACGTGCTGAGAGCCAACAGCTCAAAGGAGATGCACATGTGACCGTGGTAGTCAAACCAGTCATACATTTGTACACAAAGGCTGCAAGACAAACAGGATACAGGAGGTATGAGAGTGATACAGTACAGTGTACAGTGTGAAGTATTTAATAGTTTATGGAGACACCACCCTACTTAGGTAACAGCTTAATCAAACACTTTTACAGTTTTACTTTTACTAATCAAAACATGTTGGTAACTCTTGAAAGTTTCCGGCTATAAGGGTGGAGTTTGTAAGTGTACATACTGACAAGAGTACATACTGACAAGAGTTAGAAGAGTTGACACTTAATGTTCAGCATTAATGAAGACAACAGTGATAGGTACTTATGTGTATGAAGGTCATAAAATGTTCAATTCCAAAACACTAAGAACTTACAACTTGTTGTCTGGGTCCTTTTCATTGATCTTCTCTAATACATTGATCTCCAGGCGAGCTGCTTCCTTGTACTTCTCCACATTCTTGATAATTTTCAGAGCTACATGGGCTCCACCTCTGGAAAACACAAGAAAGTATAAGGCCAAAAACAGAGGCAATACAACACAAAAAACATTTTACATTTGTTATTTAAATCCCACTTTGGGGAGTAGATGCATGCTGAATTGCAGATACTAAAGTGACATTTCAGTACTTTACAGTACAGACGCAACACTTCATAATATGAATATGACAGCAAAGTCTCTGAACTGAGATATCGCTCCTTGCATTAAACATTGAGTCTGCAAGTGTCACTTTCATAAGTCCCTGCTCTTGAAAATGAAATCGCTTTGTTTCCATTTCTATCACATTATCTTCTAATGCATCTACAAGGGAGGGGACACAGTATTCACAAGGGTCCACAGTCACACGAGGGTAAGATACTGCAGAGACAATTTGCCTGCAGTGAACTGCAACATGTGACAAAGGCAGCAGGAAAAAAAAACAACAAAGCTGTGGACAATTTGAGCGAGCCATTTTTAAATTTAAAGCAGCCACTGGGATTCACAACAGTCATTTACAATAGCAACAATGCATTTTCTTATCCTTTTTAACAGGCATGGTACAATCACACTTATTTCTACAGGTATTCCCTACTGCGGGTCTTCAAAATAGGACCCGAGAGGCTGACAGCTGTTGTTTATCAGTGTTGACTAGCACACACCTGCGGTGGTCAATGCACTGCATCACCCTCCCGAAGGTGCCTTCCCCCAAAGTGCTGACAATCTCGTCTGCAACACAACACAGAGAGAAAAGGAGGAGAGAGGGGGAGCGGGGAAAGAAAGAAGAGGCGCATTAGAAATGTGGACTTAAACAGGAATACATAATGCAAAAGTGTAGACAGGCGAATCAATTCTAACGCCCATCCCCTTTTCAAATGGCTGCCTATTCAATCTGGCAGGCTTGAACACTCTGAGGTAATCTATAACGCATAGCACTATGATACATGTGAAGGAAATAAGGGGGCAAATGTAAAGTGCTCCCTTTCTTGGATGACCAATTTGCAGCCATCGAATATAAGGGCACATCCTTTGAAGATGTGGCCGTCGTTGCCCAAAAGGACACGGAGGTAACATGTAAAACTGCAAAAATGATTAGTACTTCTTCTAAAATGATGCATGATCACGGAATGACAAATGTGTTCACAAATTAACTGTCTACATGTGTGCTGGTTGGGCTAGAAAACGATATTAATAGGTGATGTACATGTTAGAGTTCTACTTTATAAAAATAAAAGAAAATCCCTGAAACAATCAAAGTGGAAAATAGCTAGCTTTAAAGTTATGTATGTTTTAAAACTGAAACGCAACAGAAACAAACAGCTGCAAATGGGGTTCTACGTTTTGGAAAGTCAAGTAACCTGTGAAACATAGAAAATGCTCCACAGCTTAAAATCCTAGAAACAAAAAACGAGAAGGTATCTAACGCCCCTCTCGAATCGCCAACATTCTTGCAATCCACCCTGCTATTTCAGCTAGAGCGAAGAGCATTCTAGCAAGGCATCATCAGGCACTCCCATGTCATGTAAATGCTCTATGCATTAATACTCATATGGAGAAGGTTACGATAGAGTAGTGGCAGTGAGTACATCTCTCTTGCAGGACGTCCCCACTCCGACAGATCAGGTGCCCTTCCTCGTCGTCCCTCACACTCAGTGCCCGCGTCCGGCTGTTGCTCCGCTGTTTTCACACCCAAACCGCCATCAGCAGGTCACGACACGACCAGAGGGAACAGGGGGTTTTCAGGGACAGCCGCAGCCACAGCGTCAGGCGGCACAGGTAGACGAGGAGGGAGGAAGAGGGTGGTGTTGGTGGTAGTTGATGTAGTTGTGGTTGTTGGTAGGTTTGGTGGTCATGGGGCGATTCACGCATGACACCACGTGAAGGAAATATATAACGATAGGGATATAGTGCAAGGGAACAAGTCAAAGATCACATGTTGTCGTCTGCTCCTCTCCCCCCTCTACCTTTAAACCACAGCTGCTTACAAACAAGGAAGCAACTGGCATATCCATTCATCAACGCAAAAACCAGTTAAGACAGTTTCATAACTACTTCAAAACTTATCAAATTGACTTTTCAGATTAAACAAGATGGAAAACAAAATGAGGACCGTAAGTTATCAAGCAGGAATTTTTTTACGATAACTCCCAACATATATGCTACATCAAATTAAAACCCTTGCTCAGTTTAAATTGATAGTACATGTGTGGTTAAACATGACCCACACAAAAAGATGCATTTTCAGGAATCTAAGACATTTTAAATTCCAATAAATTCTAACAAAAATAAGCATTTAATTTAAATCTAGATTTTACACGGTGTTTGGGAGAACATTTTCACTTTTTTTTTCTTCAGCCTATCTAAACAAACTTCACAAGTGGCCAACCAGCTGCTACTACAGGCATTTTGTTCTTTGTTAAAAATACTGACAACGTACAAAACTTAATTTTAAGAAAGGTAGGGCCACAGACGATGAATCAAGTGGGACCATGTCTAACTAGGATTTTGAAAGGAAAACTTTAGAAAGCTGTGGTGGGTGTGTATCTGAAGAGCAGCAAAACATTTGTGGTTAATCACTAATTAACTTCAGAAAAAGTACTTGGATAAAAATGAAAATGCTCTGCCAAATAAAAATGCCAATTTAAGCAAAACCCACTTAAACAAAATAATAAAAAAATAAAACAAACCCCTTCTGAAAAAACAAAAACAAATCATAAAGATTGTACTACTTACCAATTCCAGGGGCTGTGAGGAAGAAATGGTTAGAGAAAGACAGAGACAGAGGGAGCTGAGTGGAAGAGACAGAGATGGAAGGAGAGGGCTAAGGAGAGTTAAAACACAATCTCAGGTCAGGCTGTACTCACCGAGGAAGATGGGCTATAGGACCTGGTTCTACGCCGCCTTCGTTTGTGCTTACGCCTGCTGCCTTTTCGTCGGTAAGACTCATCCCGTTCACGCTCCCTCTCTCGGCCACGTCGGTAGTCGTACACGTTTGGGGTGAAGTCGCGTGTGTAATAGTTTTCAGCAGCTCCATGTGGCTCCCTTTCTCTGTCACGGTCTCGATCTCTGCTCTGATCCAAGCGCCTGTATCCCTCGCAGTACCTTCTGTCAAATGGCCGATGTTCCGTTGAACGATTGTCAAAGCTACGACTGAATCAGAGAACATAGGCACACATTGAAACCTAAAGGCTGACTAGCAACCAAACATCAATAAAGATCTGCAGTGTCGGTACTTTAAAATAAATGTTCAGCAAAATAAATCAAATAATCACAACATACCTCCTTGAGCGTACAAAGCTTCCTTCCTGTCTGTGTCCCCGTCCCCTTCTGTCTCTGTCACTGCTGGAGGAGTAAGTAGGAGATCTTCTGTGCCGGTGTCTTCGCCCTCTGTCTCTGTCTCTGTAACGGTCTTGGTAGCTGCTTCGACTGTCTCTGTCCGAAGACGAGTGTCGTCTTGTGTGAGGCATCTGGTGGATTATTAGGAGGACAAATAAAACATCATTCAGTTTTATTTTTTTTTTTAAATGAGCCCCATTGAGTTAAAAACTTAAATTAAATTTTAATCTAGGAGATGCCGCCGCCCCCCAATAATTATTCTTCTTTCTGGTCAAATACTGGCAGCAGTGGGATAGCTGTCCCATGCTGGACTCAATAGTCAGTAGGAAGTGGTCAACAGTGAACAAATCAGTTGAATGAGCAACCTGAAGTAGTATTTTTTTGGCAAATGCATTCTACTGTAGTCAATTTGATCTACATAGCCCAAAATCAAAGCTCACATTGCCTCTGCACAGTCTGAGGGAAGTGTAGCTAAATGTTAACTGTTCAACAAAGCCTCCCCTGAGGAAAAGACGAATAGCTTCTTAAAATCATATCGACATGGGGCTGGTTGACAATAACAGCATGTTAAGTTAGACATAAACTCGACTTAAAAAAAAAAGATGTTGGAGGCCTACATCTGAATATAGCCAACCACAGAAACATATAGTTCAACTTTTACCCATTGTGATGAAGCATGCAGCTTATAAATCTGTGCAAAAATAGTTAAGAGTTAAAAGGTACAGCAAGATAGATAACTGCTGAAGCAGCAGGCCCTAAAAATATGTGAAGAGAACAGGGATCAAATACATTTTAACAACCCTGTTGCATGATCCTATGCAACTAATAACAACTCGCGACTCGTTAGTTCACATATGTGCAGCGTTGAATAAAACCACTGTAAACGATACACACATCGACTGCAATGTTGGAAATATACGGCTTAAGATAACCGTAAGCTATTTTCAGCTGAGCGTTGAGTATCTAAGATAGCTACCGCTAAATTCATAACACCGTTCCCTCCTACAAGAGTGGCTAATGTTTTTTTTCCTACCGTGTAAAACGATGCACTGCCGTTAACGCTGTAAATTTCAGCAAGCACTATCACAGGAAGTACTGTCACTCAATACTTTTCTCATTTTTCAAACACCAACATGTTTTAAAAAAGGCGAGATAAGCTTTGAAGTCGAACGCGCTGACTAACTAATAGCTACCTAAGCTGCGGACGCAAGAGCGAACGACGTACAGGCTGTTAGCATGCTATCAACATGAGCTAATATAAATAATTTGGCCGCCATCTTAGCTTAGCTTCGTTCGCCAGCTAGCTCAACAGCTACTTTCGCTAGCCGTCGTACGAACCGTTTAGTCGGACTGTGGCTCACTTGACGACACGTAACGGCCCGCATATCATATTTACCGTTTTAGCAGCGAGGCCCGTTCGTTTGTCCCACAAGAAATCCGTGTTGGCGTTCCAGTTTTCTCTTGTATTTTTTCGCTAGCCCCGATGTTCAAGGTTCCTCAGTTAGCAGGCAGCGATTTTTTTTTTTTTTTTACCCCCAGCCTTTCCTGCTCAGCTAGTTCTAGTTCGGGCTGGTGCTGGAACGCCTCCCTGCGCCGACACTGTTATTTCAGTCCTGCATGTACACAAACCGCCACTGAAGACGAGTGAGCAACATGCACACACAACCTGCAAATCTTAATGAAATAATATATTTGATAGTCAAAATGGCATGTTTGCAAAGCTCTGGGTGACTGATGTAAAAGGTTATTTAGCCAGATGTTCGGTCTTGATTTACCCAAAACCTTTTAACTTTTCATACATTTCTAATAACTAATCTTATATTCTTGATTTTGTCAACAATGTGACTTCTTAGTTATTATATCTTCTCACAATTTTGACTTTTATTTGACCTATCACACCATTCTGACTTACTATTCCATCATTTTTGACCTGCCATGATTGTTTTTATAGTAACTTCATTTAAAAAGCACTTTTCTAAACGAGGCTACAAAATTAAAAATCAACAGCAGATAAAAAAAATAACATAAATCCAGACAAAACAACTGAAATTTATGAAAAACATCATGGGATCAAACAAGGACTAGAGTAATGAGAAAAATACACTTATTTAGACATCATAAATCCATCCCTTTAAAAAAAAAGGGTAGAAAGTTCCAAGGTCTGGAGGCTCTTAGTGCAAAGGCCCATTCACCTTTACTAAATTGGGATTCTGGGACAGCCAATTGTCAATTGTCGTTTCATGTTTTGCTTTTCTGTACCTATCGGAAATTAGCTCCCATAGTCTGCAGCAGAACCCAACCCCTCCTGGATTTTTGTGCCGAAGATGATACTTAAAAAAAGTCTGATATCGATATGTATCAGCCGATATACACACATTTTTTACAATTACTTTTTACAGTTTAACAATAAACCTTATCGTTAACCCCCCAGTTTCTGAGTGGAACACCACTGTCGTAAATACAAAACACAAAATCTGTGTAATGTAGGTGCTAACTACAAACAAAACTCTTAACGTAATAACAGTGTTGTCTTGAAAACTTGCATCTTGAAGTAAACGTATATAACGCTGCATTTTAATCTCTTAAAAAAACTTTTTCACATCGGTGCACATCTGTCAACATATAGGCTGATACTGATATATCTCTCATAGGCCAACCAGTATATCGGTATGGCTCTAGTTTGCCTATGTATTTAGTATTTTTCTACATAAATAACATTGAAATTAAAATTTTACAATTTATCTTTATTAAAAATTGTAATACAAACACACTTATAAACAAACAATGCATTAATATAACGGTTTGCTGTCAGTTTGTCATTTTCAGTCGTTCCAATAGGGTCCAACCTTCAGCAGCACATGTATGGATTCCACTTGACTGTGAGATGATTCTGGGTATCCTGGCCCCAGTCAAAAACTGCATGTCACAAATATGAAGCATGTCTGATCTGAGGCACAATAGTAGCCCATGGAACTTGCAAATGTCACTGAATGTGTTGGCCCCATTCTTGAACACAGCATCCAGTTCCCTTAACACATTCATGGTCCCATCATCATGCCGATTTTGATGACTCTGTAGTACAGAAGACAGGGATATACAAAGACAAATAAGATATTGGGGATAACTAGATTCACTATATGATTTTATTAGTTTAAGAAATGAATGTACCGTTTCCTCTGGTAGCCTTAATCTCCTGCCCAGCGTCCTTTTTCGACTCCAACTGCTTCACCATTTTCCTCATGTGCTCCAAGCGATAGGAGCCTCGGTAGATCCACTCCTTATGTTTATCTTTCTATCCGTGGAGACAAACTACTATGAATAACATACTTCAGGGAAAAAAAAAACATACAAATCCAGTTGGAAATAGTTTAAAGATTGATGATTACAACCACTGACCTGAAAAATGACCTGCATCAAGCTGCAGTCGACTATCAGCACCTCACACTTCTGCTCGAAGCCTTTAAATTCTGCATTTATCATCTGTCCGACCCTGTACTGCGTCTGGGGCGGGTAAGGCTGGGCCTCTAAATACGTCTTAATAAAGTTCTTGTGGTTCTCATCTAGGATATCGTCCAAAGGGTCTGCCACTGTCACAAGAGAAAATAAACAAGGTCTGTCACTCTGCTTACTGGCGAGATAACAGAAAGTACAATGTTCAACTGTGGTTCGACGTGTAAAAATGTAGGGCTCAGATTCAATTTGGCGTCATATTCCTTTAAGATTCAAGATTCAAGTCTTTATTGTCATTGTGCCAAACAACAAAGCAGGGCATTTCCAATTATCTTACTCAGTCGCAGATTTCTAGCTCCTGGCTCACATTCCTGATTGTTTTCAGTGATTCAGTTATTTCTGCTGGTGCAATTCCTGCCATCAGCAGCCAAACAAACAGAGTTTTGAAGGAAACGATGAAGAGTGGGGGCATCATCTTCGTGCGACAGCCGTAAAAATAGGTACCAAAAAATGGCAACAAGTGTTGGAGGGACTGACAAAGCTACACAGGGATTGTTGGAAATCTTTTCTCTCAAATTGACATACTGTATATTAGTGATGAACGTGTCAAAACGTGAACTGCCCAAGCAAGTTGAATTGCAAACCATGCCAAAACCCCTAAAAACCCAACGTTAATGTTGGCGAAGCCTAAAATGACTGCTGTTAAGAAGACCTATGTGATGAGACACAATATCATATCTTACACATTCACAGCCTTCACTTCTGGACTTCACATGACGTAAACCCCAAGGCTTTCCGGGCAGCTTTCAATTTTGACCGAACGTGTCCAACTTTCAGAGCGGCCAATCTTGTGTCTGTAATATTCAAAACAGCCGGTGTGTGAATTAAAAACTCAAACTTACATGGTCTGCACACCAGGTGAAGGAAAGGTAAGCCAACATAGGCTGCCGTTTGATTATCCAGAAAGACCAGGAACCTAAAACATAAAAAAAAAAAACATACTTTGGCTACGGCAACTGCAGAAAAGAAAAAGGCAAAAACATTTGAATCTGACGTCATCATTAAAAGGTATCCATTACATTCACAAACCTCATGCGGTTTTTCCTGTTGGGGAGCTCTGCCACAATACCAGGGCAGAACCGGGGCTCGTCACCTTTGCACTTGACCACCACACGAGTTCCGACAGCCAGCTGATCCAGCTGTGGTATGTGGTCGAAGGCAATGTGGTTACCGGACACGAGACTCTTACTCTTCTCCTTCTCCTCAAAACAGACCTTGTATTTTAATCTACCATTGTCTGCAAAAAAGAAAAAGAAAAACACTTCTACTGAGGATTTGCCCTTTTTAAACAATGTCATATAATTCCAAGCAATATGTGGTGACTATATTCCATGAGCAGGCTCATTTTCTTTTTTCCAGGTACCAAAACCTGAAAAAGGTAAGTGATGGAGTACAAATAAAGCAACTCTTCTTCTCCGATTTATATCTTTTCCTTACCCTTTGTTACCATTTCCAGGATTTTCCCCTGTTGCCAGTCCCTGCCCTTCCTTCTGGCCAGGACGTTCATGTTCACGCTGATCTTTGGCAAGTTAGGAGGGTCTTTTGTGTCGGTGCCCACTGGGGTTACTCCTGTCAGTGGTGAAGGAGCACAACATGTTACAAACTTTGTAAAGAGTTGTTGTCAAATACCGACTCTTTGGGTTGCCGTTGGACAGAAGCCACTATCCCAAAGGGTCGGTACTCAACAACTTGGGGAGAATATTCATCAATCCTCTATCTTTCTCCAGGAAGTTATATGGTGTTGCTTTAATATCAAAATTGATCAACTTCAGCAATATAACATATTCCTTTCTCATGTTTTTTCCCCACGACAGGAGTGATATGAAAGCAATGAAGCATAATTTTAGCACAAATAAAGTTATTAATTCATCCAAAAACTTTTCAAGTGGTCAGGATTTATTATATGGTGTGTTTGTACGACCATTACCATTGGATTTTGCAGGCGGTGTTGATGTTTTCACCCTGTTGCTCTTAGTGTTGGTATCTGCGCTGGCTTGGGGTGTTGATGTTCTTGCTGTGTTGCACTTAGCACCAGTGCTTTTAACTGCAAAGCCCTTAGCACCAGTACTTTTTGGTGTGTTGCTCTTAACGTCAGAACTTTTCACTGCTGTGCTCTTAGTGTCAGAACTTTCTGATGCCATGTTCTTGGCATCTGAACTTTTTGCTCTGTTGCACTTAGCACCAGTACTTTTTGCTGCGAAGCCCTTAAGACGAGTACTTCTTGTTGAGTTGCTCTTAGCGTCTGAACCTTTTGCTTCGATGTTCTTAGCGTCTGAACCTTTTGCTTCGATGTTCTTAGCGTCTGAACCTTTTGCTGCGATGTTCTTAGCATCTGAACCTTTTGCTGCGATGCTCTTAGCGTCTGAACCTTTTGCTGTGATGCCCTTAGCATCTGATCTTCTTACTGCAATGCTTCCGGAATCTGAGCTTTTTGCTGCTTTGTACTTAGCACCAGTACTTTTTGTTGCAAAGCCCTTTGGACGAGTACTTTTTGGTGTGTTGCTCTTAGCATCAGAACTTTTTGCTGCCATGCTCTTAGTACCAGTATTTTCTGTTGTGTTGCTCTTAGTGCCACTATGTTTTGTCAGGTTGCTCTGAGCATCAGAGCTTTTCCATTCGGTGCTTTTAGCAACAGTATCTGTGCTGGCTTTGGGTCTTGCAGGACTTTTTGCAGGTTCCTCAATTTCTGGATTAAGTTTTCTCCTCTTGTTTGATCCAGTATTAAAACTAGAGATGGAATCATCTGTCTCAGATGACTCATCATCTGGTACCCAGTGCGGATCAGAACCCGAATTGTTAAATGATTCATCTTCACCACTGGGGTCTTCAGGCGTTGGTGGACGAAAAGTATAGCTCTTCTGTGGAGAAAGTCTAGTCAACAACACCACTGGTTGTCTCTTCAGACAGACTAATTTTCTCTTTAGACTGACAAGTTTTTCGTCATTATCTCTCAAGAGGTTCTCACTGTCCTCAGGATTTGGTAACAGGGGAGAAGAGCAAATTGTAGTAGGACGGCTTGGGACGCAAGTCTCAGTGTGAAGAAACTCAGGTGAGGATGGAGGTGTACTTCCTACAAAAAAAAAAGAAAGCACAAGTCAACTTGAAGCCTTTAAACTAAAATAAGCCAGTTTGAATGGCTGAATGGATGAAACAAGAGTAAATCTTGAATTTGACTTGTATCTTACCACGTCCTTTTGCATTATCATCATCAGAATCTGTGTCTCTGTATTCCCACCCCAGCAAAGAGTATTGTTTCTTCACCATTTCTTCACATTCTGCCACAGACCTGAAAGACACCAACAACAAAGCCTACATGAATCAAGCCAAAAAAACAAAAAGAACATACATTCTTCTTTAATACAGAAAATAAAAAAACATATTTTACACAAATGGCCTGGAAACATTTTAACGTCTTGGCTTTGGTGCATCTTGTGAATAAGGGTGCACTCACACTAGGCAACTGGTACCAAGTCCAAGCACGTTTGACCCCCAAAGTCCAATTTGTTTGACTAGTGTGAGTGCTCCATGCCGGGCCCTGGCATGGTTGGAAGAGGTGGACTACCAAGCCCAGGACTATACAAATCATACTGCTCACCCGCTATGTCTGAGTGAAATATCAGTTTGACACGCTACTAATGTGGCTAATCTTGTTCTGGAGCAGGGCCAACAAACCTTAGGCTAAAGTCAGGTTTCGCTCACTTTGGAATGTGACAGGACTGTTACACTGTGTCCTAACTCCATGTCTGATGCAACACGGTATTGGAGGGCTGGGGCTAGACTGTTGTAACAATGCTTTAAAACCTGGGCTACGTGCCGTATGAAAAGACCTATCATGGTGCAAAGGGCTTTTAAAATAAGTGAAAACAAGAGCATAGAGCAGATACAACACTCACTCATAGAGCTTCAGGAGTTGGGCAGCCTGTTTCTTCCGCCTTTCCAGCAGCGACTGCAGCAGATCGCATTTCTCCACCATGTCTGAGATCAGCCTGTTCTTATTTACTTGCCTCCGGATCCACTTTTGGAGCTCCCCTTTGGTCATCTCGAGCTCATCTTCCTCCATAATTACTGCAAAACACAGGGTTTCACATTATGTGCTAAACTGTACAGCATGGGTCTTGTTGAGGGCTACTCCATGAATTCTTATTATAAAAAGTTTTTTTTTTCTTTGTACAAAAGGCTGCGGACAGGCACACCTATAGAATCACAGCAGATGGATATCACCAGCTCTTGGACAAGATCACGTGCCATTATGCCTTTGTTTTGGCATCTACAACAGCTCCTGCTATTGATGGCCAAAATGTAATAGTCTGGCTAATGGCCATTATCACTGAAAGTGATCAGAACAAGAGTTTTATTTATTTATCAAGAGAATCTAATTCTGACTAGTCATAATTCCAGTTCAAGATAGTAATAACATGATTTCAAGACATTGACATTGCCCTTCATCTGAAGTTTTGACCCGTTAGAACAATGTATCTTGAACTGGAATTATCCATAGTCAAAATGTTTTAGGCATCTCAAACTGGAATCAGGAATAATCGTAATTTGTTCGTCACAAGTTATTGATATATTGGATGAATTCTGATTAGAGATATCTCAAATTGGACATAACTTTAACTTCCATTATGCCTTGTTAAAATGTTATTAGATATCTTTAGAGCTTTGACTAGTCTAAACCAACTTTGGCTCTCAGGCCCCACTTTGAGCAGCCCTACCCATGTGTATCTGGGATAAAAATGGCAAGTCTATGTAGCTGTTTATGTTATAGACCTGCTGCGTGTGGTCTAAATGTGTGTGTGTGTGGGGGGGGGGGACATCTCACAATCTCCACCACTGTTGAGTAAGTTCATCAGCTGGGATAAGTTAACATGCTACACTTTCCTAGTTTCTATCATGGGTAGCAGACTCATCGCGTAAGATTTTATTCGGGTTTCTGAACACACAATATGTCGTTTAATTGTGCTAAACATAACCAGGATACTCAGAGAACACGCTCATAACTATGGAGGAGTCCACGTGGATGTGTCACGTAAATAGTAATAAAGCATTTAAGTGATTGCGCAATAACTAAATTCTTAGGCATTAATAATTAGTTTACAAATTAATTTATTAATTACATCTTCACCTGATGCACTGCAGCCCAGCTAATTGACATTGTTTTACCTCGTTTTACCAGCTCAAGGACCAAAGTGTCACGGAAAGGCTGAATGGGACAGGCTAAAAGGAGAAGCTAAATGACTGAGCAAATCGAATAGCTAATAGGAGAAGGAAATTACAATCTGTATTCTTAATTCAACTTGTGAATCCTGCTAATTATTTGTCTTTTTAAACTACATTTTCAAATAGATTTCTGAAATTCCATCATTTATTTATGAATTCATTAAAGCATTTTTAAATGATGTACTTATTGACTGTTAAGTTCTTTTTGTAAATCCCTTTTTAATTTGAACTATTTATTGATGGATTAATATTTCATTTGTAAATTCTATTCATAATTCATTTTTATTGTCCATTAAAATTTAAAAAATAATTACCTTTTAACACTTTAACTCGTAATCTAATTTATTAATGCCTATATTTATTGTACAGTAAGTTCATTGCTTTATCAGTATTTACGTGACACTTTTGTTCTTCCATGCATAACTTGGTCAGTAAACGCACCGCCAGTTAACGTTACTTCCTGCGAGCAACGGATCTCCGCGAGGTCACTTCACAGAAACGAGTGATGTTCTCAAATGTGGTCGATACGTGATCCTGGCTACACGAACACCTTCAACGAAAAACAAGGATAGATTTTATAAAACTGCAACAACAAAAAAAAGGTATCAACGCGAATCAGAAGGCTTCCGTGAACAGCTGCACAGAAAACTCCACTATGGGCATAAATCACCATAACGGCTTTGCGCTGTTCTTTGTCTGAATGAAATCGAAATATGAATGTCAAGCTCAAACGTTGCTCCTCATTAAGCATTTCTCCTGTAAAAGTTGAGTATTTAGGTAGCAAATACCTTCTCTAAGGGATAAAACTTCCCTGGTGGAGTTCCCGAGCGCTTGTGCTGCTGTGTCTTCTTCGCCTCACTCCGCTGCGCCAAACGGCGATTTGCTCACTACTGCCCCCCTGTGGCCATTCAAACCAACTACCACCAAGAATCCACTACTTGTTAGACACGTTATTATTAAAACTACGTTTAGACAAAGACCAGCAAGTCATTTTTAGTTACCTTGATTGGATATTGGTTTTAAACAATAAATGTTCTTATTCAACACATACACAGAAACAAAAGAAAAAGATATACTTCCATATATCCATGACAGAAATATGCAAAAATATAACAATAAACGATCCAAGTGGCACTATGTAGTTTTGAAGAAGACTGATGCTAATAGTATTTCTAAGGTAATTATACAAAATCAGAAATTTTTACTGAATAAACAAGCTGTTTATTGAGTGCTGTTTGAAGATATAAATGTGGCACAATCCGCTACATATAACTAAAACAGTATGAAATCGTGTTGTCCTTTAAGGTCAGTTGTTTTTTTTTTTATTATTCAGTTTATTCAGTCATGAAAGCGAAGGGAGTTTGTTTTAATTTTTAATTTTTAATTTTTTTTTAATCAGTCAATGAAGATCTTTCTGATCCGATTAGAAACTTCATTGTGCACCTTTAAACTGACTGAATTTAACACACCATACTCAAATTACTTGGGGATATAAGCAATAAAAGGTCAAATGAAATGTTATTTTCCAGGCTAGAATTATTTTTGGGGACCAAAAATATTAACAAAACACAAAATAAAAATCAGATTTCACAGAATAAACAATCAAGTGAAATACCCCCCACACACAGACACACACACACACACACACACACACTAAACACTCTGGTCTCTGAACCCTGTGACCCACATAATGACTGTCTTTGCACTATTACAACTTCTAACTTACTTGTACATAACTTTGCTGCTACTTCTTACATTTACACTGTTAACTCTTATTCTCTTATTGTTTATTTTAGTATCAGTAAATGTCTTCATCTACTGTGCACTATTTATTGTCTACTTTAGTGTTAGGGTAGGTCTGTCTCTATTTGTTGTGCCTGTGCACTTTACTGTTTACTTTAGTGTTAGAAATGTCTTGTCTTCACCGTGGGATAGTTAGAAACATAATTTTGATTCCTTTGTATGTCTGGTACATGTGAAGAATTGACAATAACTTTGATTTTGACTTATTTGATCATTTCTATGTATGATTTAGAATATAAATTATGAGTGTTCTGTTAGAAACAGAGATATAACCTCCTTCCTAACCTTGTGTGGCTTATTCTTTTATTTATTTATTTTTCAAAATAAAAGTCTGTCAAACACACAAGACAGGTGGCTGGGTACTCGCATAGAATTCTGGGTAGTGGTCCACTCGTTTACAATTTTGTTAACATTCATTTCGCTTACAACAACCACGAGCACACAGCCACAACCAACACAGATAAACAGAAAAAAGCTGATGCTGCTCGACTCTGATCAGAAAGTAAAGACACAAACTTTGATGATATGGATTAAGAGGCTCCCACTGCGTGTTGTGTCCACATGCTCGGTTCATCCGTATAATCCTTTTTTATGCATATTTAATTGCCTCGACAGGAATCTGATCCAAGCTGGTTTCTCACCTGTGTTTTTCGTTTGGAAAAATACACGAAGGTCAAGTTGTTTCCCTGCTCTTTTCGACGCCATGCTGGCCTGCGATGCTGCGTTCGCGGCTCTGAACCTCCTCGTCCCGTCTTCCCAAGCCACTTTCCACGCTCGGATCGGATCCCGCCCACTCCCCACACCACTTTTGACTGTGGATCCACGGGCCCCCCTCCCCTCTGTCAGCACACGAAGGTATGGAAGCCCATGTCCGCCAGTTAAAGAAGAAAACACGTTTCAGTGGTGAATCCCAAAAACATCTAAAAAGTTGGAATGACATAGAAGTCAAAATTGTGAGATAAAAGTCCACATTTATCTGCTTTTCCTCATCATTGTTACTTTTGATCTCATCATTGCAATATACACAACTCAAAATGTGTTAGGGAAATTGGGATAATGGTGTTTATATGCATGTCAAAAGAGATGTCAAATAATACAACACAAATGTCACAGGGTAGGATAGATAGATAGATAGATAGATAGATAGATAGATAGATAGATAGATAGATAGATAGATAGATAGATAGATAGATAGATAGATAGATAGATAGATAGATAGATATTTTATAATCAAGGCTATGTAACTGGTGGAAATTGGCTTTGATATATATGAGAGAGGATGGTAGACATTTTTTTTTAACTGAACTCTGAATAATGTGGAAAATATTTTGATTTGTTTATCCTTACCCACATTCGATCGATCATGTGATCAATCAACACACACGGTCATGTGAGTAACTGTAAGAAGAGTAAGGTCTTCCATAAACCTGGTTTTGTTGATGGCAATAAAACCTAATGCCGTGTAACGAATTCTTGTTCTGTGCGTGTTCAAAAGGTTTTTCCAAATCATCAGGAGTCTTCAAAGCTGAGTGCAGTAATGTTTTATTGCCGGCAGTAACAAAAACATGAAAAATGATCCGCCCCGCAGCACAAAATGTTCTCCTTATGTTCACTAAGACGGGCCCCATGGTTTATCCAATCCTCCGCTCTTCCCTTTTTGTGTATCGGTCTATGCATCAATCTTCCTGACACGGTTGGCATCTTTTTTTTTTTTATCTTGGAATCACAACTATACCTGTGTGAGGTTGCTGTCTTTCTATTTTGGAATCACAGCTGTGCCTTTATCATACCTTATCTTTCTTGGGTGGATTAAGATGGCGTTGATCCAAATACTCGTTAGTGTTCAGCAGCTGTGGCCTTGGGCCTTATTTGAACTCTAAGTTTCCTCCTTGATATATTCCATTGTTTTTCTGACTCTGACTGCATTCTGGAAAAGTAATAAAAGTGTTGTTGCAAGTGCATGTTGGTTACATTTCACACTCATAGGTTTTACAATACAGTGTTTCAACTGATAGGTGCTCGTTCAATCATTTTTAACCATCCATCATCATTTCTTCACACATGATTATCGCTTAACAAACACAGCAGTTATTATCAATCAATGATAACTTATTTTGGTTATATTATTCTACACTAATTACATTTAACTCGGAAGACTATTTGAGTTTATTTGCATCTCTGAATCGTGTGGTTAAGTCTGAATCCATCTGGCCTGGTGAAGATTTCTTAACCTTTTCTGTTCAGTTACAGGCACCTGCACTGTGGTGCACCGAGTGAAGTGTTTTGTGACAACCGGAAAAAGAGACCGAGTTGAACAAGACTGATAAATTACATTTTTGCACATCTCTGGAAAAGAGGCTGAAACTTGCAAATGACAAGCTAATATACAATGTAAAATATATTTTATTGACAGAGTGCTGTACAGAGAAATTAAATAAATGAATATCAAACCAGCAGTCATGATGCATCACGTTGCATCAACCACGTGAGGAGAAACTTGACAGACGTCTTATCTCCGATCTCAAACGTGCACAAACTAGATTTGAAAGATTTGAAAATAACACAACGCCCAACAGGATATTCTAAAGATTATTGTACCTGTGGGTCAAACATCTCAAGTGATCTCAGTAGAAATCAGATTTAAAAACAAAAAAAGGACACTTAAGTGATGCAACAACTTAATGGGAATAATGCTTTGCAGTGACAAAAAAACAAAAACAGAAGGCTAAAAAAGTCAACGCTGGACGTCCATTCATTGAAGGCCGTCACTTATTGGCTATTGTTGTCCCGTTCAAAAGTAGTGATGTAATCATGCAGATTTTAAAATATTAAATATCCAACATTTTTTTTAACTTACTGAGGCGACCCTGATGAGTCTGTGAGCAGTTCAGGAGGTTTAAGACTGGATCTGTAAGCTTGTTACATCACCAGATAACCTGGGCCGAACATCGGTACTGACCGAGGTCCAAGGCTGGACTTGTCTTCCGATTGTTAGGAGGGTGAATCGGGGATAAATCATCCAAAAACTCATGGAGTCTGAGCCCAGCTTTACTCAGAAGCATCTTTGCGCTCTTTCGCTTCTTTCAGTTCCAAAAATCTTGCCATGTGTTGAAGTCGTATGGAGCCTCGATGGATCCACTCTTCGTGTTGATTATCCTGAGAGTGACAAAAAAAAAAAACATTACACCAAAGAAATCAGGAATATAAAACACCAGTAACAGCAGTGTTAAATGATACTGACCTGAAAAACGACCAGTATCAAGCTGCTGTCAACCTCTTGCACCTGACACTTCTGCTGGACTCCATCAAACTCTGCATTCAGGCTCTGTCCAGCGCTGTACTGAGTTAAATGTGGGTACGGCCAGTCCTTCAGGTACTTATTCATGAAAGACTTGTGAGCACCGTCTGGAAGGTCATCTAAAACACCTTCCACTGTCAAAAAACAGAGAGAGTCTGTTACTCTTTTTACTGAAGTGTCTGGCACTAATAGATCACATTGCTAATCCATCATAATGTTTCACATTAAAAGACTCCCAGCAGGTCAACAGGCATAATCCCCCTTTTCATTGATAGTTTTAAATGTTAAACATCTGGTGGAATTACTGAACACACAGTATCTTTGTCAGAGCAACAGAATGCTACGAGTTTGAAACAACTATTTTCTTCAATGATGGATTTTGTGCTGTGGACAGTTTACATTTCACTGAATTAATGCAGGTGTGAAAAACAAACAGCCAAACTTACATGGTTTGCACACCAGGTGAAAAGCAGGTAAACCAACATAAACCGGCACATGATCATCTTGAAAGACCAAGAACCTGTGAAATTAAAATGTGTCTTACGTCAAATCACAGCTTTACTAAAGCATTTGGATTTCCTGTCAGAAATTGCGAGGTATTAGTTTCATCTAAAAATGCTCAGTTCATAGATGAAGGGATAAACACTGAGTCATACACAAACCTCAAGCGGTTCTTTCTGCTGGGCAGCTCTGCCAAAATACCAGGCCGGAATACGTTGTTGTGTTCGTGACACGCGACCACCACACGAGCGCCGACATACAGCTGCTCCAGCTTGGGCGTGTTGTTGTAGGCAATGTGGTGGCCAGACACAAGGCTCCTCCCCTTTTCTTCAAAACTAACTTTGTACTTCAACCGTCCACATTCTGCAAGAGTTGAATTAGTATAACCCCCACTGTGTTATTTTTTGGTTCACTGTGGTTTGAAATCAATTACAGAAGTAAAAACATTGTTTTCCATAGATGTACACTGTAGTTACTGCATATCAGGGAATCTATCTATCTATCATATCTATCTATCTATCTATCTATCTATCTATCTATCTATCTATCTATCTATATATATATACATATATATCAATTATATAGAGCTGCAGCTAACAATTACCTTTGCGATTAAGCTGTCAATTACATTTTTGATGAATAAATAATCATTTAGTCCGTAAAATGTCTAAAAATAGTACAAAATGTATCTTTTAAGAAAGAAAGAAAAGAAAATTAAGATTCTTTAAGTACCTAAAAACAAAAAAAATCCACACATTTAGGGAACTGGAACCAGCAACGGCTTTGTTTCTTTGGTAAACAACTTTAAAAAAATGAATAAATAATCAAAATACTAATGAAATAACAATGAATTGAGCTATCATTTCAGCCTAAATGATTATACTGAAGTCTTTTTCAAAAAGTACAATTTTCTTTGTACAAAGTATGACTAATTTTTTCTTTTTCCAACATTCACATTAGTGGTTTATTTAGCTATATTTCAGTAAAATCCAAGTGTTGGGTACATACTGAGTTTTTACTCATTTTTTAAAGTGCTTGCAAACAATTTCCTGCCAAAATTTCTTACCCCTCGTTGATATCTCCACTATTTTTCCCCGTTGCCATCTCATGGGCTTCCGCCTCGCTAGGACCACCATGTCCACTTTGAGCTCTTCCTGTGGCAAGCTAGGACGGGTCTTCGTGGTTTCATTCGAGGCATATGAAAAAGCTGAGGATATTATGACAGGGGCTGGTTCTGTCACCTTATTAACACTGGCGTCACCATTGTCCTTGTTTTGACTCGTTTTTGGTGCAGGAGTTCTTTTTGCCTCACTCTTGGTGGGTTTTCCAGTTTTCCGGTTATCCTCCGAGATTGAGAAATCAGAATCACTTGAACCACCCTCTGGCTCCCATTGCATATCCGAATCAGAGCCGCTGCGGGAGTCAACTTCACTGTAGAACTGCTGAGGCGTTGGTGGTCGCAGAGCGCTGACTTTATATTCAGGGAGTCTGGTCAAGACCACCACTGCTTTCCTCATCATTTTCTTGTTCGGAGGTTCATTTGTAGAAGGAACGGACTCACATAGGGAGCCAGACATATTTTCTGTGAAGAAAGAAGCATTGTTGAAATTGTGGCCTGCAACAAACAAAAATCCTACAGCAGAGATAACTGTGCACAACTCGGAAGTGAATTGGCAACAATTTTGATGAATGAAGAATGGTAGGGCTACACGATATGGTAAAAAATAAAAAATAAAAAATATGAAAAATACTGCAATTACGATTTGATCACTTTGAAAAAATGCAGCAAAAAGAGTTATCGAACATAATGGGATGTATAAATATCAATATATATATTTATATATTTTTTAAAACTAAGGCTAGAGTTACCAAAAGCTAATGGTGGTGAATTCTGAGGAAAGCGCCTATTCTTATTTTTTAAATACCAATGAAAGAGAGAAGGAGCTATTGGTGTCAGGTGATTGGGCAGCTGTGGCTCAGGGGTAGAGCCAGCGTCTTGTTATCAGAAGGTCGCTGGTTGGATTCCCCTGGTTTGCAAGTCGAAGTGTCCTTGGGCAAGATACTGAATCCCAAACTGCTCCTGATGTGCTGGTCGGCACCTTGGATGGCAGCCACCGCCATCAGTGTATGAATGTATATGTGAGTTACTGTAAGTCGCTTTCGACAAAAGTGTCTGATAAATGCCGTAAATGTAAAAGTAATAGCAGCGTTGTATATTTGGTTACATGCTTTCATTCTTAAATCTGTGGTTACATTTCACACTTTATGTTATCACAATACTGTGATTCAATCGATAGGTGCATATTCAATCAAATGGTGCAGAGTAATATATATTTCGACCATCCATTGTGATTTCTTCACACTTGATTGTTTTCTCTTTCTCTTTAAACATTACAGCAATTATTACCAGTTGTCGTTAACCACCAACTAGTTACTATGGTTACATTATACTACTTGCTATGGTTACATTAGACTACACTGACTCAATGATATTAGTGTAAATTCAGATAAATGATGATAATTTCATGTAGCACTTATTTTGATTGCTTATGTGATATGTAGTTATTTTGCAACAATATTTTTATAGGTAGGTCTATAGGTACAAAAGGTAGATAATCGTCAAGAAAAGGATCTTGACCAATATCTTGTAAAGGCATTCAGCAGAACCTAAGGCGTGAAGACTAAAGGAGCTTTGATGTGTTTTGATTTCTTTTTATTGGCTTTATTTGACAAATTTCAACTGATCTCGTTTAAGGAAGTGAGCTAAAATCGTTGCGTTACTTATCACAGCTTTTTGCACCAAAACGGACATCTTACCTGTTGTGTCCTGATTATCCGCTTCAAAGGGACAAAACTCTGCTCACCGCACAATGTTAAGTGTAGCCAACTATTCAGTGTCTATGCGGAGGCTATCTATCAGCGGCAGCACCGCTAGCTAGCATACACTGCTAGCTAAGGAAGTTAGCACTGAAAAAAACAACAGGTTTAAGAGGCACACGGACGAACCGTCGTCTTGAGTTTGTGCCACGACTGTAACGTTATGCAAAATATTCAAAATGACTCGCAATTCTTCCCTGCTACAGATGTGTTTTGAGCAAGATTAGAGCAATCAAAGCTCCATGTTGGACTTGTGTTATGCTTGTGTCTTCTTCGCCTTTTGCATGCGCTGCTTCTTCTTCGTGTTATTAACGGTTGCCGGGGAACAACAAAATGGCGCATTACCGCCACCAGCTGGTACGAACGGGCGGCACAAAGCGAAGTGATTCAAAAAATGGACTGCAACTAATAATTATTCTAAGTACAGCTTTATTTTCTCACCTAGGGCGGTGTATAAAAGTGTATTATTACAGCTATTCCGTCTTGTATGTTTCCTTTGAAGTACACACTGGTTCTACTAGCTTTGCTTTAAGCTATAAAGTCCAGTCAACAACCTATTTCTATGCTAACTGAGCAAGACAATCAATTTTACATCTGAACTTCAGTTAGTTGAGACTTTAACATTTACTATTTAGTTAAAGGCAATTGCATAGTCAATCTACAATGAGTCAAGACTTGGACATGTTGGGACACACAGCAGAAAAAAAAGAGAAAGTCGAACAGAATTGAGAAATCATATTTACTTAAATACATCTCTAGAAATTAGGCTGACACTGTCACATGACAAGCTTATATACAGCGCAATGGGAAACTATATTTTACTCCTATTACTTACAAAATCAAACAAAAGGACAAACATTATACTATACAAAGCATTTCAAATAAACATATCAAATTGGGACTGTTGATGGGCAAAACAACTAAGGAAAAGACAGATGTTAGTTGTGGGATTTTATGTAATAAAGGGAGTTAAACAAAAGCAGTGGTCTTTCAGAGTTTTGATACAGACTTTTTCTTCATCGTTCGTAAGTTAAAGACCAAAGGACAGTTTACGCTTGAACCTGTATACACTGATTTTGAGTCAAGCCTTGTGATGTCCTGCCTCCTGCATTCTGCACTCTTTCATTAATGGTTGGCACAACTCTAAAGCGAAGGTCTGGCTATCGAGACAACTAGTCGTGACAGTGCAGAAAAATAAGTGTCTGTGAGAGCGAGAAGTGAAACACCAAAACAAGTCCCATGCCGGCAGCTTAAAAAAAAGTTTCACGTCAATTTGTACTTCATATTCACAGTCTTGTCATTTATTACATCCCACGCAGAAAAAGCTGCGGCTAATTCATAATATCGCCGACCCCTAAGTGCAAGTCTTATTTGTTCCTGAAATTCTTTAGTCCGTGTTTCCCAAAACAATCCAAATGCACATCACTTCAAGGTAAAAATGATGTGAGAATCTGTGTCCGTGGGCTTCTAGTCAGAGTCACTCTCGTACTCTTGCATTGCTTTCAATTCCAAAAATCTTGCCATGTGTTCAAGTCGTATGGAGCCTCGATGGATCCACTCCCTGTGTTGATTCTCCTGAGAGTGACAAACAATCTACATTATAACCACAAATCCAATTTAAAAAAAAAATGTTTTAAAGGAAAAGAACGTCAGTGACAGAAGTGTGAAATGATACTGACCTGAAAAACAACCTGTATCAAGCTGCTGTCAACCACCTGCACCTCACACCTCTGCATAGCTCCATTTAGTTCTGCATTAAGGCTCTGTCCCGCGATGTAATGCGTTAAATGTGGGTATGGCCAGTCCCTCAGGTACTGACTCATAAAAGAGCTGTGACGGGTGTTTGCAACGTCGTCCAAAACGTTTTCCACTGTCGAAAAAAACAAAAACAAAGAAAGAATGTTGTTCTTTTACTGGAACAGTATGATGGTATATATGCACCTGTAGATCCGTCACTTTGGATGAACATGTTCACCAAAAAGCATCAGGTTTTTGAATGGGTTTCTCTCAAGAAAACAACTTTTTGTCTGACGATACATTGTAATTCTAAGAGTATTTTATTCCACTGATATAATTATGATATATCAGCATAATAATACAAGTACATCATTTTTAAAAAAGCAATTAAATCTGAATTCTTAATATTCAGACACAAGAACTGGGATGTGAAAAAATATAAAAAAAACATCCTGTATTAAAAAAGGTAAATAAAATAAGACCCAGCTAGTTATTCTGGCATCATGTTGGCTAGAACATGGGTGACATACGACATGGATGTGAAAAAGAAAAACAAGTGTGAAAACAGCTCAACTTACATGGTCTGCACACCAGGTGAAGTGAAGGTAAGCCAACGTAAACTGGCGTGTGATCATCCTGAAAGACCAAGAACCTGGGAAATGAAAAGATGTTTTACCAATTCAAAACTTTACGGAGGCATGTATTTGGATTTTCTGTAAGAAATGGTGAAATGTTATTTTATCCTAAAAAATGCACACACAAAACATCCTGTTGGTTCACAGATGACAGTGGCCCTGATGATGCAGACTTTTGCATCTTTGACAGAAACAGGTGAACTATTCTATATCTTGCATTGAGAAATTAGTGAATCCTTCTTGCTCACATGACCTCCGGGTCAACAACACACAACGTTTTACATTTTAAAGGAACACTGCTACAAGACTTCTTGCTACAGAAGGATAACTGCTCACCTTAGGCGGTTCTTTCTGCTGGGCAGCTCTGCCAAAATACCAGGCCGGAACAGGGAATTGTTGTCTTGACACTTGACCACCACACGAGCACCGACATACAGCTGCTCCAACCTCGGTGTGGTGTCAAAGGCAATGTGGTGGCCTGACACAAGGCTCCTCCCCTTTTCTTCAAAACTAACTTTGTACTTTAATCGTCCGTCTTCTGCAAATGAAGAAATGTCAATGAGTGGAACTGGTGAAATCAACATTGTGATTACTTACGTCAAATTGCTTTTCATGCACTTATATTACACTGAACGCAGACTTAAACAGGTCATATTATGCTTTTGGTGTTTTTGCCTTTCCTTTACTGTTTTATTTCGCATTTTTGTGCATGTAAAAGGTCTGCATAGTGAATAAGCCCAAAGTCCACGCCGAAGGGAGTTACTCTCTCCCACAGAACACTGCCTGAAACGCCTGGTTTGGAGTCGAGCCTTCAATTCTGTAACTTGTGTCAATCACCTACCCTTAAACAATTTTCTTACCTTTTGTTATCATGTCCACAATTTTTCCCCGTTGCCATCTCATGGGCCCCCTCTTCGCCAGGACAATCATGTCCACGTTGACCTCTTCCTCTGGCAAGTTAGGACGGATCTTTGTGGTTTCACTCGAAGAATGGGAAAAAGCTGATGATACGATGACTGGGGCTGGTTCTGACACTGTGGGAAAAACAAAATGTTTTCATTCAACATGCTTGAGGGATTGGAAAATACGCATAGCTTGTCATGAGTATTTTCAGGAAAATAAATATGTATGCACCATCATAGAGGTCAAGGGAAGAATTTTCACCCTCTGGTTCACACTGCATATCAGAATCAGAGCTGCTGAGGGATTCGTCTTCACTGTAGAACTGCGGAGGAGTTGGTGGTCGCAGGGCGCTGATCTTATAATCGGGGAGTCTGGTCAAAACCACCACCGCTTCTTTTATTACACCGAGAGAGTCAGAACTGTCCTCCAGTTGTGTTTTGTTGCTGGGAGTTGCACTTGTGGAGGGAACAGACTCAAACTGGGAAGGAGACATATTTTCTGCAAAGAAAAAAACATTGTTGGAACTGAAAGACATGTTTTAAACTATACATTCTAAATAGTTGCTGCTTATAGCTACTCAAATATATGGATTTGGAGCTTGTTCGTTCCAGAAAATCAGTATAAAGTAAAATGAATATTTTTATTTATGAGTGAAGGACATCACTTTGTGTTTTTTCCACTACTTTTTGGACATTTCTTACATTAGGCAAACATTTTATTAATCAAGAAAGTAGTTAATTGATAAGTCAGCTTGTTTATTTTCCAGTTAACACATTCATATCCACTTACCATCATCATCTCTTTCCTCTCTAGATTCTGTCTTTCTCTTGTTGTCTACCCCAGACTGGTGGACCTGAGAGATTCTCGTCTCCATCTCAGCCACCTCCATAATCACTGCAACATAAAATAAGGGTTTTGAAATCCAGGAGATACCCCATAACATACTGTGTGAGTGGAAGAGCCAGCTGTAAGGACACAGACTGCTCACCAGAGCCTGGTCATTCTATTGGCATGGTCAGCAAATCATCATATATTATCCCATATTATTGTTTTAATCCAACATGTGGGATGATCCGTTTTCGTAGCTGTTTGAGTCCTACTGCATGTATGTTACGTGCAGGTACAGTAGTTAGATATCTAATCGCCATGGAGAAGATCCTGCCCAATTTAGGTTTCGTTTTAGCAGTAAATGGTCATTATCGCGTGAAAGGACCAGGATACAGGAGCTTTGGTGCGTTTAACTTACTGACTTATTGTTTTAATAACATCATTTGACAGAAACTAGCTCGTTTGTACCTTTTAGAAAGTTTAGCAGCTATCATTTAAAACCTGGAGACGTGGCGTTAATACTTGTGCCACGACTTGACAGCTTACCTGTTGTTGTGAACTGATTATCCGCTTCAAAGCGACTAAAGTCTGTTCTCCACAATGTGACACTCAGCCAGCTGACGTCAATAATATTTAAGCCCCCGCTGCTAGCTCGGAAGTTAGCACTAAAAACTACGACAGGTTTAAGAGGCACACAGTTAAACCGCCGTCTCGTTTTGTTATCGCGGCTGTTTGAAATTGTGCACAATTACTTTCAGTTTTGTCCTGCTACGTATTCGAATAAATTAGCATAAACGGGTCTTCCTCCATTTTAACTTCCTGTTTTTCTTCTTCGTCGTCGTCGTCGTCTTCTTCTTCTTCTTCATGTGTTTTATGGCGGTTGGACAACATTTTGGCACATTACCGCCACCATCTGGTGTGGAGTGGGCATCGGCAATCCAATTTCCATTTACTAATTCTTATAATGAAAGGAAAATAATAATAATAATAAATATAATAATAATAATAATAATAATAATAATAATAATAATAATAATAATATGATAACAAAATGTAAAATAAACTATTAATAATTAATAAATCAGATTATCTCTATCAAGTTCACCCTGCTGGAAAACTGCAGCAGGGCTTGATAACATTTCTCACTTAAACCTCTTTGTAAAATGTCTCTTAACTTCATTTCTTTAAGGTTCTGTATAAGCTTCCCTTCCTTCAGCATCATATTTTGTACAATAACAATTTCCCACCGTCTTCTCTTGGTCACAAAAGTCACATCTTGTGATGTTGTTACTAAACGCTGTCTTTGACTGTTAAATTTATAGTTTTATATAGGCCAATACTATGCAGATATGCCATCAATGTCTCCCTTTTTAGTCCAGTTATTCAGCTTCTTCTTCTTCTGCTTCGACATTCAGTGTTGTAAAAAGTGCCAAAAGTCACGCTTGAGTAAAAGTCGTTAGGCAGGCTATCTCATATTACATGTACCTCAGTATGAAAAGTAATTTTCTGGCAAAAAAAAATGTAGGCAACTTAAGTATCAATAGTACATGTAAAACTAACTCAGAGGCAACATCACATGCAAATGGTGATATCGAGCTGAATAGTCAAAGCAGTGTCATTATTATTTGCATTCCAGAAGCAAGACCAGGATCTTTTTTTTATTAAACAATTAAAAATGGAACTTGTGTGTCATGCGAGAGCAGGAGTTCAGTCCCCATGATTTCTCTCAGCAACAGGGTCTGAAAGATTTCTCGTCCTTAAAGCTTTGGAGGATATCTACTGAGGAGGATGTTTCATGTAATTTCACAAATATGTTAATTCGCTTTCCTTAGTATGATACAGCCGCATTATTTAGGACAAAATAAAGTATAAAAAGTAGATAATTGCTCCTGAGATTGGCAGATACTTGAACGTGATATGGTCATTGTTATTTTCCAACTGAGCTCTTTGACAAACTAAATCTTGCCGTCAGCAGTTAAAACAGAAGCTCCGGGTCAGGTTTCTTGATGCCGTGGTCCCCTGGGAGTGTGCTCTGTAGGTCCATTCAGTCAGAAACACTCAAACACAACCCGATACATGTCTTGTGACGTCCCCGAGAGTGTCATGACGACTCCCTTTTGTTCAGAAGTGGCCTGATTCTGAAAGCTGCACGGTCAAAAAACGCATATTTCTACAGACAAGAGTGTAACTTCCTGCCCAGTTCTATTGACTTATTTCCCCCTCCCCCTCTTTCTCAGGTGATCTGCTCCTCCTGGTAGGTGGAGGTGGAAATCGAGCCGTAGGGATCCACCACGGTCTGGGCACAGCGCACCACCGTCACCAGCAGGAAGAAACACAGGAGGAAGAGGAAGAAGAGCGCAAAGCCAAGGTCCACGTCCACCTCAAAGGGCCTCGCAGGGAGAGCAGCCCGGTCCATGTGGCCGATGGCGATGACAGCTGATCACCGTTTAACTCTTCCCTCTCCTTGTCGGTTCAGTAGGATGGGTGTGGGCACATGTGCTCTTGAGATGACGGTGATTTGATTTGGGAAATGGAAAACAAAAAGACAAACGAAGATTATAAAGGTTGCAGCAAGCTTCTGGGTGCAGAGACGGCACATGGGATATGCGCTGACACTTTTAGCTTAGCATCTACAGTGAAGATTTAGGCTAAAGAAAGGGCGATAATAACATCTTTTCAAATCAGTTTTGATTCTCGATGCTTTCAGAGACATGGAAAGCGTCGGACAGGCTGTATGGAGCGATTCCCCCCCCCAAAACATGACAATTGGCATTGATTAAAATTGTACTCCACCAATTTAACACTGCATGAAATCATATTACCCATACGGGCACCTCTACCACTGACAGCTGAGTCAGAGATTTGGTTGTGCTATGCTAGTAGCAGCTAATGTAGCCTTTAGCTGCTAGCCTTAGACAGAGATGGTGAGGTCTGGTAAACTCAAATCTTTCTAACTCCATAAAAACAGATTTTACTTTCCATTTTCAAACTTGTAGTCTTCAGTCAAGTGAAGCTGACGCAAGTGACATAACTTGAGGCAATTTATGAGATTTCATGACCCTCGAGAGCCAAAAAAAGGTTTCATACAACTTTTCTCGTAGTAAAAGTAGTACTCCCAAAAGATCTGTGACAGACAATGATGTGGAAAAAGTTCCCCTGTAATGAATTCCACATGTCAGACAATCAAAAAATCCTGCAGCAGTGAAACTGCTTTTGAACTTTGCTCAAGCAGTAAATTTCCCTGAAATGACTCCCTCAATTCAATCCTACATCTTTTGGTCTGTAAAATTATAAGCCAAGATATTGCTTGTTACCTCTGCCAAGAAGGTTTTCTTTTAACCCGTGTCCATTTGTTTGTCGGTCGGTTGGTTTGTAAGGAGGAGGACACAAAAACCACAACACAGATTTCTACAAAGCTTGGACAGTGGATGGGTCTCGTCCCAGAACAGACCCCATAAACCTTTGGTGTGGATCCAGGTAAAGGGACGGACTCCCTCTCATAATAATGTGTGACTCTTGAAAAAAAAAAAAGCAGGCGTATTCAGGTGACTGGTTTCCACCAGTGAGTGCAGTTTGTTGTGGCTCCCAGATCTGGTGAAGTTAAATTATGGTTATGTAATCATGGGTGGTTCGAAATTTAGAGTGATACAGGATTAAGTTTCATTATAAATTAGGCTTGATTAAACTTAAGAGGGCTGCTGGACCTCGGCAGAGGTATGCACTCTATGGAGTGCCATTCTAATTCTTTATTGTGCTCCATATTCTAGAAGCTAAACACTTACAATATTAAAAGAAGTTGTGAATAGGTTTCTGTTGACCGAGGCCTACTATTAGATCAATCATCTTTTCAGCTCTACTGTTATATATATATTTTTGACAAGGTAAACACACCCATAACATGTTCTTCTGAGATATTTCAAAGCCTTACAGATAGATTAGCTCTCACCAAATTAATTAACAAAACTTTACGAGAAGACAAAGTTGTTTAAAACTGATTCAAGAAGCAGTTTTAATCACTTTAAGTCGAGATTTTACAGAGAACCAACTGACAAAACATACGAACAATTAATTTAAAGAAATCATTTCAAACTCACCATTCTACATTGTCATCGGTGACCCAGGTGTCCGCGTCTGTAGAGTCCTTCCACCACCCATCCACACCTTTGAGGAGTCTTCATAGCATCTTCGTCTCGTGTCCCTCTGAGGTTCCCTCTTACTCCAGTTACATAAGACCGTCATCAGTTACCAAAGGCTTTACTGTCCCCTTCCTCACATGATCATCACAGGAAAAATGAGCAGCCCACAAATTAGCTCCTGCGCACACACACACAGTCACACACACGCAAGATACACAAGCATACACTTGCACCTTGCAACCTCCCCCTGGTGTGTAAAGCCTTTATTAATACTTAAGCAGGAATTGAATAACGGTCTACACAGTTCACAAGTGAATCAAACACCCCACAGCTTTTGTTCTGCTGTCAGAAGGACCTTCATCGCTGTCACCAACTGGGTTTCGCACCTCTATTAACTCAAGCACCTCGGGCGACAATGAGCTTATTCATTATACAAGGCTTAAAAGGCAACACAGGAAGGAGGAGAAGGAGGCAAAGATTTTTTAGGAGGACTGGACGCCGAAGGGGGGGCGTGGAGAGGAAAACACAGACGCTGGAGCAGGAGAAACAGGAGATGCATTAGCAATTAAATTGCCAGATGCAAGAGCTGGGTGGAAATTGACCCTGCCGCTTTAAAATGGAGATTGTTACAGTGAGGCTGCCAGTGACAAGCACAGCGTGGAGGCCGAAGTGCAGGGCACCGAGGTAAAGTGATCCCACTCCATATGCAATTAGCCAAGGAGGCCTTTGAGACTGCAGCCAAAATACTGTAAGAGGAAAGCGTCAGCGGAAGGAGGAAGAAACAAGAACTGGTTTCCTTTTAAGGCGCATGAATAAGAAGCCCACACCGATCAATCTCAAACTGTCCGACTGGACCAAGAACAACTGTCACTCCAGGGTCATTAAGCAAACATGTGAGACACTATTGGCAACAGCTGGCACCCCAAAAAGTGTGGCAGCCAGGTCGTGCTCAGCGTGCCACCACTACACTATGCCATCTGATATTGTAATGACTCCACGGTGCCTTCAGGTCTACCCTACACCAGCGGAACCAATAACTGATGGATGATGCTCAGGTCTCCACTTCAGCACTGACAGAATATCTCCGAGGCAGTGTTTTTATGTCACTGTCACCGCCGAGGCACACCTTTCGGCTTCTGAATTATGGCTGCATCATTTGCACTCCATCTGAGGCACAAAAACTGTACGCGCCCTCAAAATGTCAAGGAGGATCAGGACAATCAAAAGCCTTAAATAAGAACGCGCCGAGTTTCTGAGTAAAATTATTCAAAAAACGCAATATCGCTGCAGCAACCGCCTCAAGATGTGCCGAACAAGTTCTAGTGAGTAGTTTTTGCAAAGACACATTTTTCAAACATTTGTCATTAAATTAAAATCATTAAGCTAAAGATGAAGGGTTTTTTTGTATTAAAAGTAAAAACAAACTAACACATTTTCAGTTTATTATTGCACATGAAAAAGTAGCATCAAAACAGTTGCAATTTGTTTTTCTGTTGAGGGAAAACCTTAGAAAAGCTCTTTATCATCAGTTCATTGTCCTAATAACTTAATAAAAACCTGACTAAATCATTAAGAAACTGCAAAGGACACAGAATAGTTATCCACACTTATCTTTATCGACATCGTCATCATGATTTTACATCTGAGCAACATATTATGCAGAGTAAAAACACTTCGTGTAGAAGCGAAGCTCTTTAGAGGGAGCTGCATGTGATTGGTCGTCCTGAGCCGAGGAAAGTTAGAGGCCCAAAGCGTTACAGTGCGCTGACTGTCGGATGTGTTGGGGCACAAAGACAACAGAAATAAAGACAAAGGGACAAAAATTATATATTTATATTTTTTTTTACAATCAACGCTTGAAATGATAAAGGCACTTGCAAATGACATGGTAGTACGAAATGTAAACCATACTTTGGTGTTTCATTTTTACTTAAGATTTCATTAAACGTTTCTTTTCTTTTTACAAAATGAACCAAAACACTGACAGAGAGGAAGATCTTGGGTAGGTAATCAGAATAAATATGAAACTACATTTCAATCTCTGAACTAAAAAGAAATCAGGTTTGAATTTGAATCAAACACTTATACTAAGCTTTTTTTTTTACTAAATATTTAGTCAACGCTGATCCATAGTAGAAACCATAAAGTGCATCTTTGGATTGATGGCAAAAAAAAAACAAAACACTGAATGGAAATGCTATTGACCCGTCAAGCCCGGAAAGAATTCACAAACAGTTACTGATTGATTTGGGCTATACTCGTACAAATTGCTCCCAAATTTAAACCGTTGACTGGACTGAAAACAAATGAAACATTAAGCAAAATAAAAATCATACAACTAAAAATATTTTAGGTATAAACAAAACAGACATTTAAAATTATCTCTGTGCCGTTTTCTTCCCAAAAAGGCAAAGCATTTCAGACAAACTTCTACAAAAGGCACATTTCAACAGATGTAGCAGATGTAGCATCTTCTCACGCTCTTTCAGACTGTTAAAAAATATTATTTACCACCACTTATTATTTCGTTTTGAACACTATTCGAACAAATATATTTTAGCAAAACCACTGGCATGAACCAAACAGACAAAGTGGCAGCTGCAGCAAGTAACTTGCGAGAATTCAGTATTAATTAATACTTCAGTAAATAGTCCTAAATCAGGTATGGTCCACAGAGAGACATCGTTGTCGCATTCGCCTTAGTGCTCCTCAAAATGTGGTTATTTTGAGCAAAAATCAGTCAGGTTTAAGGGCAGTGATATTCAGAAGAGTTTTAACAGACTGTGCAGGAAGAAAACACCTGTCCTAACCACAGAGTCTCTCTAAAACACTTCTACTAAAACACAAAGCGACAAGCAGGCAGGTTCGGCATGAGGCAACTTGGTCAACAGCACAAAATCTTGGTAAGAGAAAAGAGGAAAAGGTGTAACGAGATCATTGTTGTTCTCCATCGCAGTCTTCCTCCACAGAGAAGTGAAATTAACCACGTCAAACTACCGGGTCATCAGAAAAAGGGATTATAGAAAAATGTATGTGTGTGTGTGTGTGTATTTGTGTGTGAGTATTTGTGTGTGCTGTCACTTTCAAGATCCCGCGCTCCTGTTCTTTGGCTTTCAGGCAAGGGCCACATGTGAGGGCCCGTCGTCAGCCTCGTCTCCACTGGTCACAGTCCAATCAGTCCCTCTTACTGTGGTTGTTGTTGATGGCCGTGTGGCCATTCTGCACGTGGCCGTTTTTAGATTTTTCCCTCAGCTCGCGATCAGCGCCTTCATCTTCCGACTCGGTCTCCTCTTTGTCGCTCCGCTCGTCCTCAACGATTTGCTGTCAGAAAAAAGAAAATAACAGAAATTGAGAAAATGTGAACAGTTGCCAGCTTGAGATGAATGTTTTGTATGGTGGATGGGGGGGGGAATTGAAAGTAGCGGTTCATACGTTGCCTGGCAGGAATTTGACGACCATGCGCAAGATGAGCACGGCCCAGAAGATGTGCAGAACCTGCAGCACCAACATTAGCCCATTGAAGAAGTAGAAGCCGAAAAAGGGGGAGTAGAGTGTCAGGGGGTACACCAACGTCGTATGTATGATCCTGGACGAGAGGACAAAGGCAGAACAGAGAGTCCAGTCAGAGCCACCTACAGTCGCCATCAAAAGCCCATTGAGAGGGGCCAGGACTGTACACAATGTGTCTGTTGTTACATCTTCATTACATTGTTGCTCAAGTTTTCAGCAAATTCAGCTAAAAAAAAAAAACCCTGACATTTCTGCAAAATGTCTCAATCAACTACCTGTGTGCTAATGTATTCAACAAGAAATTAAAATCAAGCATAACTCTGACACATCATGACATTTCATTGCTGCTTACCACTTAAAATGTCTTTTGAACAACACAGCTGCAACCAGGGACATGATGGTATGAACACCCCCGCTTGTAATATTTTACATTTTGGAGGCTTTTTCGGAGTGGAGGCATGTTGCAGTGAATGGCAGCACAACATAAATGTTATCTACAGTAGCAGAGGCAGAAACTGCAGCTCTAAAAAGGATGATACTGGTGTTATTTCTGGTGCTTCTTATTGCCAACAAATCCCATGAAAAAACCGGCACAAAACTTTAAGTTGAGTTAACTTCTTAAAACAGCTGGTGAGCGTCATTTCTAACATCTGTTTTTCAGCTCTGGATTAATATTTATTAGTTAATATCCATTTGATGCAATGGTGAGCTCAGTGTATGTGTGATTGATTCATAATAAAATACAGTGCCTATGTTTTACAAGAACAGAAAGAAGAAAAGTGTTACCCAGTGATTAAGTGTGTCTCACTCGTGTGTTTTTAACATGTAAACTCTATGAAACAAACTTTGCCTATCGACAGACAACACTAACAATAAATTCATTGTTTGTGGTGGCATTCGATGGAATTTGTTAACAATGAAAAGGGCAGGGCTGCTCACATTGGGGCCTGAGGATCAAAGTTAGTGTTGTGCAGGAATTCAGTTTATTTACTGAACTTGGGACGCTCGTAACATCTTTTATCTTAACAATATAATTCATAGGTGTGGCCCAACATTAAGTTTCAGTTCAAAAGTTTGGGCACCACTGCTTGAAGGTTTACATGAAAAATCAGTTCAGCCATCATCGCATCTTCTCCTGTTTTTACATGTCAGTTCCTCCACCTGGGCCAAGCATTAAAAACATTTTAATTTTTATTCAGGGTTTTTAAACTGAACATTGTTAGGGAGTGCCTCATTAAAAAAAAAAAAAATCTACTGTGCTTTTACCAAATATGTGCAAAGCAAGCTAAAAATATGTGGCCGTTGCGCTCATCGACATGACTCATGACTCATTACAGTTTCAGCAATATCATATGACATCATCCTTTGTCTTTTACCAGAAGGGGAGGATTACGAGGCGGGTGACGATGAAAACTGCAGCAAACATGGTGAACATGAAGTTGCAGGTTTTCCTCCAGTCTGCGTAGTTGAACATTTTGGCTGCCTGGAACAAAAAGAGAGAGAGAGATTTTCAGAGTGTGACCTTTTCATGTTTTCTCCTCTAGAGGGCAGACAGGGAACTGTGTGAGGTGTTCTGACCTGAACATCATCAAGATATTATTTTTTGTGTACAGCTGACAATATTACTTTAAATGTTAAATCAATTAAATGCTCTTTTTTCTGCCACTCTCTCTCTTACCTCCATTAGATAGTCAGCGGAATCATGCACCACCATGATCAAAGTCCCTCCCCGGATGTAGTTGACCAGCCAGGAGAAACCGATGAGGGTAATGGTGGCTACGTGGTGAATTATCTGCTCTTTGAAATCCTGTGGAGAAAAACAAGAGACAGAAAAAGACAGCATAAAAACAGAATCCAACATTGTTCGGTCACTTATTGATCAGGCTGTAAACACTGGTCACTCATCGACAGCGTGTGTCAGGCTGAATTTGGATTTACAAATGATTAACTCTCGGCACATAGCACATTATATGGCTTTACCGCTATAAAAGGGAACTGAATCCATGTGCAATGGCAAATAAAGGAACTTTACAAGAAGCCACGGAAGAATTTCTCACATTACAGGCTGATTTCAACACAGGGGACCTCTGGGTGAAGTCCTGTTGTTTTGGTTAAAAAGATTTAGTTCATTGCATCTGTGAGCTGCTACCAAGGCCGCGCAATTTGCTGATAGGCTCGAATATGTGCCGCCTTGCACAACAATGTTCAGACCAGTAGACAACATGGTCAGTCTGTCTCTAAACTGTGATTCCCCCACAGAGCTATGGTTACACATTAACTCTCAGGCCACCTCCAGGTGCAACATCCCCGACAGGACAATACAGTTTCACTCACTTCGACTTTACCAAACTGACAACATTGAAGAGATGAGTTGAATTGAACATTAGCTTTAATGGCATTCTGAATGCTGACAGCTCCACTCAATACAGTGCATAAAGTCAGGACATCTTAATGGAGAAATCAATGCCTAAACCTCAAAATACACTCCCAACACAACAGATCATTCTCATTATTCTGTGCACTCAGCCGGTGATCTCCCCTGATGGAGGGTTTCAGAGGGGTTTCACAGTACCGAGCTAACGAAGTTAAGGAGGCAAGTCTGTATCACTTACCTTACGTTTGACATCCGATGCTACGCTAAAAAGCAGCGACAAATAGAAGCCTAATTCGATCATGTAGTACCAGTACTGTGAAGGCAACAGAGGCTGGAAGGAAAGAGAAAGAAAAAAAAAAGCTGTTGGAATAACATGCTGACAATACTTTTACCTTTCAGTGAGTTAAGTAATTTGTTATCAAATGTAAATTATTTTCAAAATCTGCAGACAAAATGGTACATACATTTGTTTAATAGGAGACATATTATGCTCATTAGGGTTCAAATGCTGACATACCATTTTCGGGAAGTCATCCCACATCAGCTTCATATCGTGGAACCATGGTTTCTGAGGTGAGATAAAGACAGTTCAGGTGTGTTATCAAACAGTGTGTCTGCTACGGCTACGATGTAATAATTCAGTTTTTACACTTTTGTTAAGCATTCCTAAAGTGTAGCAAACAGAATGTCCTTTTTTATTCTGTAGAAAAAACAAGTCAGTAGATCAGCAAATGTGTTTCCAGTTAGGACCATTTCAAGGTTATATCCAGTAAAATGACAAATCTGTACTATGAGTATTAAGCAGATTCTGATACATTACTCACATCAACAAGGACTGCAAGGCCAGCAAAGAAAGCAAGAAGGTAAAAGGTAAATCTCCAACTGTAAGAGAATACACAGCAATCTCAGAAATCCCATTCATCTTAAACCTTATTTCAGACAGCCAGCACACCCTCCCATCTGTACAAAGATTTTGGGTTCAAGGTGTGCTGTGCTCATGTTGGCGCTGAAAATGAAATAAATAGACTTTGTAATACAAGGAAAGGATAAACAAACTAACTGATTATGAGAAACACCTGGATTGCCTTCGATGTGTTTTCACATTCGCAGTATTTTTCTGCTTGTGTGTACAGTATGTATCCTCGTATCATGTGGACTGTTTTTGCAACAGAATTTGAGGAATGCATTGTGGGTGTTTCAGTGTTGGAAGCCAACACAGTGATGGTGAAAGAACCATCAGTGCACCAGGGAACACTTAAATTGATTTAAATCATTTATGATGTTCTGCAGTAGCAGCTACTACCAACAGCTTGACAACAACACATTCAACACTCCACCAAAACATTTGCTGCTTTCACACCAGATGCACGAAGAAGTGCAGCAGGTTTCTCATCTACCGCTTTCAGATGATTGAATTGCTTTGTAAAAAGGTTCACATGTTTTGTAATTCACCAGAAAAATGCAAAGATTAGAGCAAAGTAGAGAAAATAAAGATGATTTTGCATTGCAGAAATTGATTTTTTTGTTTTTCCTATGCAGTTAATCAGTGAACCCCTGCAGGTGTCCCGACCCCCAGCTGGGGAAATGCTGCTTTAAAGGATCTGCACGTCATGACTTCTGCGAAAGCCAGTTTGAGCAAAAATATCACTTAATTACAAAGTAAAACACTATTAAACTCCATTTCCTTGTGACTTTACTGTTAGTGGTTCGGTTTTCCAATCCAAACACACCATGGAAAAAAAGACATTTTTAAGCAAGTGAGAGGCGTCTTTTACTTAAAGTTTCTGATTCAGAGCAGAGGAACAGGCTGTTTACACCTGGCGTTAACATGCGTCTCGGGTGATCCAAACACAAGCCACAACTACTGGAAAAATGGATTACATTACATCAGAATTTAACTGTAATACAAATTATGTGTTTGGGCAGATGTTTGTGAAAAACACTACAGGTTTCAGCTAATTTCATCATTTAACAGTTAAATGATGAAATCTGGCAATCTAGTTAAATTTTAACTAGTAACCACAGTTAATACGATACTATTGCCAGAGTCCCTCAAAAAATGTCTAATGTCTGAAAGAGTTGTTGAGTGAGGAGAAACTTACAGAACTTTACAAAACATAGCTATAGCAAATTTAAAATCATTTGTGCTTTTTTTGTAAATTTGACATCAAATGCAATACAGGCACACTATTTCTTGTGCAAAGTCATCTTGTAGCAGCATTGCTGTACCAACCTGTCTACTTCCATGTGTCAGGTTTGACTAATTTCACCAAATATACTAGATCTATGAAACATGCCAAATTATGCATATAAAGCAAACAGTAACCATAATTGGCTATTTCTTTGTTGCCTGTGGACAAGGTCCCAAGACTCCCTGAAAATTTTGTGAGTTGTTGAGTCAGGAGAAACCTTTTAAACTTTGTGAAATGCTGTCTCTGACAAATTCACTAATTCTGACTTAATTATTTGGGCCTTCTTGTAAATCCGGCAAATGTTATGCATGAAATTATTTCCTTCTTTGTGTAAAAAACATTGTGTCAATTTATCCCTGTGAAGTGAGATCTGGTGCATGTTAATGCCAGGTATAATCATATTAAATTGAAGATAGAAAGTGAGTTAAATTGGATGATTGGCTAAAGATGTGCAGATACCATGCTTCCTGAAATTTTTTGAGCTTGCTGGGCCGGTCCTGGTTTCTCCGCTGCCTGAACCACCTCTGGACCTGTCGCACTGAACAGCCCGTCTGTTTACTTAAACTCTCTATGGAGCTCTGTCAACAAAAGCAGGATAAGGAAAGAAGAGTCAGAACTGTCTTTAATGATTGGAGTCATAAAATGATGGTAGTTCACTCGTGGCATTTCTTGCTTTTTCATCCTTTTGCACCACAAACACCAACATCTCTGCCTTCTATGATTAGACTCAAGTTATTGCCAAAGGACACAGTATGTATGAGGCAGCACTAGTTTCCTGAAGTATGCAGGATGATTACCTGTGTAGGATGCTTTGATGTGCTGCAGAAATAGGCCTCCAGGACAGGATTTGGAGGAGCACAAACACGCTTCTTGTCACTCACTCCCAGCAGGGAGGCGAGAGGAGTCGCTACAGTCCTGGAAAGATGACAACACGGTTTCATCATCTCAAATTTGTCAGAAGGAAACATGCAAATCAGATAGACAGAGAGGCAGGTTAACAGCCAAATGTCACTGTGACAAGACATAAAAGAGTCACCGCTGGAGATGACTCACTTCTCAAATATTTGTCTGATGACCAGGAAGCAGAGAGCGATGGGTACGGTAGCCCAGAGGTCCTTTGGTTTAGGGAACACTTTGCCATCGTGGTCCTTCAGGTCATGCCAGCCGTGGCCTTCAGGAAACCAAATCCAGTCCGCCCATATCATCTCACTCAGCCAAGACAACATCCTGAAGTAGGAGAAGTAGGGAGAGAAAAGGATCTGTGAGGTTTTTGTATCATGCAGAAGGAAATTAAGAGGCATTAAAAAAGAAGAATTTGTCTTCTTGGTGGTTTCCACTCAGATTTTCCATTAGATAAATTTAGCAGCTCACTCAGCTGTGACAGTATCCTGACAGGAAATAGAGGAAACAGAGTGGGTTGAGAGAAATGAGTATTGATTGAAAGTGATTAATCTCACAGGGCATCTGCAACAAGCATCGTTTCTGGGCGCTTCCTGTCCAGATCAAGGGGAATGACAGAGGGAGGATTTTGGTGTTTGGCACACAATACAATCAGAAGGCCGACGGGAATTCATTTAGAGCTCTAACCTCGACCTCATTTTGGCATTATTTCCACCCCTTGAAAAACATCCTTTTCTGCAATAGGATGACATATTTACTCCGAAGAAAGGGCTGAGCTCGAAATCACTGCCTAATTCACTCATTCTCTACTGCTCATATAGTGGACGCTCTATGGTTTACTGAATAGTCCACATAAAACTGAGATGACATCATCATTTTATATCATCACTGCCAGATGTAGGCTGTAGGTCATTTGTGCACCTGTAAAATGCAAAACATTGGATTGTGGAATTGTTAACGGAAAGTAGTGCACGTGCCATGGACATGTTTGGTGGCGGTGTTTTGTTTTTTTGGATGTTCGCCTGAGACACATTTTGTTTTTTTGGATGTTCGCCTGAGACACAAGTCTTTCAATTCTAAAAATATTTTTCACAGAGCAAGCTGACGAATCCTGCTCACCTAAAGGGGAATTAGGGTATTTTTTAAAACCTGGGCCCTATATTTACGTATTGTGGCGTGTAATACTGACCAAAGGTTTTTTAATCTGTTTATTAGATCACCTCAACTGCCTAGTACAACTAGTACAGACAGCCGTTATCCCCAATGGATTACTTATAATCACTTTTTTGATGACCTGCCCTTTCATCTGGTGTCCACTATCATTAATACTTTGCTTTATGACATAATACCTGCAAACTTTATCACATTCCCATCAGCCTCAGCTGTACTCAGTGAATTTAGTGCTAATTAGCTAACTTTATTATTTCAGCATCAGCACATCCTCACACAACTGTTGGCATGGCTGTCCACTCTTTAATCTTGTAAAGGTTGACATTTGATTGTCCTCATGTTGTGCTCATAGCAAAAACAACATGTCTGGCTTGGTTCGTGGTAAACTGGATACCTTGAAACCAAAGACATTCTTTGGTATTCAAGTGCAGAAACCACAACAGGATGCAGTCAACCGACCTGTGACGACATCTGTGTTGCTGTAATCACACTTGGTCACCTGTGGACTTTTACAATGTCATATCAGCAGATGTCGCTCATCATGTTACCTAATTTTACTGCTGCACCTTGTTTGTGTAACAGTTTTTTCCGAGCATCCATCTGAGGGAAATCATTGAAGAGGGAAATTCAGGTCGTCACACATTTCCTTACAGATCCTTTAACAAGGGATGTGTGGTGCGTGTGGACTTTAACCCGGTATAAGCTTACTATGATGCAGTGTAACTGGGGAAGACTGCCTTTGTTAGCAGAGGAGTTTCAATTCAACAGGATCTATGTGGCAGCTTTACAGACAAACTGCCTCACCTTGTTACAACAGGAGTGAAGTATCAACTACCCTGTTTGTAAAAGTTAATAAGTGCGTGGATTTTAGTGAACTTGCTGACTCCCGTTTGTTGCCGGGCATGTCAGAAATCTATAAACTTTTATTTTTGCTCACTGAAATAGAAATGTCTAACTTTCTCACAATGTGTCGATGTTATGATTAAAACTTTTAAATGCTTCAAACAGAGAACAGAAAATAGGTTTTCCGTGGATTTTGTTAAAATGTGTTAACGAGGGCACGTTTTTTATTCAGTCCTGAGGGGAATGATGGGATTTGGGTGAACGCACAGAGGGTTTTTCTGTCTAACAGGGGGAACTGGAAACCAACCTTAGGGCTGCACAAGCTCTCAGGGGTACAGAACACCTTTTAAATGCAAAGTACAGGTTGTTCTTCTGCAGCATTACCAAAACACGTGACATTAAAAGCAACCAGGAGTAAAGAGTATACAGTTTATGTGCAGTAGATTTAGTTCCTATTTTGCATTCTTTTCTTAGTTAGTTTTATATACACTTCTATAATTCATTAATTTCTATACTGGTCTGTATCTTATCTCCCTTCATCTCTAGATGTCAGTGTGCCACAGGTGACAGTATTAATGGTGTATGATCTCCTCAACTGTTTACTCACTGAAGGGAGGAGATCAATAGTTGGCAGAAGAACAGGTCAGCACCAACAGCTTAGCAGGTGCAACTGCTGCAAGCTAAAATAAACTTGCATTTAATTTTGTTCGCCAAGCTATGCTGACTCATCATTCAGCACGAAGTGTAACAAACAATGAGACCAGTGGCTTAGATTAGACCTTTGAACGTTTTTAAATAAATCACATTTTGGATTAAAAAAAGCACAAAATGACAGACATGTGCCCACATTGTATGCGATTCTATTCCTGAATATGTTTGTATTGGTTTGTTGTATTATCCTCCATCTGTTCCTATTTTATCTGGTATTAACATATCATTCAGTCCAGTATCATCAGTCCCCACTCTGCTAAAGTGCTTGCACATTTCCAGCTTCAGGACAGTTTTTGATTAGACCAAAGTGCACTGTGCCACTCTGGCACCACTGGTTTAGTTATCTGGTACGGGAGTGTTTTTTTTGGAGAGGTAACAAGATGAGTGACTTCAGCTTCACCCCAATGTCATGCTGTACTATCCTCACTGCTGTCTGACACTCTACAGTGTACCTTTGTGTCCAACTGTTTCATCCTCACTTAATAACTCTTACCTCCTCTAACTGTGTCAATGGTATACAAAAATGTTCAGCAAGATAATCCTTATAAATTAAAACCACATAATTTTTGAAGCGTAAATGACATGGTTCGAAGTAAAAAGCTAAGCTTAGGCTATAAACGACCTACAACATCACCACCACCACTAAGCTTTCTATACACTACACTATACACACCTCACTATATATTGATCAATAAGTTGTAAAGTTAGAGTAGGAATAGCTTGCAACTAAAGTCCACCTGTGTAAACGAGTCTCCATGGTTGCTGCAATGGCGTTCAAATGCTATCTGATTAGTTTAAAGCTTAAAGAAATGCAAAAATGAACCAGCAAAAAGCTTAAAAGAAGAAGACCTCAAGGCAGTAAACATGGATGTAAACAGTAGCCTATGCAAATGTTATATGAGGATGGAAATGCATTTAATTTTTTTGTTAGCAATGCAGGATACACAAAAAATGTGTTTTGGTAAGTAACACTGAAGGTAAATTCAGAAGCTTGCCAATTCAAGACCCACCCTCCCTGTTATATTTCTTATTGCTTTAAAACACTTTAACGTCGCTTTACCATCTATAATGTGCAAATATTATCATTTTGGAGCCTGACTAAGGAACAACATTAAAATGTAACAGTTGAAAGCCAGAGTTGTAAATTCCAGTAAAATATGGTCTGGATGTGAATTTTTAATCAACATCTTCAAATAAATTAAACTGAAAAATGCTAACTGGGTTTTGAATCAATCACAAGGAGTCAGGTGTTACATGGCATCTAACCCTTTCTGCACTGTAACCTTAAATACAGTGGCATCTAAACATTGCACAAACATGAAACCACATGTGATCACTTGGGCTTATAATACCTACAGTGGCATGTGAATACAACGTGGTAAAGATATGCTCAGTAGGCTGCTTTAGTTATTAATGATAAGAGCAATAAAACAATACAAGGAGCAATATAACACAGTGGTACGTACATGTGATTTATTGATAAGGAAGCGCTATAAACGCATGATTAAGTATGGTACACTGTGCAATATAATACAGTGTAATTATACAATATAATATAATATAATGTAATATTATATAATGTAATGTAATATAATCGCACCCTAACTTCACACAATATTCATAGATGTCGTAGAGAGTATTTTACCTCGATTAAAACCTTGAAGGACGGAGGCTGTTGGACGTTGTACAGACTATAACGTTGTTGGAACCAAATTTGTGAGGTCGAACAAGTTAATAAAACTGATTACACTGATTACAAGACACAAATGAAAGCCTTGTATCGGATATATAAAATGTCATACAGTCAACGTGACAGTCTGGAATGTAAACTAAGCACATTTACTCAAGTACTGCATTTACGTAAGATTTCAAAGTACTTATACTTTACTTGAGTACTTCCATTTTCTTCTAGGCTACTTCATACAACACTGCTGAGCCTCATGTAAAGCTGGAAGCTGTGGAAAAGTTTCAACTCCAAGGTTTTAAAGGGACGCTATGTAGTTTGGGGAAAGAAATTCCAATCAGACTAGAAAGCTCTTCATTTACTTTTTTTTTTATGATTGAGCAAACTTAATAAACAAACTGTCTTTGTTTTCATGACTGAATAAACAAACACACCTTAAAGGACAACACGACTTCATGCTGTTTTACTTTGCTTATATTTGATGGACCCCGCCAGCTTTCTGGATTCAAACAGTGTTCTGGGGACCTTATTTCCTCTGACAACAGCTTATTTATTAAGTTATGAAAAAATAAATATCTGAGATTGTATTATTACCTCATTCATATTGTAATTTTTCTCCAAAACTACATAGTGCCCCTTTAAGTACATTCTATTTACTTGTATAGGTGCCTTTCACTTTTACTAAAGTCATTTCTCAACACTTAATCTTCACTTTTGACTACTTCATTCAACACAGCCTAGTCTCATGTGAGGCTGGAGGCTGTGGTAAAATCTCAACTGTGGTGTCTGAAGTTTCGCTGCTTGTGTCTGTCGCCGCTGTCTACGCTTTTTGCGTAAGCTCATGCAGGGAGTGGCTGAATGCATGGCGCAAGCGGGGAGTCTCCCGGACATAGCGGAACAGGCAGCTTGACTCACTCAGTAAGATGCAGCTTTCAACAAGTTTCCCAACACCAAACTAGAGAATTCACGCTGTGTAGGGCCATGTACACTCCTAGAACAATTTTTTCACATCACCTATTAAATGGGAGAAGGCAGGGGCGACTTTACTCATCGACATCTCGCTTACGTTAAAAAAAAAAAAAACTTTTTTTACGCATCAATAACTTGCCTCAGAGGAGATATAAACGGCCGTTTATCGTCTGGAAACAACTTCTGTATTCTCAGGCGGCAGTTAGGCTCCGTTGGTTGGGTTTCAGGGTTTTAATGACCTTCTCTTATCGCGGTGTTCCTGAGCAAACATCACCGACATGAGGACAAGCACAGGCCTGTTAGCTAGCTGATCTAAAGTTTAGCTTATCTAAAACTTTGAAGCGCGAGCGTCTCCCAACGGCTGAACCCGAGAGGGCTTCAGTACGCGCGCGTCAGCAAACTTTGACGAGTATCCCCCGATTAAAACTTCACATAAATCCTCCCGGGAGGACGACTCTCCTATTTCTGTCTAAAAATAGCAGCCGAAGGTGTGTGCCAGAGGATAAGTCTATGATTTGAGGCTTCTGAAGCAGCCCGCAGCGAAGGTTTTTCTTTACAATCTTTTTAACTGACACGACAGAATCGTCCATCACGTAACGGTGCAGTCAACTTACCTCTCGTCGCTGCACCGTGTGCTGGCAGGTACTGAAGTCTCAAAATGTACGGCGGCTCTTCTGCTGCTGCTGCTGCGGCTGCTGCTGCTTTTCTTCTGTTCCTGTTGCGGCTGAAGGGGATTTCATGTAGGTCTCGCCATCAAACACTCCAACTTTTTTTTGGTCGCTCAATGAACTGCAGTCTTCTCCTCTCTTTTCTTCTAACCTCAGGTTTGCCACATTCTCAGCAGGGGGAGAAAAAAAACTGTGTCGCACTTTTTCCTCCAAACTCTCTCTCGTGGGTGGCCCAAAGAGGAAAAACTGATGTACAGTTCTTCACTTTTCCGTCTGTTGAGAGAAATGTGAATGGGCCTCGGCTTGTTGCCGTTGAGCCGGGTAGTTGAATTGGTCGGATATAGTGCAAATTATGGCAGTATGTTAAAATTCAACCGGGGCGGGGCGGGGCTGGAGCAGGCTATTTAAAGTGACGTGTGCCGCCGCTCTGTATGAGGAGTGCTTAGTGCCACAAGGCGGCTGACAGTGGATAGAGTGGGTGCAATACAACTCATGACATCAGTGGTGGAAAGTAACTAAATACATGTGGTTAAATGTGCTTTTTTTATATACAGCTTAAAAACTTGAATTGTTACAAGAACCTACATTTTACACTTAAAATCTATGATGACTTTTTAGGGTAACATTTTATTTTTAACCACCAAATAGTGTTACATACGGAGCCCCCTAAGACTCATGGTGAGATTTTTTTAGGACTACTTTTGCGTTTCCTCACAATACATGTTTCCTTCTGTTTCCTTCTGTGCCGCTCTATTATGGATCGGCTCACAGACCTCTTTGGCCTCCCCCCCGGGCCTCTGCTGCTCCTGTCGGGGTCACTCATCCTCACTTTGCTCTCTGCTTTACCTAAGGCACAGCAGACAGTGTCGGTATGTTAATCAGCGGGGCTATTGTGGCAAATTGTGAGCTGTTTGCTGTCAATAAACACACCAGTTCTTTGGCTGTCACAGCCGCAGAGTCTCTGGGCTCGTTAAGTAGAAAAAACCGGCAGGTTGAAGAAGTCAGTGTGCTTGATCCATAATAACCTGACTCAAAAGGAACAGGAGGAAACAAGTGTTGCAAGGTAAAACAAAAATATTCCTGAGCATTTTTTGCATCCAGACCCTTAGGGGGGTCCATTTTTTCAGGATCCCCCAACACACACATCTTGATATTGATGTTTTGATATTTGACACATGATTATTACTATGCACATTTATTTAGTTTAGTGTATTTTGGTATGCATACGCAACTGGTTAGTTATCATTTTATAAGAAAAGTATAGCCCTTAAATCAAACTTTTATTCATCTGTATATTGTATATTTCATTTTGATATGTGTCTTTACTCATTCAGATTTAGATATTTGAATGTTTATAAATGTAAAATTTATATTTACAGATGTGTTTGCCTGTCTGTAAGTATTCTGTATTCACACAGGGGCCATTTTCCTCTGACAGCACCCTCTTTTACTGTGGCCGTTCTAGTTGTACTTCTCCTGCTTTTTTTTTTAGGTCATGTTCATACACACAACACTTGTAGCCCGGGGCTAGGTTGAGCCGCGTCCCATTATATTAATTGTGGCTCTCCTCAGGCTCTTCAGAAAGTAGGTGCAAGGTTAAAAGAGCAAACAAAGGACAGTACGCTGCATGCTTTGTGACAGCAGTTTTAGTTGAGGGATAAAGAGGGATATCTTTATGATGAAGGTCAACTTATCTTTAAATAACAATACATTCCAAGTCTCTGTCAACAGGCATGAGTTCCTACGCGTTGTTCTTTCAACTTAACCATTTCACATTGTTGTGTACTCTGTTTTCTGCCTTTTGGTTGCTTTCCTGGTCTTTGTTGTGTAGTATTTCAGGCTACGTACACATACATATTGAATGCTTTCCTTATCCTGTCATGGTTATGATTTGTCGAATGTTTGTAAATATAAGTTATAATAGTAGATTGTCAAGGTGCAGTTTTTGTGCAGCTGTTTTTCTCCTCAAATTGCAGCGAAGAGAATAATAACCTGGTTTCTTTTCCTCTTCCTACAATGGCTATGTGGCATTAAAAACCTCTCATACACCCAGGCATGCAGGAGAAGGCCAAGGCGTGTTTGGACTCATCTGACCAAACCCAAAATCCTGTGGCAGGCAGACTTATTGCACTCCCCAGCTGCTGTTACACACCTCAGCCTTTTTCCATCCTCCTCCTCACATCTGAGCTGGATATTTATGCATGTAGCGTCATCAATAAATCATGGCGGGAGCTCGCTAAGATGACCTTATCAATGAGTAAACATTATTGTGTTTTTATAATGGGCACGACGGCTTGTAATTCTACTCAGCCTACCCATGCTAATTAATTTAACAGCCCCAATAAAAACACATTAAGTATTTCTGTTACTTCCTTCATATAAGTATTTTATATATACATTTATATATGTATGATCCACAGGTTCAAATGCAATCTGGAGGCCAGATGTTTTTCCACTTTCTTCAATACTGCTCCGGGCCTATAGAGAGCAGCAAACCCACCTCGATCGATCACTTACTCTGAGAAATGAAACAAAAGAAATGGGTTTTTTTTTTCCCCCCCATTTTTCATTTGCATCTGGTTTGTCACGCCGAGGAAAAGATGCCCCGTTTTGGTAAATCAACAGTAAAGCAGACACACATCCATTTTTTTTTCTAAATTGTACTTTATTTTCTTTTAAAGACATATGTTTTAAAACAGCGATTGTAGAGAATAAATAAAGAAACATTATGTTTTTGTTTTTTTTACTTCCATAGGTACATTTATGTAATTAAAAACTCTATAATAAGTGTGTTCATTGTCTTGAAGACCAGCAGAATCCTCTTTTTTTTTTTCTTCTTCTGAAATTAAAAAAGAAATCGTCACATCTCCCCCGTCATCAAATTGATTACCAAATAAATTAAAACGTAAAAAATCAAGATAGAAAAATTCCCAGCCCTTCCTTCCGCTTGGTTTAATTTGAAAAGTAGTGGCAGCAGAGAATCTTAACTCGTGAAGTCCTTTAACTCCATTTTTGAAAACCAAGGTATGTACAGTGAGAGGAAATCCATTTCTCTTCCAGTTTAATTACCCCATGTTTTTTTTTTAATTTACGTATAAATAATAAAACTAACTCTACATAACAATATTACCAATGGTAATCATACAGAATAGTATTTTCTTTTTGCCTCCGACTGTGCAGACTGGCCTTCTGTTAACGCCATAGACCACAAATCACACTATACAGTAGAACCCTGTTCAGTAGAATAACATCAGTGATATGCTTTTTCTTAACATGTAGATCTTGTTGCTGACAATAGAGTATGTACATAATATAAATGAATCCAGCTGTGGAATGATGGAGCACTTCTGATATTGTGGATGCTGATTCTGTCGATGTATTTGTCGCTGATATAACTGCTGCTGCTGCTGCGGTCGTTGTTGTTGTTTTTGTAAGCGCATACACGTGATACTGCTTTTTGTGAAGTGTTGCTCCTGTGCTATACGGTTGGTCAAACAACCAAAAAAGGCTGGGACATCCCAAGTGGTTTTCTTGATTGAACTCTTAGGTTTTTCCTGGAGGTAAAAGAAGAAGCAGAAGAGGAGAGAGAGAAAGAGAGAGAGAGAGAGAAAAAAAGACAGAGCACAGAGTGTTTTCAACCAAATCACAGCAATCAAACACATACATTTAAGACTTTGGAAGTGGAGTGGTGTCTGCAATACACACTGCTTGCACTGACGCCTCAGGGGGAGTCTCAGTAATCAACTAGTGTCCATGCAACTCAAATGGTGACAGTCATACTGCTGCAAGTGTATGCTCGTTCTTAGAAAAATAGTTTGTCATCTCTTTTTTGGCAGGCAAATTAATTCAGAACATGCACAGTAGGAATTCTGGTGGGGGATAAAAGTCTCCCAATTGTTTTTAGGAAACAGTTGGAGATCATTTTACATTTATATATTCAGAACCGTGTCATTCACCAAAACTAAGTTTCTCAGCCAGGATTTCAAATCAGCCACCAAATAGTTTGCTTGTGATGCAAGCAGGGCATCTGCAGGTACAAGAAAAAACTGTATTTTATTATTTATTAAAAACCTTTTCAAGTTTTTAAGATTTTTTTTTGCAAAGCCAGGTAATCTTAATTTAAGTCTGATTGTGTATGGGAGCAGTAAATGTGAATCTCCCGTCCCTTATACATATCAACATAACAACATTTTCTATAAATTATAGTTCTGATTTGACAGGTAACACTTTATATTAAAGGTCCACTTTGTTAGAAAAGTTGATTTTTGAGTCTCTTTCGCATCTAGTCAGATGGTGATGGTTTGGGATTGTAGGTCCGGGTGGTCGCCATCCTCAGTTAACATGAATTATATCAACTATATCTTAAGACTATATAATGTCAATTATAGCATAATAAACACATTTATTGTTAGATTATAAGACAGTTGTTCCCGTTTTAGATCCAGTAACAAAAAGCATTGTTAACAGTTAATAAGTACGTCATTAACTGATAATAAATGCATAATAAAGGCTGTATTGATCTTTATGAAGCAACAAAAAAAGCTGAGTAACCTTCAGATAATCAAATTTCCCAAGATATTAAATCACACATAAGATATCGAGGGTATTTCCATTTGACAAAACATCAGCTTCAGTGTAACTTTATACATTCCTATAACTATGAGACTTTAAGGGGAGGAAAACAGGGAAACTGTGTTAAGCAGAACTATAACAATATAATGAAAAATAATCGGTCGGTGGATCGAAATGAAATTCCCAACTATTTTAATAATCAATGAATCCTTACAGTCACTTTTTAAGCAAAAATGTCCAACATTTGCTGGCTCCAGCCTCTTAACTGTGAGGATTCACTGCTTTAATTTGTAATTTATGATCGTAAATGGGTTTTGGACTGTTCCTCAACCTCTGTGAGCTCTGAACAATCAATCGCCGATTAATAGACTTGCACGCTAAGGGTTAACAGAGGGTTTGAGAGAGTAACATCTCACAGAGAAAGATGGTAGAGATTTAGAAACATCTTCAATTTTTTAATATGTTATAATTAAACATTTAATTTCAGACTTCGTTTCTTGTCGAATTAATTTCTTTTCAAACTTGCTCTGAGACTAGCAGATACCCTGATAGTACATATAATTTGTTTTTGGTTCTTATAAATGTCAAGTGGATATATCATTTAAGTATTTCTGGATTATTGTTTTTAATATTTGGAGTCCCAGAATTCCTACAGAGGAATGCAGTTCCTCAGCCAGCAGCACGTGTCACAGGAACCAAACAGCTTTACCCAAAACCTTCTAAAGTAAGGTTAGTGTCTCAGTTGGTACATCACACACACACACACACACACACACACACATTCACTTACACTTCACTTACACATGAACATCTTTTCACGTCTAGTTAAAAACAATACACTCACACAAATACAAACGCACGCACCTTCAGGTTGTCTCACACCGGCACAGTCACCCACAAACAAATAAATACTGTCGACCATTTACAGGGGCACACTCAGCACGTGTTCAGTCTCACGAAAAAATAACAAACAGAGTTCAGGCACAGAGTCACTTGGAATTGAGTTACAACCAAACGAAAAAACCGCACCCACCCGCACTCACCGAAGAACTACCACACCAACCAACTAAACAGAGGGAATGTGTAAGAATGATAATCATGACAGACAACAAAAAAAGGAAACTAATCAAAAAAACAAAAAAGGAAAAAAATCCTAATTTATCCATGTTTTGATGGACTGGAGGCGAATTTAGCTCTTAGCACTGGAGCTTTTTAGAGGACTTGTCATGATAATCAATTGCTTACAGATGCTGAAGGTAAAGTGACAGTTATTGATCAAGTGTTTGCAAGGATTCAAAACCAGGACAAAATAATAAGAGGAAACTCACAACGCACCAAACACAGTTCATGGTCGCCACAGTAACCCGCCATGCAGTTGGAGCATGGTGAATCAAGGCAACGGCCCAAAAATAAAAATTGCTAATGGCAACCATCACAGGCAATATCGCCACAGCAACCAACACAGGCCAATTAACTTACAACGCAGTGAGAAGGAGGGGGGGGAGGTTTTTTAGCGACGCACGTCTCCACGATATATGTACGGACGGGACAGTCTTGAGAGTGGTGTGATGTTTTTTTCGGGAAAAATGGCATATGGCACAGCACAAAAACAATAAATAAAAAAGTAAAAACAAAAAATTAATGACGAGCAGTAGTTGGCATTCAACCCTGCGACAGAACACTGGTTAGACAGAATATTTGAACTTCTCTGCTTAAAATGCCCCCCTACACACACACACACAGAGCAAAGAAAAGAAGGAGACACTGTTACACAATGTTTTTTAAATTGATGGTATTTTTTCAGAGAGCTGCCACCTCATTAAAGTTAATCTACTGTAGGGTTATTGACTTCTTCAGTTCCACATGAAAGACAGCCATTTAAGCACTGGGCCCCCAATTACATCCACTCTGTCTCTTTAACTTCCAGGCACATTTCCAGCTGTCTATCAGCCCTCCCCGAGCCCCCCCACCCCCTCCTCTAATACGTCAATACACGATAACTCACCTCCTTCAGTAAGGCCTGTTGGCATCCTTGGGCCTCTTCAGCTGCACCTTCAGTCTCTTCATGCCGATCTGGAAGCCGTTCATGGCTTGGATGGCAGTCTGGGCGCTGGACGGGTTGTCGAAACTCACGAAACCTGAGGAGAAAGTGACGACGGCATCACTCATCTCTTACAGAAGAAAGGTAGCCTCCCAAGGTGACAACAACCATCACGGCGACTCACCAAAGCATTTACTCTGGTTGGTGGCACGGTCCACGAAGACCTTTGCGGAGATGACGTTTCCAAAGGGCAGGAACATCTGCAGTATCTCAGAGTCGGTGAACTCCTGCGGCAGGTGGTAGATGAAGATGTTGCAGCCCTCGGGACCTGTGTACAAATAGAGAGGAGCCACGACAACACAGACGTGACGAGACAAGACCAGGCATGTTAGGCAACCAGGGAGAACACTCAAAACACTCAGAGTTGAGGAAACACTCAAAAACACCCAAAGCTGAGTTAGTGTGAGTGACATAATGTGCAGAAATTGTTGTAAATGTTATTTGTAGAGGGCTTTTATATTTATTATAGTATTTATATATAGACAGGAAAATCAGAAATTAAAAGCAGTTTAAACCAAAAGTTTGAAATTTTTGTTCTTTTCTTGCTAATAGTTTTTGATTGATAGCACTCTCATACTGTTAATAGCAATCAATAGCCAGCAGCTGGTTAGCTTAGCTTAGCATAAAAATGGGAAAAGCAGAGGAAACAGATATAACATACAGTAACTGGCTACCAGCACTAATCAGTGAGTTTTAGAGGAGCGGGACGGTAGATTCTTTCAACCTTCGGACACAGCTAGGCTAGCTGTTGCCCCCTGTTTCCAGTCTTTATGCTAAGCTAAGCTAATTGCTCCGGCTACGTCTTCACCGTACAGACACAAGAGTCACATTAGCTTTCTCATCCATCGCTCAGCAAAGAAAAGCAAATATACATATTTTCCACAAGGCATACAGACATAGCTCAGTGCTAAAAGAAATGCTACAACACCTCCACATTTAAACACAGAAAAGATTTACATATTACTTATTATCATTTAAATTTAAGCCATACTGAGGGTAAGAACACAGATCTTCTTAAGGGGCCATTCCAGTTTGTTTGCAAAGTTTCTTAAATGTGTCAATTATACATTTTCCTGCACATTTGCTCACAACCTGCAGGTCGGGACCCACGCGGGAGTCGTGAATTAATTTCCAGGGCTCGCCAGATGGAGAGGAAAATAAAATGACTGGAGAATAGTTGTTACAACATATTGGCTACACCAGTGATATAATATGTCTTAAAATGGATTGAATTGAGTCCAAGTCCAAGTGAGTTCTGGTTTGGCACACACAAAGAAATGTTTTACTATTATTAATTTGGCACTTTCAGGATGTTTCAGTCATCAGATTGTTGTCTAAGGCTGCACAGCAAACATCACGCAGGCTTTTTATTTTTGTCAGTGCTGCTTTATTGTTGCTTGGTAATGCAGTTAAAGCACAGACGATTTGTCAGCACTGCAATCTGAGAAAGTTGGCAGTACAATAATGTAGTTCTGAGAAGAGCTGAAACAGTTATCTTCGGCAATTCTCCTCATTGATTTAATAATTTAAGTAACTGCAGCAAAAAAAAAACCGTAATATTCTCTGAGTCCCGCTACTCAAAAATGAGGACTTTCTGTTTCTCTCAAGTTTCTCACATTTTTTTTTTATCATTGTAAATTGAATATCTTTTGGGTTTTTGGATTCTTGGTCAAAATAAACGATTTAAAGACTTCAACTCTGGCTCTGGGAAATCGTGATGGACATCTTTCACTTAAATGTCAGACATTTATCAGACATTTACAGATAAATCAATCAAATACTGAACAGATTGGTCAGCAATGAAAACAATCATCGGTTGTGGCTAGTTGTAACAAAGATAAACGCAGACTTTATCTTATAAATTATGTAACACACGGTCTGAAAGTTTGCAGTGTGGCAGCCGTGTTTGCACAAATGTTATCTGCGATGTAAAGTGATTGTGATTTGTGGTCAGTGAGCTAAAACCACTGCAATGTTCCTTTAAGATATGATCGCTCTTTGAGTTTACCTTCTCGCTGCTGCAGTTGCTGCGGCTGTTGTGGCTGCTGGGCCACCAGTGTGGGCTGGTGGGGGAACGGCTGTCCCACCAGGCCGTAGGCAGCGGGGTAGGTAGCTGATGGAGAGGAGGAGGAGGAGGAGAAGGAGGAGCAGGTGAGCAGAGTGCAGCGGTGAGGCAGGCACAGACTGCAAACTAATCAGATTTTTCCTCAAAACAACATCTGACGGAGCGGCATTCCCACCTACAGGTTTGCTAAAACCGGGAGATGTTTTGCATATATTTCGCGATGCGTGACTCACATCTATAGAGCTGTGGGTTATTTACATTTGTAATATATGTGCATGTTTTGACTTGGGATGTACATTTTCTACTTTACACATGCAGTGTTGGAGAGCAAAGGTAATGTAGCTGCATTTCATTACGTTACATAAAACTGCTTTGCATCTAGCTCCACAGATGGGAAGGTGATTTCTAGGAACTTAAGCTTATAATGTTGAGGTCCAGTGGTCATGTTCCATTTAAAATGTATCCAAAAAGAATATACGGAAGATTACTTGTTTGTATTTATATCTGAAATCTACGGAAGCCCTTAACAATCACAGGTGGAACATGTTATTTCCTCAGTTTCCAAGTTATATTTGAGTTATTTATATTGTCATCACGAGATAACAATCATCATTTTCTTCTCTAAAAACAAGCTTTGTCATCCTGTAGAAAAATTCACCTGAAAATAACGTAGCAACTAATTTAAGTTGAAAAGCGTCAGATCAACTTCTGAATTCATGATTAAATAACTTGTTATCTCGGGAAAACAACATTTGTTATTCCCCGATAATGACATAAACAAAGTTTGTTTTCTTGAGGTGGTGAGAAAATGATTGCGTTAATCGCGGCACAAAAACGTTTGTTATTCTGTGATAATGACACAAATAACCGCTGATCTCGAGAAAACAAATAAAATGAATCTCTTATCACGGGAAAAAAAAACGGAGGGAATAATATGTTTGACCCACGACTGTTAAGGGTTACCATAGAAACAAGACACTTTAAAATAGTAAGTGCACATTATTATCATTAGCAGCGGTAACACAAGTACATAGCAACTCATGTCTATAAGTAAATGTCGGTTTATGTCACAGTTTATGGCGCTACATCAATGACACGGAGCACAGGTGGAGGCTCACCTGTGTAGTGCTGCATGCCTGTGTACGCCTGCTGCAGGGGGTCCAGGACAGGACTCTGAGCTGTGGCAGAGCAAACACATTGTCTCTTAACTGCTAAATGCACACAGACACACACACAAAACACAACCCTAAATGCTATTTGGGGCACATAAGCACGCTCCAAATAACATCCAGTGCTTCAGTTTCATTTCATTTCCTCTTAATTAGATTGTTGCTGCTGCACATCAACGACAGGAAGTCCCGCGAATCTGTATCTTTTATTCTTCAGCTGCTGTGAAGGATGTCGTGCGGCGCTACCTTGATAGGCATGAACCCCGTTGGTGTAGAGGGCCTCGGTCGCTGATTGGCCGTTGGGTGGAGCCGGCACGGAGGCGTAGCTGTTCACTGTGAGCGGGGGAGGCAGAGCGGGGACGGGCGTGGCTGCGATGGAGGGTGGAGTGCTGGTACCTGCACACATTTAAAGCGAAGCGAAGATGAGCGACGTGCAGTTTTGTGCTGAACTGACGAGTACATCGACACGCTTCTCAATCAGTTTTTTTCAGTCTTTTATAAATAACAAGAGTGAAAGTCTGCAGCCGGGCTAATGGCTCTGTCAGGCTGCTCAACGGCACAGCGGTGCTTTCAGCTAAATGCCACGATAACAATGTGCTCACAAAGACAATGCTAACATGCTGATGTTAAAGGCACCCTGTGGGGTTTTTGACCTTATTAACAGGAAGCAGCATTAATTTATGATGCACGCGTGCATACGGGTGACAGGATACACTTTTTCTTTAGAGGGTTTCACTTTGTCCCGCTGATCTACAGCTGGCGGTAACGCAGCAACAAGGTAAGGAGGAGAAGGATGGAAATGCATTCAGCACAATTCAATTTGGTGGCTAACCTAAAAGAGCACCTTTTAGCAGGTAATGTTTGCCGTTTAAGATGCTAACATTTGCTAATAAGTGCTAACGCACAATCCAGATGAGGCTGATGGGAATGTCTTGACGAATATTTCTACGCTTTACCAACCCAAAATGTCGGTACTTGACATCCTGGGAACGGGACTCAACAATTAACTGTCTTTCTGGTGCGCTTACGAACAGCTTGGACAAATCCTACTGAGTCTACCTTTAAGTTTAATAGTCTTTGAATAATATTAATGTGACGTGAGGTTCAGTTAGCTTTGCACAGAAAAGGACGGTCGACATGTCCTTCAGAAAGAGTCTTTTTATTTTTATACTCTGAGTACATTTCAGAGCCTGTACTTTATTACTTTTACATAAGTTAAGTGTCAAAGATATATTACATATTTTCACAACAGAGAGAAAAGTCTTTTTCAACTGCTTCCACTATGAAAAGAAAAAACAATTCCGGAGTCCTCGGTATCGATCTGCCTATAAGGTATTCAAGTACTTGAAGGACGGAGGATCTCTTACTCACTCACCATTTCATTTTCTGCCTTTTAAATGTGAAAGCTAACGTCGTGACGGACTGGAATTAGAAGAGAAAAACCTACAAAACAGATGTTTGTTATTTTGCCCTTTTTGGTCGACCGCTCCTTGTGTATCTGTCCTCATATTTCAAGCAGAAATCTAATCAAGGCCGGCCGGGGCCAGACATCTCTGCCTCTCATTACCTGAGGAGGGGGTGATGGATGCGATCGGCGTGGCAATGATGCTGCTGGGGTTGAGGGCGGCGAGCTGCTGCATCTGAACCGCCGCCACCGTGGCAACAGGAGATAGGTAGGCCGACTGCGCCACCAGGGCCTGCTGCTGCATTAACTGGAGGACGGAGACAGAGAGAGAGAGGTTGTGTTCGGAGTACGTTAAGAGGGATCTGTCTGCGTTTTATTTTGTGCGTTCCTGTAAATAGAGAAACGCCAGAAGACCGTAGAATACAATTGTAGACGGACACACTTTCAGATTTCCATTATTAACTAGCTCAAATAACCCAGTCATAAAAATCGAACTCATTTAATATAATTGCAGTGGCTCCAGTCTGAACCTCAATGAGGAGTCAATATAGTTAAAGGCCACGTCTCCGCACACTGCAGTGCAACTCAGACCAGTCGTCCTTGGTGACTCACTCGCTTTTGCTCAGCGGACCTGTTCAGACACGTCATGACCTTCACAATCAGTCATTGAGGCCAAAATCGGGGTAATGATTAAATTAAATCCAGCCACCGCCGCTGCTGCTCTCAGTGAGCGATTCCACTTTGTGTTTTATTTTAACTTTTTAACTTATTTACCGAACGTGGCTATAAATCAACACATCCATCACGGGTAAAGATGTTGTCAGGCCTCCTTAAGCACCACAAATTGAGCAACTGTGAACTGTGAAATGAGCCAAATCTTAAACCATTTGCAGTAAAACGGTCAATTAGCAACGACGAGGGCAGTAATGTGGCTTTACTCTACATTGTAAATAGCAATTTTTCAAGTTAAAACTGCTGCTATGACGCGAAAGCTCTTCCATTAGAAACAAATGGAACATATCGGTAATTTGTTCTTTTCTTATTTTGAGTTAAATATTCATATCAGCTTCAGGGTAATATCTGATACTTCAGGCCTTCCAAACACTTTGTTTGCATGTTAACCATTTTGCTGTGGACCAGCCACACACCATGATTGTTCTTCACGGACCATCAGCGAAATAAAAAAAACATAACCCTATTTGCTCAGTATTTCATTGTTGATATTAATAACGAAAGAAATTGTCCGCCAGTGTCCATATTGATATTTTTGCTTATTGTGATGTCATTTCTTTGAGTATATTCAAATGCTTCACATCCATAGAATCTGTACAGCCTAGGCTACAAGGTTATGTAAGTTAAATAACAATAATGATCAATAAAAGTATTGAAATTGTGTCATAAATAGGAAAAAAAAATAATGGTTTTCATTTGTTTTTCAGATTTTAACAGATAAAATCACAAAATGTATTTATTATTATATTTATTATTCAAAATATTCCTAAATGTAGAAACATGACCAAAATATGTTTTAACACTAAATAATTTGAACTATGTACATGATTTATTTTCAAAGAAATGCTTGCTTTTAAGAGCATCAAAAGGTCGAAGGCAACAAAAAGAAAAAATACTATGCTGTTAATTACAAATGACACTATGTTCAAAACTGGTGACTCTATTTCTTTCTCTCTCTCTGACAAATATCAAGCTGCTTCTCTGCTCCCCTTCCGCCGCCGCATGTTGTCACCACGTTTTGCGCCGCATGTCACGTAATGTAATGACTTCATCGCACATGTAGAACGTGATGAGGGTGAAGACAGACGCCTGCAGCGCTCAAGTGCAAAAAGAATGACTGCTCTCGCTACGATGGTTTTTATTTTACATTCATTTAAAAAGGGTCGTGTAAACAACAATCTCCTGCAGCCAGTGAAGTGTCCTTGCGATCGGGGCGAGTGTGTGTTACTTAAAAATTGTGTCTGTGTGTCTGAGTGTGCTACTCACGGCCTGTGTGTAGGCGTTGTAAGCCCCGAGGTGAAGGGTCATGGGACTGATGACTCCCAGCTGAGAGGCCACCTGCTGCATCCGCCGGAGCCCCCGCTCCTTCTCTGAATCAGCAAACTTCACCACCAGGCTGGACGAGGCGCCCTGCGGAGGAAATGGGAAAACTCAGACTCATAACTCCGTCTGCCTGACACTTTTCACATCAATCTCAGAGAGAATATTACCACTTCCGATCTGACCAGGGACCCTCGCTGCAAGTCATCCCTCCTTTTAGCTCCCCTCATTTCTTATCAGTTCTACACTGTCTGCCATCAAATAAAGGCACAAATACCTCAAGATAATACTTATCAAATATATTGAAAAAGAGGTTGCAATGCAAGAATGTGGTGTTTTAAACTGTTTACAACCAGAGATGATGTACAAAAAACATTAAAAAATACATAAATTGTCCTAAAATCTGTCTAAAAGGGACAGTTCACCCTCAAAATCAAAACTTTCCCTCTTATCTGTCGTGCTCTGCATCCAATGTGTTGCAACACGGATGAGAGGCTCGTGCTCATGACAGATCAGGATGTAAACATTAATGGCGTCCTCCTCAGCTGAGCTGTAACGTTAGCGAGCTTAATTAGCTGAGTTAGCTAAGATACACCTTCTTCTGCTTGTACATCTCTCCTTAAAACGTTTCTTTTTGTGCAAGCTTTTAGAAATGTTTGATACATATTCTGGTCCTAGTTCTCGATTTTTGTATTTGATCATATTTCTCGTTTATTGTTTTTATTTCCTCCATGTTTATGTCTTTTATTCTGATCTGCCGTGTCTGGTTTTAATTTATTTTGTCAAGCACTTTGTTATGAAAAGTGCTATATCAATACAGTTTATCATATATATATATATATATATATATATATATATATATATATATATATATATATATATATATTTTTTTATTCTGTGCAGAGAAACAGAAAGAAAACAGTTCCTGCTCACAACAAGCACAACAATCTCTAGTAACCGGGTCATGATTTCTGAAAAGAGACATTGCTGCTGAGTTATATAGTTTTTTTTGGGGGTGCTTTGAGCGCCACAAGCTGAGAGCCATCTACTTCCAATATATTCGAGAGAAGGCAGACATCTCTACATCTGATATCTCCAAAAAACAAAACAACAAAAGGGATAAAAAGCATTACAGGTAAGAGGAAAAATGGCCCCCTTTAAAATATCAACAATCCACAGTACAAATAAAGAGCCGCAGAAAAAAAGATTACCACATTTTACAAACATTTTGTCCTCGATTTTGTGTGTGTGTGTGTGCGTGTGTGTGTGTGTGTGTGTGTGTGTGTGTGTGTGTGTGTGGAGGAGGGGGACAGAAAAAGGAGAAGTGGTGACTACGAGCTGAGTCACCGTGTTGAGTGTCTAAATGACTGGATTTGGAGCATCTATAAATGTGTAAATGTTTGAGTACACGTGCGACCACGTGTGTTTCTCTGCCTGTGTGTGTGTGTGTGTGTGTGTGTGTGTGTGTGTGTGTGTAGGGGGGGGACTCACCGGTAAAGTACGACTCCCATGCAGAGCGTTGATGGCAGCCTGGGCCTCTGCGTTGCTCTGGTACTTTACAAATGCACACCCTACATGAAATGACACACCATTAAACGTGGCCTCACACACACACACACACACACACACACACAGACACACGCACACACACAGTGTACAGAAACTACTTCCCTTTAAAAATACATTAGGAGCTGTTGTACATCTAGTGCTTCATCAGTTACGGTGGCATCATTAAACATGGTCCACAAGACATTCATTGCTTCATCAATCACAGTCCGTAAACCACCAAACGCATCATTAACCATGACCCATAAAACCTATTGCACCATTAGTCATGCCTCATGCAACAAACGCAGAAAAATCTCGCATCTGTGTTTGAACTGTCGCCGGACTTTGATTTACACGGCAAATACCATTAGCATTGTTGTTAGCAACGATGGTAATTTACATTCACGTGACGGTAATGTGCTGGAGGAGGCTTAATTCTCAGGGCTGGAAAAAAATGACAAACACTTAAACAAAGTCAGCGTCACTTTAATGGTCCTGATCTGGACTCCGTTCGCAATTATTCCTCTCTTAAGTACCGAAATCATCCCAGCACTGATATTTCATTTCACTGGGACAAATATGGATTTAAGGGCTTCAGACTTTAGTATAAAGATGATCTGTCAGATGTCATCCGTTGGTTTTGAAGCCTCGACTTTGGCACTAAGGACGTCGCCATTTTTGTTTTTTTGAGCCAATTTAGGACGAGAGGATGAAGCCGGGGATGGATCTGAAATCTCACAGTAGTCACGCCCACGATCACGCCCATGCTTTAACTCTATTCAATTTGACTCTAAATGGGACCATGATTTACAAAATGAGGATCGTGCTGTATTGACGAAGACGTGAAACTAGTGATTGAGACTATAAACTCATTAGGAAACTGTGAGCTGAGCTAATTAATCAAGTGAGAAGTTAGATCATTTTCTCATAAGCTTACATACAATCAGACTTCTTTTGGAGTGGAGTCACCCCCTGCTGTGCATTAGAGAGATCCAGGTTTAAGGCACATCCGCACTGGCGTCACTTTTTAAAACCCGAAGCTCCGTCCATATTTTATACAGTCAGTGGTTAGATCTTAATGCCTCCATTCACCTGTTGGACATTTTATATCACTTTGGTTTTATTTTGTAGATTATATCCTCATTTGTCATGTTTTAATTTCCACTTCCTGTCTTTGTCTTTTTCTCGCTGTTTTTTTCCTGCTCACCTGTGTTTCGTTAGTTAATCAGCCCTTGTGTTTTAAAGTCTGTGTTTTTCCTTCACTCATCACTGGTTTGTCTGCGTTTCCTGTGTCTATTCCTGGTGGTTTGTATTACTCTTTCTTGGTTTCTATTTTGTCTGCCTTTTTGGTGCCATATCTTTTTGCCGTCAGCTTTTTTATTGTTTGGATTCTGGACTCTTTTAACCTGCCTCTGTGTCTTGTGTTTGGGTCCTTTTTTGCCTGACCATGACAGTAAGTTACGTGTATGAATACATGAATGGCCAGGCACCAGACTCTTTACAGGTGTTTGAGCGTACAACAGGTCTCTCTTAGATCTAAATCCTTCAAACTTGTGGGGCTTAAGGTCGCAGTTTTCAGTAATAATTCCTTTTCTTGTAGAAATGTAAACCTTCATCACAACATACACGTTATTCTTTGATGTAAAGAAGTCCAAGACGACCATGGAAATTAACTTTTAGTCTTTTTATCCTGCTGCAACTGTTTGTTTTCATTATCAGTTAACCTGCTGATTACATTCACAATTAAACTATTGATCCTTTAGTCTATATAAAATATTTTTAAAAATGTGAAAAATGCTCATCACAATTTTTCAGAGCCCAAAGTGACGTCTTCAAAAGTCTCCTTCTTTGTCCAACCAACGGTCCCAAAACCCAAAGACTCTTTATAGAAAATTGACAAAGAAAAGCAGCAAATATTTGACTTTTTGACTTGAAAAATGACTGAAATGATTCATCGATTACAGAAATAGTAGATGTTTAATTTTCTTTTGGTCGACTAAATGATTAATCGACTTATCGTTGCAGCTCTGATTCAACTTGGTTTGTTCTTTTGTCGTGTATTTTGTGTTTCTGGATGTCAGATTGAACCAGTATTCTCAGACACGATCCTCCGTTACCTTTGCTGGTGCCGTCAGGCCCGCGCAGCACCGTGCACTCTTCTATGCTGCCGAACGGCTCGAACATCTTTCTCACATCGGTGTCCGTCTGCTGCTTTCCTAGCATGCCCACAAACAGCTTCCTGTCTTCTAAGGGGAACGAGATCACCAAGATGGGAGGAAAGAGAACAGGATCATGGGAGGATAATGTGAGTAAGGGAAAAAGCGTAGTCATGGGAGGGGTGATACAGGCAGTGAAGAAAAAAAGGAGGGGAAAAGGGAGAAGTGCCATGTCACCGTACATGCATGAATAACAGGGAACAACAACAGTGTGATAAGATAATAAGCAGGGCAGGCGGGACATCGGCGTGTAATGCCTCACAGTGCCACCAGAGTGCAGTAACACGAGTGTCACAACAAACAAACAGCATCTGGCGGTGACTCAAATGTTTGTCACCCTCTGTGTTGTCAGAGAAGCTGCTCCGTCTGTCCCCGTCTGTGAAGGATCAGACCAGTGTTTCTGCATGTTTTTAGCCCGTTTACCACAAATCACACGCATTCCTGCAGACTCTTCTCGAAGCAACAACAGATTCATGGATTGTGACCTTATTTTTTCTCAACATTCGTGCTACTCTTCAGATTAGTACGGTATGAAAATCAACTGTCAAGAGATTTAAAGCTTGAGATTTAAGTAAACGTGTCCTAAGCCTTATTCTTTTTGTTATACTTGTGTTGGGTGACATTGTCCTAAAAATGTGGGTTTTTGGTTAGAAAAGTCAGCTTGTGCGGTGTGGTCATGTGTTGGATTTGAGAGGGAGCTGCTGAAAATCCTTGACAAGCTATGGTTTTTAAAATATCAAACAAATATACAAATGTGGCCGTTTCTCCTATAAAAAGCTGCTGACATATAAGATCGTTTTAGAACAAATGGCCTCCTAAAAACTATGAAATGTATAGAAATCGAACAACCAAGGACCCAAGATGGAATTCAACCATCATTCATTTCATTATTTACACCTGTACTTTTCCTATTGTGACATGTCAACGTGTAAAAACTAATAAAAACTCAGCATGCGTGATGGAATAAATTCTGTATCTCAAGCGAGTTTCCAAATCGATTGTCATACCTTTCAGCAGCCATTAAACTATTGTTTGCTTCGGAAAATGGGCCACGATAATGAACAGTCAGTACGAATCGTGCTGAATGAGAGGACATGTACAAAAACATGGTCCTTTAAAGGGTAAGTTCACCTTAAAAATGAAAAATTCATTCATTCATTCATTCATTAAAGATTAAATTTTCATTTTTGGGTGAACTTATCCTTAAAGTCGTTGGAAACATCTTATATTCACAATGGTGTGCTCACAAATGTTGAAATGTGACTGAATGTGACTGGGTAGATGTTAAGACAGAAGGCTTGGTGTAGTTTGACAGCAAGAAAACATCCATTTTAACAAGTAACTGAATTTTGTAAACAATAATCTGCTGGAAGGATGATCAAATCTTGCATGTTGCAATTAATTGTTTCTTGACATCAACAGATTGTTGCCTTGATTCTGGTGGTATCACTTTAAGATCATCACCACTTGTTAAGACGGACTTTCTTGTTGTGTTTGAACGGGTGCTGTGTTTTTTTCCGGGTGCGGACGGGTGTCTCTTACCCCCTCTGCTCTCGCTATCCGCCGGCTTCACTTGGATTGGACGGTTCATCTGGAGAGACAGAGGCCGACATGATGGTCAGTTTAAATGCAGGACAGAGTTGGTGATCATCGACACAAGAAAAACAGTAAGAGTCCATGTAAATGTGGACGCTGCTGTGCTGTAAATTGCTAAAAAATGACGCATCGATTTAATGTAACCCATCTGTAAATGCTGTAATAGGATGTAATAGTGACATATGAGCGCATGTGGATGTTTGTGAATTTGGCCTGCGCTCCAACCTCCTACGATTCCCCACTAATTTCTCTCGTCTATACTCCAGCAGACTGGCCTGACACCGATATGTGCGATATTACGTTCACAGTGTCGTTACAGTCTCTTTCTCTCTCTCCGAGTCTCTCTCAGAATCTGCTCTAATCCTGCCGTCTATCGTTCCTTCTCCCCCCTATCACACAAAACCAGGAAAAGCACACACCCACGCGGGATTGGGGAAGTGATAAGATTAAGCACACTCGCCGGCTAATCTGGATTACAGGAGCACGCAGCATCAGAAGTAGTGCGAGATTCTGAGCCCGACGGAGAGACGGAGACGAGGGGAATACAGGGAGAGAAGGGAGAGAATAATATCCGGGAAAGAAAACAAAGCATGAAAGAATGACACAGGGAAAGAGACAGCACACGACGCAGAAAGGGATTAGGCGACCTTTTCATAATTCATCAAAAGACAAGCTGCTGAAAATGCCATTTTTCCTTTAGTTCTCCGCAATCATTGTCCTCTTTACTATTTAACAAAACCCCCCTATATGAAATTGTGCACACATCAGTGCCTCGCCGCCTCGCCTTTCAAATGTATAGAGCAGGAAAACGGTGAAAAGAGGTATTGAATGTAATGAAGAAAAGAGCGAACAAGAGAGGGCAAGCAGGAGAAGGGTGGGATTGAGAGGGATTGACGAGAGCATATGGAGGAAAGGATGGAGGTGGGGGATGTGTGTGTGTGTGTGTGTGTGTGTGTGAGGAGGAGGAGGGCGATGCCGGTGAGGAGTCGAGGTGAGAGCAACAGACTGACACTCTGTTAACTGTGGCTTAATGAAGGTCTTAATTATGGAGCTGGTGACATTTCAGCCAGTCACTGATCCTGTGTCACTGATTGATCCGCTGTGATCGGTCACCAGGAGACACCATCGATCGTTGCCGCGGGTCGCGCTCCGCCCGCCAGGACCCGCATGCACAAACACCGTCGGCCTCCGCGCCGCCGGCCGGCCGACCATACCGAAGCCACCAGCTGATGTGCCAGCAACACCTGCTGCAGAAGGACCCCTGTGTCTCCTCACCGGGCGTCCAATTGATTGCACCAATTAATTGGGTGATTGAATAGATGGAGGGGCAAAGTCTCAAAACCGTCTCACAATCAGTCAGGCAAATTTGAGCTTCTGCTTCTGCGGTCGGTGAATAGTAATTCCGGTTTAATTTATCGTCAGGGTTTACATAAAAAAGAGATTTAAAGTGCTTTTGTTGCGGTGAAGATGAAGTGCTTGTGGTGTAATAAGGTGCTTTGGATAAAAGCACTCAACATATATCACTAATGTTGCGAAATGAAGGGTCCATTCATCGCCCGTTGTCCGCTGTTTAACACCGTACCAATCACTTCCCGTGTTTATGTACCCACAAAACATATTCATAATACATGTTATTCTTGTAAACATTCTTACGCATGATCTCTAATGTCATCGTGAATCAACATGAAATATAGAGGCCGACAATATTTTGGTAAACAACCTTGTTATCGTACCTCGTACCCATCGGACTCAGCCGAATCTACACAGTGCACCTTTAAGGGTTTAACTGAAAGTATTAATGCTTTTGAAATGAGTCCATATGGAGGCAAAGAAGGGCAGCTTTAAACGTTAAGAAACAGAGCTTCTTTTACTGATCACTGGGACAGGTTTTCTTTTAACCACACCAGAGAAATACACGCTCAGATGTGGTCATATACATCAGGGGATGTGACATAAACAATAGGCCGCGACTTAAAATTTGTCTTTGGTAAAACGTCTTCAAAATACTGACAACAAGACTTTACGTTCTTAGCAGTGTACACACGTAGAGAGCAGAAGATATAGACAAATTGTTTTGGTGAAAACAATATTGGCCATCTACAATAGTCACACTCTTCTAATGCAAAGAAAAGTCTGAGCTGTAAAATGTAAGACTTGGCCACCTGTCAGATTCATACTTCAAATATGTAGCATTTAACCCCTAAATGCAGCTGCTGGTAGCTACTTAGCTGAGTTAGCGGTGCAGCTAGCAGTCCTATTAGCTGACTCTGCCCTGACTAGGAGCTTGGGGGGGGGTCGGCACAGGAGGTTTGTACTGTGGGGAAAAAGCAGGTTTTCAGGAGTGGAAATCCGAGCGGAGTGGATCCGAACCAGAGCAGGCCGAGAAGGTAATGGCTCAGCGGCCTCCCAGTGAGCATGGCTGGAACGGGAACGAGCACAGAGGCCAGTTCAGGGAAAGGGATTACAACTCTCAGCAGGACGATGAAGACACGGAGTTCAGGTGTGAGGTGTGTGTGGTTTATTTTGACAAAACCAGGATTAGTGATTGTTGGAACAGTGGAGAGAAAAGCCAAGATGGCTGTGGTGAGTTTTTGTTTCTGTCCAGCTTGAATGAAGTGCCAGAGAGAAACCAAAGAGAGCTTGTGTATATATATATATATATATATATATATATATATATATATATATATATATATATATATATATATATATATATATAGCTGCCAACTAGTCGCATTCATACATCTCCAGGCTGAAACTACAGCAGAGAGGCCTGGCCGATAACATCAGACTATTACCTACTAGATTGGACAGGCCAGGGCTGTCTGGTTAGCATTGTCTGCAACACAGTACCTAGACACATCGACATCCTGTTGATCATTTTAGTACATTTTTTAATGTGTTATACTAAAATTCTTGCACCGATCAAAGCTGATGTTACAGCCTTGCGGTAGTAATAGTTTAATGTGACGTCTTTGATTGATGACGTGTTTGAATGATGCCTGTAAAAAAAAAAACCTCTGGCCCATATTTCAGCGCAGGAGGACAAACAGTGACGGCAGCAGCAGCGGTGATAAGGAGAAGCGCAGCAGATGGCTCAGGAGATTGGAATTAGAATATACAAGAGGGAAAACAGTGAGAAGTGGAGGCCATCGAGGCTGTGCCACTTCACATCGGCACGGCAACCGGCCCTGCCGCTCTGATGAAGACCGCGCTCGCATGGCCATTGTCATGGCAACCCCGGTGATGAGAGAGCCCCACATCAGGTAAACAAGGTTGCCCCGAACGACGTGCGGAAGAGATGGGCAAAAAACAAACGAGGAGGACAAAGGGTGCTTCTAGGTCGAGAGATAGAGGGATTAGATGTGCAGGGGAGGAGGGAGGAGGAGGGGGGAGGACGGAGAAGGAGGAAAAATGAGAGACACCGAACAAAAAAAAAAAAAAAAAAGGAGGGAGTGTTCGTGCCTGTTGAATGTTGGCGCTGCCTCGAGAGCAGATGCAGAAGCATCATCTCTCTCTAAGCCTGAACCACTATCGTACACACTTTACAGTAATTTGCTCTCTCCCCTCCTCCTCCTGTTGCTCCCCTCCCTTCCCCTTTCTCTCTTAGGCTTGTTTACAAAAACAGTCCCATGCTGTGCACAGACAACGCACAGGCAAAACCTGCCTGATGATCAACGGCCCATTTTACCAGTGTGTTTGTGCTCCATCTCCAAACACACGGCGCAGATATTATATACAATCATCCTCCGACTAAACACACATTCATTATTCCCAGACACACACACACAGACACACACACACGGGCTCTGTCTGCCTCTGTCGACAGCCACACGAGCACACTCTTGAACGCTTTACTCGTGTGAAACCAATGATGTAATGTTTTTTGAGTTAAATGTCTTCATTTCGGGGCAGATACACTCACATGTGACTGTGATTAAATCAGCATATAGACTGTGTTTCTGTCACCCTCTTGTCACCCATGATTTTTCTCTCCAGATCCGTCCCCGAGCACACACATCTAGACATATTTAATCTTTTTCGCTCCGTGATGCCGCGGGGGGATTTCGCAAAGGATTATGAGATATTAAATCCATAGATTATCCAATCAAATCACAGCTCGACCCCTTTCGCCATAATGCATGACCCCCCCCCCTCCCCACACATACACACACATAAACATCAAAGTCCGTACACAGAGAGGAGTGGCACTCGCTGCCACGTAGATGCATTTTCATCCACAACCGCGACGTAAATGTGGATTTTACAGCCGGAGTGAGTAAAACATATTGATGATGATGTTTTCTCGCCTCTGTTATGACCTGTTAAGTCTATATAGCTGCTGTGTTGTGAGGGTGACACATTTCTGTCGCCTGGTTTTCTCTCCAATTTCCATCCATTCTGCTTGTCTGCCCTGAAAAGCAGCCGCTCTGAATGGTAAATATATCGGCGGAGACCATCTCCCCTGCTCTTTCAAGAGCATTTACAGCAGGGAGGCAGAGTGTGTGTGTGTGTGTGTGTGTGTGTGTGTGTGAGGGGGGTGTGTGTGTAGGTGGGTGGGGCGGGGGGCACAAAGACAATTTTCCGTCTTCGCCTCCCCTCCGCTCCATCACACAGCGCTGGTCATTGCATCGTGCCGGTCGCCTAGCAACCTGGCATCCCTGGTCCCCGCCGTCTCCAGGCAACGAGACCTGCGACCGTAATCAACCTGCCACCTCCCCCTCCCCTCCGTGCTCTGTTCCTCTCCCCGTCTCTGTCGCTTCCATCCACCTCCTCGTCACAAATGCACTTATACACTGGGACACACTTGTGAATCCACCCGGGGGAAAAGAACAAGCACAGGTGGAAATTGGTATATTCACAAGGCAAAAAAAAAAAAAAAAAAAAAGGGGGAAGGAGATTAATAGAGGCGGATGATTGTGAGCTCGGAACAAAGCGACAGAGGCAGGGACAAAACAACAGAGACGCACAAGTACGCTCTGTTAATGTTTCCACACGTGGATGCACACACAGATGCGCACACACATGGGCGGGCAGGCACACAAAAGCGGGGAGAAGCTCTACCTTCTCCCTGAATCCGACCAGTCACTAAATCAATCAAACACAAAGAGACCGACGGCGCAACGCTTGTACAATTCAATAATATCTGATCAATGTTCCAGTCGTCAGTGTCAAAGCTGCCTCCCTGCGTCGTCTCCGGCTCCTGCAGGGTTCACTAGCCTGTCCAGTGTCAGGAAGACGAAGCTGACAGCTCTCCGCGCTGACATTCAGCCCTTTTTGTCAGACGGCCAGGAAAAAATCCCTCAAAGTGGAGAAACTGAATATCAAAGAGTAAATTTCTAAAAACACTCAAGTTGACTCTCAATTGTTTTGTCTCTTCTGACTGTTAAATATTCATGTCAAGTGTTGTTTGACTCGACTCAGTGGAGCAGAAGGGGGAAAGAACTGAATCACGGACCGGTTTCTCTCTCTCTCTGTGTGTGTGTGTGTGTGTGTGTGTGTGTGTGTACAGATAGGGTCCATGTCCTACTTTTCCTTTTTTTTCTGAACTTTTAATTCAGGCCTGGTTTACACGCTTTAACTCCGCCGTAGTCCGGTGTGTGTGTGTGTGCGCAGTTCAAAGAGCCTAATGAGTTCTGTGACAACAGCCTCTCTCCACTTTTGTGTGTGTGTGTTCTACTGCCACGTGCACACACACGCTCCCCTACCCCCCCCCCAAAAAACACACTATTTCTCAGTAACAGATGTCTGTATTTAAGCTGATAAACACACTGCCTCAATGCACCTCCAACCCCCTCCACCCTCGCCGCCACCCACTGTTCATTATGTCAAACTTTCATTCATCTCTTCCTCCCCTCCCCCCACCCTCCCCTCCTTCATTTATCCAATTTCTCTCCAGTTCACACCCATTTACCACCTCTATAAATCCAATCTGCATTCATCATTACAGTGGCCCCAGAGTGACGTACAGAGGACGGGCCCTTTATTTTTTTTCTTTTTTGTATTTGTCGCTGCCGCCTGTCCTGCGTCGCGCATTGATATGCATGCGTATGTAAATGAATCGACGCATGAATGCACACTTAGCTCCAGATATATTCATCAAGTGAACACATTCGCTCTGAGGCGCGCTAATTGCTATCATCATCATCCCCGCGGCTCGCTGACATCAAGACATGGCTACATATGGACGCCCTGGTTTATCTGCTTATTGTCAGATACATGAAGTATCTCACGTGCTCATGCTTTAGGGCCTCAGTGAACCAAATCTGAGCATCTAATTTGTATTTCTTGCCACCGACTGTCAGTCTATTACTATAAAAAAATAAAAAAAACGGAGGTCTACAGTGCTAACAGGTATATAAGAGGCTGTTCTCGGCGTGTGTTTCAGCAGCAGAGCGTTTGCTCTCACATTAAGGGCACAACACTGTGGCACTACAACTTCCTATCTCATATCCTGCTTAAAACGCCTGGGCTATATTTAGCATATGCATTTATTTCAGACTATTGATAAAACCCCTCTGTCTGCTCCGTCTGAGTCCTTATGGCTGAGTAAATGTCAGGCTTAGTCAGATGTTCCACTCAAAGACGGCTCCTTCCTCTCGTATGGGCGGCTTAAACACAGAAGGCCTTGCAGCTCAGATTTTACTCTCTCTCTCTCTCACGCACACACACACACACGGCAGATAGTGAATGAAGAAACCTGAGAGGAGGATATAATGAAAACTTCCATCCATCCTTCATCCATCCGTCCGTCTCTTCCGATGTGTACTCTCCGCGGAAACACGCGCACACAAAAGCAAACAGACTTTGACACACAAAAGCACACACACCCTTCATTAAACTGTGTTAGCGCGAACACCTGCCCTCCCTTCCCCCCGCTGCACATGCAAATAATACACCGCACACACACACACACACACACACACACTGCTACTTTCTCACTTGGGCACAGTCGTGTTATTAAGTACTTATTGCATTTAAAATTAACGGTGAGTCATTGTTGCAAATATTAATTTAGGTACGTGAGCTCTGATGAGGGGCGATATACTGCGTCTGTACTGAAGCAGATACGAGCTTTCGGGCTGCGACTGACGGATCTTTTTTCCTTATCGATCAAACCGGGAGTTTGACATTTTGGGAAACAAGCTAATTTGCTTTCTTGCCAGGAGTCAGATGAGAAGATTGATACCACTTTCACGTCTGTGGGTTAAATGTGATGCTACAGTCTGCAGCCTGTTAGCTTAGCTTAGCATAAAGACTGGAAACAGCAGGAAACAGCTCGTCTGGCTCTTATATAAACAAGATATCGAGTGTTAAATAGTAAGCTTGGGCAATGGTAGGCGGAATTTGTGACTCGGCTAAATATGAAGCTGCATTCAGTTAGCTTAGCTTAGCATAGAGACTGGAAACAAAGGGAAACAGCTAGCCTGGCTCTTATACAAACAAGATATCAAGTGTTAATTAGTAAGCTTTAGAGGTGATGGTAGGTAAGAATTTGACAGAGCTAGGCTAAATAAGAAGCTGCATTCAGTTAGCTTAGCTTAGCATAGGGACTGGAAACAGCTACAGACAGACCTAAGATCTGTTCATCCAACTCTCATCAAGAAAGCAGACAAGCTCATTTTACAAAGTGCAGAATTTGTTACGTCCACCAACAAGGTTAGGTTTTTTACCCATGTCCATTTGTGTGTTGGTTTGTTGGTCTGTAAACAGGATTAGACAAAAACTACCAAACAAAGAGAAAATCCCATCACAAGATCCCAGAGCCCCACGGTGCAAACACAAAGATAATCAGTGTCACAAAAGCAGCTCAGTCACCAGGATATAACGTTAGCAGTTAACGTTTCTGCAAAGCACAGATATGTCCAAGTTTCAAATTTGTAGCAAACGTGGCATGTCACGTTCACATTTTACAGATATAACGGGATGATGGAGGCATTATTACAGCCAACAGGGCTGCCAAACGGCCGGCTGCAGTTGGAAACACACCAGTGGATTTTGGGATTATTTCCAGCCATTTCTGTGGAAACCAAACCGATCATGGTGCCCAAAACAAGCATTTTAAGCCAAAACAAGATGTTCTCCTGAACCTATCCAAGGGTTTTTTAGACCTAACCCTAACCAGAGCACAGGAACAGCACTGTGACAAGTAAGAAATAGAAATTTCAACCTAAACAAATGTTAAGCTGCAACGTAAAGAAACGCTCAGTTTTAACCTATTTGTGTTTTTTGCAGAAACGTACTTAGCGAACATTTATTCTGATTATTGTGTTGCACAAAAGACTAAGAAAACCAGAATATATATACTTAAAAAAGAGCTGGAACAAGTAAATTTCTTCTTGAACACTTCACACATTATGAAAACAGTTGCTGATTTCAGCTCTAATGAATTTTAACGGCAAATAGTGAGAAGATTCAATCATTTGGCTCATTTAACAGTTATTTTTGTCAAAAGATAATCTAGTTCCGAATGTCGCCTGTGTAAAATGGCTTCTTTTAACATGACGTTATTGTCTCTACGAGCCTCACAACAGCTGACTTGGCCAGACACACTGGCTCGAGACAGTACAGAGATAAAGAGATAAGAACCGAGGGGACAAGAGTACAAGATGTCCAAGTAGGATTGAACGTGACTGCAGCTCAGGAGTGAATCTTTTTCTCTGCCCAACCTCCGTTTCCAACACATCCTCTTGGCGTGAATCTGGTGTGCTGCTCCCGTCTCCCCTCCCTAACTCCACAACCATTCTCTCACTTTCTTTTCTTTTCTTTCCTCGCTTTCGGCTGAATGTGCTTTTGACACTCTTCCTCCCCCTCTCGCTTAGAGACGGACTCTCTCACCTGAAATTAAACACAAGGCCAGGTGCCACTCTGAAACAACCATCTGTTCGACTTCTTTCTCTTTCTTCTTTTCCATTGTTGGAAAAAAAAAGGAAAAAATCAGTAAAATAGCAAGGAGAAAAGAAAAAGACCGACCCGGAGAAGAGAAATGGCATATACATTTAAAAAAAAAAAAAAAGAAGCAGCGTTGAGTGTTAATGACATCCTTCAGCTTTCTCTACATTCAGGTGTGCTTTCAGTCGAGCTTTCTCCCCTCGGTCCTATAATTGCTTTCATGTTATTTCTTTTGTATCACCCCGGCCACGAGATGCCAAAGTTAATTATTCTTAGGCAGTGCAGGTGCAATTAGATGACAATTACACCACAGCTGGTAGCAGGGGTGGGAAGCAGTTCTCGTCCGCGTGGGCGTGTGTGGAGCTAATAAGATGGTTTTTGTCTTTTTTTTTTTTTCTTCTTCTTTTGGCAAGGGAGGGGGGGGGGGGAGGGTGAGGGGAGGACTGAGGGGACACAGGAGGGTTTTAGCTTGTTCCACACAGCTTAGAGGTAAGAGGTTGTAAGGGGGGAGAGCCGCTGGCGTAGAAACACAGGGGGGAGAGGACTTTAGCCACGGGGCACTGGGCCCCGCTGATCCCCTACGAGAGGTCAGGAAAGGTCACGCTACTGTCACGCTAACAATGGGATTTCTTTTGTCGCCACCGTAATACCAGCCGGCCCCTTCAAACTGTCTCCACGACCCACAATAACCCCCTGCCTGCCTTTACAACAACGTTCTGGTGGCGAAGACAATCAAAATGTCAAGCGTTAACAGTTTTGATAATCAAGTAGTTATTTATTAAGAAGGAAAATCCAAACATTTGCCAGCTCAAGCTTCTCGAAACATAAAGGGGTTGATGCCAGTATCTACTTTAGAGTTTCCACTAATGATTATTTTGGGTAATGGATTAATTGTGTTGTCTTAAAAATCAGCATAAAACTCTAAGATATTCAGTTTTTTCCTCCACATGAGACGAATAAAAGCAGCTTATTCTCACATTTTGAGGAGCTGGAACCAGAGAATGTTTTGCACATTTCGAAATCAAAAATAGCCTTAGGAGCAAAATGCCAAAAACATATCTGGTTTAAGCATCTCCAGTGTGAATATTAGCCTGCTTTCTTAGTCCTCTATAATGTTTAATTGAACATCTTTGGATTTGGGACGTTTTGTAGGGAGGAAAACAAGCAAACTGCTCACAGCTAAGACTGTAACTGTGTTGTCTAAAAATGTGTGAAAAGCGTCCATCAAGATTAACCAAAGTCCACGGCAACATCTTGTTTTGCCCTAAAAAACAGCCTAAAACTCAAAGATATTCAGTTTTCTACCACATGACACAAAGAAAAGCAGCTTATTTGCACATTTTAAGAAGCTGGAACCAGAGAACGTTTTTTTTTTTTTTTCAAAATCAAAAATAGTGTCATGAGCAAAATGTCAAAAGATACCTGGTTCCAGCTTCCAGTGTGAATATTAGCTTGTTTCCTTTGTCTTCTATAATATTTAATTGAATATTGAATATATATAGATACGGATTTGGGACAAATGTTAGGAGAAAAACAAGCAATTTGCCTACGTCGTTGTGATAACAAAGAACTTCATTGTGTTGTGTCCCAACATGTGAGAAACGCTCGTCACGATTTACCAAAATCGACAGCAATTTGTTCCTTTGACCTAAAAACAGCCTCAAACTCAAAGATATTCAGTTTTCTACCACATCAGACAAAGAAAAGAAGAAAATCCTCAGATTCTGAGAAGCTGGAACCAAAGAATGTTTTGCATTTTTCTACGAAAAATGACTCAAACGATTTTTCAAAAATTAGTTTAATGATTTTCTGTCGATCGCCTGTTTGATTAAACCAATTTTTTTCTTTTTGCAAAAAGCCAAACATTGAATATGTGAATATTAGCTTGTTTTTTTAGTCTTCTATAAAAATCAATAGAAGATCTTTGGGTTTGGGATGTTGGTGGAAAATAATTTGACTACATCATCATGGTGGCTAAGAACTGGATTGCTTTGATTACAAATGCGCAAAAAATAGTGAAGTATGCCCATCAGGTCCATGGTGACACCTTTCTTTGTCCTAAAAACAGCCTAAAACTCAAAGATATTCTGTTTTCTACCACATAAGACAAAAAAAGCGTTTTGAGAAGTTGGAAGCAGAGATTGTTTCCCATTTTTGCTTTAAAAATGACTCAAATAATTAATCGTACCATTTTCTGTCGATCGACCTCTTTACCAAAAATATCTAGTTCCATCTTCTCCAGTCTGAATACCAGTTTGGTTTCTTTGCCCTCTATACTATTTAATTGAATATCTTCTTGTTTTTCATGTTCTGTAGGAGAAACACAAGCCATCAGACTACATCATGGTGGTGGCTAAGAGCTTCACTGTGTTGTCTAAATATGTTCAGAAATAGCAAATATGTCGATCACGATTTACCAGGTTATGGTGCCATCTTCCTTTGTCCTAAATACTGTGTAAAACTCAAACATATTGTGCTTTCTACCACATGAGACGAAAAAAAAAGCAGAAAATCCTCACATTTTGAGAAGCTGGAACCAGAGAATGTTTTGAATTTTTGCTTCAGAAATGACTAAAGCGATACATTTCTGTTAATAAACGCTGGTAAAAAAAAAAAAAATCAATACTAGCTTCTTGTCTTAGTCTTTTTGTGATATTTGATTGAATATCTTTGGGTTTTGGAGACAAAAAAAACACCAAATTTGACTAGATCATCATGGCTAACTTGTCGTGCGCTTTTTTTGCTATTCACAGACAAAAAAATCACACGACTGACAGATTGATCGATACCGAAAGTCATCTTTAGGTGCATCCCTTCATTGCTCAACCCTCTGGAGAAAAAAAAAAGAAGTGAATGATGAAGATTTCAACAAAAATAACCAAAAGGAAACAGGGGTAAAGCCTTGTTAACAAAAGAGGAAGCAGCAGCAAGTCTGCGAGCACACTCTGTCTCAGTAATTCCTTGCCTTGTCGCCTTGTCTCTCATATAGTAGGTTATTATAGAGACGCGGCTGTCATGTCATATTTAGCTCTGGAAATGTCATTTGGCAGCACACCTGCTGCCTGGCTATGCTAATAAAGCTAGGTTTAACTTTGATTAGAATTCAGAGGGAGAGGTGGATGGAAAGAGAGGAGGGGAGGAGGGAGAGAGAGGGAGAGAGAGGGGGGGGGTGGTGGTGGAGAGAATGACGGAGACAAAGAAAGGAAGAGAAACATCAGAGAGAATCAGAACTGGCAAAGTCACTCCAGCAGCGAGCCTCATAGCTGTCTCTTTCGACCCGTGACATGTTGCAAGATGACTCATGCCTTAACTGGATGGATATGTCTGGATGCATCACATATGAAACATAAGAGGGAGAGCAGCCTCTGACCTTTATTGGAGCATATCAGCTGAAGGGGGAAGTCAGGCCCGCATGTCAAACTCGGTTAACGTTACCGTGTCACTGCGTGTCCTCGTGTGTCTGTGCGGTGCGTTCAGACGGCCTAGCATGCCAGTTATTCTGCGCCTGTTTTATATATATACACACATGAGCTGTTGAGGAGCCTCGTAAAAAGAAGAGAGACGACACACTCACCCCCGGTAGTGTCTTCTGCTCGTGCAGTGCATTCTGGGCTTTGAGGGCGGACTCACGCGCACAGTATGTGAGGAAGGCGCATCCTGGAGACAAAAGACAATCAGCGTTATAAGAAGTCTACGTGTGTCTGAGGTCAGATTCATGTGCTGTGCATATAAGGTCAGAAGCTTAAAGGATAAATTCACCCAAAAAGGACAATGACCTAAAGAAGCACAATTCTGCCTGCAGGCCTTCGGGACAAATAGCCAGTTAAGGTTAAAGGACAAGTTCACCCAAAAATTAAAATTCAGCCGTTAACTACTCAAGGCTCATTTATGCTCCACGTTGTATATATACTCTCCTTCCATTTCATCCACATTTCTGTACATTTTCTGAAAGCTCGCGGCATACTCGACCAACAGTTCCAGCGACACGTGACACAAAACAGCTGGGAGGAGATTGGAACGGGAGTTGAACGGGAGTTGAACCGTGACGAAGGAAAAGTGGCGGTCCATGTTGCGCCCTCTAGTGGTTGTTTTGCTTAACGTTCATGCCAACATGAAGGACGCATGGAAGTGTGCGGGCACTGACGGTTACATCATTTGAAAAAACTTATCTATTGTCATATGTAAAGGGAGCGTAAATGAGCCTTTACACTCATGCTGATGAAAAATCGCGTGAAGTTTCATAGTCAGCAAAACATTTCTGGAGCTGCACAGCACAATAGCGTTGCAGCCTTCTCCTAAGCAGCTAAAGTAGATGGAGACTTGTTAAAAAAACAGCCAATACAAATGGCTCCATACAGCCAATCTGGCATAATCCAAGTCTCTTGAAGCCCAGACAACCAGAACTGATCAGAAAAGACGTTATTTACACCCTCGATGTGCAGTCAAGCTCTTGCACCTACTCCGAATAGGGCACACGCTAACGCTTTTAGCTTAGCGGCTTTAAAAAAAAAGGTGTGTAAATAATGCTTCTCCAATCAATTTTCGGATCTCAGGGCTTCCAGACACTTGGAAGCCATTTTATGTTTTGTAAAACAGGAAAATGCTGCAGCGCTGTTTTGCTGTGAAGCGCCCAGAAATGTTTTGTTGGGGCGAACTTATCCTTCGATCTTAACTGGCTATTTGTCCTCGAAAGGCCTGCGGGCGTCCGGAGATTATCGTCCTGTTATAAAATCTGCCATTTCATACATGTGCTTAGGTTCTGTTTGACAACTGTTTCTGGGTCAGCAGTACGTGTTTGTGTGTATGTGTCCCTCCTTTAATCAGGCCATCATTGTTAATATGCATGAAACAGAGGCCGAAAATAAAATAAAAACATTTAGGCAAATAGTCTCCCAGTAGAGATCTCTGGGATTATTAAATCATAATACCTGGAGACCGTTCAGACACGAGCAGTCTGAATGGGTATTTAATATCATGCTGGTCAAGCAAAATGTATGCAGCCCCACATAATAGAGAAAGGCCTCCATTAACCTTTAGAGCTCCCACAAATCATGAATATGTAAAATTATGCAGAATAGGTGTTATAGGTGTTGGAGAACTGATACCACCTGGCCTATACGTCTCCCAAATGACTGATTCATAAAAGCCTTTGTTTTTCGGCGCTCAGATTTGCATTAGAGACGACAGCGGAGATCATTGTTCAGCTCAGATCACTTTAACCAGCTTTAGTCCGTCTGTCAAACAGGATTTTCGAGTGTGTTGAGACTTTTTACTTCCCAAATATGAGAAGCCTTGTAGTAGCAGCGGGGTGACACTTACTCCTACAAATTGACTGATATCGCCACATGAAGCCAATTACGGGCTGACAAAATACTTTTTGTGAGATTGAGCCGAGACAACTACTCTTCTGGTTAGGACCGTTTGAGAATGGAGAGCGCTGTGCAACAATTTTACTTTGATTTTCATTCAAGGATTTTTCTATTATTTTTAAATTCCGACAGCAATTAATGACTAATTTTCTTTGTTAAAGTGAAGGATTTTTAAATGTAGGATCCAGAGGAAGGCGTGAAGGGAAACCTCCCACCATGCACCTGGGGCGTCTCATGAACATAATTTTCATTTCATGTGTGTTTCAACGATATTTTTACTGTTTCTGCATCCACATTGTCGTCATAGTACCTAGAGTTAGTGTTGATTTAGTTCAAGAGTGTATCGGCTATTAATCTAAACGTTTATCTGGTAACACTTTATAATAACCATCACTAATACATTTATAGGTATAGATATTTAAAGTATCATAAACATCAGTTGCAGCTTTACAATAATCAATTGACTAATAAATGTTTTTTTAAAGCATTTCATTGTTTGTGAACAGTGAAATAACTATTCACTTAAGCTTAATTAATGACGTGTCAGTCATCAGAAGGGATGCTTAAAAAATATAATACTGCGCTCTTGTATGTGCTCCTATTCAAAGGTGATATAACCTATTACAATTTACATAAACGAGGGATACACAAACCTTTTTCCTTCGAGGGCCAAAATTAAAAACGTATTTGTAAAACGTGGGCCAAAAGCGAACACTGATTGTGTTGTTAAGATGCAAAGTGGGAGCGTATACGGAAGCCCAGAGAGGCAAAAATGTAAATAAAACTCTGGCGATCCATTTTCTAGGTGTCATCTGAATTGTTTTCTTTTTGACTTAAGAACAGATGAAAGGAAAAGTTCTCTTTAAAGTGGCCTCTCAGGGCTTCTGTACAACCTGGATCCCTCCCTTGATTTACTGACTTCCTAAAAACATTACTGTTTACTGTAGCTTTCAAGTAAGCAGATTCATACCTTTTTGTTTTAAATCTGTTTCTTTTTATTTGCTTTGTTTGTTTTTGTTGTATTTCAAATCATCTTACTGTCTTAAGGTCGTATTTTAATGTCTCTCTGTGAAACCTTGTGTCTTAATGGTGCCATAAACCTCCTTGGACAAAGTCTCACTCTTGTGAAAAATGATAAAAATAATAATTAGGGATCCTGGGTCTGACTTTTTACTTCACAAGAAATAAAACGGCATAAACAGCAATTCACGTTTTACTTTTCAAGTTTATTTATTTCGCTGGGAAACATCTGGTGGGCCCGATCGAACATCTGCGCAGCCCTGACATAAATAGTTTACCCAGGTCTGCTCCAGAGGTCTGCCTTGATGTCAAAAATCCAATTCCAGTGAGGCGAATGGAATTATGTTGAATCCAAAAGCGTTTAGTGTGAGTCGCTACCTTATTTCTAAAGGTTTGAGTCAAGGATGATCAATATTTTAGTCAGTCTTTGTCTAAATTATTCAGAAACTGTGAATCAGATTTCTTTTTTAAGATCAATGGAGCTAAACATCGGGGCTGTGGCCTCTCACAGGACTTCTTAAAGAGGCTCCAGGGAGACAAAATGAGGAGAAGTTAAACCTCAAACTGACAAATGCTAAAGCTTTGGGTTAGCAGCTCGGGTCGGACGCCAACCCAAAGCGTTAGCATTTGACGATCTGGGGATGAGACTGAACAATCAACTGTCTTTCTCCAAGAAATTACATTTGGTTGCTTTAATTTCTGACTGGAGGACATACTGTTGAAGAGCAACTAATGCCGTGACCATCACCATCTTCCAACAAAATAATACCAAATAAACAACATTCACCCCCCGTACGAGCTCCCTGAGACCAAAATACCAGCCTCACCTTTGTGCATCCCTGTGTATTTGTCCTTGATCACCGTCAACTCATAGATCTTGCCGAACTGCTCGAAGATGGGCTTCAGGTCCTTCTCCTCCAGGTTTCGGGGTATCTGCCCGATGAAGAGCTTGATTGCGTCAGGCTCCTTCATTGAGAAGTCTGGGGAGGAATAATAACACACACACACACACACACAGAGAGAGAGAGAGAGAGTAGAGGAGGCGGTCAGGAGGAGCAGACAGGAGCCTGCGGGCTTAAATTCACACTGCACAGGAGGTGCAAACAGGAGGCCAGGGATGGAGGTGCAGATGGGAGCGCTCAGTGGGAATGGGAGGCTGAAATTATAGTTTTTTACACCCTTGGAGACATGGCGTTCCCATTCGAGGAGTTATATCTCAGATTTCTCTTTTACAATAAAACACATTAGTACCACTTTAATTATAATGTAGATTAAGATATTAATATATGAAACTCTAAAGTAACCTAAGGCTACCATGAGCTGCAACAGATATACTGCGAGAGCTGAAAGTGCTGTAAATTCTGCAGGAATAGTGATATCATTTTATATATATATATTTTTTTTACAGATGATTTCATGCGATTACACACATTTTTTCTTCTGACGTGATCGAACGAGCCCAAGGCACAATCTTGCCTCAACACAAACACACACACAAAAAATCAGATAGATGCAAAAATAAAAAAAATAATTAAATTATGATCTTGTAACTTCCATGTTCTTGGCTGTACATGAGCAAGAGGGCTCAGAGATGATGAATCATAGCACCACATCTACACTATATCCATAATATGATTTTTTTTTTAAATAAATACATGTGTCAAATAGTACACACAATCCTCCATGCACTGAATCCGGTCTGGGCCGCCTATATATATTTATATATTTATTTATATATATATAAATATCGAGCCCTTGCATGACAGTGTGTCAGTCAACACAGCTGGAGACCGGCGCTCTTTGTCAAGACACCGGTGACAACAACAATGACCTGAACGTGATGTTACACAAGACATTTATTTCACCAGGCGAGAATAAAAAAACAACAGAGTTAAAAATATATATACAATTATTTAAAAAAAAATCATACCTGTGGTGCTGTTCGTGGCAGAGAATCGGCGTATTCGCTGGGTTGCCTTGTCTTCCTCTTCCCCCCGCTTGTTATTTTAGTTATTGGGTCTCAATTATTCAGTTCATTTGTCTGGAGGAGCGTCTTTGAATCCTGTAACAAGTTAGGCCTGCACCCCCCCTATAACAACACAAGTAACATCCAGCGACGGTCCTTTATTCGGCATGAGCGTGTTTTTTTTCCTCTGGATCTGCTTGTTGTTGTGTGTTTTTCCCTCTCTGTCTCTCTCTGTCCCTTGCTCTTTCCTGACAGATGCTCCGTTAATCTCAAATCAACCTGCTGTTTGAAAAAAAATAAATAAAGCATATAAATAAAAATAAACAAATGTCCCTCTAGCCGTGCTGAACGAGGAGCGCTGTGAGAGATGAATTTCCTTCAGTGGACCCGGAGGGAATTGGCAGTCTGGTTGCTCGTCCTCTCCTCTCCCTCTCCCTGTGTGTGTGTGTCTGTACTCCTTTGACGTCGTAAGCCGGTGTCTCCCTCCCTGTCCATCTCCGCTCCATCCCTCCTCCCCTGGGCTGTACGAGCCGTGATGTCTGCCGCCAGGGACCGTCGCTAAACTACCGGCCCTGTGACACAGGAAGGGAAGGGAAAAAGATGGAAAACACAGTCATGGCTGCAAAGTGTGATGATGAGTATTTGTGAGTAGGTTATGTTTTTTTTTCTCTTTCTTATAGTGTGGTTTAGTTTGTGGCCCTAAAACACAGAAATCGGTGAACATTTGTGCACATCCAGTCGACTTAAATGCCCGAAATAAGGTCTGTGGTTGGCACACGCTTTAGATGTTTACACATTTTGTTCTACAACATAAAAAGACATAAATAAAATAAAAAAACATTAAATGTGGCTCAGGGGTAGAGCCAGCGTCTTGTTATCGGAAGGTCGCTGGTTTGATTCCCCTGGTCTGCATGTCAAAGTGTCCTTGGGCAACAAACTGAACCCCCAAAACTGTTCCTGATGTGCTGGTCGGCACCTTGCATGGCAGCCACCGCCATCAAGTCGCTTTGGACAAAAGCGTCTGCTAAATGCAATAAAATGTAAATGTAAAAAATGTAAAGGTGCTTTTTGTACGAAGAAACACGTCCTACAATCGCAAAAACTGACGCTATGGGATTGGAGGACGGGTCAGCCGCCATCCCGAAGCATCGGTTTTGGACCAGTTGGGAATGAGACACAGAAATATCAAGTCACACATAGATTTTCATCAGCAGTAGGGGTTATTTAACAACAAAAACAACAACTCCCATGATCCCTTTGCTACTTATGTCTTATAGGGGCTCTTAGCAGCAGAAATTACGTACTGTGCGTTTAAGTTTTACTGATATTGTTTTGTTGTCTAATTGTCCCCAATAAAATAATCAAACAGATTTGTTTGTATCATCAGTCAAATGCATAACTTTGTGTACATTTAATACCGGAAATTAGTCCTTTACTAGTCATTCAGGACAGAGATGCATTGCCATGAAAGTCCTGAATGAGGCTATAAATGAACATCCATCTTTTTTCTATATCTACTTATCATATGCAAGGTTACATAATGTATACTTTCTACAGCCATACAACCATTTACACTCAAATGTAGAGTCGACAATTCACAAAATGTCTGTAAAACAGTGCACTCAGAGGAAACCAGACACAGAGTAGAGAGCATGTAGACGCCACACAGAAACACAATGCTGAAACACATTAAGGGCCCACCAGTTTATATAGGACACCTTATCTCAAAGATATAATATTAACCATTTTTTCCGCATTAAAATGTAAATGAATCATCCCAAATGTTTTCCCACAATGTTCAACCCCAGAGAAATGTGTAATTTTATTCAAGATAATGGTGTGTTTCATTTGGTCGCCTGTTGCTATAGTAACTTCCAGGGAAACATCAGATTACACTGAGTGAGGAAGGAAGTCGTGAATGTGACTAAATGTAATGTGAATAAAACTTAAGCACATTACCTCTGCAGTGGACATTTCTGCACGAGTCCCGCACACAAACACACGCGCTGTAGTCTAGTTCTGAGTAGTCAAAGCTGTAATGCTGTCGGTACTTTTGTACCATGTCTTATTTTATATTAATGTATAAATCAAGTCCCATTGCGATGTCCTGGAGGCTTCTTGTTGGTAGCTCACAGCCTGTTTGGTTCCATATTTACGACATTTCATATGAACCGTTAAATGCGTTGAAATTACATCTTCGGCATTTGGCCGACCAGTGCATCATGACTTCAGAGAACAGAAATATTTTATCTATCCCACAGGGAAAACTGGATGTGCTACAGTAGTTCCCTCTAGAGTAATAAATATCGCCCTCTAGATATAAAGAAGATATAAACAGAGAAAGAGAATGAGACAGAGGAGTAATTAAGGGTGAAATATATACAGTGGTGATGCACAATATGGATTTTTTCCAGTAGTTTTGCGACATGTTGATGCTGTAACTACATTTTAGCAGGTTGAAAAAATACATCCTAGATATTCAGACTGGATATCACCCAGTTTACAATGTTGTAAAGTCATGAAAGACATGAGGTAATTTAATTTATGATGCATTTGACTTCATGTAGCCAAAACCTACAGGGTGGATTTAAACCTTGAGCCGCAGACATGCAGGTTACCAGGTGAGCTATTTATCAGAACATGTTTTGATCATTCAACCTTGGAACATTTGCCTTTTTGATGAAGGTTAAATGACCAAAAAACATGGTTTGTTTAACAGCTGATACATAGCTCTCCTGGTAAAGTGCACGTCTCATTCAAGCTACTGAGGTTGAGGCTCGGGGGTTTCAATCCTCCCAGTAGCTTTTACTGAATGAAGTAAAATGTAGCCTTCATAAAAAACTTTCTGAAATTGAAAAGGAGTTTAAAATTACAGTGTAAATCCTGTCATTTTGAACCGTGACATTCTGGCTCTCCAGTGGAAGTCGAGCAGACGTTTTGTGGATATGTTTTTGCTCAAAGGGGAACAGTCGAGTCCCTCAAAAGTAAAAAGACAGAAACAAGACAGGGATGAAAAGAGGGCAGGAGGGGTTTTTAAAAAAATATTTTTCGTTTTTTCATGTGGGCGGTAAAAAGCAGACGGTCCCTGACATCAAGCGATGCAAATCCGCCTTTTGTTCTCGCCGTGGAGCTGGCCACGGTGCTGAAATGGGTCCACTCGAAACTCGTGACACATTATCACGGCTACAATTTTCCCTCTGTGAGTGGAAAAAGACATCATTTCAATAAGAGTGCGTGTAAATGGAAGGACCGTGAATTCACATCCACACACACACACACGCACAGATAGATACACGCACCACACGCACGCACGCACACGCCCTCTCTGATATCTCGACAGCATGTAAACAATGAGCCCACATGACAGCAGGGCTGCACACACCCGACCTGCGCACACACTTCAAACGAGTCACGATCTGGACCGGGCTCGGCTCGGATTGGATCGGCGCGGCGGCAACACTACAGTGTTTATTAAAACAAAAACAAAAAACACACAGGAAGCCTCTGGGCGCGCATCACATCTCTCTCCACCGATAAGTCCTTTATTCCCACCAGCAGAGTCTCTCCTCGGCTCGCCTCTAATGTTAAGACGGCCATCTGCCATCAGTCACTAAATCCTCTCTGCCCCAGTATCAGCCCGGAGAGCAGCACTCCGCTCAATCTGGCTCTGATCAGGTACAGAAATGAATGATAAACATTAAACGTGATTTGTGTCACTGTAACAATGGATGGCTATTTTTTTATTTTTTTATATTTCAGAGTGTAACCAACGACGACATCTGGCGTCGACCTGCAAACACCAAACCGTGTTTATGTTGCTGCTGCTGTGCTTCAAGTATATGACTTTGCAAAAGAGAAAAACCTAAATGTAATGGGAACTGGTAGTGGTTTACAGAACGAAGAAAGAAAGAAAGAAAGAAAGAAAGAAAGAAAGAAAGAAAGAAAGAAAGAAAGAAAGAAAGAAAACGTACTTAAATATAAGCAGCCTAAAGTATCAGAGTAACACAGAATAGACAATTTCACAGATTATACAACTGGATTTTTAATTCTAAGTACTTCATATTAAAAGGGCACTGTGTAGTTTTGGAAATTAAAACTCAGAATTTGAATACTTACAATATCAATGAGGTAATAAAAACAACCTCAGACATATTTATCTTTACCAGAACTGAATAAACAAGCTGTTCTCAGAGGAACATAAGGTCCCCACAACCCTGTTTGAAAGTAGAAAGGTGGCGGGGTCCGCCACATATAAACAAAGTAAAACAGTATGAGATTGTGTTGACCTTCAAGGTCAGTTTGTTTATTCATGAAAACAAAAACATTTGTTTATTTAGTTTGTTTAGGTATAGAAAGAAATGTCTTCCCCAAAACTACATAGTGCATCTTTAAGTATCGGTGCTTTTTCGACACCATGTGTTTAAAACGATATGATATGCATATTTGTTAGCAGAGAAAGCATCAAAGCTCTAGAACAAAAATCTGATCTACAATCAGGTTTTTCAGCCTACAGATACACATTATGTTCTGGTATCTCTTCAGTGACATTTTCTGTTCCAGCACTGTGCGTAGGTTGTTCATTAAAATGAAAAAAGAAGAAGAAGAAATAAAAAGTCTGGAGTGCTCGGAAGTTCAACAAAATGTGATGAAAGTGCTCTTTGGAACATAGAGGTTTTGAAAAAAAAAGATTCAAGGCAAATAGGCTAAAAAGCCTTTACTCAGATGCTGAAATCCTCAAAAACACTGAAAACACTGGTTGCTACTGAGCAGTTTCTTAACATACATTGTCAGTGTTTTTGAGAACTGAGTACTTTAATCTGTATCTTGGAACAAGAAATATGAAAAATTAAGCCTGGTTTAAGAAAATACTCCAAAGAGCAAACGTTTTGCACACCCGTGGATCGACAGGTGCGTAGGAGAAGACCAAGGGGTCGACAAAATAAAGTAACATGATGAAGGTCGTGTTCTAAAGTGTTGCTGTTACATTTCTCCTGATAAATAATGGCTGGAAAACTTTAGTGCACGTGTGGATTTTTTCATACAGTATGTTTTTGAAAAAAGCTGAGCTATGGACTAAATGGCTCAAGAAGGAGGAGACTTTTGAAATGAACAAATCTAGAAAGGTGGTCATGAATATATTTCTTAAGTAACATGTAAAATGTTAAATGTAGTGGAGTAAAAAGTGAAGTATTTATGGGTAGACTTAGTATAAAGAGCAAGCTCCTCCAAGTTGTACTCAAGTTAATTGTAGCTGAGTAAATGTACTGAGTTATGTATGTACACAATTATTGTCGCCTTAAGAGGTCTACAGCAAATATGGGAGAAAATGCCCAGTCAAATTCATCTTTTGTCTTTTTTTTTGGCAAATTAATGTGTAGGGAGGTGAAGAGAGGGTCTGTGATCAGAATCGACAGAAACCTGCCACCTACTATGACAAAATGAGAATGTGAAGAAGCAGAAATAATTGAAGAGGCACCGGATTATTTACACTATAGTATCACGTGTGTATGATAAACACGATATCAATATTTCATGTGGCGGTTATCATTATTTTCGCTAAAACGTGGCATCCCAAACGGTTATCGGCCGTCCTCGCTTCGTCTTTTCTGGTGACATCTACTGATCTCCATATTGGAAGATTCTGCATTTTTGGGATGAACTGAAGGATTGAAAATGCCACTGGACGATGTCATTTCGGAGCTCCGTGAAAAGCTAACGCGACAAGCCGTGTGAAAATAACAAACAGCACAACCTTGTTTTGTTTTGATATGAGGAACAGTTCTTTATTTCACAAAAACACACTTTTTAATGGACATTTGTTTTTACATATTGGAGGGGTGTGAATGCCTGCGAGGTCACTGTGTGTATGAAGGACAGATGCTGACAAAGAGAAGAAGAATTCAATGTTTAAACAGTATTCAATAACCCTGTCTGTACTTACTCCTCCGTCCAGCCTCCCTGCTCTCCTGTGATTCCTCCCAAACACTCGACTAGACACACACACACACACACGCGGAGAAAGAGAGAAACAATTTCATCACATTTATTTTCTCCCTCCCCGTATTGATTGTTTTGATTTCCTGCTGGTGCCACTCAGTTTGGGATGCATTAAGCCGGAGGTGGCATACTCACACAGCAGCTCACGTCAGACCGTGAAGAGCCTTTCGCTGGGAGCGGGTGCAGGATTCAAAGAGGAGACAGCCGCCGCGGCATCAACCTTCCCCGAGTTAACATGTGGAAAAGGTTCCCATCACATCAGACACATCAAAGTGTCGCTCCGGCTCCCTGAGGAGGAAAACAGGAGGAGGGAGGGGATGAAACAGGAAATAGGTTAAAATGCAAGGGAAGGAAGGTTTATGCAACATTCAGGAAAGTAAACATTATTTCTCACTCAGAATGAATAACTAAACAAACACCATTATTTATCATGGCACACTTTAAGCACAGTAAACCACATCGACATCGGAAGGTAGCCATTCTTTAATCATTTTGTTTTGTGCTATGGTTGCTGCTCGCCTCACAAATCAGACTATTAATGTGAAAGTGACCCTGAGTGGAGGAAGAAAAATGTCACTTTTAGACCCAGTTCTTCAAATGTGGCTTCACTAATTCAAGCTAACTCAATGTGAAATAATCCTTTTTATCCTCAGACAGCTAATTTGGTACTTTGAAAGCCATTTTGAGGATTGACTCGGTAATCCTTGGTGAAATTATCTTGAATAACAGCGCACTCTTATTTTGAAACGAAGGCAAAAAGAGGACAGAGATGACACCATGATCATGTGATTGTAGTTGCATTAGGGTTAAGGTGTTTGGGAGGAATAGATTCATTTATAAGTCTCTTTTTACGTGTGTTCATGCACTGTCACTGCTTTTATACTGCTCTACTTGTGCTCAACAACTTGATTACAGTGAAACGGTAAGATACGTTTAGATACGAGTTGAAAATGTGGTACAACTATCAGGACTGAAAGTGATACTTGACTAAAAGCAAAGATACTGTGTGAAAATATTCCTTTGGTCAAAGTGAAAGTCACCCATATGAATAGTGCTTGAGTAAAAATATTAAAGTACCTGATATTAAATCTACTTAAGTATCAAAAGTACAAGTTAAAGTAAATTATATCTACATTTACATGTTTGTTTACACTGTGTACTATGGGTCGATCAATTATCAGCCTGGGCCTTTATTGAATCCAATATTTAGCATTTTTCTGATTGTGAGATTTTTTTTGTAATCTGATTGCCAATGAAATAAATTATTTTAAAAATGTGCTGCTTTGGATCTGATGCAGTAACTACTAACTAAAGCTATCAAATAAATGTAATGGAGTTAAGAGTCTGTTAGTTGCGTCTCAAATGTATAGAAATAAAAAGTAGCATAAATTTGAAATACTCAAGTAAAGTACATGTACCTCAAACTGAACTTACTTAGTACAGTACTTGAGTAAATGTACTTGGTAATGGGATGTTTTTTTAAAATACAAAATGTAATTTTCTTTTGTATTTAGGTAAAAAAATTAAATAGTGATGATTCCACATTACAACAATGTCATTATAAATCAAAGAACTGGTGCCTGTTGAGATTAAAACTCTCAGTTTAACGTCAATAACTGGACTTTTGTGGGATTTATCTAATGGAGATGTTGTCATGACAACAGTTGCACATCAATAGTACACCAGCTTTGAAGGAGCAAAACAATCCAGATGTAGGCCTATGTCAAATCACCGACATTACAATGTGGATAACTTAGTTGTCCACAGACGAGGAACAGGACCCTGAGCACTTAGCTGTACTTCTTTATTTCAGGAATCAATCTGATCACCGCTTCCTGCCTCAGATTTATTACCCGAACAAACTATAATGAGCTGAATTCACTTTTTTCCCCCATTATTTCCACGACACGAAACTAATTTCCCCAAACAAAGGCTGCAATGACTGTGTTAATTAAGGCCGGGCGGATTAATCAGGTACGACCTGATCAGGATGCGCATTTCTGCTACAGTGAGCATGAATGTAAAACATCTCGTTTAAGGCTTCCAATTAGGATTTATTATTTACTCCTTCACTAACAAAATGGAGTTCATTTAAAGTTTTGAAAGAATAAAATCCACTTAAAATAATGGGTAAATTTGATGCTTTAATACATAATTAACTCCAAGAGGAAAAGTCTAGTTTGATAACTGTCATAAGCAGATTTATTTCTCTTTAAGAGCATGAAATCAAAAGTTTCACACTTGCAATCTAACGTGGCACTGAAGAGTTTTCGAGCACAATCAAATTTGATTTTGCAAATAAATGACTCAAGGAGGACTTTAGTACTTGTTTTAAAATTGTCTAATTGATCTTATTGACTTTTTCCTTTCAAACTTCACATTGAAGCTCCACATGGAGTCAGTGTGGCCTCAGATTAAGAGTCCATCGCAGCCCTCTCCTCCATTAAAGAGGCATGAGAGGAGTCAGGGAGCCTTCTACTGTGCCATGAGGGAAACAGACATGTTTTCCAGAGGGGAACAATGAACCCTAAACTGGAAATGTGTTAAATCTCTACACCAGCACAGTAGAAAACACCGAAGAGGACGGACTTAAAGTAGGACCAAATGGACTCTTTTGAAGATACGGTTGATTTTTAAGCGCTAAAAGTTGAGCTGATTTGTAACTGTTAAGACTACAGCGGGTTCAGAAGGTTCAGACTAACTTTCACAGTAAATTCACTCAAATACAAAACATCCTGTCATTGTCCATTCACCCACATGCTGTTGGAAAGTCAGGTAAAGTTTTGTAGCCCACAAAACATTCCTGGAGCTTCACAGCAAAACAACGTTGCAGTATTCTTCTAAACAACTGAAGTAGATGGGACTTAGGGTTAGGGTTAGTGCCTAAAAACCTAAAAAAAACGAACTAAAAAATCTCCATACAGCTCATATGACGTAATACGACTCTACGGAGATCCCAAATTGATTTAAAAAAGATGTTATTTACACCCTTTACAAAGCTGAAATCTTCACTGTAGCTGCTAAACTAAAAAGATACAACGTCTGAAGTGGGTGGGTGTCAAGGGTGTACGTAAGGTTTTTTCCAATCAATTTGGCACTCTTGTGGCTTCCGGAGACTTGGATTACGCTGGACGAGCGTCCTCGATTGTTTTTTTTTAACGTTTTAAAACAAGCCCTTAAACACCGTTCTGCTGTGAAGCTCCAGAAATGTTTCGTGCTCCACAAACCCTCAACCGAATTTTAAACGGCGTGGGGGGTGAGTAAACAATGACTGAATTTTCACTTTTGGGTGAACTTCTTCTGTAAGTAATGTCTTAAGTATGTAATCAGTGGAGAGTTAAACATAATGAACTCCACAGAAAATAGAGCCTCATAAATAAATCACATGTACAAATCTATTCTTGCTTCCGAGCCAATTTGAGACCTCTGCCCAACCTGTGCTAAAAAGAGATGCAACACGAGACTCATCCGTTTTCCACAACTGACTACTACTAAGTAACTATACAGACATTTACAGTCAGTTTGACTGAGGTCTGAGGAAGCCAATGAAAATGCTTGAGATTTTTATGAAATGACCAATTAAACAAACTCACTAAAATCAAATAGGCACATGCACACAGGCTTTTAATGTGACATGTCAAAGTAGTTAAATACATTATGTATTAAACAGAAATGGCTGCGTCGTTTGGGCAGGAACAGGAAGTATCTAAATGCAACAAAAATACAACTAGTTAATGTTTCAAATACAGTAAATGTGCCTCGTTTAGAAGAGCTAATTTCCCCTCTCTGGAATAATGTTGCATGGCAATAGCAACCTATTCTAGACAGCTTACGAACACTTTGGTGGATCAAACACTTCTTAAGACTTTTAAAAAAATACGTTTGAGTATTAAAATAGTGATTAAATATTGACCTCAAATAGCATAATTCTACAAAACGCATGAAACTGTGTGATGCAACCTGGGCTCACTTTACTGGACTTCAAAGAGACATAGGTATGCTAATTTCTCTGGTGATGGACAAGTTTCGGCCTGTATAGCAGAGGAGCAGCAGGGCAGTGGTGCAACGGGATCAGAGGGAAGGGAAAAAAAGACAACACGGTTTTTCAAACTCAGATCTTTATTAGTCAGTACAAGTAAAATGAAACTGAAGCCGAGTATCTTCATCCCCTCCAAAAATGCACTTCTTCTGCGTCGGTGTTGGAGGCTGAAAAAAATGACTCTCACACGTCTTTCTCCCATCGCTTAGACTTGTGCCGCTCTCCTTCAAGGAGCTTTGCGAGACGGAAAACTAACGCCGAAAGGGATCTTGCGCAGTGAAAGAGTGCATCGCCTTACAAATATAACATTCGGAGTTGGAACAAACGTGTATTGTAGAAGGAACATAAATTCTATAACATACACTCCGTTTATCAGGTGAAATTTAAATTAACGTTTGAGCAAAAGTTACTGCGATAGTACTGCTGATGTGGAGGAGGAGAAATTGCTCACTGGAAAAACTAAATAACAGCAGAAACATTGCATCGACTACATTCTTTTTCTCGCTCTCTTAGCAAAAAATTTATCTTCGGATCCAAAATCTGGGACTAGTTGATTTAGTTGACTCAACCACATGCTCACACGCATAACATGCACACACTCTGACCTCTAAAAAACTGACACTAAATTACATACTTAATGCAATGCTTCATACTGGAGCAAATAACACAAAAAGTGAATTATATATATCCACCTCTTATTTTCTTTAATCTTCTGTCTTCGCTCTTCAGCTCAGCAGCCCTCTCAGAGCCTCCGACCTCTTTTACATCTCCTGGTGTTGTCTCTTGCTCTCCTCCATTCTCCTCGCTGTTTGTTTTTCTCCTGGCAGCTGCTGAATTAATTCTTCTTCAGTCTGACTTTGTCTCCCGATGCCCACCTTGCACCACACACATTTTCCATTTCAGACTTTTATGACCGGTGTGGGGCTCAACACTGAGGAAATTACAAGTTTTAAAAGTCCTGCCCCCGCCTTCATGACATCCACAGTGTTTTAAAGAGTCCAAAGCTACATGTCTGGTCAGTATCGTGGGGGTGGAAATGGTCTTTTCGGCGCGAACATTGGCCCCCCTCCTCTCGGGCCTGGACGTTTGCCTCTCATCCTTGGATCGGGGCCGTGGAACCGAGGAAATGGTGCACGTGGGGGTCCTCTGGGGTGTGGGTGGTGTGCTGAGTGGGGAGGCCGAAGAGGAGGCCGCATACCGGGATGACGTATTTCAGGATGAGGTGGGGGTCTCCGTGGAGCAAAGCGCGGAGGAGGGGGGCTGTGACGTTGGAAGTCGTGGGCGAAGTAAGGGTCCTCTGAGGGTGAGAGAGGGGGAGTCAGGCGTGCTCGAACTCTGGGGTAGTGCTGTGGAGGGCTGCCTGGCCTGTAATATGGTTCCTCTGTGTGGTGGTAAGGCTCTTCTTGAAAGAAGGGGGCATCGGGACGGCGGAGGTCTTCGTGGTAAAACTCGGGTTCCTCCTGGTAATGCAGATTCTCTGGGTGATGACGTAAATCCTCAGTGTGAGGAGGGCGAAAATTCTCGGGGTGAGGAGGGCGAGGTCGGTCGTACGGCGGATCATCTGAATGAAACATGGACTTGTGTTGATGGTCGTGGACCACCATCCCACTGATGACACTACCGACTCCGGACCCATGCACCTCCCCTGTGTTTGTGCGGGGCATCGGCTGCTGTTCTTGGGGGATCATCGCACCGCTGGGCACAGGATGAGGCGCCTTAAAACTGTGAGGAGGGGGAGGGAACTTCGGGACAGGGGGGAAGTTGTTTCTGAAGTAATCAGGTGGTGCAGAGGCGGCCTGCTGGGATCCTAACTCTTGAGGTTGCATGACTTGGTATGGATAAAGTCCTGACGTCTTGTTTTCTCCAGCCCCTCCAGGCACCATCACATTGTAGCCTCCGGGTTGCTGAGAGTTCCCCTCTGGGTAAACATCACCATACCAACCCCTTTCTCTCCCCCGCTGAAAGCCTTCAACTGTCTGTGCGCTATTGGCAATGCCCGGGGCTCTTTCTCCAGGCACTGGCCCTCCAGGTTTTGCAGAAATCTGCTGGTAATGTGCAACAGGTGCAGTGATGCTGCACTCCGACATCTCCTGTTTGCCATATGGGTACGGTTGGTAGACCTGCCCGTTCTGAGTCATATCTGGCGGCCGGTGAGCTTGCTGTTGGGAATTGTTGGGGTTCTGCTGACTGCTGTTCTGGTAGGCAACAGGAGCTGTTTCAAAAGTTTCTCCAATAGATGACTGATTTGTGTTGGAAATTAACGGAGCTACAGCAGGCTTGTCCATGATCTCATCTTGAGTTGGTGTGCCTCCGCCCTCGTCCCGCACTGGAGTCCCACCCTGGGTGTCTGCCGCAGTTACTGGACTGAGGGTATCCCCTCCCTGCACTGGCTGTGAAGAGAAATCCAAGTCAAATGCACTAAAAGCTGGGTTCCCCTGCAGGAAGCTGTGGATTTTAGACTCTAAACTCTTGGAAGACAAGGACGTTTCAGGCTCTTTTGTCAACTCCATGTCCGTATGGAGAGCCTGGACCAGGGCAGAGGCTGGGTTGGATGCCTGAGGGGGCTTTTGGGAGCTTGTGCTCTGCCTCACAGTGGAGCTGACTGAAGGTGTAACAGAAGAGAGAGACGGGCTCTGAGAGGGCACTGCTGATGCAGATGTGGATGAGGGAGAGGGTGGAACCTTGCCTGTACTGGAGGAGTCTGAGGAGACATTTGCAGCTGGGCTGCTCAGGAGGGAAGTGATGCCTGAGTGAAGAAAGGGGGAACACGGAAATGTGTTTTATGCAAGCTTGCTACTTGAAATGAATGGAAGAAATGGATTTATTGATTTATTTTCACAAAATAAGTGAAGGACCCCTTATTCTCACCATCAAAGCTGCCTTGGCCCTGGACTTTGGAGAGAGCACCGAGGATGTCTGCAGGACTCATATTGACCTCGGAAAGAAGGTTTACCAGTGAACTGGGATCCTGAGGGGCCACAGATGCAGCAGGTGTGGTCTTCAATGAGGACACAGCAGGGGCTGCTGCAGGTGGGCTCTCCACTGATGGTCCTACAGGACAGACAATCACCTTAGTTACAAATCACCACAACAGTGAAAGCTGGCACTAACGTTTATTGGAATTCAGACTTATTCAGTCCCCAGCTACTAAATTCTCAAAATGGTCACAAAAACTCACCTGTGTTCTTCATGACTGAGCTTAAACTGTTGAGGATTGAGCCAATTTTAGCCAGATCAACACTTTCCAAAGCTGCTGCAGAAGGTGCCACAGGGGGTGTGACCTGTGCGATAGTGATCACTGATGGCTTAGGTTTTGCAGGGAGTGGAGTGGATACCTCTGTGTTGGTGGAGCATTTCATCTGCTCCTCGACTGAGGAGAAAATATACCAGGGAGGGCAATGAGAGACGGTTTGGATGCTATCAAATATACACTTTTTGTAATGAAACAAGGCATGCATAGTTTAGACTCGTTTTTAGAATGCAACACAATTCCTGTTGTCATTGATTTTCTACAAGTGCAGATCATTTTTGGAACCGGACAAGTCACTGCCAAGAAATTTTGGGGAACATGCTGCCAAGAACACTGAAACATAGTCTCACCAGCTGTCTGTGAAAAATCGTGACACACAGGTCAACTATACTAAAAAAAGGAGCTAAAAAAAGATTAAAATACAAAACTTCTTTAAATGCTCGCATTATAATGACAAAAATCTTTCCTTTTAATAGGAGATTAAGCTTGAAACAACTTCTTTCTTTAGCAATTAATTAAACTGATTATGTTTTTGATTCACTCTCCATTATTTCTCATCAAAATGTCAGAAAATAGTTAAGACAATATGCAGTTTACAGCCTATTTTTGCTGTCGTTTCTCATTCTCATCATTTTAGCACATTTTCTGCTCAAGTCTGGCCCGGAAAATCAGTGTGAATTATCTCAAACAGTCCTCACTGTGCAGTTAGTCTTTAAGACCAGTCCTTACCGATTATCCCCATGCTTTCCATTTCTTCATCAGAGAGCTCCATGTCCTCCACTTCACGATTGTCATTCTCCCCGTGTGTCTCCAAGGGTTTGGGAGATCCTCCTGGCGAGGACAGCGGGCTTGGTGCCGGTGGCTCTGCCTCATCATCCATAGCTGAGCCATCAAGATCTGGATCGAGGTTAGCCAATTCCAGACCATGAAAAGGGGACTCTGAGCCAGTTGGAGACGGCGCATCTGCAGAGGGTGAGGGGATGGGTGAGTCGTCCAGGTCCGGCAAGTTGGCCTTCAGGGCATCCAGCTTGCGCTTAAGGTGGGACACCCTGTTAGCAAATGTCTGGTAGGCCTAGAGAGCAGAGGTAATGAACTGTCAGTACATGAACAGTTAACATGGTAATTGTTTTTAAAGGCAGCTTATTATTCAATCCTCAACAGATCTGGTTCAATTCAATTACTGTATTTTTCCTGTTATATCAGTTTCATAAATGCAAAAAATCAAAAGTGCTCCAAGTTGGTGCTATACATGTTATGGGCAAATAGTGAGACTGACAAATAACAGCATAAACAAAAGAGCTCCAGGCTAAGCTGACTCTGAAATCTTGTTTGTTGATTTGTTAGAATTGTTAGTAAAATGGTCAATCATGACTTTTGAATAAATTCTTGCTAGCAGTTCACCTCCAAAATCCTCTCTCGAACTGTTTCCACTGTTGTCTCCCTACCACAACTCAATTCTGTATGAATCATTTACCCATAGAGGGCCGGACCTTAAAAATACAGGAATCCCCTTTAGGTTTCTTATGATTGAGAACTTAAACATAAGTAATACAACAAACATCTGACCACAAATACATTTGTCACTCACATTGGCAACGATCTTGACCTCCTTGTACTGCATCTCGTAGAAGATATCTGCGCTGCTGAGGGCCTCCATTAGAGGAGGCCCTGTTTTGCATTGTTTGTCAAGGAACTTGACAAATTCCTGTAGTTGTGCACTTCCTTCCTCAAAGTCCTTGGAAAACTTCTTTCCTCCAGCCTTATCTGTAAGAATTGAGCATGTAAGGGTGACACTTGAAGAACCACTGATGATCTGTGTGTTGAGTACAACAGGGTGGAAGGTGAATAAAGCAGGTACCTTTGAGCTTCTTAAGGGCCACAGAGCTGCAGATGTCAACCCTCATAGCTGCCAGTTGTTTTTCTCTCATGTCAACCTCCTCCACAGATCTCTTGTACTTGGACAGTTCATCCATTAGTGCCTGAGGCTGAAGCAGAGCCACAACGTAAGGTCAACACAATACTTGAGTAAAGGAAGCAATAAGGCAAAACTAACAGGTTGGACACACTGGATGCATGTGTACTGCGCGGCTACATTGCTAAGCTTGTGTTTGTGTATTGCTGCTGCAGCGAGGCTTCTGCCTGCCCTATCTGTTTACATGGAGTTTGCCTTTGATAATTATGCCTTTGATAATTATCAATAAATATGGTGACGCGATTTTCCTTTAGCCCCTCTTGAATGAGCGAGAAAGCACGAGAGAGAAAGAGAGGGAGCGACGGAGGGACAGAAAGTAAAAGAAAAGTGAAAGTAAGAAACTGCCTCTCACCTGATGTGTGAGTTCTCTTTATGTCTGTGAAATATTCTACAGATACAGGCATTAAACTGTATTAAAATGTTGGTATGATGTCCATATGACTGTGCACAGGTCGTTATCAGGCCTATTTTTGCAGAGAACCGCGCATGTGTTGCATTTCTCTGAGAAAATTGGCAAGACTCTGGATCACGAGATGCAACAGCCATGCCTGACACGTGCGTGAGAACCCAATCTAATGCATCTTATCTAACCTGTTAACGTGGACGCCGGAACGAAAAGCAAGAGTTGAAGCCACGCAGCAGCGCTGCACAAGCATCCAGTGTGTCGCATCCAGCTTAAAACTTCAGTTTCTTGCTTACCACAAACTCTGCAAGAACCTTGGACCGTAGATCTGCTTTGGACTCAACTGGAGCTTCAGGAAGATAAGAATTAAAATTAGATATCACATCAATGTAATGTACCAAGCATTTAGATAAAAAAAGACACTGTAAAACTAAATAAAACTGTAAGATGTAAAAAAAAAATGTTTTTAAAAAAGTAAAAACAGGAATACATAAGAATGAAATCTACAGTACAGAAGTTAATAGAACAGCATATTCTGACTAATATTGCCACTGTGGATGCACAGTCTGCATGAAATCAGTTTCAAGAACTTCGCACAGCTACTGATAAAAGAGATGGTAATAAAAATGTCAAAAGAAATTAAGAAAATAAATGAATAAACACACTTACTTTTTTGTTCCACGGGTGTCTCAGGAGGTGACTCCTCTTTGACTAAGGTACTCTTGAGTTCAGTAATCAGCGTCCCTGAATACACTCCCCTCTCCTCCCAGATGGACAGTATCCTCTCCACTGATTTAATAACCTTAGGGTCACCATCAAGGCTGGAGAAAGACGAGAGGATTACGCAGTGAGCCAAGAGATTTATATGTTTTTGTTGTAATGACATTTGTTTTATTCATGTGTGAGGAACATCTTCGAGTGAATAAAACAAGCTAAGGCAGAGGGGGACAGAGAAAGTGAGAAACAAAAGCAAAAGACAAAAGATTAAGACATTTTTGTTTGTCATTTTGTTATCTAACTTACTTGACCAGCTGGAAGGCGTCTCGAAGCACCTCTGCAAACGCTGTGCGGTAAACAATGGCATTTTTCCTTTTACAGTTCTGAATGATATCGTTGGCCAGGTAGATAAGGTTGAGCCTGTGTGGGGATTCGGCTGTCAGAGGAAAGAGAGACATTAATGTTAGAGACTATATGATTCTGCTGAGGGAGGAGACCCTGAAAAAGGCCCATTTTGGGGGGTTTTAAAGCTTCAGTGAGCGGGACTGCATGCACCCACAGCCCTGTGCTCACGGGATCAAATTTGTCCATGCGGAGCAAAAATGCTCCCTCGCTTGATTTAATAGTTGGGGTTTTATTTGACTGCTTAAAACGCCACAGAGAAACTCAATTTCCCGCTCTCTTTATCAGTGTTTGCCACTTTTTCGATGCAGCCAACCAAACATCTCTTTTCTTTGAATACTATCTTGGATGCCAAATTCCATGGCAACAGGTGAATGCTCTGAAGCTTTTGGGTCAGCCCTAGTAAAATGTCAAAAAGACAAGCATCCATCTCTCATTATCAGAAGCTTAACAAATTAGTTAGATCACATACAGGTGCTCTTTGGAAACTTCCAGTGTACTTTGGTTACTAATCTTGTAAGGGGCTCATTGCAAGGGTGAAATATAGTCTGAATATAAAATATAATATATATATCATAGATAGATATAGATATATAGATATTATATCTGAAATGGATGGTATTATTACTCAATAGGTCAAATAGTAACTCAAAAAAAATAGATATATAACAATACACCTTAATGAACTATTGTAATCTAAGAGAACATGAAGTCAATGGATATGTGACATTTAACCAGCATCAGAGTATGAAACATAACATTACAACATCATCACAATTTGTGATGTATGTTCCTTTGATAACAACAGAGAGGAGAGAGAAATAAAAAGGACTGGGTATAACTAGAGAATGAGTTTTTTGATAACCATATTCCGGTGCACACACAAAATCTATACTTATCTATATTTTACACCATTTATTACAAAACTCTTTTATTAACACACACAAAGAACCAAATCCTTCAACTGCATAATGCAGCTATCTGGTCAGAGAATATGTGAGCAAAGGGTGATAAATCAATTAGTTTCAGCAGACCAAGGAAAGAAACCACATTTCTTGAACAAAGCGCAGACTTCAACAGTTGCAACATTTTGACTTTCACAGTATAATTTGTAAATCCTACTGGTTCAACCATAAAATCAATAGACACTCATGGACTCATACTGTCAGCCATTTGCATTTAAACATACAACAAGGAGTTTTAAACTGGTTATGAAACAGTCTCATTTTAATACTGATGCCTCTATCTGACCAACTTAAGCAAATGCAACCACTTGTGTGAAGAATGGCTACTTCTATTTAATTATTCTTAATGTCTGTCATTAGGTCAGAATCCCTGATTTACAGCACGCAGACAGAGAAGTCAATCTTCGCATTTTACCTGGCACATTTTGAGTAAGTAGTAGAAATAAGTTGTATGTTAGCCAGTAAAAAGAAAGCAGTAGGAGATTTTCCTTTAAAAAAACTTTATTTTTGCTGTTATATTTAGTGACTTACGTCTTTCCTTTACTCGCTACCAAAAGGTATGCATGCATTAGCCAGATCAAGAACTTTATGAGACAGGGGCCGCCAGAATCAACAAAAAATTAAAGTTCCTTGTAGCTGCTTTAAAATTTAAGTTCAAGCATTATTATTGCAGCATTATCCTAAAAAACTCAAGTAGATGGGGTTTTAAAAAGTAAAGAAACAACTGAAACAAACACCAACCATAAAAGGGCTCCATACGGCTAACATGACTCATCCGGCCTAATCCAAGTCTCCCAGAAGCCCCGAGACCCCAAACGGATTTGAAAAGACGCTGTTTAAACCCCTTAAGGCATGGTTGAGCTTGTGCAACCACTTAAGATGGGGTGCATGCTAATGCTCTTAGCTTAGCAGCTACAGTGAAGATTTTGACTTTAGAACTTTAGGGTGCAAATAACGTCTTTTCAATTCAGTTTGGGATCTTGGGGCTTCCAAAGACTTGGATTACGCTGGACAAGCTGTATGGAGAGATTTTCCATAGAGGGGTTTCAGTTTGTTTCTATGCTTTAAACCACTCCCCATCTACTTCAGTAATTCAGAATGCTGCAACACTGTTTTGTTGTGAAGCTCCAGAAATTTTTTTTGTGGACTACACGACTTTCCAGCACAGGAGCAAACGTAGATAGTCACTGATTTTCCAGTTTTGTGTGAACTTATCCTTGAAGTGTTCATCAAAACACTTCCTCCAGTAAAGACTTCCCTTTCAAATTTTTGCAAGGTAAACTGACTGTTACTTTCATGTATTACATAGACATTTGATAGTTCAAATGTGAGATCCAGCTGAACAAAAACAAACAAGGTCTCAGTCACACTGCATTTTTACTGAATGACCACACAACTTTAAACACGAGCTGAGAGAAAAACAAACAATAGTGAGGTAAGGCCACCTCCTAGTATTGACAAACCACTTCCACTTCCACTCCACTTTCATGGAGTTTGGGAGTACAACCAACGTCAAACAGCCAGCCTTAGCACAGACGCCTGTAATAAAATCCCTTATCTACTGCTACAGGGGAGGCGAACAACACAGAAACAGGTTTGGAACATCAAAACAGCACCACATCAAAGAAATTAATGTCTTTGACATACAAAAGAAACCAAAGAAACCAAAATACAATGTCTTTCCCCAGGTTTTGTTTTCGTGTTTATGACTTTTAAACATCTCACATTTGACACTGTCCACTTCATCAATAGCTTTCAGTGAATTCTTTGACAATGATTATTCCAATACCACTGCTAAATGACTTTATAACATATACAGAAAACTCAGGTTAACAAGTTAATATTAATATCTTGTAGCAACAACTTATGAAACACATGTTTGAATAAACAAACATATTTAATCCAGTAAACAACTAGCAAGGCCAACAACAACCCAGCTTTCCAGTATACAAAACAGCAGCCACGAATTGAAGCACCACCTGTTACTGTTTCACACACTGGTTGGGGTGACATAATAGACCTAGGTATCTCGCTCAGCAAAATACCAGTGTCAAACTTTACGAGGAGTCTTTACGTTCATCTCTTGCCCTTTGCTCAGGCTAACAAAGCCACAAAGCTCAAGTTACACAAAGCTTAGAAATATGAACAGAAGCAGATACAAAGACATAATTGATTCAGGATTAATTCAACAGATACAGCTCATGTGACTATGTCATGCAAGGTATGACGCTGGTGAAAGCTATAGAACTGCACTTGATAGGAAATGGAAAATGTAAATTTGCAAATTTGGTTGCTCCATCAATGATACGACCAATTCCTTCCTTTACATTCTCAGATAGACCTTGATTTATTCACATCTGTAATAGGATCATGGCAATATTCAAATTTTGTAAGTGCTTTGCCAAGATGATTTTCATGCTTCAGTGAATATCAAGTCTATTAATGGTTCTCTAGCACCCCCTCTGCTATTGCCCAGTACATCATGGAAAGCATTAAGAGTAGTGCTGCAGGTTATTTGTATTATCAACTGACAAATCTCTAGCATAGGTTACCAGATTATTCAGAGTTTGGTTTTTGAGATAAAACAATAAATTATCAAAAACTGAGCCAACATTCTGTTGCTCTGGAAAAAAATATGAAGATGGTTTAGGTGAATTGGTCAGTTAAAGCACTACAGAGCAATTTTTCTTGACAGTATGTTTCAAAAGATGAGAATATTTTAACATCATGACGGCCATCTTCCTCATCTGAATAGAGTAGCACATGAGAAATACGTTTGCTTTTAGCTACTCTTGACTCCAAGTTTCCATCAAGAACTTTGGCAGAGACCCAGAAACCAACTAGTATTATCATACTGATATCATATGTGGCAACAGGTTTTCCTGTATGTCAGTGAGTTTGATGTTATTTGCTGAAACACAACTTCATTTATAAAAGCACCGAGGGGGACACAATATAAACTAAAATAATAGAGGTGTTCCATAAATTTGGGACATGGGAACCCTATACAAGACAACATAATAATGCAGGTCCCAGGGCCCACTTGTCCCAGTACTTCAGTGGTGCAAATGACAGCTCACCCAACACTTCAGTTAGCTAATATCATCGGACCTTATGCTGGCTTCTCACAGATATATCTGTATGGGCGTATATGTTGTCCAATATGCACCAATATGAAAACTTTTTCTTCAAGATTATACTGCAGAAAAAGATGCTTTGATGATATATAATCGTTAAATTCCCAGTGAAGTTTGCTGTTTTAATGCGTGGATGTCATTTGAGACAGTATATATATTTTTTGCTAAATTGTAAAACAGCCTCCATTACATACACTACTCAAAATTAGTAAGGGATACTAGGACCTTTTACTGTTTGATTCGATTGTTTATTCTGTGATATAACTGTATTTCTGTTTTGTGTTTTGAGAATATTTTGGTCCCCAAAAATGATGCGACAAATTTATTTTATTTGACATTTTACTGCATATCATTACACATGCAGATATGCACTGATATTCCAATATCCTTAACTAATTTTAGTGTTTGATAACTACATTTGACAGATCATTAAATACATTTGATGTTAAAATTGAGTATCTGTCAGGTTCTCGTGACAAATTCACAAATAAATATATACCATGATCAAACTGTCAAAATTGAAGCTTATTCGCATTGCACCTGTTCCCGACTTGACATCTGCAGTTGACGTCGCAAAAAACCCAACATCCCCTTTACGTTGCAAATAAAGCAAGTTTTTCCTGCCAACCGATGAGGCAGAAATACTTTGCAGAAGCAATAAAAACATTTCCTCAAGCAAGAAATGACCCCTCTTGAGAGCAACTGACAGTTAGTGTCCATGTAGCTAGCACTGGCTAACGGCTGACTGGAGGGAGGGCGCACGTTTTTTAAACTCCATTTCCTCGGTGTTTCAAACCAGGACAAACTTCTCAGTTTGTGAGCCGGAAAAAAACCCGAAATAATTATCTCAGAGTTACTTTAGACAATAGGAGGACTGCGATCGCTGTACCCAAAAGACAACATCGTGTACAGCCAGAACAGCAACTGTCAGTTTAACAGGTAAAAAGTACTTACATTTCTTCAAGCACTTCATCCAGTGTCGCACAATCAGGCTGTGGTACTTCTTGTTATCGATGCACCACGTTGACAGCCCTTGAATCGACTCCATGGTGTTCGAGACACCCTGAAGCTTCCTCTCTAACGTTGACTCTAGAGAGCCGCCTGAAGCGGCTCCTGCTCCGGCTGACATGTCCAGAGGAGCTCGCGCTACGCACTACCATTCCAAAAACCAACTTTGCTTGACCGTCGCTAGCATTTAGCCTAGCATGCTAGCTTAACATAGCTCCGGCATCATCTCATTCCGCAGCTGCTCGGCTGCCATTGTAATGTTACAAACGCTTTAACGCTCAGTGCGCCTTTTTCCAGTCACTTTCTGCGTTTAGGAAACAGCCACCGTGAGTTTATGTGTCGCTGCGTATCGTTTATGGCGGTTAACATGGAAAACTTAGCGCCTTACGACATCCTATTCATCCTGGATGTCTGTTTACTCGTTGCTGGTGGAGCGACGGGGCTCACTTCCGCAGACAGGACATCAGTGTGGCGCCACCCAGCGGCACGGAAGACAACGGCTGTTGGCGCTACCTGCTGCGTTTTATTGGTACACAGCTTTTATTGTGTATATAAAGTAATAGTAAGTGTATCAGTGGGGGAAGAAGTGCGGCTTTTTATGCATGAACAAACTCTTTTTGTTTTCAGGACTGGATAAAGCAAATAAACAAACTGACCTTAAAGGACAACACAATTTCATTCAGTTTTACTTTGTTTATAGGCTATTTGGCGGACCCTGCCACCTTTCTAGCTTCAAGCAGTGTTCTGTGTTTCCTCTGAGAACAGCTTGTTTATTCAGTTATGGAAACGATGAATATATCTGAGTTAATATTGTACATTCGGACTTTGATTTTTTATCTCCAAAACTACGTAATGCCCCTTTAATGTTAAAAGCAGCAATAAAATAATATTAAAACACTCAAACACATATAAAACTACCACTTTAGAAATTTTACCTGTGTGAAAACACAAAATGTATAATGAGTATCAGAAGTAATACTGAAGCAGAAATGTAGAGATAACTTTAACTATTTAAATACAAAATCGTAGTTTGAGGTAGTTATCATCAGAATTTATTTAAAATATAATATAATATGATTTTTTTTATAAATATAAATAAATAATTTGTTTTGAATTTAAACCCACTGCTGATAAAATAAATTAATTTAAGACTGCACTGGCTCTGAAGCAGCATTTATTCTTTATGGGTTATCTAGTAACTAAAGTTATCAATTAAATGCAGGAAAGAAAAAATACAATATTTGCCTCCAAAATGTAGCTGAGTTGAAGTATAAAGTAGGAGAAAATGGGAATTGTCAAGTAAACTACACGTACCTAAAAACTGTATATAAGTGAAGTACTAACAGAGTAAATGTATTTTCCAAATGAATGTAGTGGTGTAAAATGCAGCGTACTGCCCTCTGAAATGCAGTCAAATAGAATAGGAAAGAAGTATAAAATGTATACTAATGTAAAACACACATTTCTATAAAAATGTACTCATCTGTCTTAAATAGCCAATGTACCACCAAAGTATTGCAGACTTTGGGTGTTTAATTATGATAAATCAGTGAACTGCTCAATTTAGGGTTGAACATTTTTTATAAAGTGATTGATTAAATCTGCATTCAATAAATTTTAAAACTGAGAATATGAACTATACAAAAAAAGATAATTAAAAAGCATCCTCAACGCATATCGGTTGACGAAAGAGAGAGGCTTGGACTGTGGGTGTATTTCATTCCAGAAATCAACGAACACATTCTGTATTCTGATGAACCACCACATTAATTTAATGTATAAAAATATGTGCATTTATCAATCAACCACAAATAATGACAATTTCATTATAGGAAACAAAGAAATATACTGCTACACTATTGTTCTCCACCGTGTGCTTACAGTTTCCGTTTTTTAAATAACATAACAATGAAAATGACTAATAATGCTGAAGCTGAAGAAAAATCTACAAAGCAGCACATTTGGTTTGCAATGACATATGTGGCGAGATGATGATTTCATCATTGTAAGTCAAATAATACACTATGATGTGATGGATTATTAAAATTTTCGGCAAGTTTATGGTTATCTTTATGTCAAATAAGTAAGGCTGACTGGTGACAAACCACCAGAGATGAAACACCATTCAACATGAATGACATCTGATTTTAAATATGTTGGTACAAATGCCATAAAAAAATAATGTGTTCGAGAATGGACATAGTTTTGTCTGTCATATCCCCATGATAGTCCTTATTACATAATTAAGGGTAAAGCACTTTCAGTGACACAAATCCAATTTAAGAGGGACAAAGAATTTGTTCTTTACCATCACGATGACACATGGCCTTTGGAGCACTTTGTGCAAAAAGCAAACCTTGCAGTTCGCTAAATTTACTCTTTATCCCTTACAACTACTTCCATCCACAGTGCCAAGATGACAAGATTTCAAATAAAAATGTAAATATCCTGTAAAGTCTGATTTTACAGGCTTTACATGTTGGCTCCACAAGTCTGCCAAGATGTTTTCGAGTATCTTAAACAGATATTTAATAAATAATATCACAACTTTTTAATGTTTCCATTTCATAACATTTCCTCATTGTCATCCAAAATACAGTTACATTTATCTCAATTTACACTGGTCAAATATATTATTTCTGTTCCAAAATGTAAAAAAACAACAACAAAGCAATCTTTTAAAATTAAGGAAGATTTCAAAACAAGTTCACTCACTGGTTGGTTAAAGGAGTAACTGGGCCAAATGTCTAATAGTCCCTCAACTACCCCAACAATTATTGATCAGTCAGGTTGATGTATTTCCCTTGAAGCATTTTGCCATTTCACCATTAGTGCAACTGCTTTTATTTTCTATTTAAATAGAAAAAAAAAGATTTAGTTTTATGTGTTTTAAGTGCAAAACAAATAAGTTACTTTGAAGTAACGTGTGCAAGATATGATAATGCGAAATGGTTTCGCTTGGCACATTTTGGCAGCAGCTACTCCCTTTGCTCTACCATATGATAAGATCAGCAACTTTAAAGGAAAAGTTTAGCCACTTTTGGCTTAACTTATCTTTTAGGCTTCCTGAATGCCATTTTTAATAATCTGTGGGTTCATGATTAAAATATCCTTTGTTACTGTGCAAGGGCTGCAAACCAACAGTTATTATCGCTACAAATTTGATTTGATTTGTCGCATGTTTGGTCTACAAAATGTAAGAAAACAGTGAAAAATGCCTTTGCAAAGTTGCTGCAGCACAAGGCAAAACCTAAAGATAAGTTTACGATCATATGTGGCAAAAAAAAAAAAGCTAAAAAAGTCATCACATTTCAAGACGCTGGACCAACAAGATTTGAGCATTTATGCATGAAGAGTACTTGATGGACAGCTGCTGAATTGTTTCAGCTTTCAACCGTAACAGCAACTTCCCTCTGTGTTTTATAACTTTCAGCAAAATGATGTCTGGTCAAAAGCATGACATCCTACACTGGTGCTGTTAGGACTGCGTTCAATGGTATGATATGAAAAAATACAAAACAGGAGCACAGACCGCTGTAACACCTCACATATGAAGTATTTCCCAACATCTTTTAACTTAGAAAACCTCGAGGACACTCCTACAATGTACAATTCGTGGTATTATAGTGCAATAACCCTGGTGTAATTAAAAACCACACCAGACAGTAAAGAGTTAACAAGTGTCTCTGCATTCTCCTCCTCCTCTTCTGGGTTTTACATGCCTTGCAGACATCACAGAAGGGCTTCGCGCCCAACTCTACGCTTATATAATCAGGTCCGCCCCCTGTCTTCCCTCTGGCTGGCATGCTGTTGCACCTCCATGTGGTAGCAAGGCAGGCTAAGGTGAGTCCGTTGTAGTAACAGTGTCAGTTGAGGACACTGAGCAGTCTTGTGCAGGGGAGGATGGAGAGGTCTCAGGTTGCTTCCGATTCTCACTTTCTCTCTCGTAACACAAATATGACGGCCTGCTTAAAGCGCCAGCGTTGTCTGTAAACTTAAAACCGACTATGCAGCTGCCCCGAAGTGGTTCAACTGTGTCTTCCACTTGAGTTCTCAGTTTTTTAGGCAATCCAGGCAGACATGTGGAAACGCTGTCAAGTGGGGTTGCAGCCTGGCATTTTCCACCTTCTCCATGTTGATGTTCTTCATGCTTGTTTGGGACCTTGCCAGAGTCCTCAGGGTCAGACCAGCTCAGTTTTCTCTTCTGGAATGGGAAAGTAAAACCAAAAATAACAACCATGACAAACCAAGGTCTTAAAGGAGAACTACAGTTAATATCTTTAACCATCTTGGGTCACTCTTTATAATAACCAAAATAGTACATTTTAATTTATAAGTTAATCATAATTTCACTGTTAACAATCAATTAAATGCTTTATAAACAGTTTAGTTAACAATTGTTTAATATAAAGTTAAACCTTTTGTTTATAAACCTTTACAATTGCTCAATAAATGGTTTACAACATATTTCATTGTTTGCTTAAGGTGCAATATGTAAGAATTGGCCAGCATATCACCTACATAACTACTCATGTAGCTGTCATTAGCTGGTTAGCTGTGCAGTTAGCAGTCCGGACTGGGTGGTATCATTATCTTTGTATTACAAGATATGTTGGCGCTAGCAGGTTAGCATGCCAACATGAGTATATATCCCTGCAACTCAACACACAAACACCTTTTTGACATAAAGTCAAAAATCCAATTTCTTCAAATTCTGTTTAGTTACTTTATTCAAAACCCAAATTTTTACATATTGCACTTTTAACACTGAAATGGATCACCAGGCCTGAAGTCTGCTTATTAAACATTTGTAAAAGGCACTGTTATAATGTAACAAAGGGAAAATCAAGTCTGACGCTCACCTTAACTGGCATGTGGAGCTGATTTTGGTGCCAGTGTGGTGGTTGTCTGGGAGTGATGGTCTGTTTTGGTGTATCTGTAGGTTGAAATGCCTGCTGAGGGAACCACATTTTGAGCATCACCTCGATCTGCAGCAGGTTTTGGAGGTATTTCTCACTGCAGAAAAAAGGAACAAGAATTAGTGACAATGCTCAATGTGGATGACAATATCCCCATTATCACTACTGTCACAATATTTATAATATTTCTTACCCCATTTCAGGCCTCTGAATTATTCCAAGAATCCTCTGCAATCTGTCGATGGCAACGCTTTGCTGGAAACTGGATAAACCTGCCATGTTCAAAATATGACAAACGTATGTCAGGGCAAATAGGCACTTTACAGGTTTCATTACAGGATGAGATGGATGCACTATAACTTGAGAAGAGATGACAATCATGTTTGATATTCCTCCACCACACACACCTTTTTCAAATCGCCCAGTCTTCAGTCCATGTACAAGCCCAAGTAAAGGATGGATAAACCTGCGCAAATCTGCACACTATGGAAAAAAACGATAAAGATTAGTTTTACAACTACAACAACAGATACAAAAATACTGAATCAAAGACTTGGGTATCAATTTAAGGGTACTCACTTTCTGAGCAAAGACCAAGTCCCCTGGTGTTGCTGAAGATGAGCCTATCGCGGCAGCTCCAAGGGAAGCGGCAGAGTGGGAATGCTTGGGTTCCTCATGGCAGTCACCAGCCTGCTTGCTCCTAAACCTCAAGTGTGGGTGATCTGAATGACTCAGAAAATTTAGGTAATTTCCAGATGAGATGGGCTTAGTTATTCCACTGTCCCCTTCTCCCTCTGAGGAAACATCTGCTTCATCCTCAGTCTGCTCGCTCTCACTGAGGAGAAAGCTCGAGGTGGACGGTAGCGAGTCGTAGGAGGACCATTTGGAAGAACTTCCCAATGCATTCATCTGTGGAGACAAGGAGATAATCATGTCCCAACAGAACTTCAAGTACAAGCTCTGGCTTTAGGAAAAAGCAGTCTAGCAGGGCTCCAGTGTACGACTGTTTTGGTTGATTAATTGGTTGCTCCAGTGCACCTAAAATTTTACAATTGTTGCAGTTTTAACAATTCCTGGTTGTCTGTGCTGTGATTCAAATGAAGAAAACATGTATCATGCACCTTTATTCTTGCTTACAACCATGTACATAATGTGTTAACAAATTAAAGTGCACATGAATTGACAAGTTTAGTGTAGAACATTGATCTGGAGCCCTGTACATGTAGGTTTACTGCAACAGTACAGTATCAATATACTACATACATATTCCTACACCTTTTCCATAGTGAAATTCAAGCACTTTTCATGTATTTTCAAGTGGTATTTTAAAGCTTTCTAGCACCTTGAAGCTGTAGTAAATTAAATATTTAGACACAGTACATACACATAAAATTATTATATCACTTCATCACATTAAATCTGAAATGTGTGCGCTATAAAATTATGTTCCATGTGTGGTCACATACTACAGCAGTTGCACATTTCAAAATGTGTCACTGAATAATCTGAAATATCAAAGTAACTAGTGGCTACAATTATAAAAAAATAAAAATAAAAAAAAGAATTGCAGTGAAACTATTCAGTAGCAGAAAATGGAAATACTGAAGCAAAGTACCTCCAAATTGTGCACAAGTGCAGTGCTTGAGTAATCGGTAGTTGGTAACATATCATTGTTGGTTAATCTCAAATTTAAAACTACGAATTTTATTTTTTCCTCTAAATGTATATGGTTCCAATTGTTGGTTATCGGTCTCCTTGATGACTAATAATCTGTACCAGCCCTGATAAAAACAAATCGTCGACCCCTAGAGGAAATATCTCAGTATTTCAGTTTTTTTTTTTTTTTTTAGAAATTATTAATACATAGAAGAATAGTAGTAAATATATTGTTATATAAACTGTCTAATAAGTAGGCTTTAAACACAAGTAAAATACAAGCAGTGTCACCACAAACATACTATTTTTTTTATTCTCATACAGTAACACAATCCTGACACTGCATCATCATAACAAAGTAAAGGTTGTATAGAAATCTCCTCGCTGTTGAGCGAAGGAACCCAAAAACACATCCAAGCCAGTCTCAGGCAACACAAACGAGGCGTGAGCTTGATGCCAGGCTATGCGAGGTCTTCCACCAAGTGTAACGTGTGCGAGATGAGGTCGGACGTGGCGGGGGACCAGCATTAAAAACTATTTGATAAGCAGAAAGCAAACAAAAGGACATACTCCCCCTGTATGACTCGTGCAGTAACGTAACGTGATGTGTTCAGGCGCTCTGTGCTGCAGTGCAAAGTCATCGGAGGACAGATGTGTGTACATTATCTCACCGCGCGTAACCACCAACATCAACAGACCTTTCACCTGCTTTACGGTTTTACCACGATTGTTATGACTGGTACGATTCTCACAGCCACGTCCACATGTTACAAATGCATTGCGGGGAGATATTTCCAAACCGTTAGCTAGCTTAGTTGTGAAAAACAGTGACCACGCATACGTTATAAACTGCGTTCACTCCCGCACAGATGCTTGAAGTCAACTACGGAGGAAATGTACGTTCAAGGTTACGAACAAAATTGGTTACTCGATCTATGTAACGTTACAGTAAAACACAATTTATGAGTTGAGTCTGAAGAACAGCCAACTTTCAAAAAAACAACCAAAAAAAAAAAACAGCAAATCAAAGAAAAAGCAGTCAATGAACTCTTACCGTCAAGACGAAGCAGATGTGGATTCACAACGAGGGTAAAAACGAAAACAGCAGCGCTTGAAAAGACGTCGGGCTTCTCAAACACGTTGAATAATACGAAGTCTTGTAGAAGTGACCGAGCTAGCGTCTATCTCTGAGACTATGGTTGTGTACAAACATCGGCACCGCCTCTTAGTGCTCGCTCAGTCCCTCCCTGCCTCCCCTGTCCCTGCTCGTGTTTCGTTTACCGTCCAACCTGTTTGAAATGTGCCCACAGAGCGCAGCGGGCGCTACACGTGCGGAGTATGTACGGCGCCGCGATTGGCTGAGGGAAAGTTGGAACGTTCCTCATTCGCTCGGGTGCTCGGCCAATGAGGAGCATCCGCGGCGCTGGTTGGCTGGTATATGCGTAGATCCCTCCTCACCTGCAGCGGGAGCACGTGTGGGTGGTGTGGCTGGAGGAGTTGGGAACGAGATGAACAGCACGCGGCAGCTGACATGAGGCTACATCTGATCTGGTTCAAATTAATACACACAAAAAAATAACGCTGTTAGAACAGGACACAACGCTGGGATCTCTTTACATAAGCCACCCATTTGTTCAGCATGGGTTTGTCTTTTGTTTGTTTTTCTGCTTGCTTGTGTTTATAAAAAAAGTTGGCTGTTATGTGACCACCAGCGATCAAGTACATTTACTCAAGTACTATACTTGAGTACTTCTTCTCATTTATAATTCCACTCCAACATGTGTATTTTTTTCTCAAGTACATGTGTATTTTACAAGTTACTTTGCAGTTTACATGCTGTATCAGAGTCAATGTAGCACATTCTTCAATTGATTTTATCAATAATCAAATAATAATAATAATAAAAAACACTCATTCCAAAAATCCATAGATGCTAAATATCTGATAATCAACCAGGCGGGTAAGCAGCCAACCCATATGTTACAGTATATTCTACATGAATGTATTTACCTGTATGAATGATTAACTTTTACTTGTACCTTTGATACCTAAGTATATTTAATATCAGATAGTAAGAATTTTATTTGAAAATGTTAAAAAAAACAAAAACTATAAAATTCTTGCCAACAGCACATGGCAGCTTACACAAGGTTACATCTGATCTGGTTTAACTTAATACACACTTATATAAAAAATAACGGTGTTAGTACAGAACACAACGCTGGTATTTCTATACTAAACCCCTCTATTGTTATTATTATTTTAATATATCAACAATTCAATAACAAAAACTCTTATTCAGATAACAAAAAAAAAAAAAAGAAGAAGAAGATGAATATCTAATCCAATCATTGGCCAGGCCAGAATGTGAAAAAATAAGAGTTATGATGTTAGGTTACATGTCAACCAGCTAACATGCTAACCAGCCAACCCCATCTGTCCTTGTTCAAAGTGTCCCCTGCTAGCGATTTAACACTCCCCCAGTGATCCAAGCTTGCAGTTGGGACCGCTAACTGCATGGCTAAGTGAACTAACTAGCTAACAGCAGCAACCGTTAGCAGCAGTTAGTGGTTACTCCGGTTTTCAGGGTTAGGGTTAGGGTTAATATGAAAATGAATGACTCAAAACGCTACTTAAGTACAGTGCTTGAGTAAATGTACTTAGTTACATTCCATCACTGGCTGTAATATTGGCGAATATGCAAAAAAGATTGAGCAATGTGCGTAAAAGATAAATGGGGACCACACCTAAGATACAAAACAGTTCTTGGTCAGAAATATCAACATTTATCTGTAACATGTGTGCAAGCCTGTTTAAAATATGGCTGTTCCTATACTTCACATTCTCCCAAATGATCATAAGTCATGTAAGCGTGTGCACCTTTGGCAAATTGATCCAAACTGGACTTTGTGGTGGTTTTGGCATTTTTGTTTGTGCTCTAGCAGCTCTACCTTCTTATTGTTGATGAGGAAGTGAATGCAGATAAGACAGAGATTATGAGATATGACATCATAGTCCTATTAGAGCCAGTGACAGAAAGCTTGTGATACAGTCTTACATGGTTACATAATGAGATTGCCGTATGCTAAGCAGTGAATCACTTCTTTTGTCGTATGCACGGATGGGATGCCTTTACCTGCAGGGGGATGCGGAAGAAACTAACTGATTAGCCTGACATGATGAGAATATTTATTAGACTGGTGAACAATTAACAGGTATTGGAGGTATGGCAGAATGAACAATGAATACCCTCTCAACGACATGAAACAATTTAGATGCTGCCACAGTTCTGGGTGTGGAGGAGAGAGTCAGTTTCACTCTGGATCTCAGCCGGGCAGCCAGACATCTTTGTAGACTGCGACAAAACTTAATTACAGTTACAAACAGTAGTGATGAATCGCCACTGTCACAAATTGTGATTAATTAAAGTCGGACAGAGCTCCCACTGACATTGAATTTCATGCCCCCGCGCAAATCAGAAGGTCATTAATGTTCTGTTTATGGAAGAATGTTTGTGTAATTCTTGTCAGGGACATCTTGGTATCTTGGTGACAGAGATAACGTCACAAGGCAAACGGCAGTCAGCCAGTACTATCAGCTGATACACATCGTGCTAACACTAGTGGATAAAATCAATAACTCTGTACACAGAACTGTGAACACCGAAACACCAGAAAGCTGGTTTAACCATCATATTTTAAAGGTAGCAATTGTGGCTTGGCAAGTTTGCGCGATGATATTGTTGCAGATAATATCTACAATAAAATAAACATGTCTCTAAGATAAGAATTGAGCCCTGGAGTGCTTGGCACATAAATCCCTCCACTTTTTGTAGTGGTGAGTAAAGAAAAAAGTTTGGAAGAAAACCAGACAGCTGTTTGATATGTGCAGGGAATCTGAGGACAGAGAGCTGCTGTCCTGCTCTCACTTCATGTACCCAGGTATTTGCTATCGAAGTGATGACATGTTAGAAATTGGCCCACTCTGTGGCCGATCTATTTGTCAGAGATAAAGAAGCACCAGTGTGTTCGTGTGTTTTTGAGTGTGCATGTTGGAAAGGGGTCAACAAAAACACTGACTATTTCACACTCATATTACTGCACGTCAACAATGACTTGAGAACCTACATGCTGTAAGTAACATGGACAGTGCAAGTGAACCAGACTTGTAAGCAAAAAGCAAATCTGCCAATGGAACAAGTGAAAATAAGCTTGATTAAGATATTTGTTGAAATAAGATGTGATGTCTAAAAACAAGTCCCTATACCTCACTGAAATGTAACGTTGTAAAGGTAAAGGTGATTGTGTCATGAGGTATTTCAACTAGAAATTACACAAATATACATGGTAAGATTTAGATTTTTTGCAGCGTATGGCACTGTCATTTCACATTTTAAATGTGCTTTTTACTGATCATTCCTTGTGCTGTAGTATAACAATAATCTTTTTAATTTCACCTCTTTCAATTTTCTATTTGGACTTTTAATTTCCTCCATAGACCTTACCAAGAGCACACTATCATTTTAAAGGGTAAGTTCAGCACCCAAAAAGGGGTCAGGTAAAGTTTAGCGGTCCACAAAACAAATGCGGCAGCATCATTCTAAATGACTGACGGAGATGGGGACTTGTTTTGAAAAAAGCAAGCCAAAAAACAAAAAAAGCAAACTGATTGTAAAGCTCCAGAAATGTTTTGTGGACTAGAAACCTTACCTGACTTTCCATGAACATGAAGATAGTGAGAGAATTTTCATTTTTGGGTGAACTTATCCTATAACAAGCTGTTCGGTTCTTAAATATGTACCCATTCAGTTTTTTTTTGTTTTTGTTTATTGTTCCCATGATTTCAAATAAATGCCTCTGCCACCACAATACTGAGGGAAAATTTGCTGTGAAGTTCATGCATGGAAAAGAAATACACTTAAAAAGAATCAACAGCAACATCCTTTTAATCCTGAATAAATGACAGAACACAGTCAACAGTCATTGTGGGGACTATTTCTTTGTCGGAGAGTAGTTTCAATGAAAACTGCTGGAAAGTAGTCAATGAACTGACCCTTTAAAAAAAGGCATCAAAGACAGCAGTCAATCTCTGTCAATATAAAATATTATCTTTCTGTCATATTGCTGCCCTCAGTCTTTACAGTGTCACCCACCCGTTGACTGAAGCCACAGGAGCGATCATCAACATGACCGGGTCACCTCTCTGACAAGAGAGCCTGGTGTGACTGTTAAACTTTCCCTGTGTTAGAGGAAAGTCGCCTGTGGCGAGAGCGCGAGGGTCTGGACAGATGTTTGAGACTGATGTGTCTCGCTAACGAGAGTTTACGGAGGTGGCCAAGTGGACATTAACACCACACTGTGCAGCAGTGACCTTTAATTAACAGAGAGACGCCGCTGAGCTGAGGATAGACGATGCCAGTTTGTCTTTGTTGTTTGAAAGAAGTTTGTGATTCTTTTTGATTTTTCAGAAAATGTCACAATTTATTAGCGTCTTCATTAGTAAGATTTGGTGGGAAAATTCAAAACACAAAATGTCATCAACCAAAATTCATGAACCTGTCAGATACAACCAAGACTTTCCATCCAAGTACAAGCAAATAGAAAATGTCCATGACAGTGTTTGTGTGTCTACAGATGTTTTCTTCCTTTTATTGCGACAGTGACACTTTGTTGGTCTTAGCTTCTTCCATTTTGCTGGCCCCGACTCAACCAGTCCATTGTTAACGTTCCTTTTCATTACAATCCATTTCACTAGCAGCCGACCCAGGGATCATCTCTGTTCGTCCTGGAGATGAAGGCGAGTTTTCTAGCCATTTCCATGTGGTAGATCCGCCTGCAGTTCTCAAAGTTCTTCCTCTGGCGCTCTCGGCAGGGCTTCTCGTAGTAGCGCTTGCGCTTCACTGTATCAATAATCCCTTCCTGGGTCAAGACCCTGGAGTATGTAGAGAAAATGTGTGAGTAACTGGGACTTAGGTTGCATTTGAGGCACTTTGTCCAACAGGCAAATGGATCAGACGCATTTTCCTTTAATTATTGGATAGAAAATGTAGCAAACTCCAGCCATAGATTCTAGAGTCTAACATACCATCAGAGAGGATTTTTTTTACGATGGACTGATACAATTATATTGATAATGGTCATTACCCTGTCCAATCAGCAAGACATTTTAACAATCATACATCCATCCGTCCAAGTTAATTCTTCATATAACCTGAGAAACATGCATTTTTTTTTTTTTTTTTTTTTACATCTATTAACGCTTAAAGAGGCAATAAAGTTTTTTGCACACTTCAAAAGATTAAAACCCCTGAAGGATATGAAGTGTTTACATATTTTCTTTACAAGACATTATAATCAAAGCCAAGGATATAAGCTTGGATTTAGGATAGGGACACTGTGTCTTCACTTCGATGCAGATTAATAAACCAAACCAAGGCCGCCCTGCCAATCAACCGTCTTTAAAGGTTTCTCTGTGTGTTTAGTCACTGCAGCAGCTAAATAGTTCAGAATTACTTTGTCATTGTTGTTGTTGATGTACATAGCTAAAAGGTGCTGACAGGCATAAGAAGTTTTTATATACATGTATATATTTCTAAGTTTGTATTAATATTGTACATTTTAAATTTCTGAGTTTGAATTTCTTTTCCAAAACTACAGATTGCCCCTTTAAATTTCAGATTGTTGTCACACTCAGTTTGTGGAGTTTCTCTGCGCTTGACTAAAGTCGAGATAAATGTTCCCCATGATACATTATTGAAAGTCTTGATTACTGAATATTGAATTCATACATATATTATCTGGCGTCTTATGGCTCTGTTTGTTTAAAGACTACTCAAACTACCGCAGTGAAGTTAGTTTTAAGTTGGATATTCAACAGACATTCGCTCCGGTGAAGTTATTGAGTTAAAATGCTAATAAAATGCTAATATTTACATATAAAAATTAATAAAAAATATGTAGAGATTTAAAATGCAAAAACAAGAGGTGTATCTCATGCAGCCAGTGGAGTACTATGATCACACACTGATTTTGAGTCAATTGATCACATGACCTGGAAGCTATTGAGCTAAAATGCTAATATTTATATATAAAAATTAATAAAAAATATGTAGAGATTTAAAATGCAAAAACAAGAGGTGTATCTCATGCAGCCAGTGGAGTACTATGATCACACACTGATTTTCAATTGATCACATGACTTGGAAGCTATTGAGCTAAAATGGCTTAAAGGTGGCACACATTGCGCAATAATTTTGTTCATCAAAGACTAAAGACTTCTTGCTCGGATCGCAGTGTACCCGGAGCGAAGAAGAGGTTTAACCCGAGCGAAGAGGAGCTTTAACCGGAGCGAATGTCTGTCGAATATCCAACTTAAAACTAACTTCACTGCGGTACTCAAACTGCTGATTTCCATATTTATTTTATGACTGACAAATGCTGTTAGAGGTAATGCAAACAAAAGTGGTACAATGGCTATAAAGTATGATTCGGTCCAGGCAGACTTTAAACCATTTTAATGTAATGTAATGTTAGTTTATCTAACTTTATATGTGTCTAGTAAAGCCCTAAATACCATCAAAACATTGACATTAAGGTTAGCTGCTGCGTGTAAGCGGTGACGCTACTGCGCAGCCGCAGCTCTGTGACATTGAGCGGAAGGCTAACGTTATCTAAGCTAACGTTAGCTTATCGTTTCCTGTGAAAACAGCTAATTTAACCTGATATTGTCAATTAAAATAAGGAGATTTACCTGTTTAAATTCTTGTACGCTGCATCAATGTTGCCGCCTTCGACCATCACGGTCCGCGCGATGAAGCGAAGGTGCCTCGACATGATGAGACCAGTGCTCGCTCTAATACCAACCGGCTGGAAACACGGAACGATACAGCGTTCCGGGCACAACAGAGTCTATAGATGAACGCTAGGGGACGCTTTACTCAACCTTTCGAGTGAATGACCTTTTTTCATTTAATGGAGTAAACTTTAAATTGTTACTTTTTAGTTAGGGGGACGATTTCTTAACAGGTATTTGCTGTGACATTTATATTAATTTTACTTCAAAGCTACTCAAACATGTGGTGTTTAGCAATGTTTCATGATGATTTATGATAGAAAAACATTAAATGAAACATTGAATGTGAATAAGTGAACACACAGAGAGAAAACATCAATGTCCCTAGAGCACAGGGAGCCAAACAGCAATTATAGTTTCTATAAAGGGAGATAACTTTCAGGCTAATCACAGATTTATGAAACTACATCCGTTGTCATAGCAACAGTGACAGCGGTGTCCAGTGTTATCCTTTCATCAAGGCCATTCTCCTCCTCTCCTTCTCATCCCTGAGCATGCTGTTGTCCTCTGCGTGTCTCAGTCTGAGGTCAGCCAGCGGTGAATGCTTAGTGACTCTAATTTGCATTCAAAAGTGCTTTTATATGTCCTCTCTCTGAATAAAATACCTGATGAGGTCAATTCCCATGCTGCTGTAACTCTATAGGGTACAGTGGCTGCATGTTGCCACAAGGAGGAATGCTCAGACAGCCCGCACAGATAACATCGTGACTCATTTTGTTGGGTGAATGCACTGCATCATGTTTCCAGAGGCATCCCTTCTGATCCAGCCCTGGTGAATAATTCTTGGCAATGTGTTAGAGTTTTATTCCGCTTAGGGTGCTGTTATCAGATCAAATCACCCTGATGGTACTTCAGGGGATTTTTCTAAGAAGTTTTTTTTTTACATTGAGTATTAATTATGATTTTTGTCTTTGCTCCTTTGCTTTCAGCAGCGTTGTTTTGTGAATATCCGCTCTGCTTTCACACCATCATACCCAAAAAGTGCTGCAAGCGAACTCTTACTTGCAAAAATATATTTATTTTTGACTTCTCAGTTCAAGACCTTCATCAGTTTTTCTTACAATGAAAAGCCATCTCAACATATAGTTCTGCCTACATGAAATGTAAAGACATAAATAGCTTATGTCCAATTTCCAATATGAGAGTAAATATCCCAAATCATACATGGAGCTACAGAGCAAAAGACTATACACAGTAACAAGCATAAAAGCTCCCCACATCGTCAGTAAATTCAAATAAGGTAGATGCTGAAAGTCCCCACGGCCAAACTGCAATTACAGAAGAGGACAGTGAAAAACAGCATCAATAGCTTCTATTTTGGTCCCTATAAATGGATTTAGACTGAATAAAGTGGAGGAGAATTAGATTATTGTTATTTGGTATACAGTACACTGATGTTTATCTATTTTGTGAGACCTTGTATTTGTTATGAAGCTTCATATTCATTCACTGATGACCTCACTGTTCTTGTCTGTAATTGCAGTTTGGCCTTGGGGACTTAAAGCACCCACTTTATATGAATTTGCTGATTTATGAGACCGTTGGTGTACATTTGTGCTTGCTGCTGCGTTTAGTGTTTTGCTTCTCTAGCTCCATGTTCGTTATGGGATATTTACTTTCATTTACAACAAGCTATTAGCCTGATGAAGGTCGAGAACCAAAATCTCGTAAATAAATGAATAAATCAATCTTACAAGAATTTGTTATTGTGTTATTGAAGCTATAATACACAGTACTGATTCATTTATCTTGTAAATAAAAACATTAACCTACATAAATGGTTGAGGTATGGAGGAACTGAAGGCTCTCGGCGTTAGCAGCTGATGTTAACCTCACTGAGAAGCCTTTGTTTGTCTGTTTACAAAATAACACGCAGCCCTAAGGACATGTAACCCACCACTGTCCAGTCCGGATAAAGACAGGATGAGATGGTGTCAGGAAGTGAAACTGATATCCTAAACATATGTGCTGTTTGATCACAATAAATAAACTAGACTGGCGTCTCCTTTGTCTTACATTTTAACTGAAGTGTGATGGCACCTTCCTGGATGGATGCCTCCAGCTGTATGTCTTATCTTTTGCTCTTTCATTACCAGCTTTACGCCAACGCCTCTGGAGCTGCAAACATCAACCCTGATATCTGATTTCACATTCCAGATCTCAGAACTTGAAGGATAAGTTCACACAAAAGATGAACATTTGGTTGATTATCTACTCGCCCTCATGTTGATGGGAGGTCGGGTGACGTTTTGGAGTCCACAAAACATTTCTGGAGCTTCGCAGCAAAACAGCGTTGCAACATTCTCCTAAGGAACTGAAGTAGATGGGGACTTGTTTTTTAAATCTAAGTCCTTACAACCTTTTTAAAGGGGCTCAGTAGAACTTAAGTGTTGTGCTTGAAGCCAATCGTTGGTTTATGTCCGTGGACTCCATTTCTAGACTAACGTTAGCTAAAGCCACATCCTTTGGACTCTCGCCGAAAATCCATCCATCTATCCATTTTCATCCGCTCATCCGAGGTTGAATCGCAGTGTCAGCAGGCTCAGTTGGGTGTTCCAGAAGTCCCTGGGTCTACCCCAGGGTCTTCTCCTGGTTAAACATGCCCAGAAAACCTGTAAAGGCACCCAGCAGGCATCCTGATCAGATGCCCGTACAACCTCAACTGGCTCCTTTCGACGCAAAGGAGCTCTACTGCGAGTTCCCTGCAGATGTCCAAGATCCTCACCTCTCTGAGGCTGAGCCCAGCCACCTTTGGGAGGGAACTCATTTCGGTCGCTTGTATCCGCAACCTCGTTCTTCCGGTCTCACAGTTCGTGACCATAGGTGAGGGTTGGAACATAGATGGACTGGTAAAATCGAACGCTTGGCATTTCAACTCACCTCCGACGGTCTGGCGAAGCACCCACAATGCTGCTGACGCCACATTAAACAACTTAAACAAATCGTTTAACAAATCGACAGAGAGAGACGGGAAAAGTCTAATTTTTTCATGCTACAGTCTGCTCACATATGGCCAATGAAACAGTGATTAATACATGTAAATTCCTGCAAAAATATTACACACAGCCCCTCTAAAGACCTCAAGGGAGTAAATAATGTTGGTTCAATTCTATTTGTGATCTCGAGGTTTTTGGAGCCATTGATTAATCAGACGAGCTGTCTGGAGCCATTTCATGTTGTTGTTTTGTAGGCCTTAATTTGTATTATGAAACAAGTCCCCATCTACTTCAGTTGTTTAGGAGAATGCTGCAGCGCTGTTCTGCTGTGAATCTCCAGGAATGTTTTGTGGACTATGAAGCCTCACCTGACTTTCCACCGGTCATCGAGTAGAGAATATAGGCTACTTTTTTATTTTTGGGTGAACCTTTCCTTTAACACACAGCTTCAGGTTGGATTTATTTTAGGAATAAAACGTCTCACATAGCTTCAGTTCATTGGGTACTCCATTATTATCTGGACTTCATCTTTGGACTAACATGAGACCCACTTTGAAAAAAACAATTAACACTTTACTTCGATATCCGAGCGGGCAGCTCATCAACATCAAAGCTCTTACTGGAAGCGCATTTTCCAGCTCGTATCCAAATCTTTCACCGTGCTGACAGAGGTGGAGGCCACACTTAGTTAGACTCAAAGGGGGGGAAAGTCCCTCCCTGCCACCGGCCTCTGCATTGGCTGGACCAGCATCGGATCCAGGCGAGCTGTCAGCCAATCAAAGGAGGCGCTGATGCGGGCAGAGGAGAGACGGGCTTCACGAGCCGGGTTAACAGAGAGGGACAGAGCCGGAGAGCCCGCAGTCACAGTCGGCTTCCAATCTGCATATAACCATCATCTGCGACTGCGTGCATCAACATGGAGAGCAAAGTCACAGATTTCTCGGGAAAATGGAAAATGAAGTCTTCGGAAAATTTCGAGGATCTTTTGAAAGCGCTGGGTGAGTGGGGGAATTCATGTGGGGGCATGCAACACATATTCACTTTTAAAAAAAAAAAAAAAAAATGGCTTACAGATGGAAAGTGCATTAAAGCTTTGTATCTGTGTAGAAAAAAAAAACTCACAGAAGTGATCATGGTTTGCATCCGTTCTTTCACTCTTAATTGTAAAAGCTTTGCATGCAAAAGCTATTCCAACTGTAGTGCCAGTTTAGAGTCAGGTAGGATATTATTGGCAACAGTGTGAAAAACTTTCTTTGTAGAGATTTCAATTCAGAAAAAGATGTCTCTGATCATTTATTTCCATTAAATACACTGTTTCAGTGCATTAATGTCCCTTTTAGAGATAAAGTTTGTTGTTTAACTTTAAAACATCCTCCCTCCACTACATATTCATCAGATCAAGTGTTGTGGTGAACACATTTAAGGAATCATTGCCTACAAGTGTGTATATCAGGGCTCCGGACTAACTTTTTTCCACCAGCAGCACTGGTGCTCCCTCCTGAGAATTGTAGGAGCACCAGCATGCAATTTAGGAATCGCTTAAATCGCCATGCACTGCAAACCGATAAATCCTTTACAGTTTACGAGAAACAAAAATGTTCTCTTTAATTTTAAAGGAAAAAGCTGCATGGTAAAGTAATGCTTTAAGATAAACTCACTGGGATTTTGGGCTCCTTAAGCCATCTATTATAAAAAACGACAAATTGAAAACAAAAGTTTGAACTACAGTGTTGGTGCTGATAACGGTTGCAGCCTGGACCACTGCACATCGGCCAATATATTGATACTGGAATCTTTTACTTCCCGATGTCCGTATCGGAATCGACCCCAGAAATCGAGGATCGTCGAGCTCCATTGTTAATCTGGTTTATCATCAACCATTCACCTCCATTGTTAAAATGCAAAAAAAGAGAGAGAAAGGGAAAGGGAAGCATCTCCCGCACAAAGACCTGTCAATCACGTTGACAGTGGCATTATCAAGTGGAAATCCACTTGGCTTAGAGGTCAACCAAAGTGGTTTGAAGTGGCTCTGGTTTGCTCCTGCCAGGTTACACCATGTTTCCTGGGAATACTGGGCTTGTTAAGCTATACGAGGCTTTATGGACCAGGTATAAGAGAAAGCAGGAGAGACAGAGAGAGGTCAGGCCCGGGCCAGCCAGTGGCATCCATTAAAAATCTGGAGACAAATAGCCTGTGGTGGAATGTTAGATTAGACTCATCTGAAGCAGGGTCCTCCTCATGCGGTTGTAATTAGAGTCAGTGTAAACGGAACTAAGCCTTGACATGGGCCCCAGCAGCCAGCCGGCTCTCAGACTGACTTTCCTTCACTTCCCTGGGCCTCTTTGACCCAATCTAGAGCTCTCTCTCTCTCTCTTTCTGTGTGTGTGTGTGTGTGTATTAGTACCACTCCATGAGCAAATATGGTCTGAACTGAATCAGATTTGTAGCCTTGAGCCTTCTGACGCCAGTCCATCTCACATGAGGCGGTTTACATTAGTTTTAAATCAGTTAAACATGGCATCACGTCTTTGCCGCCCCGCCGCTTAAATGTTGATATAAGGAATTCATTCTTTCATCTCACCTCCACATCGGTCCGGTTCTGCAGTCCTGCAGGTTATACCTCTCTGTGGAAAATCCTCTTCTATTTCTCTTGCTGCATAACTCCGCGGATGAATTTCAGAACGGACCTACCAGGCGGAGGCCCATGGGCCCGAGCCTCTTGTTTGAAGTGACTGGTAACATTTCCTCTCGGGATGTCAAGCAAATGACTACAAAATGAAGCAAAACAACCAAAAGCGATGCAAGATATCTACAAAGTGATGTAAAACAGCTCCAGAACAACCACAAAGAGACACAAATGACCACAAAGAGACACAAAGGACCACAAAGAGATTCTAAATGACCAGAAGGAGAAACAAAATGTTCACAAGGAGATTTAGAATTACCACAAAGAGATTTAAAATGAACACAAAGGATTCATAACTACTACAAAGAGACAGACTTAATGGACTTAAAACACACCCTACACACAAAACAACCACAAACACACACAAAAACTACCAAAAGACACACAAATGTCCACAAAGAGATGCAGAACAACTACAAAGACAACACAAATGACTACAAAGACACAGAAAACACAAAATGTCCACAACAAGATGCAAAATGAACAGGGATACAACTTAACCACTGAAATTACTACAAAATTATTCAAAACAATAATGCAAAAAAGTACAAATCTGCATCCCTTTCAGTCTTCTTCTTCTTCTTCTTCTTCTTCTTCTTCTTCTTCTTCTTCTTCTTCTTCTTCTTCTTCTTGCTCCTGTGTAGTGGAGGGGAACCAGGGACATACTATTATCCATGCATATATTAATCACATATTCAACAACTGTCTTTTAATGTTTCATCACTAATTAAAGGATAGTTATCTTCTCACCTCCATGTCGGGCAGAAAGAGCAATAAAGTGGTTCCTTTTTTGGCTTTTACAAAGGCACCGTATTCTTTGTCCATTTTCTTTTGGGATGAGGCTTTAAATGTGGAGGTTAACAAACATCATATCAGCTTCAGTAGAGTTTTTGTTTAAATTTTTAGGGTGACTTATATCTTTAACAATGTCACAGTAATTAGTGGTTTAAAGACCATACCAGCGGTTTTGCATGCTGCAACCCATTAAATGTAAATCACGCATGCTTCTCATTACAGGCAACCATTTTCTGACGCATACCATAATTCAAAGTTATGTTATTGTGTGGCAATGCATCAGCAGCGTCGTAAAAGTGATATCAGGCCGGAGAGACAAATAATACGCAAACAAGGACAAAAGTAAAAAGCTGCTGTTTGGCTTTTGACTCCCAGATATCGGATGACATGGGCCTAGTTTCATAGAGCTCCAAGCATAAGGAAAAAGTTTCCAAAAAAACTCCCTGCTCACAGCTAAATTACCACATAGCAGCAATGTCATGCTGTCGAGAACGAAAAGGACTGAAAGATTATCAAAAGCAAAATCACAGTACAGCATCTCTGCACTGAATGAACTCAAACCAAAGACTGCAGGGAAAGAAATCAGAGTAAAACTTCATATGATACTAGTTCTGTGTGTCTGTCAACAGGTGTGAATATGTTCCTGAGGAAGATCGCAGTGACGGCGGCTTCCAGCCCGGCCGTGGAAATCACCCAGCAGGGAGAGACTCTGTCCATCAAGACATCCACCAGCGTCCGCACGACCCACGTCTCCTTCACCGTGGGTCAGTCCTTCAGCGAGGCCACGGTGGACGGACGGCCCTGCACGGTACACATTTCTTAACTTCCCGTGTAACATTCCTGTATAATGTCAGTACATGCATACCAGCATTTAGCCAAGGACAGCACAACCAGCCAGAGCTCTGCAGGGTAGAGAGACATGTGGAAATAATTTCAGTGGAGCTCCAGAGCCGGTCCTGGTGATGAAACATTGGATCCGTCCTTCACCTCTTCATGCTGAGGGAGTGGTGATGGACATGGATTCTGACAGGCAATAAAAAATGTCTGACATTGAGTTCCAGTTATGATGAAACCCGCAAACTTTGCAAAACTTCACAGAATATAAAGCACTTAGATGTTGCCGGTTATGAATCCTTTCTCTTTTATGAATCCCCGCAGAGTTTTCCGAAATGGGAGACAGACACAAAGATCAGCTGTGAACAGACCTTACAGAAAGGCGATGGGCCGAAGACGTCGTGGACACGAGAGCTGACCAACGACGGAGAACTGATACTGGTAACTATTTTATCTGAAGCACCAATACACAACTTTATAGAGAGAGTATCAGATTAAAAAAGATGTAAAACTGAGATGACTGTCTTGATCTTTAGAGTATTAACTCACTACTGCTTTATATAAATCATACATAAGGGCGTTGTTTAAGTTCCCAGGTAGTAAAACAACACTAAGATTTTACAGCCATGTTTGCAGCTCTGTGAGGCGGTCAGAAATAACAGATATTCACCATTATGTTTTCACTGGCGTATAATGACTTGCAAAGCTATCACTGCTGCCAGTTACACCAAAAAAAAAAAAAAAAACCTCTGATATAATCAAGTAACCCAGAGTGAAAGAGTCAAGGCACGAGACCAGTATAACATAGCTTTTTCTTTATTGCTGTGTGTTTCTGATGAATTAAAGAGCAAACTGAACAGTCAAAGGTGAAACACCAGCCAGGGATTTGTCACAAAGTCATAACCCAAAAAAGTCCTTAATCATTACTAGTCAATAAAAGTAAATTATATCATGAATGGAGTTGGTGCCTTGTGAGCAAGTGGTTAAAACTCTGTCCTGCTGCTGTTTCCTTTCAGACGATGACTGCTGGGGATGTTGTCTGCACCAGAGTTTACGAGAAGGAATGAGGACATTTACTTTTCAAGATTTTCCCACAATACCCCTGTTTTGTGCCTCATGTATGGTTTACATTATACTCGCCCTGTTCTCTTCCTCCCAGCCAGTCAGATGTTGGTCAGATCTCACACAAGCGGTGCGCTGTGTAGAAAAGGCACCGGTATACACGAACGTACGCTTTTATCACACCAAAGCTGAACTCACCACGTATGTATCATATACATAGTAATGTCACACATTCCTTTTTCAAAAAGCTGTATCGCGACATCCAAATCCTTTTTTGTCGAGATGTTAATAAACTGTTTTATATGAGTTTCTTTCTGTGGCCTCCTCCCTGCACCTCCCATTCCCCTGTCTGCGTATCACTTTACATCACTGTCAACTACTCAAACTCTCCTGATTATTCCACACCCTTTTTTTCCACCTCCATCTTTCCAGTACCTTGTCCTCTGTGTGCTCTCTGTCATCATAGCTCACTACAATATGCTGTCAGTTAGTTTTAAAAAAACTCCCAAAGACAATTCGTGTTTTATTAAATCAGACTTGAGAGACGTTTTGGCAAAGCCGAGAGGGAAACAGGGAGTGGAGGGGAAAACGAGTGGCGGTCATGAGAGAATTATTTCATAGCATCAGGAGAGGTTATACTTCATATGCCCCCTTTTTTCTTTCCAGCTGTAGCTACTTACAGAATGAGCTCAATAAGAATTCCCCCACCCATTTGCTCTGGCTTTGCACCCAGGTACAAAGTGTTTACTGGCTTCCTCCGGGCAGCGCAGGCAGATCCAGAGCTGTTCCCCTCTCGAAACCCATTTTTCAACATAAACGACGCAGACAAAATAAACAAGAAGGCTTGAGAGGACCAGAGAGAAGTGTGTCTTTTACTCAGCCACACGGTTCAGTCTGAGGCGGACTTCACCTTGCTGTGAAAAATGGACCGCTGGGGTCTCTCTGGCACTTCCTGAGGAGAGCGCTGCTATGGTTCACAGGCCGTGATGGTTTTTCCAGGTTTTGAAACTGTGCGCAGGCGAGCGCTCGTCTGAAGTGCTTCCCAGTTTATACACACTGTGCTGAGCAAGCAGACGGAGGACTGGGCCTCCTCCAATGTTCTCAATAACCTCTGTGGGTAAGCGTGTGTGTGTGTGTGTGTGTGTGTGTGTGTGTGTGTGTTTGCATCAGCAGGGGAGGAAGTTCTCAAGTTAAAGTAACCATGCCAAAATGCAAAAAATACTCAACTCTCAGTCAAAGACTAAAGTCTAAAATAAAGAGCATTTGTTCTGAATGATAGTATACTTGCAGCTATACTATTTACTATTATACTATACTATTTTAATATAAGCCTGTTAAAGATACAATATGTAAGTTCTGCATAAAAGTGTCTAATAACACCTCGACCTGTGTTGTGGAGTTGTGTGCTTACGAGTGTTTCCAACAATGTTCAAACCCAGAGAAATCCAAGTTTACTCAAGGTAACGGTGCGTTTCATGAGAAGGAAGTCGGCGAGCGAGATAAAAAGAGTGTGAAAAAATAAAACATTACCTCATTATGAACATACGTGCCTGAGTCACGTGATGTCTGATTGGTTTTCATCAGCAATCCTGTTCGTGTAATGGTATGGTGTGTGTTGTTTAAATGGAGGTTGACGGCAGGATCATTTCTGTTTCTTCCCGTTACTTCCGCAAGTGTTTAATCTCCCCAAACAGCCAGATTACTGTACACTGAACTCAGGTCAACTTTCACTAACCTCACTGGAGACTCCGGTTCTCTTTTTTCTTTTCCCCCTCTCCTCTCTGTAACATTATGTTCATAAAGTAAAGAATATTTCCCTTTCAGTACATAAACACCTAAAAATGGAGGTCACCTCCACTGATCGCTGTTGCAGTCAGGTTGATCAACGGGAGTAAAGTTCAAATGTAATCTCTGAGCTCTCCTCCCTCTTCAGTGGCTCGGGATCAGAGAAGATCTGACTCCGGTTGTTTATTCCTCCAGAAGGTCTGGTTCTGAGCAACGACTACACTCCCTGCTCAGTCCCTCCCGAACCTGCATCATAATCAATACACTCTCAATATATTTCTAATTCAAGCAAAATCTCGATCTGTAATCAACTTGTAAAGACAGCTGTTAGTTACATGTAGTGCAGTAAGTGCAATATTTGCCTCAAAAGAAAAAAAAAGAAGTAGCGTAAATAAAGTGCAAGTACCTTAAAGTTTAGTTTTCGGGCAAATGCCCTTGGTTACTTTTACTCCATAAAAGAAGGAGAGTGAAAACAATCCTGTGTGACCAAGTATGTACTTATTACACAACTTCACTCGTTAACTTTTGTGGTTTTATGTCTCACAGGCCTAAAGTATGTTTTCAAGTCCTCAGTGAAACTCTTGTTATTGTGTCAGAGCTCAGCAAAACCACAGCACTTCATCACTCTGGAGAGGAGGGAAAGTTCCCTGCTGTTTGCACACACACACACACATACACACACACACACACACACATCCAAATATATGAGATGCCTGATTCTGTCTACATGTTCCCTTTGACTGACTGTTGTTACCCTCACAGTCTAAACCACCCAGTCGTTCCTTGTTAGCCGGGTCACTTTCCACACACAACTGTTATGCCAGTTCATTCCTCAGGCAGTGATGTCATGGAGCACTGCAGCGCTCGATTGGCTGAAGGAATGCTGCGGTTTTAGGGACTGGGATGCACCCAGTTCCAGCGTCTGTATCGGGGGCCATCCGGACCAATCAAAACAGTGCAATTAGAGGAAATGATGAGTCACAGGAGTCAGCTGACAAACAGATCCAGCTAGAGGAGGGCGTAAAGACGAAAGTGAGACCCGTGAGCAGGTTTAGGCAGACACAGTTTAGTTAAAGAAGCTTTCATCACTGCTGCTTTTGCATCCATAGGCTGTAATAATGGCCGCTCAGTCTTTGCAAACCACGTCACATCCATTTCCACCTTGAGTTTCTCAGCTTCGGCTACATGATGAAAATAATGCTTCTCATCATCAACCTGTTGATTATTTTATCAATTATCCATCGATTTCTATCTAAAATGTCCAAATTGCTCATTACAGTTTCCATTAGCTGATGGGGATGTCTGTCAACCGCTGGTTTTGTCTATTCAAATCCAAAACATTTTCAATTGATGATAATATAAAACAGAGAAAAGCAGCAAATCCTCACACTGGAGAAGCTGGAAGATGAAAATGTTTCGTATTTGGAATGGCACCGAGGAATAAATCAAAGCACTAATCAGTAATCAGGATTCTTGCCAATAGACCATCTTCAGCCATTTTCCTCAGACTCAGATGCATCACACTCAGTGGGACACAGTGTGGGAAGCTCAAATGTTCTGCATTGATCCAGGTTTCAAGTTGTCTAAATGTTGGCTGACAAATCTTAATCATTTCAAGATAATGGATATTTAACATTCGGAGGGACATCGGGCCATATTCCAAGGTAAAACAACATATTTGACATGATAATCTAGCAAAGGCATTAATCGATTCTAAAATGTCAATGCACATCTTGGACACATTTATTCAAGCCTGGAGAGTATATGCACCTGATGAAATCAAATGCTAATGGAGGTAGGTGAATGCTAACATTAGCTATCAGTGGTTCTCGTGACCTCTTAAAAACAAACATCTGTCATCTTTTGACCCCTTGACACAGTTTGCATATGTGAGCTCTGAGATAAATTTTAAGATTATTTGGCCTGAAAGAGTAAAAGGTAAGTAAAAAGTTTGCAATATTAAAGTTAACATATTTTTCCACTTCTTTTCTGTCCCATTAAATCACCCACAACTCGTCTTATCCTGGTCTCACTTGGCGACAGTGCTGGGCTCATGCTGGGCAGTCAAACATCCAAAACTTTCCATAGATACTGAATATGTCAGCATCAGTGATGCTGGTAATGTACAGTAGCCTATGTATGAACAGGACCGTGTTTACTGTATGTGTGCGCTGATCGTGCGACCTATGTGTTTGTAAAGAAATCATATGACTGCCTTCACGCATGTGACCCCATGTGACTTGTAGGAGAAGAGAATGAAAGGGGATCTGGATGGATTGTACCAGGGCATTAAGCCATGACCTGCGTATACGCTTAAATGAAGAGGCCCCTCATCCAAGCTGGAACCTTGTCACTGTGCCACAATATTAACTCTGAAAGACTCATATCTGATAACTCTTGTGGGCAAAGCAAAAACAATCTGTGAAGATAACATTTATGGAACCACAGTGATTCACTTTTAGGATTCATTTTGAAGGCATGATGAAGCATGCGTATCAAATCGGATTCAAACATGATAAGAGGACAAGGCTTACACCTTAACCGTTACCTGATGCTCAAATCTCACACTAGTCCTGAGAGTCACAGTCAGCTGAGACCAGCGAAGTGGTGGGAAATTATTCCTTCAAGGCACAAGACTGACATCTACTGGAGGAAAAGGAGGGTGTCATTCAGAACAGGAAAATTAACAGTTCTAGTTCCATAAACAACAGGAAAAGACTGAGATTAAACAGGTATATGTAAAAAAAATTAGACAATGCTATAATTAGGGACAGTTATAATATCTAACACAAACTTTCTGGACATATATCATATCCCTTCTAAGATAAAAATAATTGACCTGTTTTTCATCTTATTTGAAACTGTGGAAGGTTTAAAATTGGATAAAAAGAAGAAATAATGATTTAGAATGATATGACAATGATACTAATGTCAATGGTGTTGGCCTACTTTAAACCTAAAAGAACCTGAAAAGTATCGGCCCTGAAAACATCGGCCTATCTCCGACAGAAACCCTCAAACATTATTCTCTAAACTGTCAAAACTACCTTTGTTTTACTACTGCTGTTGGGTTTTGTACAATGTTGGACTAAAAATCTGTTATCTTCTGCTAATCTTTTGTATTTTGTTTATTTGTCTTATTTTAATTTTATCCTTATCAAATACTTTTCTTCTTTTTTCTTTCCTTTCCTTTCCTTTCCTTCTTTCTTTTCTTTCTTTCTTTTCTTTTTGTCTTTCTTTCCTTTTTTCCCTTTCCTTTCCTTTCTTTACCTTTCTTTTGTTCCTTTCCTTTCCTTACCTTACCTTTCCTTTGTTCCTTTCCTTTCCCTTTCCTTCCCTTCATTTTTTCCTTTCTTTACCTTTCTTTTGTTCCTTTCCTTTCCTTTCCTTTCCTTTTTTCCCTTTCTTTCCTTTTCTTTTGTTCCTTTCCTTTCCTTTAATTTCTTTAACTTTCCTTTCCTTTTCTTTTCTTTACCTTTCCTTTGTTCCTTTCCTTTCCTCGGCCCCGCCCCCTGGTGTTCCCACGTGCCGCTCTGCCGCAGCAGCAGTCACATGACCGGGCCCTCGGCCGCTTACTTCCTGTACAGCGGTTGTTTTTCCTGCGGGACAAATTAACGGACCACTATCGCTCTCCGGCGACACCACGTAGCTGCAGGCCAGACCCCGACAGTCAGGACTGTAGGAGAAAAACACCGGGGAGCGCGACCACCGACCCGTCCGTTAACGTTAAACCGTTTTCTGCTATCTTACCTGCGGAGAGATGATCATCGGCGGGGCGGGTAGCTAGTTGACTGGATATAACCGACTACACCGCCCTCAGTGCCGAGGTAGAAAAATAAAACAAACGCAGCATTTTATGCGCTTGAAGGGGGACAGCTTGTGCTTTTAACACTCCGTGACTAACGATAACAGCAGCAGCAAGTGGTGGCTACTTGACGTTAGCTCTCGTTCTCCCCCCCTCCATCAAGCAACCACTGATATGTCAAAATACACCAGCTTTCCAGAGCCGATGGAGGACGCGAACCCTTTCCAGGTGAGTGAAATGACACATTGAGGTAATGTTAGCCGGTGCCAGGGTGTGTTTGATGTGCGGGAGTCATTGATCTTGGCTCTGTGTAATAGCAGGCGTGTTGTTGCTCATGTGACGTGTGTGGCTTTTTTCAGGGCCTCCCTCAATCTTTACCCACTTGTGGCTCTTATTAACAAAGGAAACGTCAATAAAAGACCCAGACCAGCTTTGTCAAATGAGGATTAATGTTCCTGCACGTCAGGATTATTATTACCGAGCTAATTAAATTAACCCTTTGTTTTGTCTGCTAGGATCCTGCAGTGACTCAACACAGCAGCAACACAGGATATGCCACCCTGGACCTGTACAATCCATTTGATAACACGACTGGGGTGAGCAGTGTTTCCTCCTCACCTGTCAGATAATAGCAGATTGATTGTTGAGAATTTACTGTACAGATAATGTCAAACTCAACAGTTTCCTTAAGGGCATATTTTCTACTGCAAAGGACCAAATAGGGGGTCCTGGGGCTGTTATACATCAATTTTCCCTTCTCTGTGTGTATTTCTGTGCAGTTATTCAGATGAAAAATGTGTGATAATTTGAATTAGTTGAAGTTAATACATTATTACGCAACACGTAAGCACCAGGCTTTAGAGATGTAGCCAGAAAATCAGACTGAGCTGTCAGTCAGTTAAATGTTCAATCCAGGATATTCTGTTTACGGTGTCAATTAGCCTGCTCCCAGAGACAGCTGCAAACTAAGGGAGATTATCAGCTGCGAAATACAAATACGTGGACCAGCGCTCTGGGCAGCAGCTATTTTGGTTGCAATCTGTCAAGTGCAGCTTAACATTTTCATCAGCTGAATCGGTGGGCCTGATATTCAGCAGGTCAGATTTTAAAAAAATAAATAAAAATAAAAAATCTAGCCTATAAAAATAGTTTTAACAAACGGCAACATCTTTTGAACAAATGTATTCCTGTTTACGATCATTTACATAATTTGTTAAACTAAGTGCACTTGAATGATGCGCCGGTGCACCTAAATGCAAACGTTAGGCGCACCAGTGCAACCGGTTTACAAGGTGAGTCTGCAGCCCTGTGAACTAATAAGAGCAGACTTAAAAAAAAAAAAAAAATTGGAGCAAATTATTTTACAAAAAGTCATTCAGTCAAACATTTTCTGTAGATTATTTGATACACTTTTCCATCCATTCATGGAGGGTGATTTATTTATATGAGTGTCTCTCAAGCACCTTAAACATCAGCACTTTAAAAAAATAATAATAATCTTGAGTGTGCTTTAATTTAAATGAAGAAAAACAGTTAAAATGTAGTATTGAGTGTGTGCCTGAATGAAAAAGGTAAGCGCACCAGTGCAACTAATGTAAAAAGATAAAAGATCAACTGACCCAATCTGCAGATTAAAACAGCCCGAACGAGTGAAAGGCTGGAGCTGCCAGGGCTCGGCTTAGAGTCAGCTGTTTGATTCTTAAAAATGTTAAACAAAACTAAAACTTGTTGCAGTGAAAGCAGAGAGCGCACTCGCAAAACAGCTGAGACCACAGTTCAGTTTCAAGTTATAGAGGTTTTTTTTTTTTTGATTTGCTGTTGCTAGGAAACAGCACGGATTCACATGAACTTCCTTTCAGCGGTTGATATTGGCACATACTGCAGCAACAGGAACTACACTTAGACGCTTGAAACTGAGCTCGTCTTTGAAGATTCATCAAGCCTCACGTCCATTAAAACAATTATTCACAGTTGATGGTCAGACACACCCTGGTTTGACATAATGCAGACTCACTCTGGTCTCGGTCTGGTGCCGGCGCTGTTCTTGCATAAACCATTACGTTGTGGACCATAACAGCCAAATGACCGATGATATATGAGTCGGGAAAAGTTCTGATCTAATGTGATATGATGTAGGATAAAATACGAAGGCTGTTTACTCGTGTTAGAATATTTTCTTTCATCCAGAATGAAGGAAGTTAACTCACTCATCTATAAATGTAAACAAAAAATCAGTATTTCCCAAACCCCAAGAAAACATCCTGAAAGGTCGCATTTTCTCCAAAAACCCAATCGATTAATTGTTGCAGCTCTAATCTAGACTTTTCCCACTGCTTCTCCTGTTGCAGCGGTACACCTAACTTTTCCATTTAGGTGCACCCAATAATGCATTTTGGTTTAATTTCCAAACACATTATGTAAATGATTGTAAACAAACAGGAATAGAGTTGCAAACATGTTTTTTCTTTTCATTGAAATCACACGCAACAAGAAATTGCGAGAAACTCAATTGTATAAGAAATAAACTGGTATGTTGTATTGTTGTATTTAAATGTGTCTCAGTTAGCTATCACTGTCTCAAAAGCCTAAAAACAGGAAGATGGACCATTTAATTTGGATTATTTAAGTTTTTACAGTACATGTTTGTGATTCATACATGCTGTTGTAGCCTAAACGGTCTAAAACTTAACTTATGTGTTTCAGCCTCAGCATGAAGCCACCTCTCCCTCTGCTCCTCCGTCTGTGCCTGCACAGACTCCACCCAGCAGGACGACACCCACTGAGCCTCGCAACTATGGCTCCTATAACTCCCAGGTACACCAGCTGTAGCGCGAAGACACTTGTTGATCACTTGTTGATCTCGATATCAGCTTATTCGGATGCACAGAAATGGGACCGTGCTCACGCTTGTTTCTTGGATCTTGAAAATTAGAATCTTGCGCCGAGGACAAAGTCCGTCCTTCATGGTCATAGAAGGTGTTTTTATGGTTCAACCCACAGAAGTGTTACCCATAATTGTAAAATCAATGTTTATATGGATGGCTGGTAGAATACACAAACGGATTATATAAATTGATTGCCGTGGGAATACAGGACATTTATAGTTACAGTTTCAATAATGATAAAGCTTTTGAGAGTCTGGAAGTTTACAGTTTAGGTGTCTGAAAATGGCTTAAATTCTACACTTTACTCACTTTAACCGCTCCCATGTTTCCTTTATCCTGATAAGTTCTCCTTCATAGAAAATGGCTGACGTTCAAACACTTAAAGCGTGACCTAAATGTCACAAATTATACGTACGTGCCTTGAAAGCATCTCCCCTGCTTCTCTCTTATGATACCAGTTTTTTTTTTTACATAATCCTTTCTATTATTTAAGACACGAACACAGCCTGTCTCTTTGAAACTTGGCATGCAGCTCTGATGCATCATTTACCCTGTGTCTTACTGAATTAGACTGCAGTGAATGCCACCACAGCGGAGCTTCTGAGGAAGCAGGAGGAGCTGGAGAAGAAAGCCCGGGAGCTGGAGAGGAGAGAGCGGGAGCTGGAGTCACACAGCCTGGGACCTGGAGCCGGTACGAGAGGGAGGAAGAAAAGAAATAGGCCATGAGCTTAAACATGACAACAATAAAGTGAATAATAAATTAATACCTAAATGTATTATTGATCTAATGACATTTTGTCGTCTTCATCAGCCCGTCAGAATAATTGGCCCCCGCTGCCTTCGTTCTGCCCCGTGGGCCCCTGCTTCTACCAGGACATCAATGTGGAGATCACTCAGCGCTTCCAGCGCACCGTCACCATCATGTACTACTTCTGGATGTGTGAGTTCCTGTAACTCTTACTTTGTGCTGTTGTGTGAATTCCCAGCAACATCCAGGGTCGGGTCAGGTTAATTTGAAATGCAGTCAGTTGCCTCGTACAAATTACATGGCTTTAATCTAAAATGAATACTTTTGGATAACCTCAAAATGAAAAATTTAAAATATTGCACTGTATACCAAAAACTCGATGCAGCCACAAAAGTTCCACAAATATATATATTTTTTTCTCTTTAAACATCTCAGAACATTTAGCAGTGCAGATACAATGTAATTTGCATTTTCAGCATTTACATTTGTTGAAATCAAATAACCCTTATGAATGTTTGTAATTTTTTGTTGGATCCTTTTTTTAATGTAAGGCCACGTTGAGTAGAGGACTTTACTCTTGTAACTCAAGAGGAGCACTTCATTTCACCATTTTCAATCTAAATAATGCGGAAAAAAATCCATTATCACTATTAAAAAATTATTTAGGGGTAACTCCACCAACTGTATGCATTGAAATGTGTTAACAGGTCTTGGTGAGTACTACTGTGGAAGAAATAGAATAAAGCCTCTTGTGGCTCCCGAGGAAGCTGCATGCACTTTGATAAATTACCTCCAGTGATGTCACTCAGTGGCTAAGTTGCATTGTGGGCAATGTAGGCATCAGGTTTTTATAAAGTAAGAAGAATGTGTGGAATAAAAAAAAAAAATGGGATTTGTCTACAAATTGTGCAACATTGTTTTGGGAGTGCAATGCTAGACCAGTGGGCTGCTTTTCAAAACATGGTGCCTACATTACCCACAATGCAACTTAGTCAGTAAGTGACCCCACCGGAGGCAATTTATCAGATTACATGCTGCTTCCTCTGGAGCCACAAAAGGTGTTATACTAGTTTCATCACATATGCAGTTGTACTCCCCAAGTGTAATTAGATTACTTTGATTCACAGTAGAACATGTTTTACATGCTCATATTTATGATGATTCCTAATTTTACAATTGCCCTATTTCAAAGACATAATCAAAAAACCCTGACTGTGTAACTATAAACTAACTAGTCTGATTATAGTTACTTATGTTCTGTAATCTGATGACAGGGGTTTGGGTGGTGTTGTGGCAGGAGACAGGGGGAGTGTGTCTATTTTGATTGGAGTGAAACTACACAAGCACCAAAATCTCCACTTGTTAAAACCCGAGAGTAGAAGGAGCAAGAGGGCTGTGATGTTGTAAATGAAAGAATCACTTAAGGAATTGAACGTAGCGCTGACTCATGCCTGTGTGACTTCTGCTTTACTGTCCGGAGTCCAAGCTGGAATGTTTGTGCAAAGACTTGACACTTGACTGCCAGATCGAGGGCAGCTAAAAGACCAGAGACAATTTTCCTGCTCCGGCTGGATAATAAAGTTAGATAAAATCAGGTGAAGGTTCAGTTCAGTTGTCTTCATCTATGTTCTTGTTAACCGACAGCACACCAAAAAGGAACTTGGTTATTAATTTTTAAAATGACCGAGATAGAAAGAGGAAGAGAAAGTGGAGTTGCACTTTGCTTTATATTTTTTTCACTTCATGGTTTATTTTTACTGCTGAACGTTGAGAAATGCAGTGATGATGGACTGGTAACCTTTAATACTTAGGACCCACTTTTATACGTATGACCTACTTATACATAATTACAAGCCCATAGAGTAATAGCCTACAAAGTTATATAAATCTGCCTTTTTTCTGCCTTTTTGCAGAATCATAGCAAATGTTCTGAGGCCAGGCACCAGTCCTGGACCCTCTGGCCTGTAAAACTGTGGAATAAAAACATTAAATTGACAGTTATTGCCATGGCTCCTGTCAACATTGTGTGCTTTATGTTTTAGTTCCTTATTACTTTTTACCCAACTGTTTTTCTTTTACTTCTGTCTTCATGTCAGATGGGTTCTAACGAGTGTTTAAAAACAGTGATCATGATTCTTGTAGCTTAAGTTCCACAGACACAAGTCAGGATAGGATGTGATACAAGTATGATAAACCTTTATTGAACCTGCACTGTGGAAATTCACTTGTTAAAAACGAAAAATAAAAATAAAATGCATAGAAATGCGGAAGCTATGAACACATACACCTTCCACTTATTGTGTCCATGTGTCCTCAAACAAAACCTGAGCGCTTTGAGTCCTGACCTCAGAATAATGAACAAAACCAACTCTAAATCTAGCAGCAGGCAAAGGGACGTAATACATTGCGTAATGTTGCATCAGCCAAATCTTTACAAGTTGTGTTTTTCTTCAGTCTGGGGGAGGGTGGCTTGGATTTTTTTGCCGCAGCGCTCCCATTCATCCTACCGCGTTACTCAACCCGACTTCCTTTTTATCTGATTTTGTCCAGTCGGCACTTGCACGCTGCTCTTCAACCTGATCTCCTCCCTGGCCATGTTCTGCGTGGACTCCACAGGAGGCGTCGGCCTGGGCCTCGCCATCCTCTGGGCCCTCCTCTTCACCCCCTGCTCCTTCGTCTGCTGGTACCGACCTGTGTACAAAGCCTTCAGGTGGGTGCCACCAAAGGAAGTCCACTGACCAAAAATGTGTCGGCTGAAATGTTTGTCCTTCACTTGCTGGTTTTTCTCTCCTCTCTAGGAGTGACAGCTCCTTCAACTTCTTCGTCTTCTTCTTCATTTTCTTTGCCCAAGTCGTCGTCTACGTCATCATGACTATTGGTATCCCTGGATGGGGTTTCAGGTAATAACATGTCATCTCTGTGGAAGATGGATGGATTACTCTTTGCTGTCCATGTGTTTCATGTTAAACCTAGTTAAAGGATAAGGACAGACACGTTGCTTTTTAAATCCAGACACAATTAAGGATGTTAATTGACTTCACTCCCCTCGTGTTTTCAATCTGTTTGCTCTCTGCGTCTTTCCCTCAGTGGGTGGATTGTGAGCCTGGCTGCTCTGAAGACCAGCGTCCCCGTCGGTGCCATCATGATGATAAACGCCATCCTCTTTACTGCCCAAAGCGCCATGGGGGTCGTCATGCTGAAAAGGGTGAAAACTGAATACATTTGATTACTTGCAGGGAAACTTCACAGGTAGTGACTGATATTGAGGTTGGGTGTTTGACGAGGTGTCCGTCACATGAGCTCTGTTTGGACTGATTAAACGGGTTTTCTTCAGTAATCTGGACAAAGTGCGAGCCTTGTGTAGCCTTGAACGTGTTCACATGCTCATTTGTATCCCATTTTGGATCTAGTTCAGGTTGTGGCATTTTTAAGGGAACCTTAGAAACGTGATCATAACAGTATCCAGGCGCTCATTTCTGAGGATAAAGTTTGGTTTCGATCTGCGCTCAGGACCAACTTCTTAATCTGATTCAAGTCAGACTTTATTTCAGCATGTTTATCATCATTATTTACCATCATATTTATTATTTTATCAGCCTTCTACTGTGTAGCTTGAGTTGATAACGTACCTTCACACAAGGCACTGAATGGTTTTATCAAAATACTCCAGCTAGCGTCTTAAAACCGACATTAATCACCCATTTAAGTGTGTCCCACGTCAATTTGGACACAGATTCACATTGCAGCAGGAGAGGGTAGGCCTGTCATGATAACTGCTTTTTGTCAGATGATGCGTTTTTCCCAGGTGTAACTGCGATAAATGGTGAAAAGACCATTTTATGCATTTGATATAATGAAAGATACGATGGCACATTAATGCAAGTACACCTTTTCAAAGAGCAATACACTTATAATTCTTATCGCTCAGACTTTGGAATGTGAAAAAAACATCTTAAATAGATAAGTTTTTGTTCTGCCTCTGATCCGCCAGCAGAGGTAGTAACAGAGCCGTAACAGGCGAATAGACAGCCACTTGGAATGACACGCTGAGGCGGCATTATGCCGGCGCTGCTTTGTTCAGTGTAAAAACGTGCCATTGATAGCATTTGATTGCCCGGTTGTGCACGCAGCCCGACTCCACAGGTGCACTGCAGTGTTTTCCTGACGTGCTTTTCCAAGTTGTGTTTGAAGCTGCGGTGTCTGTACAGATGAGTTCAGTGCCATCAGAGCCTTATGTATACAAACCTGCATGTGAACACAACAGGCAGTATCGAGTTCATATATGAAATTGATAAGTATAATAAGTCAGTAATGTAATTCTCACGACAGGCGTGCCTAAAAGTTAACCTGACATGGACCAGGCTAGTCTGGATGGATAACTTCCTTTATGAAACACAATATCTTTTACATAAGCCTGATTAAACTGTTATGTGTTTATAAAACACCCCTTACGATGGCGACAACTGTTTAGCGGGATACTAGTGAGCATGTTGACACAAACGAATAGTTCAAAAAAGTTGAGGAAACAATGGAGCTGTTATATTTTAAATGCAGGAAATCACATGGAGGGGCAGAAGAATGATCCCATTGTTCGTCCGTGTTCGTACTCATTTAAATGAAGGACTGGTCGTCCTAAGTCCAATAATGCTTGAATAATTGATACTTGTTGTGCGCCGTGCTTGTAAATGTTTTCCATAAGGCAAAGAATGAATGAGGAGATACTGTGACATGATCGACGCTGATCACATCTCCCGAAGACAGCGGAGTCTGAATTGTTAAGCTGCGTCCGCACTTGCTTGGCAATCAACTGCGCCCAGGTGGTGCACCTGCCATGAAGCAGTGCGCAGATAACAAACAGTCTGAATAATAGCCCGAGATCGGGTTCTGCGTATCATTTTCACCCTCACAATGTGCATGATATGATGATGAACTGCCGCGCGTATCGGGTGTCAGCGTGCTCTGCTCTTCCCCTTCTCCAGATCCACAGCCTGTACAGGCAGACCGACGCCAGCTTTCAGAAGGCCCAGGCCGAGTTCGCCACCGGAGTCATGGCCAATCAGGCCGTGCGCCAGGCGGCCACCACCGCCGCCACCAGCGCCGCCCAGGGGGCCTTCACCGCTCCTCGATAGAGAGGGACGAGAGGGGTCGGGAGGGTGAGATGCATGGAGGAAGAAGAAGAGGAGGAGGAGGCCCTGTCAGCGTGATAGGGGGATCAGTTTGGTATTTATTTCCCCACAGGTGATTAGAATTTGATGTCAGGTGAGGGGGGGGCGGAGCGAGTCTGTATAATTACCCCTGAGCGGCTGAAGTTCAGGGCACGTGCATGAGACAAGAGGTGGGGTCGTCCGATTTCTTGAAAGGTGTACAGGACAAGTTAGCTACACGGCCAAAACCAGGAAGTCAGCAAAAACACCGCGCTGATTCAAGAAAAAGATGTGAAGCTGTATGAAATGTATCGCAGTTGTACCAAGTGTCAGTAAAAAACGCAGGGAAAATAACGTCTCGTGTGAAAACAAAACAAAGCTGTGTGCCAAGCGGGACGGTCGTAGCCTGGATTTTTTTCTGCAATCAGAAAAAAATGACTTTTGATGTGCGTCGTGTTAAAAGAGGAGATGCGTTTGAGACAAGAGTTGAACACTGAAATGCTGCCATTCTAACGTTTGATCCATAAACCGAGTGGCTCAACTTTGGCCAACACTATTTCTTTCATTGCTTTACGTGTGAACTAACAAGTCGGTTTGTCCTTATTTCGAAAAACGAGAATGCCTATTTACCTTTATTGCCAAACGCTCTCATACTGTAAAGATTATGAACATGTGTTGTTATTTCGGTTTACAAATATACCTGTCACTGTTCTGTTGGTGTTTTTTGCTCGTGGTTCTTATTATTACAAGTCATTGTCTTTTGTTTTAATAAAAAAAATATATATATATTGTCATGCTTACACGGTCTGCTCCCAGTTATTTACCAAAACATTTTTAATTTTTTTTTAAATTCTCTGGCGACACCCAACACACTGGAAGGAAACTGCAGCCGTGATGTCATCCTGACAACTTGTTGCTTTTTGAGCTCTGTCTGGTTTTTCTGTCGAGACAAGTCAAATCATGAAGCCACAGATTATTAACGCTACTTTCTTTTTTTTATTATTATTCTTGACCATGAAACCAATCTAAAAATCTTTTTACATTTGCTTTTATGTAACAAAACAAAACATAAAAATAAAATTAAAAAAAAAACCCCGACAGGAGTGTGCTGCCTGCTGATTAATGACATGACTGTGCCATCTGCAGCCGCTCTCCTGACCCTCCAGGACTGCTCGGAGACTTTTATGGGCTGCCACACAGCGACGTCAGCCGCTGCGCTTTCTCACCGTGAAGATGGCGGAGGCAGCGGAGACACCACAACACCGGTTTTTCTGTCACTGCTGTAAATGTGAAACTAACCCCAAACTCCCGGTGAGTCACTTTTGGAGAGTTGTTTTTTTTTTGTGAATCATCCAAGCGCACATGGAAGAGGGGGAGGAGAGGGAGAGAGGGAGGGATTCCGATTCTTTTTGAAGGCTATGCCTTGTTTTTGAAAGCGCAAACCGAACGGATCGATTCGTAACAGTCGTCTCCTGAATAACAATCACGGGGATCACCGAAGCGCACGTACAGTGTGACACCCTGTTTGCTTTGGTGGTTGTTTGTGTGCGTAAAGCGTGCGCATAGATCTTACATTGGAGAGAGAGGGAGAGAGAGAGGGGGGGAGACAGGGAGTCAAATCTGGTGATTCACGCTGCCATATTTAGAAGCACCACTGTTGGCGACTTTGTCCAGTTGTCTACTGTCAACTGCCTGCGAGAGACGTAAGAGGGGCTGGCCGGGTGTCACCACATGCGCCAACTTTGGGTACATGGCTCTCCAGGCTGTTCGAGCCGCAAATAGGCGCCTTCAGGCTGCAGCCACATTTGTTTTGTGGCCCTTTAGTCTCAGTTACCCAAACGATTTCACTCGAACTGAGTTTGCTGGAGATTAATTTCTTCTTCTGGTGGTTCAGTCACTCTTAGCGCACGATTACGCGCCCGATAATATGAAGGAGCAAAACGTTTGTTTGTGTGTGTGTGTGTGTGTGTGTGTGTGTGTGTGTGTGTGTGTGTGTGTGAGAGAAAGACAGAGAGTCAGACTGAATTAATGGGCGCAATTATGTAAGTGTGCGCTCTGTAGTGTCCAAACAGAAAAGCGGTATTTATGATATTAATAAAAGCAACGATACAAACTCCGAAACATGTTTAATTTAATGAATATATTTCCATAACTGAATAAACAAGCTGTCCTCAGAGGGAACAGTGGTGCAGTTACAAACAAACGAGACAAATTGGGCTCGTGTTTGTTTATTCAGTCATGAAAATCAATCAATTGAGATTTTCTCTTGCAATTTAAAGGTGCACTATACTTTTTTTTGGTAACATTTTGGTTATGTAGTCCTACAGTCTTGAACTATAAGGCTTAGGGGTAGACCAATATTTTATATTATTTATATTTTAAAGTAATTTAAAAATGTGCTGCTCTGGCTCTGATGCAGCATCCTCTCACACAACGCCTTGCCCACAACACTATCTGACTGGTAACACGTAACAACAATTAGGTCGTTTTGATTCCTAATAATCCTTATTGATATCAGCCCTGTAAAAGCTATATGGGCTATGACCTTCCCTTCTCACCGCACCATAACTCAAAACACGAGCTTGTTTTGCTGTAATGTTTGAGAGCAAAATGTAAACGCATGGCTCCTAAGAACTCACATTATCCCTTGCAAACTGTAGCTCTGTCTGTTTATAGGCCTCTAAAAGAGTTGCATAGTACATCTTTAATCCCTAAGAGTACATGGTGCGCCTTTAAAGCTAATTTATCGATAGCAGTTGTAGAGACAGACAGGAAACATGGGAAGAGGATAAAAGGGATGACATGTAATTGGTCCATACTTTTGGTCATGGGGCTGTTTTTTTGTGTGTGTGTGATTTTGGTTACTTCTAATTAAGGTATATCATGTTGCTATAGCAGCATACAATGATATTTTAGACAACAGTCATCCTGGAACATCCTGATGGCCTTGTGGAAAGAGCTGCAACCAGTAGTCACGTGACAGAAAAATAATTTCAAACTAATTTAATAATATTTAATTGTTAAAGTAATCCAAAAAAAGCCCATTTAGCCTCTCAGATATAGAGATCTGCTGTTTTTTTTTCCATTCTCTGAATATATTTGTGTCTTGGACTGACAAAACAAAAAAATTTAAAGGGTAACGCCAAAGATGGCGCCTACATTACCCACAATGCAACCTAGCCACTGAGTGACATTACTGGAGGCAATTTATTAGATTATTTGCAGCCACAAAAGGCTTTATACGTCTTTCTCACACATGCAGTAGTACTCCCCTGTAAGACCTGTAAACACACTTTAATGTGTAAGATTGGTGGAGTCATCCTTTATGACATCACCCTGGACTTTGAGGAACTGTGATGTCATACTCTCCACCTTTCCTGCCTGTAACTACACCGTCACCCTCCAATAAAAAAGAGCCCTGACCTCAGCGGTATGCGTCAGCCCGGGATGAACTGGAACACTGTCGTTGTGTCAGGTGGCTTCCTCATTTATGCTTTTGTGGCTAAAGGAGAGCAAATCTCTGCAGTCAAGTCCCAAAATTGTATTAATCCTCGTAGTTTGCAATGAGATGAGATGTTTGAGTGTCCACTTATTTTTGGCCTGTGGAGTTAGATAGTTCTGACGTTTTTTTCTCTTCAAGGACTTGGTCTGTCCCAGGTGTGACTCCGGTTTCATTGAGGAGGTGTCAGAAGACTCCAGGTACAGCTCAGTTTTGGTTTGGAGACCCACTTTCTGGTTTCTAAAAAATTGTCTCACACAGAGTTTTATTTTGCTGTCTAGTCTTCTGCAGGACAGCAGCACATCATCGTCCAGTGAGGAGTCGGACTCTTTGTTCTCAGAGGTATGTCCTTACAACAGAAAAGCCCTCTCCTCTGTCTCTGTGGCTTTGTTTGACACGCTTGCCTCTCTGGTCTCTCTCTGAGCTATGGCAGCTGCTGTTTATGGAGCGCTCGGCTCTGCTGTCGCATCCGCCTTCCTCGGAGTCCGACCCGGACGACGGTGAGCAGGTATCTGCGGGTCAGAGCCGTCCATCTCCGGTGTCGCCAGGCGCCGCCGAGGCCGGGGAGCCAGAGCCTCCATCGCAGCCTGAACAGGAGAGGTCCCCCAGGTCTGAGCAAAGACCTGCAGTGGAAGGGTGTGTGGAGATGGTACACAGAAACTCCGACAGTGTTTAAATCATTTCGTATGACAGTTATCATATATATTTGTTCCATTTTTATGTCTTGTGATGGTCAATACAAAGAATTAATATCACCAACAACCTCAAGCATACAGTTTAGATATAGAAACAGGTGTGATTTTGTAAAAACCTGGACATTAACGTGAAAGTGAAGAGGTTAGGGAATAAGGCTTAACTACACAGTGTTGAGCTGGAAGCCGGTCGAGTTTATGTTTGTGGACTCGAGAGCGTGCATGAAATCACATCAGGAAAATCCGACTCGAGTCCCTCACAAAGAAAGCCAGTGTAAATTAACTTTAACAAATCATCCACAGGCTTGTATAGACAAGGAGAGAGACGCGGAGGGTTTAATTTTTTTCACGTCATGTTACAATCCGCTCCCATATGGCCATAAAAAAGTGATTAGTACATGTAAACTGCCACAAATTGTAACAGAGAGCCCCTTTCGTGTGTGTTATGGTTGCTGGGGAACAAAACAATAGGCCTTTATGGATGAAGCGGTAAAATAGCTTCAGCACATTACATCAAGACAATACATTTACCGGTGTTCATCAAAAGGACATGTGCATTCAGTGGTCAGACAGTCCGAAATCCTATTTTTACACATCACATTTACATTTTATCTTCTGCTCATGCTGAGTGAATGGCTCAGGACAAAGCATTGAAACCTTGTGAGAAAGCTCCCTCATAACAGTGTAAGTCCGAGGAATACGGGTTGAAATCTAAAGCATAACCTCAAACTCTATTACAGATATAAAGACTGGCAATCAGTGTTCGGGGGGGATTAAAATTCAGACGTATTTGACGATTTCCTTTTAAACAGGATTTTCTCCCACTCATACCTCACCTGATAATGATGTGATTCCGTCTTCTCCATTATGTTTTCATTAAGTTTTCATTCTAAACGATCCCCGCGTAATAATTTGATACGAACCGCTCGGAGTCATTCTTGCTTATCTTGCTTTAAAAGCGCAGTCATCGGGAATCTTTTGTCTCAGTGTCAGACTGGACAGCGTGCTGCATAACACACAAAAATGTCAAAAAGTAAAGTGTATGTCTTGAAAGCACACTGAAGCAGGACGTCTTTCCTGTCTGATTTCGCCCTCTCAAGGATGGTGCAGCAGTTCTTGGCCGGCCTGTTCGCCAGCAACGGAAACCATGGTGCTGCACCGGCTGCACTGTAAGCCCTTTTCCGATCTTCGCTTCACGTCGCTTGCTTCTGATTTCGTCTGCCGTTTGTCTGACACCCCCTCCCTCTGTCTCTCCCCCGCCCTCTCTCTGTTCGTCGCTCAGATCCAGCATGCTGCAGCTGTACGCGAACCCCGGAGATTACGCGTGGGGTCAGGGAGGTCTGGACGCTGTCATCACAGAGGTCAGTGATATCAGAGGTATTGATTTGTGAGCGTTCTGGCCTCATTCTCAGTTTTCTCACGCTTCCCTTCTCTTTTAACCTTTTCTACTGAAACTTTAAGTCTACTTTCATATCTCCTGTTCCAGTTTTGACACCCACATCTTTCTTTGTCGACGCAGACTACAGCTCCCTCATTTTTTCCTACTCACTTCGTTTCTTCTCCCACTCACCGGTAGCTGTTAGGACAGTTGGAGAGCACGGGTCCTCCCCCTGCAGAGAGGGACATGATCTCATCCCTGCCGAGAGTTTGCATCTCTGAGGAACAGACAGGTAGTGATCTCCACGTGGCGTACTGCACATTAAAACACATGATCAGCCCAATACGTCTAGGAGATTGCATTCCTTGTTTCCTTTCCTCTTCTTATCCTTCCTTTCATCCCTCTTTCCTTTCTTTTCATCCCTTTGTCTGTCTTTTCCTCCTCCCATCCTTCCTCTCCTTCACCTGTCGTTCCTATCCTTCTATCATTATTTCACACCATCTGTTTCTTTACGTCTTCACTACTTTCCCCCGCTCTTTCCCTCCCTCTGTCATTTCCTTCACTCCTCATAACTTTTCCTCCTTCCTCCTGTCTTTCCTTTCCCTCCCCATTCTTTTCCTTGCACCCCCCTCCCTCCTTCCTTCCCTCTCTTTTGTCTGGCTTTCCTCCTCTCTTTCCTCCAATTTCTCTAACTTACATTTTCGTCTCCTATCTTTATTTTACCGCTGCCAATCTCTTGTGTCCCCGTCCATTTCTTTATCTCGTCACAAATTTCTTGCCTTGTTCTATTGTTCCTTTCCTCCTCCTCTCTTTCCCTCCCGTCTCTCGATTCCTCCCTCTGCCTTTTCCTTCACTCCTCACAACTTTTCCTGTGTCCTCCTTTCTTACTTTTCCTACATGCAATATTTACTTTGCTCCTTCTATTATACCTTACCTCCTCATGACATAACTTTATTATCCTATTTCCTTTTCTCCTCCTCTTACCCTTTCTATCCATCTCCTAGTTTTCCTTGCATCCCTCTTTCCTTTCTCCCATTCCTCTGTCTGTCCTTTCCTCTTCCTGTCTTTCTCTTTTTTTTAACATCCACCTATCTGTTGTCTTTGCCTTCTCACGACTAAACTTTCTCCTCTTTCTTTCCTTCCTTCCTTTTTCTCACCCTATCTTTCCTTTCCTCCTCCTGTTATGCCTTCCCTCCCTCCCTCTTCTCCTTGTTTCCTTCCTTTCCCCCTCTATTTCTTTTCAGCTTCTTTTTTCTTTACTTCCTCACTACTTTTCCTTTTCTCTTCCTGTCTCTTCTTGCCTTGTCCTATCTTTTCTTTACTTCCCACTATATATTTTCTTTAATCCTTCTCCGCTCATAACTTGAATATTCTTTCCTTCCTTTCCATCTCTCCTTCCCTCCTCCTCTCTTTCCTTTCCTTCTCTCCTTTCCCGTCTACAGCCCTACATAACTTTTCTTTCCTCCCTATTTATTTTATTTTCTCCTTCTGTTCTTCCTTACCTTCCCGTAACTTAACCTCTCCTGCTATCTTTCCCTCCCTCCCTCTTAACCTTTCTTCCTCCCTCTCACCTTTCCATCTTACTATCTCCCCGTCTTTCCTCTTATTTTGTATCCCCCCTTTTCATCCCTTCTCTTGTACCATTGCTCCCTCCCTCTTCATGTCTAAGGAGGAGACCAATGAGAAACACCATAGTTAGGAGTATAATTCATAAATCAATGTTTTTTGGGGTCCTTTTTATGCTTCATTGCGGTGCTTCTGATTTAAGAGCTACGTAAAGTTACAGAAAGTCATGTTTCCATGGACGTACATCTGCCTGGTGACCCCGAAATAGTTGATTGCATTGTAATGAACAATGACGTATTTGCCATTAAAAAACCTATGTGAGAAAAAGGTTCCAGGAATATGAGTTACTTTAAATTCGTCTGAAAGCTACTAAATCTTTATTCACATGTTATTAAACTAGATTGACTGCATGGACTGCCAGAGGACTACATTACACATGTATCACCGTGTCACACTGTAAAGGCCTGGACCTGTCTCGCACATTTGAGGTGTAATGAATCATTACAGATTTTACGACTGTGTTTTTACTCTCTCTCTCTCTCTCTCTTCCTCGTGCACACACTCATACCCCTGTTTCTGTTTTTCTTGTTTTTTCTCTCTCAGACTGCAGACTGGAGTGTCCAGTTTGTAGGGAGGAGTATTCATTAGGGGAATCTGTCAGGAAGCTACCCTGCCTCCATTACTTCCACAGTGACTGTATAGTGCCTTGGCTGGAGCTGGTAAGGACGGGGAGTGGATGTGGTCAGCGGGCTGATGGGTTTGAATTGCTCTCTTAGATTTGTCACGGAGGTTTTAACAGTGCATCACTCATCCCGAAACGAGGGCTGCGACGACAACACGGAAAGCTCTCGCCAAAAAAGTGCACCACTGCGTGCTGCTGTTGTACCGCTGACATTTCGTCTGCGGATAAATATGTTTTTTTTTCTCTCCCTGTCACAGCACGACACCTGCCCGGTGTGCAGAAAAAGCCTTGACGGCGTGGACAACAGCCTCCCGCCCACAGCACAGCCCCCAGAAGCCCGCTCCGTCAGGATGGAGCAACAGGAGAGGCAGGCGAGCTGAGACACGGGCCGAGCAACTCTACCTCCTTTACTGTTTTCGAGAGACGCACTCCTCACCTCAGACCTTCTGCCTTCGCACACCGACTGCTTTTAAATAAAAATACATGCATCACAGTCATAAATCACAGCTTCAGCTCTCACTTAAGGACCTTTATGTTTTTTCTACTCCACCATCTTCGCCACATTACAAACACACATAGGGAGCCTGCAGCTTGCTGACAAGATGTGGAGGTGTCCTCACTGCGCCGCCTTCCGGGCTAGATTTTTGAATGACAGACTTTGATGTCATGAACTAATCACCGCCGAGCCGCCAGCGGTTCTCAAAATGACGGGAATTCACAGTTATTAAGTAACATTTTGCATTAAGGCTTTTATTTTGCGGACCTTTTTTCCACCCGGGTCTGATTCAGCGTTGATCTCCTCTCTATTTGAAGCTGTTATTAAAGCCTAACCCTGTGATCCTCACCCTCTGCGCCGTCTTTCATCTCCCTAATCATGAGAGGATCCCAGGCACATATTCACAGCCATATTGCAGACGTTTTATTGGTCTGCCAAGCAAATCTGTTTGATAATGAGTTGGGTTAACATGGCAGTTTTGCATATTTGAGGCTTTTCTGTGTGTCTTTTGCATCCTGAGGTCAGCACTGTTCCACCTGCTTAGCAGATGTCAGATTTTAGATCTCAAATAGAAATGCAATACAAAAGTTCCCTTAAGAATGGCAGCATATGTGTAATACAGTAGCCTAATCCAATAGAATGGAGCAGAATATCGTACCCTGCTGCGATATAGCAGTGTTACCTATATAGTAGCAGAAGATAACTGTTGGCAAATGAGCAGAATACAGAGGCATATAGTGCTGAAACAAGTGATTAAATTAAAAAGTAAATCACCGAACATTAATAGTGACCAATGTATGTATTTGCTGCTTCTCTCTTTTTTGTATCATTGTAAATTGGACATTTTGGGGTTTTTTGACATTACGTCACATTGCACCTTGGATAACCTGTGAGTTGCAGCCCTGACAGAATAGAATTGGTAACACTTTATAACAACCAACATTAATAAATGGTCAATTAATATTTAATTAAACATTAGGCTAGTTCATAGTTTTTTTCCAAGTGGTGGTGAAAATCTGTACTCAAGTACTACGACTGCAGTTGCATTACTGTAAGATTACAAGTAAAACCGGTATTAAAATAATACTTAAGTAAAAGTACAAAGTATTTTTCTCAAATGCTACTAAAAGTATTAGTTACTTTTTAACCGCTGACGTTTAATGCATTATCAATAGCAGGCATTCAATCAAAGGTGTCTCTGTGTCTCTAAATCTTCTGTCTAAATTACTCTCAACTCCTGCTCTGTTCTGCTCAGTGATCATAATCAGCTCTCCAAACCTTCTCCTGCTGCAGAGTTTTATGTTTTTTGTCTATATGTCAGGGTTTTCATCGACCCGTTTGTGACCAGAGCCTTCTTGGCTACGAAAATGCAGATAGAAAGGTTTGGATCTTAATTCAAACTGAACTCAGTACTCAATTATAACTTTAAAATTTGCCCAAGTACATGATGTAATGCATACTTAAGTGCAAAATTAGTTAATTACCATAATTTAAGTAAGTGCAATTAGTTACTTCCACCCCTTGTTATTTCACTGTTTTGAAACAATATAAACCATTTATTAAGGAGTTATTTATTAAAGATGCAGCTGATGTTTATAGGCTAATACTTTGTAAATGGTTTGTAAACACTGTGTAGTTCATCCATAAACATCGTTTGGACGGCCTACTTGTGTTTATAAACATTTTTCCAATTGGTTTACAAAGCATTTTATTGTTAACAGTGAAATATTAAGTATAGGTTAATAATAAATGTACTATTTGTTAATGAGGGTGATCATAAAGTGTTACTGGTTACGAGGGGTCGACTGATATGGTTTTTCCAGGGCTGATTCCGATGCCGATATTTAGAAATCAAGGACACTGAAAATAGATATTTGGGACTGATATTCATTGCAGCTCAAGTGTTTTGAGGTACTTTACTTGAGTATTTCAATTTTCTGCTACTTTATACTTTCTCTCTACTACTTAAATGTATATGATTCAGTGTTTATAGGCTAATAACTGTGCAATCAGCAATAATAACCAGTAATGCTGTGGGATGGACATTGTGTGAGAGGATGTTGCATCAAATCAGTAGCACATTTTTAAATTTGCTTATTTTACCGGCAATCTGACAGAAAAATCACAGACGCCGATAACTGGAAAATGCTGAAAAGCGGCCCCAGGTTACTGGTTACTCTACTGTACAACAGCGCACGGTAGAATATACACATCTAACAAAAGCAATTTATCGTTGAGCCTATAAAATGGCAAAATTGAACTATGGAAAATTAATGACAAAGTAATTTTACAAGAGAAAATGGGAACAAACAAACCAAAAAAATAAAAATAATAATAATAATTTGACACACTGCAAATTTTGAGCAGAATAAATTAACATAAATCAATTATTAAGAAAAAATGTTGCCAGTTAATTTGACGCCTATCGATTAGTCGACTTCTCGTTTCAGCTCTCTAACGGAGTGGAGGAACTAACAGGATGTTTTATTTATAGGCTCAATGGCTCCTGTTTATATACTGTAACGCCGTGTTGACACTGGGTAGCAGCTGAGACCAGGCACCGTCACTTTGACAGTTGATTGTTGCATACCAGTAAACACACCCGCGACCGGCCCCGACCAACGGCTTTCAACGGTGACCGAAAATAGAAAAAAAAATAATGAAACACAGACATTTTTCTCAATGACCAGGGGACCGCAAGAACCGCGTACGACCGACATTTGCTCTCCCTCTCCTCTCCTCTGCTCTGCCTGCTCTCCTTTCCTCCCCTCTCCTCTCCTCTCCTCCTCTCCCTTCCGCCCTCCTCGGTCCGTCCTCCCCTGCCTCCCTCCCTCCCTCCTCTCTGGGACTGAGAATGCCCGTGCTGTACTGACACAGTAGCGATACGGGCTGAGCAGACATGGAGGCCCGATTAACGAGAGAGGCCCGTGCTGACACATCCAGGCCTAGCTAACGGCGCGTCGGAGTGGATTTTTGGAGCATCTCGGGAGATTTTACGGAGACCAGTTGCTGTAAGGAAAAAGGATTTTAACGGCGGGGAAGAAGGAATAGAGGGAGATCCATTTCGGGTCTCTGTTGATTCAACGCAGCCGCCATTTTGTTGACAGTTAGTGTTTTTTTAATAACCTACACGGCGCTGCATTTGTTATTTTGCGCCGCTGGAATATTATTCACAGCAGTTTTTTTCTGCGTGTGTATCTAAGTCGATTTTAAAATGTACGTTCGTCTTCGAGGCAACGTTGGGAGATTTTTCTGGTATAGCTGACTTGCTAGTGCATCGTTAGCCGTCGTAGCTGAGATGTAGTAACACGAGTGCCTACGAGAATGTGACGGAGATGTAAGATTATGTGCATCACTTGTCCACGGTTGTGTCACATTCACTCGGTTTACACAAATAGTTTGAAAGCCGTGGGCGTTTGCGACTCATTTGCAGCCTACATACAGTTTAAGTTAAAGCTATGCCGGGCGAAATTAGCGTAAATCGCCTTCAAACAGGCTGCTGATAGATGGCTAGTTAGCCGCTGCCAGTGCCATTGATACAAAATGTAGCACAGGCTGTCTATTATTGGACGGATGGTAGCTACTAGCTTGGTACAAAATAAACACAAACCTTTCTACGGTACATGTGTTATGTTAAGCGCCAAGTGGCCACGCCATCCTTAATACTTTACCGCCTTGATTGTTATTATCCTAAATATTATATACATTTTTTTATTTATTTTTTGCGGGGGGTTGCTTAAACGCTACACGAAGGCACTCAGCTTACACCATCGTAACTTTGTGTTTTGGAGGTGGCAAGGTTAATCACGTTTTTGTATGCGGTCGAGAGCAGCATGCATTGATTCAGATTTTATTTGTTGGAGATTATTACCTCGTTATAAGGTATTTGGCACCTTCAGAAAACAACACAAACATGTGTTATGCAATTGTAGCTTGAATACTAGGGGCAGGCTAGTCATTTCAGCTCATGGTTCATGTGTTAAAACACCATTAAAGCCCAAATTCTGACATTTTTTTTGTTGATCTTGTGGTTTTGGGAATTCAGCACTCGGAAGATACAATATGTGGCCACCACGTTGATACACACGAAGGGAGGAGAGAGAGCCAAATAATGTGAACGCCGTTTCTGGACAATTACAGAGGTGAGTGAATATTATTAGGTGAATGATATTCATTTTGATTCGTTTTGCAGATTTGCTGCTTTTTAGTGTTGCTGTTGACATAGCAGTGTAAGGGCACTGAGTCAGATTGCTGAGTGTTTCAATACTCTAATGTTTACCCACGAGTGTAGATGTTGTGCAAAATGATTTCTCGACTGCGTGCATTGCAGTGTCACCTTTACGCCTTTTCACAAACTGCAAGAGCATGCCTCTGAGGCCGGATTTCCTTTCGATTGAGGCAGTAATTATGAGTATGACTAACAGGGATGATTTTGCTGACTGAATATGAGCACTTTCAGTGAAATTAAGGCTCGAGAGTTGTTCCCCCGAGGGGCAGTGTTGACTGTACAGGAAACCGAAAGCAGATAACGTTATTTGGTTTTGTTCGGTCCTGCGCTGATCCACCACGTTTTTTGAATAACACGAGGGAAAGTGCAATTGATTCAGATGTTATTATGCCACAAATGTTATGCACAGTAAGAGCCAGTTAATAAAGCGGAATGAACTCCCCTGCGCTGCTGCATACTGAGGACATTTGACACCTGTCATTCTGGTCCGAATGATCTGTTTGTCCCCGAGGTTTAAACATCGCAGCCGCCTCTTTTCTTGTGTTACAACCGTGTTTGATCCCTTCCCCTTGTTAGATGATATAAACTAATCGTAGTAGTAAAGGAATTTGGCAGCGTTCCCCTCCCGAGCACGGCTCTGTACTGATACCGATGGAGTAAAAGCCCTGGAAATGACAGGGCGCTCTGAGGGCAGACGCCAGCCCTCATGTGAGTGATGTGGGGGGTGGGCGGGTTGGATACTATTGCCATGGCCAGAGGGAAATCAGCAGTTATGAACAACGTGTGCAAAAGTGAGGAGGGAGTGAAAGGAGGGAGGGAGTAAGGGGAAAGAAGTGGGAGGGGGCGCGGGAAGTTGTTTACTACGTTCCTGCCTGCTCTGCCATTTCTTAGGTTGTTGGCCTGATATTGATTATTGATTCTCTGTTTTTCATTTAAATATCTGGCATTTGTTCTTGTTTAGTATGCCTTGTATTTCTGTGTTAACTCCTGGTTATTGCTCTGGAAGTAGAAGCAGACAGGCATGACTGATATCTGTCGCCTAAACCAGTAGTGCTTTTATACTGCTGTTTTGCGGTATGACTGTAAGAAACAAAATGACGTCCGCTTTGTAAATACAAAAGTACATCGATGCCGAACATGAAAATGATCCACTTTCATGTTGAGGCATATCAGTCAGACATTAGAAAGCGATTTTGTATCAGATCTTTTACAGGAGAACAAGTGCCAGTAAATGACCTGGCTTAGCTTGTTAGAGGTGAGAAGAATGTTTTGACTCTCTGACAGGCTTTTCTCTAGACTTTTGTCAGTGGCCTCTCACAGAGTGAGGTACTACACTGGCTTATTTTTGGCAAAGCTGCTGTCAGGCAGCGGAAGCAGCTTGTATCTCTGTGAACGTTTAGTATAAAAGAACGGAGTAGAGCATTTGTCACTCTGTGAGAGAAGGACATGGGGAACGGCGTTGGGGCGGGGGTTGCAATGTGTTTTTGATTAAAGTAAGAACACAGTGACTTTAGTTTGTGTGTGCTGTTACTACTGCTTTCCAAGTTTGCGAAATCGAGTCAGGAAGAGGATGGAAAAGCATGAAGAAAACGGTGAAAGAACACAGAGATTGATGGAGTGTTGAAGAAAGGAGGGAGGTGTGATTTGAGTGTGGTATGTGTAGCGAGGGGGAGTCTGCAGTTTTGAGGCGAAATGGAGTGAGTAATTGAAGTAAACACAGAAAAGAGGGCGTGGGGGAACTACAGGCCAGACTCCAAAAATCGGCTGCGTTTACTGTGTGGTTCAACAAAAAAATCTCTACTACTGTTTTCCACAGTCATAATCCAAAACAAACACAGTCTAGGACTCTGTGTAGGGCAGATTCTTTTTTTTTTTCTCTTCCTGTGACACTTTACTGATGTGACGACTTGTATGACTTTCCTGAGGCTCCATTAAGTGGCTCTTTTAGTGCTCTCAGCTAATGTAGGGCGCAGAGAAACCGCCGGCACGTTGACGCTCTATCACTCACCCTCAGTTGCTGCTGGGGAAGGCTGGGAAAGGCGGCCGGATCCTCTGTCTAGTCCCAGAGGGCCCGATGTGCTGAGGTCACAGTTCTGAATTGCCTCCAAATGACTTCACCCAGAGAAAGCACCTGCTTGGGGGCGAATCCGCATTAAATCACTCAGTGGCCACGGGGAGCTGTAGACAACTTCATTGAATTGGGCTGCCCTCTAAGGAACACAATTAAGAAACATGCTGCTCTCTGCTGCTGCTGTGCTAACGTAGGGTATGAGCTGTATCACAGGCACCCGTTTTCACTGCAGCTAATGAGGCAACTTAAGGGATTGCTCATTTGGCATCTTATCGTGTAACACCTCGGAAGGATGTGGCAGCACTGGGGGATTAACTATTGATTCTGGACTTTGAGGGCTTTGTAGTTCTCAGGTGGACAATCCAGAGTCCTTGAGCCTAAGGTTACATTTCTCAGGTAGTTTCGGCTGTGTAAATAGGTCACACATTGTTATTAGCCGTGAGGACGAACAAACCATAAAAAGTCACCCAGACAGGATGAAGGACAGCCTCTAACCAAATAGCTGATAAAAATGGTCGCCCTCCGTCTGCTATCCACTATCATTCATTAAAAGACATTTTTATACTTAGTTGCAGGGCACTGTTTAAAACTGTCAATGTTTGGTTGATGTTCTATGTTTGCAGTGACTAATGTCGAATTTCCCCCCCTCCTCACCCTCACCTTCATTCTCTCTCCCTGCCCTATTTGTCTTTACTCCTACAGTTGAAGGACGGAGAAAGAGGGCTGGACAGCCGAGGAAGGGATAGAAGCCACCTAAAAACAAGGAGAGCTTCACCCTCACCGTTATCCCCCTCCCCCCTTTCCCCCTTTGCCCCTATCCCATCCCCTAACAAAAACTCTTCCTGGTATCCACAATATCCCTTCCTTAGTACACCTGCACACCCCCTAAAGTTCTGATGGATCAGAAGACTCAGGGGGGAACTGCAACTCCACCCCCTCTTCTCTCAGGTGCCCCTACAGGGGAGCGAGAGAAGGAGGGAGGGGGTGGGAAGAAAGAAGAAGAGGAGGACAAGAAGAGAGACAGAGAGAAAGAGGGAGCTGCCACTGCCTCTGCTGGTACAGGAGGGGCGGGAGCAAGTGGGCCAGGTGGTGCCGGTGGTGACCAGTCCCATTTCTCCATCAAAGAGAGCAGCCTGTCCGAGGGCAACGTCAAACTTAAGATTGGCCTTCAAGCTAAACGCATGAAGAAGCCCCCCAAGATCTTGGAGAATTACGTGTGCCGACCAGCCTTCAGGGCAACTGTGAGGCACACGGGACGTGGAGGTGGCGGCGCTCGTGGAAACCGTGCAGGGGCTACAAGTGATGGGTCAGGCAGTAAGAACCAGAGTCCTTCGCAAGGCAGGGAAAAGGAGAGGGAGAAGAGTCCCAGTGTTAACAGACCAGCCACATCATCTTCATCCACACCCTCTGCTAAAGCTCCCACACCTCCTCCTGCTCCTCCTCCCGCCAGCACTACTACCCTGTCACCCTCCCAGGTCAATGGGAGTGCTCCAGCAAAAAGGGTAAGATGGGAGAACATAGTCAATTTTTTGCATTTCGATTTATACTCTGTTAAACATGAATGATAGTAAGCATGTTCACCAACGTATTACATCTATTCAGTGTATGTACTTATGTATGTTAACCCTACTTCCTTAAAATGTTATGAGTCAGTCATTAGTAAGGAAGTAGGCTACGATAAGGTTGGCCTAGTAATCACCATGTTATTGCACCGATAAAGAGCAGAGCATAAATTGTCCTTTAGTTTTCTTTGTGCTTTATGCTGGCCCATCTCTATTCATCATGCACCGCCCCCTCCAACCTCCCTCCGTCTGTGTCGTCTATCATCTGTTTCTGCCTGGCCATGTCCTCACCACCCCCCCTCCCCTGCATGACCCCTCTGTCTAGCTCTCGCTCTCTGTCCCCAATCTGACCCTGATAAGTGTTATTGAGTTGAGTGCAACTTCCCCCATGGGCATTCCCGGGAAACAGAAGCACCGGACAAAAAATCCTATCAATGAATTGAGATTTTTAAAGGATTTATAGAAACCTATTTCTGATTGATAGTTTGTACATTTAGCTGGAGCTGCCTCTGGCCAGATGTGTTAGGTTCAGTGACATTACCATCGTTGCTTCTCCTAATTTTTTCACATTCCTCTCAAATTTGTTATATCAGCATATGACTTAAGTTTATAACTTGAAAAGTTCATCAAGTGTTGTCTACATCAGTGTAATTTAAAAATTGGATACTGTATTTCTTAAATGTAAGAATTATCCTTCCATTACGATACGTTCTCATTAATTCTTTGATTTTTTATTGCAGGGTTCACCAAAGATGGACTGCAAGTCTGATGCAAAGTCAGACACGAAAGCAGCCACCACCACATCTGAGAGGCCCCTTAACCTTCATCGCCCTCCACCAGACAGCAAAACGCATTCCTCTGGGAAGAAAACACCAACTCCACAACTCAACCCCCGGACATCATCACCTTCTCCACCACTACCTGCATCAAAAGAATCCAGCTTTGAAGGAGTTAAACCTGCTCTGTACACCTACAGCACTGAAAGTCAAAAAGACAAGGACAAGGGTGTTCAAAATTGGGGAGCACCCACAGTCACTGAGAAATTGGCTCAACTCATAGCAACTTGCCCACCATCAAAGACCCCTAAACCAGCCAAACCCGCAAAGACTGACCCTGGTCCTCCTCTCCCAAGCTCGGGATTTATGGCCCCCACAGCCAAGCAACGAGACAGGGCTATGGCCAATAGGAACACATATTCTCGAATGGTACACCTTTCACCGCCACCTCCTGTATCAAGACCGCCTGGTCGTCCCTATGGTTCAAGGAACAAAGACAGTGTTATGGAAAATTCACCCAGCCTAACACCACTGAGGAAGGAGGACATAGAAGGGTCTGGGAAAGCTAGTAGCAGCAGCAGCAACAATATCAGCAGCAACAGCAACAGCAGTAGTCGCAGCAGCAGCCCAGCACTCACCTATGGTAATAACCGCCTATCAGCCATGTCAAAGGACAGCGACAACAGTAGCATTTCTAAGCCACAGTCACGTCCAGCTCACTGTTCATCCCATACCACCTCTTCACCATCTTGTCCCATTTCATCCTCTTCCACCACCTCAGCTGAGCAGAGGACAGTGAGTGCGGTGAGCCACCTGGGCTCCCCTGCACCCTCACAAGGACACCATGCACAAGAGAGTCCTGCCTTGGCAGAGGAGAGCAGTGCAAGTGAGATGGGGCAGGACAGGGACAGGCCCAGAGACTTAACCAAGTGCCCTCCAACAGGAACAGGAAAGCCAGAAGGGAAAGACAAGGGGGCTAGTAATCAGTCACTGCGAGTTGAGAGGGGCAAAAGCTCAAGTCCAAGTAAGCGCAGTCCCAATAGGGATAGTAGCCGACTGGGTCGGACTTGCAGTCCCCCTGAGCCTGTAAGACAAAGGGCACCTTCTTCATCAGAGCCGGATGGTGACGAAGGCCCACAAACGCCTCTTAGAGATGATTCTCCTGATTCATCTGGAGACTCTCCGGCAGAGCAGGACAGCAAACCCCTTAAAAAACGCAGAGGAAGGAAACCACGCTGGTCCCGTGTTATGAACAAGGTGCAGGGTCACAGAGCAGGCCAGGACAGTCCCTTCGACCAGAGCAAAACCACCTTGCCTTTATCTTCAAGCTTGGAAACGCCATCACCACCGGTAAAAAGACCCGTGGGGAGGCCGCCCAACCCAAATAAGGTCAAACCAAATCCTGTGCCACAAGGTCCAGCGTCACAGCTCTTCCCACCTCAGCCTAAGAAAAGGGGGAGGCCGAAGACTAAAATGCCAACGCTTGACGCCCCAGCCCGTGGGTGCCTTCCTAACAAGCTGGCCCCCTCCAAGGTCTTTTCATCTTTAATGAAGTCCAAAGAAGAGCAGGACCCCCCTGTTCTTCACCCAGAGGTGGACCTGAACCCCCCTAAACCTATGCCTAGAAAACGTGGACGTCCCAAGCGCCTTCCTCCTACCTTGCCCCAAGAGGGTCAGCCTCCCACGTTGGCTCCAGAGTCAGGGGACCTGGGAGACAAACGGTTCCGCAACAAAGGAAATGGGCAGCTAATAATGAAAACTATAATAGGCAAGATCAATAAGATGAAAAGTATGAAACGAAAGCGTATTCTCAGTCAAATCTTATTAGGCCCAAGACCAGAAGAACCCCCTAAAGGCATGTCCAGTGGAGTGGTTGGATCTGTGGAAGCTGCAACCCAATCACTGTCCTCCCTGGCTGCTTCTTTTGGGGGAAAACTAGGGCCACAAATCAATGTCAGTAAAAAGGGCACAATATACATGGGTAAGAGGAGAGGCCGTAAACCAAAAGCAGTGAGTAATGCCACAGGTACACCACCACCAGAAACCTTTCTATCCCCAAACACCACTTCCCCTCTTCATCACCATCAATCACAGTCTCAGCAACAGCACCAGCTCTCCTCTTCAGAGGTATTTCCTTCCCCTTCCCTCTCACAGTCTAGTGGAGGTCACAGTCCCATCAGTGATGCCAGCTTTGTTGAGCCAGGCTCTGTGCACTTTGCGGGTCATTCACACTATTCTAATCCCCATCATAGCCACAACACTTTCTCCTTCCCTCCCCCAACCTTTTCGGCCCCTAATCCTCGCAACCCACTGGGCTCAGCGTCATCATCTATGGGCACAGCAGCCTCCCAGAAAAAGTCATCTTGTCGTGGATACCATCATCACCACCATCATTACAGGCAGCACTACCATTACCATAAGCTTTCTCCTCCCAGGCCGCTCCATCCCACCTCCCCTGCCCCTCTCAGTGAGCTAAAAGAAGCCACTCCTTCACCAGTCAGTGAGTCACACAGTGAGGAGACAGTGCCCAGTGACAGTGGTATAGGAACAGACAATAACAGCACCTCAGATCGTGGTGAGAAAGCTGGAGGGGCGGGTGGCTTGGGTGGTATTGGGTTGCCACCTGGGATGAGCGGTGGATTATTAATGCCAGGGGTCATTGGTTCAGCTATGGGTCCAGGGGTGGGCCTCAATTCCAGAGGCAGGCGGCGTCACTCCGCTGTACTCATGGAACATCCTTCACCCTCTCCATCACCTCACGGGGCAAGGTCATCTCCTGATCCCAGGAGACCGCACCCAGCAGCTCCCGCCTCCTCCTTATTGGGACACAAGGAGAAACATAAGCACAAGTGTAAACGCCGCAGCCATGGTTGCCCTGGCTATGATAAGCTAAAGAGACAGAAAAGGAAACGCAAGAAGAAGTATTTGCAGCTGCGCTCTCGGCGGCATGACCCAGACTTTCTGGCTGAGTTGGATGAGATTGTTGTGAGATTGAGTGAAATACGGATAGCACACCGTACTACAGGGCACCGGCTCGGCAGCGGAATAGGCATAGCGGCGGGAACAAGTAGAGTGCCAGGAGTGGGAAGCAGGGCTAGTGCTGGCATAGGAGGCACAGCTGGCCCTCCTCCACATCATTATGTCCACAGGGACCTCCTGCCTACGATCTTCAGGGTTAACTTCGGCAGCTACTACTCCCACCCGGCATACTCCTGTGATCCATTGCACTATGTTCGTAAACCAGACATGAAGAAGAAACGTGGACGACCGCCCAAACTGAGAGAGTCCATGTCTGAGGTTCCCTTTGTACCTGGGCTTGGATTCCCGCTCTCCAGTGGAGGCTTCTACCACCCCTCCTACAGCGTTCCCTACTCCTCTGGGCCCCTGGGGTTGGGCTATTACAGAGGCTATCCTCCAGCTAGCGCTCTGTATCCCCACCCACATCACCAGTCACCCCACACAGCTCCATCCCACCACTCTCACCACTCACCATCTTTCCCTCCTCCTCCCCCCACATCTTACATGCATCACCATCACCCTTCACATCTCCTGCTGAACCCCTCCAAATTTCACAAGAAAAAACATAAGCTGCTTAGGCAGGAGTACCTGGGAGGGGGGAGGTCCCCTGTCCTGTACCCACCCATGTCTTCTGAGCTCTCCTTCAACTGGCATCACAAACACAAACACAGACACAAACACAGAGAGCGCTGCGCTGAGGAGGACAGGGAGGAAGCTGCAAGAGGAGGATCAGAAAGTCGGGCTAGTGCAGGGATTTCTGATGGAGGAGCATCAGGGAAAGGAGAGAGAGTTGGCAGTTTAGGCATGGCAGAGTCTTTACAACGATGCCGCTTTGGACGAGACACCTCCAGCATCGGTGCCAGCAAGCAGGCTGCCACTTCTGCCAACTCCCCTTCTTCTTCTTCATCCTCATCTGCAGAAAGGTACAAGCGCAAAGAAAGCTCCATGTCCTGTCTAGGCCCCTCCAGGCTTGCACTGGGTAGCAGCTCAAAAGGCCACCACCCAGTAGAGTCCTGGTTCAGGATGGGCAGCTCTAAGGCAGACTACTCTAAGCTTTCACGGAGTCATGTGGCACCTGGCCAGGGTCCCTTCTCAGATGGACGGGCTGAAGATCCAGCAGGCTGCTCGGACAGTGAGGATGAGGAGCCTCTTACCCCCACGGAGGATGTAGAGCCTGGAGCCCATGATTCTCCAAACCTTACAAATTTGTTTGCCTCTGCTCTCACCCGCACTACACTGAAGGGGAGCAGGAGCAGAAAGACTGATGTAGTCACAGAGAGCCCCAGCTTCTCCCGCATGGACCGACCGATGAGGAAGGACCGCTCAACATCAGCAGAAAGGAGAGAGTTAGGTAAGCCTAATTCGGTTGAGTGAAATGTTTCTTTATGAATGGGCTGCCTGCAGCATATCATCAACTGATAAACTGATGTGCAGTTTGTAACAGCATCTGTGTAGCTCATTTAAAATAAAGAGAAGACTGTGTAGCTGTGTAACTAGTTATTATAGCAACAGGGAGCAATTTGCATTGCACATTTGCATATTTGTTCTCGGATATTCCATTCCCTTAGGCCTGCACAATTAATCGAAATATTATCAAAATCCCAAAACGACCAAGTGCAATATCCAGAATGCGGTAGCTGCAGTTTTTTTAATGTGGTAAAATGTGTGACAAAGCAGCATTATCTTACCCTGGACTCAAGTCATATTTTCCATATGGAAGAAAACATTTTTGTTCGGTACAGACCACAGCAAATGTCACATCATCATGATTTTAATAGTTTTTTCAGTGAAAATAAAAATTGTAAAGCAGAAAATCATAATTTGCAGAATTATATCACATTCACAGTAAATGTAAAAATAATCCCATATAATTTTTGTTTAGATTATTGTGCAGCCCTACATTCACTGAATTGAAACCTATGTCATTCATGGAGCACTACAAGCTTTTGAGTTTGATGAGCTATTCAGCACATAAAAAAAGGTTGTATGAGTCAATTCTGCTCCACATTCATTTTCCAAAAATAGTTCTGATGCCGTTGTACCAAGAATCCAGTGACTGAATATGTTTGACTGATGTCTGATCGAACAACTATGGTGTATTTGGCACAGTGAGCAATCAGTTAGATCCAGCACTGATGCCAGGACTATGCATTTGGGCAATAACCGTGTCAGACACTGACATATGGCACAGCAAGGAGACTTTCAAATCTTGCTTGATCTCTGTTCAGTGAAGCCTGTGTATCTCTGGAAAATCCTTCATAGTGCTCATAGTGCCAACCACATCTTAGTCGTGTTTAGATCAAACAACACCGAAAAATGATATGTTCTCTCTCTGTACCTTTCTGCAGTCTCCTCAGTCTGTACAAAGAAAATACCAAGTTGTGTTGGCTGGGTTGTTTTAGTCAAAAAAGGCTCCTTGAAAGACACAATGACATCCCATTTGCGTTCATCGTCTGACATTTGGTAGTTCTTACTAGTGGTTATGGGCTTGGCAAAAAAAGGATATGTAATGACTTAAACTAGCTCCTCTGTGAGTGTGGATGGCCGCAGTTGGCCAAGGTTGATATAGCATTCCTGCTGGAGCTAGAGGGGTGGAGTGTTTTGTTAACATGCTATATTTAGTGGACATTTCCCTCAAAAGCCGACAATGCAAGGCCTCGTCCTATGCTTCAGTACACCCAGCACCTGGGCTGAGCTAATGTTGCTGATGTAAGACATAGTTCCTCAGCAATGGTCTTGATTCATCCGTGTGACTCAGAATGCCCCCTGACTAGGACTGATGTTTGTTTGTGCTTGTTAACAGTGGTAAGGAGGGGTGTTTTTATGTGAATACTACCAAATGTTTATGTGTATGTTTGTACATGAGATGGGAAGCCTTAGGGTCTCTGTTGAGGCAGCATGGCGCAGTTCAAACCATGCCAGGGTAATCCTGGATTAGAGCTCAGGACTTTGGGGTCAAACAGCGGTCGCAGACTGCACCGTGAAGGTAGAGGAGGCCATGGGTGAGGACTTGACTGACACACAAGACAAGTGGGGAATGATGGAAGAAGGTAGATGCATACTGACAGAAGAGTAGAGAGTGATGTGAGTAAAGGGACTGTAAGGCCCAAATGGTCAGATTTTCTGAATTTCCAAGTCGGCAAAAGAAAATGCAAATTACTCTTTGTTTCAATCAACAATAAGTCATGTTCACATAATGCTTCCTTGGGACCAGGCAATGGTTAAATCTGTTGTCCAATCTGATAAGCTAGTTAATCGGTCCCACTCTGACCCTGTCTTACCTGGTGACTCGGGTTTCATATGTGGGCTCCCATATCTCACTGTGGCCAGTCTGTAGGGGTCATTGGATATGGGGCAACCCTATTTCACTGGCCCACTGGACTTAAATATAGAGTGACGAAGGGTTTTCTAAGGTCAGACAAGCCAAAGAAAGGAGGGAGAGAGGCACAGGATGACTTGTTCTAATGAGGGAAAAAGGACAGAAAAGAAGAGATAGTGAAATTTGTGGAAAGAGCAGAGACTTTTGTTTTTTTAAGAGTAGGATTTTAGGGTAAGTATGGAAGTTAAAGGTGAAACACAAGTTTAAGAATAATGTAAATGAGGAAAGAAAAGCAGCACTGTGACATAATTCAAACTGATTTGCTGTCAAAAAATGCCAAAATACATGGTTGTTTTGCTCTGCAGACGCATTTTTGATAAATGATAGCATTAAGTGCTACTGAACACATTGCATTTCCTGTGACTAGCTTACTTCAAAATAAAAGTCAACTCACATTTCTCTAGATACATTTTTTTTCAAGTAAATTAACACAGAGCTCCACAGATAATATGTGGCTTTTCTTGTTAAAAAAAAAGCCTGTACTCTGTAACAGAGTGTGGTCACAGGCTTATTAGTTGGAGGGAAAATTTCTGAGAAAGTCTGAGAAAATTAAGAGCGGCTAAGAGAGAGTAAAAAGATGTATTGTAATAAATAAACATGAGTTATAAACTGCTTGGTCATTCAGCTTAATGTAGGGCATGAATAGTAAAAAAAAAACACCAGGTCCTTTTATCTTACCAAACCTCAAACTCTTTTTGAGGCACTTTGCCCATTGTGCCGCATAGTTTTGAGAGTTACAGGACAGTTTCAGCCAGTGTTGACTATCAGTTGTTGCAATGTCACTTCTAAATGCTAAGAATGTTCACTGTTTGTATTTAGAGCTACATACATGGCACTAATTATCTGTTTGTTTGATAGGGTCATCAGGTATTCAGACAAGAGGTGTTGCCCTCTCGACCTCTGAAGGGCCCGAGGGATCCCTGCACCACCGGCAGCAGCACCATCACCAACCTTCTCTGTTTCACTCCCACGGCTCGGCTTCCTCTTCCCGCCTCTCCCCCTCTCAGGACTGTTGCCTGGATGCCTCCCTGCCCCACCACTCCCATCGGACACAGCCATCCAAACACAGCCTGCACCACGTCAACAAGATCCTGCGTGCCAAGAAGCTACAGAGACAGGCTCGTACAGGAAACAATGTGGTGAAGAAGAGGGGCCCTGGGCGTCCAAGAAAACACCCGCTACCCTCCCCGCCGCCATCTCCCCCTCCAGTGGTTGAGTTGACTCAGACCCGGCACAGGGACAGAGCGGGAGAACGGCCAGCAGGAGCCAGGGGGTGGGAGGGGGACACTGTGACAGATGCTATTGAGTCAGTAGTCCAGGGCCAGCGTAGAAAAGGTCAAAAGAGGAAGCACTGGGACAGAGATGGAGAAGAGGAAGAGGAGGAAGAAGAAGAGGACGGGGAGGTAGAAGAGCCTGAGGAGCGTTTGCCGGACAGAGAGGAGAACCTGGGCAACCTGGTGGCAAGGTCCAGGACTGGGACAGGAAGAAGCTGGCTCACCCAGGACGAGCTCCAGCACTTTCGTGGGTAAGGAGATTTACACCACACTGTTGAATATCAACCCTTGGAGTACAAATGTTAAGATTCAATGCTGATATATAAAGATTTGTCAAGTCACTAGAAACCAAGTCATGGTTCTATTTTTAGCTCAGTGGAAAGCAAGCCAGATGGTCACTGCTCCCCAGAACGCCCAGGAACCGTCTCCAGGGAACAAGCTCCACCCATGCCCGTAACAAGCCAACGAGAAAAGAGACCAGCTAGACCTCCAAAGAAGAAGTTCCAGAAGGCGGGACTTTACTCTGATGTGTACAAGACTGAAGAGTGAGTACCAAAGAAAACAAAATCTTTTTGTTTTCCATCTAAGGCTGATGTTTAATGTTAATTGCCTTTACATTTGACTGTTTCTGTGCCTTTATAGCCCCCGGAGTCAGCTTCTGCAGCTAAAGAAAGAGAAGCTAGAATACATACCGGGGGAACATGATTATGGATTGTTTCCAGCGCCTATACATGTTGGTGAGTCTTTAATTAGATCACTTTCTTTTGTTCCACACTTGATATTTTTATGACACAAGATCCACAAATGTAATTCCTTCAAATTAAATGACAAGTTTATTAAAACACACAACAATCTGAGTTAACTATGATGCTGTTAAAGAGTCATCAGTCAATTTTCAGTCAGCCTGTCTCATGAAGCTGAATTAATCAGAGTTTTTCTGAGTCAAAGCCACAACCACTGTTTGTACCAGAGTCAGATTTGGAGAGTTTCTGGGTTGACTCATCAGTTTCCAGATAACTCAGTTAACAAATGTCTAGGAACACAACCCTTCTTTTTCTCTATATCTCCAGCTATGATGAGATGAAAAACACAACGTTTTTCTTTAAGAGGTTAAACTTGTCATTAACATAAAGTTTGTGAATATATATGGTCAAAAATAACTTCCTTCTTCTCTTATGTTTAAGTTTTTGCTTGCTTTGTTTTTTCAGGGAAGTACCTGAGACAGAAGCGCATTGATTTCCAGTTGCCTTACGACATCTTATGGCTGTGGAAACACGATCAGGTGATCAATCATGTTGAGCACTTAGTGTTTTTAGGGATTTTCCATGCTCACCATAAATTACTGATGGGTACTTTGAAAAGGTACAGCCTCTTAAGTATTTGTCTCTGTCTTTAAACCTCTTTATGTGTACCATCCTGTTTGTGTTTCAGCTTTACAAGAGGCCTGATGTCCCCCTTTATAAGAAGATCAGATCAAGTGAGTATCCAGCTTTGTTCCAGTGATGCAACCATAATGTAATTTGTAGCCTGATCAATGCATGTGCTTACATTTCTTTGTCGTACTACTTTGGTTGCAGTGGTTGCTTTGACTGCTGTAGTCCGTGTAATAAATGATATGCATTGTTTGTTCCCAAAAAAGGAATTAAAAAACGTGTGATGCTCTGACTGCTGGTCACACCTCATGAGAGTGTTAGCAACTGTAAATCTAAATCGGTAAACCCCCTTTCTGTCACAGATGTCTATGTGGACGTGAAACCTCTCTCTGGTTATGAAACAACTACATGCAACTGTAGACCAACTGTAGATGAGGTCTCAACTGAAAAAGGCTGCCTGGATGATTGCCTAAATAGGTAAAACGAAGTTCCCCATTGTAGAACACAATCTTACTGCATTTCAAAACTCAGTACGAGTTGTACTATGAGTCCTTCAGTCATTTGTTTGTGTAGAAACTTTATTTAAATTTTTATTTCTTGTAATGAAACAAATGTGAATAGAGGGTACGCTTAGTGTCAACTCAAGAGAATTGCAACCTCAGCCTCATTATGCATTGTGTTAATTGCCTATTTCCCTAGAATGAGTTTTGCTGAGTGCTCTCCCAGCACCTGTCCATGCTCTGATCGGTGTGACAACCAGCGCATCCAGAGACACGAGTGGGTCCAGTGTCTGGAGCGATTCCGTGCTGAGGGAAAAGGCTGGGGCATCCGCACCAAGGAGTCACTTCGTGCTGGACAGTTTATCATCGAGTACCTGGGAGAGGTGGTTAGCGAACAGGAGTTTAGGTGAGCTAACTGGGTCACGTATTGTGCAACAAATTCTTGTTGGGTGCCAGACGTAAAGGCTGTCAGATGATTTAGGATGTCCTGCATCTGTCTTCCTGCCTGTTTTACTCCCTCGTTTCAGGACTTAATTTGTCTTGACATGGAAATTAATGGAAGCCTCTCTTTTAATCTTCCACCCCTTCTCCTACTATTTTTTCAGGAGCCGTATGATGGAGCAGTACTTCTCCCATAGTGGCCAGTACTGTCTGAATCTGGATAGCGGCATGGTGATTGACAGCTACCGAATGGGCAATGAGGCACGCTTCATAAACCACAGCTGTGAACCCAACTGTGAGATGCAGAAGTGGTGGGTGTCATGACGGCTTTAAACCAGTTCCCTTTAATGTCCTTGTTCTTTTGGGTTCTCACTAAAGCCCAGATTTGGCTAAGCCTTTTTAGCAGTGAGCGGTTGCCACAAGTTGTTAAAGATGGATAATTGAGCCAGACCTGACATTAACAGCATTTGTTTCACTATGATGACAAATGGAAAGCACACCGTGTTCACTATACATAAGCAAAAGCATTGTGTGTAAAAGTCCAACTGAAATCACAATTCATTATCTCTTTTTTTGCACTCTCAAATATTGCCTATGTTTTGTTAATCATTTTTTATCATTGAGAGGATTTTTAGGATCAATTTAGGTCTTTGGGTAAATATCAGAAATGCTCTGTTCATCCTAGCCAGCTGGAGGGGTGTGTCAGTGTCTGTTTGATTGACAGCAGCAGGCAGTCTGCCAGAGTGTCTGTCTTACAATGTAGGGAGCGAGAGACAAAGTCATCAAACTGAAGCTACATGTCAGGGGCATACAGCGTGTTGTAAGTGGTATTAATAGTGACATTTAGAGGAGTGATAAGATGCAGTTGAATGTGCTGCAGCTGAGCAGCTAATTAGTTATCAGGCCAGCAAACTTATGTTAGAAGTACGCTGTCCCCCAGGGAATGTTTGGAGCTAAGATGCAGGATGTGTGCTCATGTTTGTACATTGGATATTAACGATACTTTAGCTAGAAAGCATAGAGCAAGTGCACTCGAGACTTCCGCTGACCATGCCGGCTAATGTCCGTTTAGCGCCCTGCTAACTTGAATGGGGATAGAATATTTTAATCGTGCACCTCTTCTAGACTTTCCAAATTTTATTGGACCAAATGGATTAAATTATGACAGTACATCATTTTTGGGGGGGTTGTGAGGCTCAAAAACTATAATCCAACATTTTACAGATGCGTCTTTCACAATGTTAGCTTATGGGAAAAAGTATTTTTCTCCTCAGGCTGATGCATGCACGTGTGGTGAGGTTGTTGGGGCTGGAGGGCGGATGGTCTGTGTGCACTGTAAAATTACATCCTTTCGGGAAAAAAGTGGAATTCGGATTTTATTTTCCTAGGCAGGAATGCCTGAGTAGAGCCTATGTATGGGAAACACTGCATGTTTACTTCAATATACCAGTTTTCAACATAACACATACATTGCTATGATGTAATGAGTTTTTTTTAAGTCAGCATCTAAGGTTACATCTGACAAATTGTTACAGACCTGGGATCTGTATTTATGACAGTGGTGTTGCACTCAGGAAGTGTGTGTGTGTGTGTTTCCACATAATGTTGCTTAAAAGTTCTTCTTTGTCATATATGACTGTAAATGAAGAGTGTTTGGGTTTTGGACTGGTGCTTGGATAAAAACAGCAACTTGAAGATGTGGCTTTGGGAAATCATTATAAACATTTTTCACATCTTTTTGGCATTTGATAGACTAAAGAATAAAGAAAGCACTTGGCAGATTAATCACTGATGAAAATAATTTTGTCGTCTGTCGCTTGTTGCAGCTCTAATCTCCATCCATGTAGACAGATAAGATACTAGAATGGTATTCTAGGGGTTCCATTGTGAAACCAAAAAATATGAAAGCTATTGTTTTCTTGAAGAAGATCACAGAACAAGTGATTGACAGAGCAGATGTGCGTTGTAGCAGGCGAAAAAGGCTATTTAATTTCAGTTAGACATAAAGCATTTAAAATCCAGCTTCATTCTCAGTTCATTGGCTTTCAGTCTTCTTATTCCTTATCTTTGTTGGCACATTGCAGTATATCTTGCTGTTTAACACTACCTGTAGATCAATGGTATAGCATGACACTGTTGGTGGGAGTGTGTGTTGTGTCGTGTCGTGTGTCCTCTCACACTCCTCAGGGAACCTGTGAGGACTATCAGGTACAGCGACAGTCACAGAACATATTATTAAAAGTGGCAGACAGTGTTAAACAAGTAAAGCTGAGAATCTCGCAGGATTGTTTTGAGTGGGAGGTGCTGATTGGAAAATGTTCCAGCTTGATAATTCAGTATTTTGTTTTCTGAATGCTTCCGTCATTTATGGTTAACGAACTGGAAAATACCAGCCTATTACCTAAATAGTTTCAGTTAATTGCTGTCTGTGTGCCTGATGATTCGAGTAAGCTGGGTAATTTCTTACTCACTCTGTAAGGGGCAAACTGAGAATAGTCAGAGTACCAAAACAGAGGGAGATATTCAACATGGAAATAATCGTTATGGTAGAAAGCCACAAAAAGTCCTGCTGTGGCAGCTTATTCTTTCTCCTTGCTCATGTAACAATGATTCTTTACTGTAATGCATGCAAGTGCAGGATTCTTTGTATTGGAGAAATTATGGCAGAAATGATTAGTTACATTTATATTTACGGATAAGTGGTCACAGTGTTTGTTAGGCAGTATTGTGTTGCCCTAGTTTGGGTATCTTACACAAGCTCTTAAAGGGACACGTGTAGCAGGTGCGCTTCATTGTAAATGAGAAAGCTCTGCCTCGAAACCCCAACCTTATTAATGTGGTTGTGCGGTGGTAATCTGATGAGATCACCTCAGTCAGTCTCTGCCAGTGTTCAGGACCTAAATGGCTTAAAGGCCTCGCACCACGCCAAAACAATTCACTCGTTTCCTGAGGGATTGTTCTCACAGCATGGCTAAATCCACTGCAATCGGAAACCTGGCTGAGCAGGCCTGCCTGCGCCAGACTTTTACAACTGAAACCTGTGTGGATTTTTCTTTAGATGTGGTTTGCCTTTTTATAGCAGGATCTGCAACATGTGTCGTCACAGATTTAAGTCTCAGAGGGTTTGACTGTTGACAGCTAACAAACTTATGAGAGTCGACTATCAAACTGTACCCCCTGCCCTTCAGAATAGACCGGCTCCTAATCTAGGGCACTGGTCGGTGTATGTGTGTATGAGTGGCTGGGCTGAAATAAAAGACTCCACAAGGATGGAGGATTTTCAGGACAAAGCCTGACGAGTCATTCATCTTGTCACAGAAGAGAGATTACATGCAGCCGGGCCTTAGATACAGCTGTAGTGCCTGAAGACAATGCGCTGAACCAGCTTTTTACCCCTATAGAAGGAATAAATTATCAAGCGGCTGGCAAACAGAAAAGTCCGCTTTATTCTTAGAAGGACGTTGAAAAGCTGCAGCACTGCTTTGTGGAAACATAAGGATGATAACATGTTGAGCAGTTGCCAAATGCAGCAAATGAAAACAAGGACTGTCCTCTTTTATGCCTTAATTTAATTGTCATTTTTCCAGAGCTAGTTTAGCATTTTTTTTTTAATATGATATAATTTGGAGCACTTATCAGTAAACTACTACTCTAAACAATGACTGTAATATCCAGTAACCTCCTGACATTTCAAAACACTCCTGAGGCCTTGTGTACTTCCTCATGCTTTATAATTAAAAGTAAAATGCATTATGTAATTGCTGCACCCACTCAGTGGACTTCCCTGTCACATCTCTCTTTCCCAGGTCGGTGAACGGGGTGTACAGAATCGGTCTCTTTGCTCTCAAGGAGATCACCAGCGGCACTGAGCTCACCTATGACTACAACTTTCATTCCTTCAACACAGAAGAACAGGTGAAGCACCAGCCATGTCTTTGACCTCATTGAATAACAGTTCAGATACTTCATGTTGGCATTTCTATATAAGTCACTTCCACAACTCATTGCTTTTTTTGCACTTTCTTTTCTCGACAGCAAGTGTGTAAGTGTGGCTCAGAGAGCTGCCGGGGAATCATTGGAGGGAAAAGCCAGCGTATTAACGGACTGCCTGGGAAGGCGGGAGGGACTCGGAGGCTTGGTCGACTCAAGGAGAAGAGGAAGTCCAAACACCAGCTCAAAAAACGAGTGAGTGACGAATGTTACCTTTTGACTCAAAATTATAGCCTAATGTTATCTAGCTATTGCTTGGCAGTGCCTGATCAAATATCAGGTACATTGTCTATGTAGGGCATGGATTTGTATGTGTCTCAGAGGTACTCTTAGTGGGCCACAAGGTGTCTAAAAAAGTAGTTCACAATACCTTAAAGGGTATACTTTTGAATTAATGAATGGTATGACCTAAAATTTACACCATATCAAGGTATTTTTTTTAAAATAGGCTTTCAGCAATGTCAGTAACATCATGGTTATAAGTATGTATCTTTATTTTTCAAATTTTGATCAAACTTGCAATGAAAACGGGAGGAACACATCATTTCATGAAGCTAAGTGGTCTTTTTGCATAACGTCTTGTTTTAATACAACTTTTTTAATCTTCAGGAGGAAGAGTCGAGTGACAGCAACAAGTTTTACCCTCATCTCATGAAGCCCATGTCCAACAGGGAGAGGTAAACACACACACATACATACCAATCATCAATCAAAATGAACATTTAGTGTTGATCATCGAATTTAACATTGTAATAAACTTAATTTCTATCTTTGTTGTTTTGGTGAAACACTAAAAGGTGGTATGTTTTGTTAAACTCCATGTCATGTTGAGAGAAAATGTTTGACATATGCCATCTTCACACTCCTGTCCTCTCCGTCCATCATCAGGAACTTTGTGCTGAAGCACAGAGTTTTTCTCCTGAGGAACTGGGAGAAGATGAGGGAGAAACAGGAGCTGCTGAAGAGAGAGGGCGAGAGAGAAAGAGACGCCAGCAGCCTGTCCATATACACACGCTGGGGAGGAGTCATCCGTGACGACGGCAACATAAAGTCAGGTGAGTGTGCAAGCTGAGAGGCCTGAAGAGAAAGTGATATGAATTTGAAAACACTTGAGAAAAAGCCTGTTTAAGTGGCTACAGTTTATTAACATGTTGGTTAAAACCTTGAATGTTTCATTGCTTGTAGATTTCATTTGTGAGTTTCTTTTTCTGCCTGTAAAAAACTCGCTGAGCATGTAACTGAAATGTGAGTTGCCTAAACTTAAGTAAATTGTGTAAAAACGAGATGCTTGTGCCCTGCAGATGTGTTCCTGACGCAGTTCTCGGCCCTGCAGACGTCGAGGTCGGTTCGCACGCGGAGACTCGCCGCGGCTGAGGAAAACACAGAAGTCACACGCACTGCTCGCCTTGCACACATCTTCAAGGAGATTTGTGACATGATCACCAGCTACAAGGGTTCGTGTCTTATGTTGAGAAATATACAGTTTGAGCTGCAATGATAATGGATTAGTTGTCAACTGTTAAATTAATCTCCAACTATTTTGATAATCATTAATTATTTCAAACAACGAAGAACAAAGACAAAATTATCTGATTTCAGCTTCTTTAATGTGAATCTTATTGGTTTCTTTGCTCCTCAGTCACAGTAAAATGAATAACTTTGGGTTTGAGGATGTCATCTCCAGCTTGATTTACATTTTTCACCATGTTATAGATCAAACAGCAAATAGATTAATGGAAAAAATAGATTGATCGACAGTGAAATAAATGTTTGTTGCTGCTTACAGCATGTGTAGCCACCTGTAGTGATATTCATTTGTATGACCTCTAGCCTAATCTGAGGTCTGATCAGGATTTAAAACACATCTGTCAGTGCCTTAATGGTAATATTTGATATTTACTGAATGATAGAGCTCTGTGATTGAGAATTGATGACAGGCATTCTTTTGTTTTTACTTCAGATTCAGCTGGCCAGACACTCGCTGCTCCGCTGGTGAACCTCCCATCCAGGAAGAGGTGAGAGTGTGTAAAAATGCAAACCTGCATCTGTTCTGCTTCATTCATAATGTTTGACTGTTTTCCAGACAGCAGTGTTATCAGTCTGTCAGTGTACAGCACCCACAAAGTGTAACAGTTTTATCTTGTGCCGTACATTTCAGCTGTGACAGCCTGTGCTTTGATTCTCGTCCAGTATTGATAGTAATCACTCCGTGTCAAAACAATAACAGCTCATTATTTTTCTTTGGCTACATGAGTCACTGTCATGGTCGGGCGTATGGTTTCTGCTGGGAGGCACTTGGTTTTAAATATTTTGCAGTGACTAATCCTTCTGTGTGTGTGTGCCAACAGGAACAGCCAGTACTATGAGAAGGTGACTGACCCTCTGGACCTGAGCACCATCGAGAAGCAAATCCTCACCGGCCACTACAAGACCGTTGAAGCGTTTGATACCGACATGCTCAAGGTGTTCCGCAATGCTGAGGTAAGCAGGTGTCCCATCAGTTGTTTACATTAAAGGTGTGGTATGTAGTTTTGGGTCATACATTTTTATCCGAAGAGAAAGATCTTCATTGACTGTTTTTGTGCCTAAGCAAACAAGTGTGTTTTGTGATTGCGAGACTCAAGTCTGTGCAGCAGACCAGCGAGAAAGACATTTTTTAAAAGCGTGTTCAGCTCTCAGTTCTATAGTAGCTTCTACCTGAATCTCTGTTGTTGTAGTTCTGCTGCTTTTTAATGAAAGCTTTTATATAAACAAATAAAGGGGGACTTTTATTGTGAAGAATTTGTACGAAATTAAATGTGTTAAATATTGAATAATCTGAGCGGCTATTCTTCAATAATACTGCAGTGTGAAGAGTGTTTAGAGCCGCTTTTGACCACTAATCAAGACAAGTGCATCATTAGTTAAAGGCACGCCTTCAAGCAGGAAGCTCTGTTGTCATGGAAATGCAAATCCCTGCTGCGCTGGGCTGATGTGCCAAGTCTAACCGAGTAAAGTCGAGCCAGCACATGTGTATAGAGGAGCCTCCAAGAAATCAAAACTCCTGATGAGCATTCCTGGTTGTGTTCCGCATCTGAAGAACCGTAAAGATGAGGGAAATTAGACAAATGCCCCCCCCCTTTATCTTGCAATTTTTAACATTAATGAGGAATAACAACATCAAATCTACCTTTGTCCTGACAGTTGCTTGGTTAGGAAATTGACACAAGTTGTTGCCATGGCATCTGTGCATGGAAGTACTACCTCTGGAGAAGGGACATTTTTGTTACGCCTGGGAGTATTGTAAATTACATAAATGTAGTCTCTCTTTCCTCTGGTCTATACACAGGTTTAGATACTAAGTTCTTCAGACGTTCCTACAGTGGAAACGGCCTTGAAGCTGGTGCTCAAGGTTAAACTTGCTGAAAAGAGAGTCAGAACTGATTTTGAATTAATTTGTGCTAACATCATAATATTAGTCAAATAGATCCTCATGCATCATTTAGTATCACCGTAATAAAGATTGCATGAAAGCTGAGGTTGCTGCAGCATCTATTCTTTGCCATTTAATACACCTCAATATCAAAAAGCCTCATCAAAATGATTATTTACGCCATTATTGTGCAGCTCCAACACATTCTTCCTCCTACTCGTTTCATTCTTCCTGTCTCACACAGAAACACCTCCCAAATGGGATATAACTTCATGACTGCTGATCCTCTGTGCACGCGTTGCAGGCTCTGTTGATTTACATCTGTATAGCTTAGCAGTTTAAACAAGTGCCACTTGAAACCTCTCAGAGGAGCTTACTCCTCCAGTCAGAGGAGTTTGAAGAGGACGTGTAAATTAGATTCCCCCATTGGTCCCAAGATCCTTTTTGCCGGACTGGAAAAAAAAGCATGAGGGGAAGTGGTTTATTGTTCAATGAAAGCTGTGGGGTGGAGCGCTGTTTGCAGCTGCAAAGACAGTGCTGAATGCATCTTTCCCTGTCAGTGACCTGCAGGAAGTGGCCATAAACATGTGGGCAGATCAGCTCAGAGTCTTGTCTGAGTGACTGAATAATGAGGGTATAATTCTGGGGTCAAATGTGCATTTACAACTGTCTTGTTTTCCCTCCAGAAATATTACGGCAGGAAGTCACCGGTAGGCAGGGACGTGTGTCGGCTGCGGAAAGCCTACTACAGTGCTCGTCACGAAGCCGCCGTCCAGATTGATGAGATCGTGGGCGAGACCGCCAGTGAGGCCGACAGCTCTGATTCGCTGGAACGTGACCATGGCCACCCCCAGCACGGAGGAGGAGGGCCGGGCTCCCACGACAAGGATGACGATGTCATCCGTTGCATCTGTGGAATGTACAAGGATGAAGGCCTGATGATCCAGTGTGAAAAGTGCATGGTAAGAGGCGCGCTGCTCAACATAAACAACTGAAAAAAGTGTGTGGAAAATCTATATTTTTATGAGCACCTGCTTTAGTGAGGGCTCTCCCCTGAGACTTCACCTAAGTAAGTAGTACTTTGTCTGGGAAGTTTCTCAGTGGAGAGTCATTTGTATATTTTTAGATAAATGAAACAGTATTGATTGAATCTTTCACAGTTATGAATCAAGGAGACTGTTACAAATCTTTTTGTCTTTGCTAGTAACACTCTGTTCCAGCCGGGTCTTTTGCTTTCATGTGATTCAACTCTTGTTTTTGTCACTGCAGGTGTGGCAGCACTTTGACTGCATGCGGCTGGAGACTGAGGTGGAGCACTACCTGTGTGAGCAGTGTGACCCTCGGCCTGTAGACAGGGTACGTCTAATACTGAACTTAAAACAGTTTTCTTTCTTCCTAAATTAAGGTTTATATCACCTTAGTCCCTCTCTGGACTCAAATGATCATCTTCCATCTAATCTCACCCATATGTTGTTGTTGTTACAGGAAGTTCCCATGATACCCCAGCCTAGCTACGCCCAGGCTGGCTCTGTCTACTACATCTGCCTCCTTAGAGATGACCTGCTGCTACATCAAGGTAAAGAAGCAACAGAAAGTTGCAATCCTGAGCTCGTAAATGCTTGGAAAGCTCCAGTTTCTGCACTTTAAGAGCAAATTAACACCCCATGAAAATCTTGTTTCTGCTGTTCTCTGGTGGTATAACTTATCAGGACTTTGTATCGCCTCACCTGTGTGAAGGTCATAGTACTATTAAAGGCCAGAAACTTGAACCTTGAAGTTACTCTTTATGCTGTGGTTTTAACAATTCAGTCAAGTGAATGTTATTATTACATAGGCCAGATGTAAAGCGAAGTTGATGTAATGCAGTCTGGTATGTGATCTTGTTGGCTTTAAAAGATTTGACTTGCCAAAATTGCCAAACTCTCCAAAATTTAAGCAAAGAAGTTTTACTGTACTGAGATGTTATACTCTTATCAAGCTTCAGTTTCTTGGAAATTGCACTGTTGCAGACCTTGAACCTGTCTGTGTCTTGTGTGCAGGTGACTGTGTGTATCTGATGAGAGACAGCAGACGCACACCTGAGGGCCAGCCTCTCAGACAGTCGTACCGTCTCTTGTCACACATCAACCGAGACAAACTCGACATCTTCCGAATCGAGAAACTCTGGAAGAATGAGAAGTAAGTGAATCAGAGTAGTAGTAGTATTCTGAACAACTATCAGTAGAGTGTTCTATTACATTGTTTGATTTGCTGTCCTTTTCTGTGTCCATTCAATCTCTAAAGGGGTGAGAGGTTTGCCTTTGGCCACCACTACTTCCGTCCTCACGAGACACATCATTCTCCATCACGGCGATTCTACCAGAACGAGTTGTTTCGCATGCCGCTCTACGAGATCATCCCCCTGGAGGCAGTGGTGGCAACCTGCTGTGTCCTCGATCTCTACACTTATTGCAAAGGTGAGAGGAAACAGACACGTGCTGGATTACAGCATTTTTACACCAGAATTAGCTTGTAACTTCCATTGTCCCATTCATCATCATATCATCTATTCGGATATTGACAAGGAAGCCATTGGCAAGATTTCCTTCAACTACTGCTGAGTTTTCCCGGTTTTGCTTGAGTGAAGCTTAGCAAACTGTAGAAAATGCAGCTGCCGGGTGTGAATGTAAATTTTTATATGAAACAGGACAGTGCTGATAAATTATGGTTAATAATGTCTTTATGGCTCCACTGTAACCCTTGACAGACAGCAAGTTTTCTTTAATTTTGACTATTTTAAATAGCGGCTGGCTAATGCAAACTTTGTTCCTTCCTACAGGACGGCCGAAGAATGTAAAGGAGCAGGACGTGTACATCTGCGATTACCGTTTGGACAAGTCGGCTCACCTGTTCTACAAGATCCATCGCAACCGCTACCCGGTCTGCACCAAGCTGTACGCCTTCAACCACTTCCCCAAGCGGCTCACGCCCAAAAGAGACTTCTCGGTGAGAGTAATGGGGGTCCTGACCGGGTGGGGCTGCTGCCGTACTGGGATCTATTACTGATTTATAAGCACTGAAAGATATTTTAAGAGAGGAGCTAATATTACAGCCCAGGGCACATTTTGTCTCAGCCGTGTCGAGGCAGCCTGTGGCGCAATCACAGGTGAAGGTGGGGCTGAAGGTAAAGAGAAACAAATGAGAGAAACTGCACCTGCAAAAACCACATCCTCTGCAGTGAACCACATACATATTTCTCATTTGTAAATTGTGGTTTGGTTTCAGCATGTTGACAACTATTTATTGTTGTGGCTAATTGTTCCCAGAGTACATTGGAGAGAGAGCAGTTTCCCATGCAAATTTCAAATCAGTTCTTGGGTTTTTCTTAGTTTATTTTTTTTAGCTTTTTTTTTGTAAATTCCTGCTTAGTTTTATTTGTTTTACCTCCATGGAAGGACCAGATGGATTAATTTCTTTATATTGAATTAGTTCAGCTCTGTGTCAGTTGTGTTCATCACAGAAACTAAGATGACTTTGCGAACTTTTCTGTGATTTCTAAACCGTGTTGCACTGATATTTATTTTCCATTTGCAAAGCCATCAAAAGTATTTGCATACACAATTTGACAAGGGTCTAACTGTGACATTTTTGCAGCCTCACTATGTTCCTGACAACTACAAGAGGAACGGCGGCCGCTCTGCCTGGAAGAGTGAACGACCCAAAGGAGTCGGGGGCTGCGATGACGACGGCTCTTCTTGTGACCGAGGTGATGACTTCCCACCTGAGGGTGAAGACGGGAGAGGAGTGGAGGACGACATGGACATGGCTTCAGAGGATCCAGAACTCCTCTCAGCCAAGCCCAGAAGAGGGGAACGGGATGGTGATGGTGATGAAGATGAAGACGACGAGGAGGACGAAGAGGACGGGCAGGACGCTGAGGAGCGCAAAGAACTGGAGGACAATGCCGCAGAGAGGATAGGGGAGATGCTTGAACTCCCGTCATCCTCTGCATCCTCACCACTACACCACCCAGTGTTGGGCAGGAGGGAGGCCCAGCGGGAACGGCTCAATAAAATCCTGCTGGATCTGCTGCACAGAACTCCCAGCAAGAATGGTGAGGGACCGGGAACAAAGCAGGGGGGTAGGTCAACAGATAAATTAGGGTTAATTTTTCTGATCACCTGTTGTGACACATCATTCAAGCATGTTGGATGTAACATTTGTATACTACTTCTGAGTGGCCAAGCTCAAAGTTGTGGCAAAAAACTGTCCATCACACATTTAAAAAAAAAAAATCATTCATTTAGCAGACTGGAACCACAGTTTTCAGATCTGCTGTGTTGTCAAAGTCTCCTCCCATGCGGTGTTCCAATCTGTTGTTTTATTTCTTCAATCTGCTGACTAACACTCCTAAAAAGTATCTAAAGCTAGACCAACTTTGAAGATGGCTCACTCAGTTGCTAATCTCAGACTTGAAGGTTGAAGTTGATTTTCACAGTTTTAAATGCACATGGAGCAGTATGGAGACAAAAACAGGAAAAAGTAGAATGGCACTCAGTAGAGCGCATACCTCCGCCAAGGCCTAACAGCCCCCTTTTGTACTCACTCAAAGATACCAGCCAAACAAATATGACTGATTTTTCTTTTCCATCAAGACCCATGCATTATTCCCAGAGAAATTGATGAAAATGGCCTAAAATGCTTTATCTCACAATGTTAAAGAAAGTGAGTAAAAATGTCCTGGATCCTGGTCTATTAATCTGGCTGCACACAAAAAGTTATTGGGGTCTAATCTGGGCCGTGACCCATACTCAGTCAAATTTTCACGTAAATCTGTTTAGTAGTTTCTGTCTAATCCAGTTGACAAACCTACCTACCAACCAACCAACAAACAAACAGACACATATAAATAGATAACCTCCTGGGTTAAGGTGATAATGGATGGTGACAAGTGAAGAGGTTGGCCGGCCAGGTGTTAAGCCACTTTTGTGAAATATTTTGTTAAACAACGTATGAACCATTAATGTTATGCATTCGCTTTAGCTATGAATAAATACAATCTACTTCATCAGTCAGTTAACGTGTTTATGCAAACACCCTTTGACACACAATGCAGATGGGCTGTCCAGAATTCACTGCAAAAGTTACAGTGTTTTCAAGATATTTATTCCAGACCCAATAAAACAACAGAGGAGGGGTTTGGTACACACATCAGATGCATTATGTTGATAAATGGAGATGCATTAATTTCTCTCTCGCTCTGGGTCTGTAGTCACCACTCTGTTCAATGTCCCGCCCACACCACTATTTGATTGGTTAAATGTCACATAAAAATAAACAGTGAAGTCACAGTGACTGAGCTGCGGTGAGAGTGGAGCTGTGCATCGCAGGAAAAGGAGCTGATATTTCCGAAATAAACATCATAATGATCTATTTCTATGATACAAGATGCAGTTTCCCTGTTACGCCACTGAAAATGCACAAAGTCAAAAGCCCACGGGTTTTCAGTCAATGGAGGCAAAATTGACAAACTTTATGTCCGAAAGTATTGAGCAACAGACTAAAACATTGTTTTGGTCTTTCAATTGGATTCGTTGATGATAACAAAAATGTAGACCATAGCCTTCTGCTTCACTGTAACATCCTTCTAAAAGGCACCACCATAATCTGTCTTAAAGACTGAAGCATCTGCAGGAGGTAATTAGGGAGCATTTGCTCACAAAGCATGACAGGAAAACAAAACAAGTTTGAGTTTATATGTGTGGATTACTTGTACAGACAAGTATATCAGTATACCATAGAAGTATACCAAAACTGAGAATGATGTGTCTAAAATGACACTTGAACACGCCTGTCGACAGTCTGTTAGGTGGTTTCAGACAGCTGCACACCCTGCCAGGCTCACTGTTATAAAGGAAGTTGCCAACTCTGTCAGACTTTTTGAACACTTTTAACCTTCATCAGAGACAGATGATGCCTTTCTAGTTCCTCTGATATCATACCCTGTGTCAGCTGTTTCTGTCTAAGCTCCTAATCCGCCTTCTCTCTTTGTGTTCTTCCAACAGCCATAGATGTCACTTATCTCCTGGAGGAAGGCGCAGGGCGGCGGCTACGGCGACGGACACTTGGATTTGGTGATTTCGTGGGCAGAAAATAATGTCGATACGTGCCTGTCAAGCACACTGCCTTTCACTTGTGAGCTAGGAGGCAGAAAATGGAGAGACAGCAAGAAAGGGAAATGAGCATTGTTGGTTGTCCGGCAATTAAGGACAACAATGCGTCCCTGGGGGCCTCTTCCAGTTTACCTCTTCCAAGACTGTCATCTCAACTCTGAGAGGGTGGAGGGGGTTTGGAAGCGCTGACTCCATGGCAATTTCAGCTTTTCAAGAGTTCTCAAGGAGCACGAGGAGAGAGCTGACCCAGACTTCTTGCTTATTTAAGTAGTATGATGCAAAACCTGTCTTTTTTTAATGAACATAGGAGAAAACCCCATGCACTTAAATGCATTGAATATTACAGACATGGGTAGATGAATTCCACTAGCAAGCATCAGAAATGATGGTACTGAATAGGGATGGATGGAGGGATACGTTTCAGTAGATGGGGATGTGAATGCTGGAGAATTGTTCCCCCTGGTGGGACCTAGCTGCAATGACAAAATATATCAGATGAGTGAAGAGTTGCGCCGAGACCGTGGTGGGAAAATGGCATAGGAGAAATGTAAGTTGAGCAGTGTGCTCAGATGCTGCTCATTAGAAAGAGAGAACGAGGGCGGTGAACTGCACTTTTGTTACCATGGATATTGTGAAGCTCTGTGTAATGTATCTATAATGAAAACACACTAACACTCTCACAGTATTGGATGATGCAGTCTGAAAAAAAAGCAAGTTAAAAAGTCTATTATCTTTTTTCCTGTTATACTGTAGTTACTTATGTAGGAACAGAAGAGGCTTGGGGTGTGTTTGTTTTTAGAGTTAACGGGTGGGGAGGGGAGGATTGAGTGTGCGCTTTTTTGTCAGTCAAAGTGTCTTGTTGAGGTTTTAATTTTTTAATTTTCTTGTGAGGCAGTCAGCTTCGCCCCTCTATTTTGAAGTAACATGATTCACCAGCTTAACTAAATCAGGCGAGCGGGGCGGACACCGGCTTTAACGCCTTACACAGCCGTGCTCTCCGACTGCCTTGTGTGCGAGTGTGTGCGTGCGTGCACACTTACTGTGTGTCTGTACTCTGCCAGATTTCTTGAAGATATACCTTTTTAAAAAAAAATTGAAAAAAAAATTAAGGGCTCGATGGCAATTAACAGTTTTAAGAAAACTATGGAAAACAATACTTAACATGAAATGTATCGTGATGGTCATATTTTCTTATATTCTGTGAGACGGGTGGGGCGGTGTATACTGTACAGGGGGAGGGGAAGGGACTTAAGATCTTTTTTGTCTTTAAAACTATGTTCCTGATTGCCATGGAGAATGTTTTAAAAAGAAATTGTGATATTTGATGAGATTTTTCCCCCAAATGCCTCTGCTAAAAAGGGACAGACTGCAATGTCCCTGTGCGGTAAACTGACAGAGAAGTGACAAGAATGAGACACTGACGGATTTAGAGAGAGCGAACGGGAAGCTGTACAGTGCCAAGTTATGTAAATATACACACTTTACATTGAGGAGTGTCTCCAAAAGCAATATCTTGAAAAAGGATTTTGTTTATTATTGTACTGTACAGGACTCAGCCCTAAATGTATTATGATTATTATAATAATGATAATATTATAATTTCTTCCGTTTGTATTACTATAATGAAGACACTTAAGCTCGGAGGAAAATGATTTTTTTAAATGTCCATAAAATCTCACCTTAACTGTCCTGACGACATAAAAACTTAAGCTGAGTTTTTCGTTGCCTATAAATGAAATTCATCTATGTACTGCATGAGCGAGAAGAATGTCAGACGGACACAGAAGGCATTGGGACATGACAGTGACCCAGCAACGACATCTTTGTCATTGAATATTGTTAATAATATTACTTTTAAGGAGAAATGTACTCCTTGTCTTTTGCTGCAAAGTGTTGAACACTAAAAAAACAAACCAACATAAAAATGTTATGATATTTTTAAACAGTGACAGAAGCAAAAGTAAAGCTGTCAGCCCGATATCATGTTATTATTTTTTGCTTTTCTTTCAAATAGGAAATGGTTCCGTTTTGTGATAGAAGTCATTGTATGATGCTTGTACTTGTATTTGTGTGTTTTTGTGTGATTCGTTTAGTTATTTTTAGACAATCACAAAATAAGATGCAAGCATTGTAAATGGCAGACTGGCGGACATTTTGTGATGTGTACAGTTTGTCAAAAAAAACTTCTTCCACTCGTTAAAAGTTTGTAATTATGATTCTTAAGTCATGAAAAATGCTGTTGGTTTTTACTTTTTTGTTTTATATTTGTTTTTTTTGTTTGTTTGTTTTTTTAATAAAAAGCACTACATTATTGTGAATACACTTTGTTGTTATGCTTTGAGTCTTCCCAAGTTATCTGGTACAGTATCTATCTTGGAAATGTTATCGATCTGATTTCAGTGAGCCTTGCGGAATGAAACGTATTGCCGTATAGTGTCACTTTGACTGCTAAAAAATAGTAGAGATGTGGACAACATTTCAGAGAGGCTTATCATCAATTTAATGCCCTCAAAATTAATTAACCTCCTTTTAGTATGTTGCAGCACAAATATCTTTCAAGACACAGACTCTATTTGATGATGAATGGATAATTTAGCTGATAGAGCGTCTTTGTCAGTACAAAATACTATATTCCAGTATTTTCACAATTAGTGCAGGTGATTTGTTCTGTGTCTGTTCTACTGAAAGTTCAGGACTGTATCATCTAGAATGGAAACCTGATATTCACAGTGGTGAGTGGATTTCTCCCCTCACAATCAACCAGCTGTCATGGCTGCTCCTGCTCCAGTTTAAACATCCAAAATAACAATTTCATGTCTTAGAGCAACTTCAGATGGTACAAACATAGACCACAATGAAAAATCAACATGCATTTGAAATACAGATCCTCAAAATTAGAGACTGGAGGCTAAAAAGACCAAATTTGCATGGAATCTGTAGCCATTTTGGCACCAAGCGGGCATTTAAAAAACTCTCGCGATATTACAGCAGTGCAATTTTAGATGAGTTCAGTGACAGCCTAACGTGATATTGATATTCTTGGCACTGATAGCAACTCAAATGCAGCATAATATACTTTAATATTTTCCAGCAAATCTTAATAAACGATAACTTTCAAATATACCAAGAGCAAAAGGAAAAGTTCAAAGCGAGTACATAGCCAGAAATCTCGCGAGAAACCCACAGGTTGGACTGGGAGTTGGTTACCATAGTGACGCCAGTGTCACTTTATGTAGCTAACAGTAAAACGGCGTCGTCAGCTCACTTATCTGAAGATTTCGCGTTAACTAACTGGTATATTTCGACTTTAAGACAACAATGTCTAGAAGGAGACCAAAAGAAAAAGCAAAAAAGGCGAATGCTGAGGACGAGGTCGTGAGAAATACAGGTTAGCTAAGGGATGAGTATTTTATCGGCAGGTCAGAAACGAACTGCAGTTAGCTTGTCAGCCTCTTCGGTTGGGCACCGAGGTGAAGTTAGTTTTATGGTTGGATATTCGACTGACATTCTCTCCTTTGACACTCAGCGGCGTCTCTTACTCAGTTTCACCCAGTGTCCATTCACTTCATGATATTAGTAAAAATTGTGATAAAAAATAATACTAAACTGAGTTCATGTAGCAAACTTATTCTGTTATGTATTTATTTTGCAAAAATATTTTTATAAGACCATGGCTTTTTTTTCAATAGCTTCCATGTCATGTGACCACAGTGACTCCAAACCAATGCCGAATTGTATCACTCAATGGGACAGATAAGACACATCTCTTTTTATTGGATTTTAGTGCTTCTTCTATTTTATATGAATATTTATTATAGCTAAGACCACAATATGAAAAACAAACTTCTCTCTTAAGTAAAAGCCCAACAAAGTATTTACATGTACTATATGACCAAGAAAAAGTACTTGCACAGTAGTATTGAAAGTTAAAATACTATTATAAGGCAACATTGCTGTAAAAAGTACAGTATTTCGCTCTGAATATTAAGGTAGCATTAAATGGAAATACTTAAAAAATGTACAGATATGTACTTAAGGGCATGTACTTTTCAATTATGGAAGTAAGTTCTAGTAGTAGAGTAGTTTCATTCACACATTCAATAGCTTTTCACACATTATTGCCAGAGCAGACTGGACCTTACTATAACCCACCATATGCAGGACAGATGGCAGGGAAACAGGAAAACGCTGGATTGAAGCATTTTAAGAATCCTAATAGACGTCAGGGATGAAATACCCTTTCTCATTCACTAGCTTTTTTGTTTTTGTACGGGGCATGATATGGTAACTCATTGTCACTTTTATAAACTCTGGCCTATCTTTTGTTTTTAGGACAGACTCCAAGTGAAAAATTGACCTTTGGTAAGTAATATTATCGTTCTGTCTTCAGTAACAGAGGAGGGTTATATGGTCGGTGCCTTAAACCCTCTATCCTACAGATGAATATCAGTGCTCAGGCAATGTGGAGATTGACTTCCCTGCGCTTTGTGCTCTTCTGGACATGAAGGATCCTCCAACTGTCAGCACCAAGCAACCAGCCTCCTCCACCACTGAAACTGAAGGAGGGGACACAGGTAAACAAGGATCACTGACCAAGGGACAGACAGACACTCAAAAACTACATTAATATCTTTCTGTATGTTAACTAACTGACTGACTGATTTAAAAACATAAACCGAAGAAAGTTTAAACTGTATTTTTTTTTTACTGTATACATCATTATATAAGAAGTTTGAGTGTACAGTAATTGTCATTATTTATGGTCTTAGCCCTAGTTCACTTACAATTATCACAATTGTGCCTTCAGAGGAAAGCGAGTCACTAGATGCTGTTTCTTCCTGGTCTAAGCCATGCCTCCAAGTGGAGCTGGAGAATGAAGACCCCGTCAGCTTGAAGGTTTCTGGTGAGAACAAATCATCACAGATAAATATTTACAGCAATTTTTGTCTCTGGTTTAACATTTATGTCTTTTTAAATTTGACATTCTGAGTTGCCTGTGCCCAATTTTGCCCCTCTGTTGTTAATATTGTTGAGTATTTCTGCTGAATGTTGGGGAAAACATCATCTGATTTAAAAATACACAGGGTGGAAGGTGGATGAGCCGACTGCCAGAGTGCTGCAGAAGATGCTTCCCTCCTTGAACAAGCTGCAGAGCCTCCAGTGAGTAATGAGCTGACGGGGAATGGTACACTCCTGTTACAGGGAACAGGGCTACAGCTGTCACTGTTTTTGTTCTTGTTTGTTTATGTACTCTTGTCCACTGTGGTGCAGATTTTGGCAGGCGGGATTGACAGATCAAATGGTAATCTCACTTGTCAACACAATATCACTGTGCTCCAACCTCAGGTGAGTGGATTCTCATCCACGCTGTTGTTTGTAGCTCCCTGTGTCACAGTCTGTGCTGAAGGATGTGAAACTATGAGAGAATTCAGGCCTGGTGTTAACATCCTTTCTCAGTGATCCGATCACAGGTGGACAGCTTTAGGCATTAATATAACCACTTTTGATCAGATCAGAAATTTCTTCATTTATTACGTACACCGAATTTAGAAGAAAGCCCAAATAGTTAAGAATTTGTTGTTGAAAGTAAAGGGAGTTAAGGGAGTCTGGTCACTTTCTCCACTGGCGTCAAAGAAGTTCCTATGTTGGTTACTGTTTACTGTATTTCCCAAAATGTTACATGTTTGATGAAATCACCTGAAACAGTGTGTTCAAACGGCCGCTTAATGTTGGCAGGTAAACAGGTTGAAAGGTAAATTAGACAGTGTCTTCACAAACATCTGCTGTGGACATTGGCAGGATCAGAGAGCCCAAAACACGTGGCGTACATTACAGTAAATCACATGGAAATCAGACAGTGTGTAATCCATTTTGGATACACATGTGCGTAGACTGCTAAAACAAAAATGTGGTCACCTGTGGCCCAGATCACCTCAGAATGTTGTCTGAGTGATCGGATCTTGAATGCGTCCTCACATTTGTACTAAGAGCTCTTCACTTGTGATTGCATCACTCAGGATGCAGGTTGTTACCAAGAGTGCAAGTTGAAAAATGAGTGTTGCAGAGAAAACTACATCACTGTGTGTTGAACATTATGAGTCAAACACCGAAGGTAACTGATCCTTCCCCTCCTCTTTGTTTCATGTAAGAGCTGTGACATTGGAGGGCAACCCTCTTCCAAAACGGAGCTTCCATCTTCTTCTCTCTGAAGATAGCATGTGAGTTACCAAGAAGTTACATATCTCACATAGTAGAACAAAACTTGTGCAAATAAACAGTAGGAGTGATGCGTTCACACGGACCCTAATATTTCACTAATAATCAGAATAAAAGCCCAATCAGAGGAGGTACCACAACCACACAGGACTGAGGAAATGTTGTCTATGTAACCACGGCTGTTAACATGCCTGATTCATGTTTGTGTTAATTTTCGTCCAGGCTTACTCACTTGTCCCTGAGAAATAACCATATTGGAGACGAGGGCGCTCGTCTGATTGGGTCGGCTCTTTCATCACTCAGATCTGCCAACAAGAACCTCTTGTCACTCAACCTGTCATTCAATTCTATTGGTGATGCAGGTGCTGAACATATTGCACAGGTATAACCTATAACTGACTCCATATTCACCGTATATATTCCCCTCATGGCCGCTGAAGTCTTCATCCTGCTGTGTCTCTCAGGGTCTGCGGTTGAATTGTGCCTTGCTCTTTCTCTCGCTGTCCAACAATCAGATCGGAGATGCAGGAGCTGCTCATCTGGCTGCGGTATCCATTTACATGAAATACTTGAACCTGGGAGATAAAGCATTTAAATCAATGGGGAAGTTGTTTGAAATGATATTGTGCTTATTGCCTTATATTCTGTGATCTGATAAGCATCCGCACCCTTTCCATTCTCAGATACTTGGCGAGTTTGCTCTCACTCATGAAGAAGTTGTGGAGAGGAGGAAGCTGCTTCTGGAGAGAACGCAGTCTGTAAGTGCAGCAGTGTCAATTAATACCCTCACTATGTTTTAAACATTTCAGATTCTCTCATTCTACTTTTGCAGCCGTCTATGAGGGCTGATTCCAACCTGTCGGCTGCCAGCCAACTTCTCTCAGTGCCCAGCAGCACCTCACTGAGCTTCAGCAAAGGAGAGAGCAGAGGCAAGAAAAAGGTAATGTGCAAGATAGACAGCAAAATGAAACTGTTGTATAGTTCCAGTTCTGATTCCATCTGTGGCTTATAAATCTTGAGACAAATAATCTTGAGATGTTTTGTGGCACAGGAAGCATTGAAAAAAGAAGAAATAGCAGCTGCCAAGTCTAACAAGAAAAGTAATCTGTGTGTGTGCTTACACTTCATAATAACCATCATTAATAAATGGTTGATTTATAGTTGATTAAACTTTAGTTAGTAGTTTTTTCTACTGTTAACAGCAATTAAATACTTTATAAAACCTTATAAAGTATTTAATTGTTTAACCATCCCATGGAGTTTCCTCTTTCATTGGGCCAGCGGGAAATGGTCATGGCCAAGCTTCTTTTGTTGTTCACGTTCAATGGATAATATATTTCTCTGAAAAAAAAGTCACAACTGCTTCAATGTCCTCTGTTATGATTGGACACATCTACATGGTCACTAAATGAAATACAGGATTACATCTATTTTTTCCCTGAAAAACGCAGAGGATAATAGTCTAATCAATGGTTACAGCTTCCTTAGGAAAGGTCAGATGTCGAAAAAAATTGATATGCAAGTCAAAAACATCCACGTGTGTCTTCTTGATTAAAAACAACTTAACGTCCTGAGGTTTTCTCTGAATTCAAAGTAAAAAACACACCAAATTTTGACTGCTGTTCTGGTAATTTAAAGAGGTTGCCAATTCTTACATATTGGCCCTTTAAGGTTCTTTTGAATCAGATAATGTATGGCACATGGTGATGACTGCTAGAATAGGGTAAAAAAATCACAATTGTTCTTGGTCTCTGAGGGTTAATGATGGTTATTAAAATTGTTATCATTGTTTTATTAAACTCTGACTGACAGCAGCTGTGTTGATCTTTTCGTTGCTCTCCTAGCTCCAACAAAGAGAAAAAAAACTTACAGCACAGGATGTACCAGACACATACTTTCTGTGCCATATGGAGATAAACATGCACAATACAGCATAATGCTTTTAATAATCCAGAGTTTTACTTTCTTTTTTTCTGCAGGATAAAACAAATGCTTCCATAATTGAGGTTTGTTTGATACAATTGTATTTACAATGATGGATATGATTTGATTGTACACTGTCCTGCACTTGTTTACTTCTCTCTGCTCTCAACCAGCAGGTGGAGGTGGTGGAGATAGTGAACCCCCTGCTGGACCCGTCGGTGCAACGCAGGGACGGTGAGCTTATTCTGCCTGGAAACACGACTCTCAGCTCCCTCAATCTGTCAGGTCAGTGAATGTGGTGTGTTCATCTCAGCCTTATATATGAATTTAACCCTTTTTGTCGTTTGTTTAGAAAAAACATACATAAGAAGTTAGAAATAGGAGGTTTATTATTTACAGGCCACGCAGGATTAATGAAATCATTAATTTGTTTTGTCCAAGCTGGACGTTAATTAGCTGCTCCTTCCTTAGGGCTCTGCACAAAATAAATAATGAAACCTTGTAAAGGCCATTTGAAAAGTTAATTAAAATTAGAATTGCTGTGTGTGTGTGTGTGTGTGTGTGTGTGTGTGTGTGTGTGTGTGTGTAGGGAACAGAATAACAGAGACGTCGTTGCCTCTGTTCCTGGAGTCACTGGAGATGCAGGGTGATGAAGGAGGCTTGCTGCAATCTCTGTCTGCAGGTGTGCTTCACACACACAGTGAACAGTGAACTCAAGCCTGCAGTATGTGTGTGTTTGGTAAATCATGAAAGGAAGAACAATAATTTACCACTACGACTAACTTTCTACTATGACCGCTGTCCTTATATTCGTGTACTTTTAGTTGATTTAACATTTTGGATTACTCTCAATGTTGAAAACATATGTTAACTTAATTAGTCAAGATTTTAATTTAGGCTTCCTCTGTATTGTGACTTGGTATGAATACACCAACTTTTGATGAAATCTAAGGTGTAACAGAGAAACATGAAGATGATTTCTAATCTTTCTTTCAGAGAAACCGCTTCCCACCGGATTGTGAGATTTATGTGAAGATAAAGGAACTGATGGCACTCAGAGATCCACTTGAAGAAAACACATCTGAACAGACAGAAGTGGAGGGACAGGGGGCATAGTACTGAGAGAATTGACCTCGACTTCTACACATTTCATGTATAGTTTTAATAGGGTCTCTACAATTTAAAATATTATATACCGGTATGTATATTTTCTACTGTGTCCTCTGTTGTGGCTTTGGAACACATGAGATGAACAGTGTGCTAAAGATACTGTCTTTTCCTTATGAAATCCCCTCTTTGTGTTTACATGGGGTCTCCTTTCTAAACTGCAGTAGAGGAATCAACACAAAGAGATAATTTCACACTTAAATAACCATGACAATGAAGGTAACTATTTCATTTGTCAATTCCAGGCTCCTGAAGTCTGATATTAGCTTCAGCTGAACTGTAGAAATGTGTTGACAGGAGGAAGAATTACATTGAAACAGAACACTTGTAATGTTCATGTTGGTATTTTATAAGAAGAAACTGAACTCTTGCATATCTGATGCTGAGGATGGTGTGCCAGCTGCTTGCCCTGAAGTGCCACCAGGTGGCCCTCAAAGAAAATGAAAATATGAACTCTTTGACGTTACTCTGGCTCACTGTTTGTTTTCAACATATTAGTCCAACCAAGTAGGAGAGCAATGATAGATTTTGTGATTTGTGATTCCAATAATAATATTGGGAACTGTATTTTAAAGTTACTGTATTCTATTTTCCAAATGCACTGTGTGTATATTTGCAATACTCAAAATGAGTAAAGGGATATTGGGATTTTTTTTTAGTGTTTCACTTGATAATTTATTCTGTGACATAACTGATTCTTTATTTAAAGATGTGTGAATATTTGTGGTCCCCAAAAATAATGTGACATTTCATTTGACTTTTATTGCATATCCATGCACATGCATATATGCACCCATGTCCAAATATGTCGACCTTATTTTGAGTCGTTTATCTTACTTGCGCTTTTCATAGGAAAGACATTGCATACTTTTTATTTTGGTCAAAACAATCATTTTCGTTGTGCATATTTGGACTTTTGGTGACACAAGATATAAAAGTTTTTTTTACACTTCATTGGGAAAGTTAATTTTATCAATTTAATATAAGGAGTACAGGAAACAGTTTTTCGCCATAAAGGCTGGTATTCCACACAATAAACAACAGAAATAAATAATACAAAATAAACGAACATAAAAAAATACAGTAAATTTATAAAATTCCACAATAAATAAGAAAACGTAAGGACAGCAAGGAACAAAGAAAGTAAAACATATAAGAAAAATTCTGTTAAACAACTGGAGTAAAATTGAAATGTCTGAATAACCAATATTTTTTGGGGAAAAAGACGTAAAATATTGATTTAAAATCGGTATCATTGAAAAATATAATGGTAGGATAATTGTTTTAGTCATGCCAATTTGGGGATATAATATTTTGCCAACATATTAATCAAGTTAATTTTAATCTCCCGTCGATATTATCTCGTTAGAGAGTCTTCGGTGAAGGCAGCAGGGTGGAGTCTGGACCTCACCAACATGGCGGCCACGTCCTGTTAAATTCGTCACGTCCGGCTCGTGCTCAAAGGAACAACCGATATGAACCCCTCGCTTCCGGTAATGCCTCCTTTTCGGCAGCGGCTATTTCCTCGCCAACATGCCAGTGAGTATCCGGAGGCCTTCAGAAAATGACATTTTCACCATTTAATCGCGTGTTGAAGAGCCAACACACGGCTCAATATTTACCTAAGACCTTACCGACTCGACTGCCGTCGGTTACAGATGCTTTCGCTGAGTTTCGGCGCCAGTTTTACACAAATAATTGAGCACGTTTGAGCGCATTGCGAGCGCATTGTGACACAAGATGGCCGCGCACACACCGCAAACATGGAGCCAGTTCAACGGAGGATCTGAGCGGGCTGATAGAGGAGAAAGCCCAACATTTTACAATTTCTTCTTGATTTATGTTGTTGGGCTGATGATTTACTGACTTACTACAAATATTTGAGGACGAAACAGCGAGTGACTAAAATGCGTAGCTTGCGTTATCTAATCCAAGAAATGTAGGCCAGCCGAGAAGCCTGAACGTCCAAACGTAGCGCTCACTTAGCAGGACAAACCGACACCGAGACATGTGAAATAATGTGGATTTCTAAGAAAGTAATACATTTTAATGACCGCAATCAAGCGGTTTATATTTCTACAAGGATGGCCCGAGCGTTATCATTAATCGTAGTTCTAGCTGATCGATCTCTCAGGTGACTTTTTCTGATTATTCACAATCCTTTTGTTAATTTCCTCCTTTTTTCAGCTCGCAAAAGACTTGTTGCACCCATCCCCTGAGGAGGAGAAGAGGAGGCACAAGAAGAAGCGTCTTGTTCAGAGTCCCAACTCTTACTTTATGGACGTGAAATGTCCAGGTACAGTTTTTCTACATGTAGATTGAACTCATCAGAAACCTGACATACTGTCATCTGGCACAGTTTGTGTTTACCCGCTTGAGCTTGTGGGGTAATGTTCTGTTTTTTTTTTGTCTTTTACAGGATGCTACAAGATCACGACAGTGTTCAGCCACGCTCAGACAGTTGTGCTGTGTGTTGGCTGTTCAACAGTCCTGTGTCAGCCCACTGGAGGCAAAGCACGTCTCACAGAGGGTCAGTATGAACCTACAATATTCATGTTAACAATCTGACTGCTGGTTCCACAGCAAGGGTCTCTTACTTACACCCAGAGTTGAGTTATAGTAGAGTTTGTGAATTAATAAATTGACGCTAGCTTCTGTTAAGGGTCGTTCAACAGCAACAGAATCTACAATTTTAAAGCGATCCAGAAACATTCGGTGCCATTTTGATGTCCTATATTGGCTCAGTTTTTTTTTCAAAGCAGTCAGCAATTGTTGCACTAAACAAAAAAATCAGGATCGACCTTTTATTGCTTTATCACTGAGAACTATTCTTTCTACCTTATCTGTTTAGGGCTGATATGATGTCCCATTTTGCTTTAAAAACTGTCATTCAGTAGCCACACACGTGCATTGCGATTTAAATATCAACTGATACGATACTAAAGGCGACACCCGCCACAGCTTGTTCACCCTGCTGCTGTCTGGCGAAAGATAGAGGCATCTGCTGTCCTACCACCAGATTAAGCAGATTTATTCCTCTTCAGACTTTTCAACTCATCCCCCGTAGAAAATATTTTTTTTGTGTTGTGCAAAGGGACTATAACTTGCTTTTCTTCGTACAACCACGTGTTGTAGACAAATTAATAAGTAATTCTAGGCGCTACAACTGTATGCCAAATCAGGACTCTTTACTTTTGATCATGATCAAAATTCATACCACCGACAAAGAATTTACCTTACCAATAATGTATGAATAGTCGACCTATTACTGGTGTAGGGCTTTGGATACTGAAAGGGGTGTTTTTTCCTGCGTTTGTGTTCTTATTTGAAGTTGTTAGCCGCACTGCTAAGTGACTGGACTTCCTATATCGTGGTCTTCCAATCTCATTCCAGTGCCAGATCAACCTCGGTTTGCAGAAGGGTTGAGCTAGACCACTGGCTCCCCCCTTTCGAAGGCTGAGAACAAATATCCACCCTACATCTACTGTACAGTACAGCTCTGATGCTGCTGGTGGTGAAGTTAGCATTGTGTAGCCTGATTAATCTATTATGTTAGCCAGTTCTGTCAAAGCTTTCACTTTTACGCCTGATGTTGCACAATAAATGTAAAGTAAGGAGGTAGTGGGAAGAGATGTTGATGTAATCAGTCACATGATGGGGAAAACGATGACTCTTGTATCAGCACTGTGTAGTACAATAGCAGTGTGCACAGCCTGCAGTATTTCCGTACTGTAAGGCTTCTCTTTTGTCAGCATTGCTCTGACTGTCATTGTCTCCTCTGGCAGGGTGCTCATTCAGGAGAAAGCAGCACTAGCTGCTCTCCCTGGAGCTGAAAGGGAGAGGAGGGGATGGACCGGTTGATATCAGCGTCTTCTGCACCCCAAGACGGCGGCAGACCCGGCGGTCTGATCTGAGACGAGACCTGAAGATGGACCGGACAGCAGATGGATTTCCGCTGTTCGTGTCGGCAGATCAGTTGTTGCTGTAACTCCACCCTCCAACCCCTGTCTCTCTTAATAAAATATTGTTTTGGCTAATGGAATGGTTTCTGTGTGGTTGGTCCTGTTTTTAAAGACATGGTTTTCTTAAAGACATTCAATACAAAGGCAGTAGTTCCATCATTTTTATTAGAAATTACTACATGATGAGAAAAGTGCAGTGTTTACAGGTAAAGTAACTTCATGACATGGGAGTGAGAACAGTCCTCAAACTGGTTTATTTTTTGGTTCAGTTAATGTATTGATAAGGGCTGTGACTAACAATAATTTGAATTATCAGTGAATAATTTTTCCTTTATCATTTGGTCTAAAACATCAGAAAATATTCTTTCTACATTTTGGTATTTCTGCTACACAGAATTCTTACTACTTATATTTAATACAATTGTACATACTTCAGTACAGCCTTCAATTTAACACCCATCTGTCCAACTCTAAGAAAAGTCCCAACATGATTGTTTTAGCGTTATAGGCCAATAACTCCTTCCATAGCACTTAGAAGCTTTATTTCCCCCTCCATCAGCCTCTCTCTACCTGTCCACATTTGAACTAGCAGCCTCCGTCTTCACCTCCCTCTCCCTGAGCAGGTGGCGGATGGAGGAGTTCTGCGTGGACAGGGTGTTGGACAGGAGCGGCATCAGGCTCCTGAAGCCTTCCCGCAGCTCCTCCACGTGCTTCTCCAGGCTGTGGATGTGTGTGTCCAGCTCCCCCCTGCAGCCCTGCACCTCCGACAGCACGTCATACATCAGGTTCTGCATCTGGATGGCGTTGATGTTCGCGTTGGTGCATGTGTGGGTCCACATAGATGAGAGAAAGCAAAAGAAAACGCATCAGGGCATATCAGATGCTACTTTGTTGAGGTTTTCGTTGGATGTGATTTTTAAAATGATGCCTTTACTTGCCTCTCTCACCTTGCAGAGGTCTACAAGTGTGTTGCCTTGATCTGCAAGGATCCTCTTCTCCATCTTCACTCGCCGCAGCCTGGAGACAAATTTATTTGGTTGTGAAGAAAAATGTAAATGGTCAGATGTATCACATTACTAAAAAACAACACAGTGAAACAGGTTTATAGAGATTTTGTTTGGTTGGAAATAGTTCAGATACAAAACTGCTGACAGTGAGGTTTTGGGGAAACTCAGAAAATACTTAGATCTAAGTTCTCAAATGTCATTTTAAATTTTCAAACAATCTACAATCATCTCTCTTGTATTGAGGATGGTGCTAAGATACAGTAAGCCTACAGTATGTAGCTGTTGCTAAGCAGTGGCCACAAGAAACACTGGTGAGTGCTGCAATGTAGAGCGAACATTAGCCACCATGTTAATGGTCATGCCAGACCAACACTGAGTTCCAAATATGATTCTAAAAAAAGTGTATTTAAATCATTCAATATGCAGACGAGGTATAATCAAGTTTTGACAGTGCTGTTGATTTACACTATTCTACAATGAAAAGGAAATGGAGGGACTACTAACAGCTGGAACAGAAAAATACATTGATGGGGGTTAAATGCCTCCGTGCACCTGTCAAGTTTCTGTTTATGCTGAGCTATGGCGTTGAATAATGGCCAGAATATTATGTCACAATGAAGTTGACCTCAGTGAAGTTGATTTAATTTTCTGTCCCTTCTTGGTGACGATTATTGTTTCATTCTGCTGGCTAAAAAAGGGGATCACTAAGTTTACCTGGGCCTTTTCAATATAAAATGTCATAACTTCATCATTTTATCCTATTAGACATGTTGTGAGGTGACCTTGACCTGTGACCACTAAAAAGTAATCACTTTGTCCTTGAGTCCAAGTGGATGTTTGTGCCAAATTTGAAGGAATTCACTGACGAACAGCACAACCCGAAACCTGAAAAATAATGCCTCCTGCCACAGATGAAGCTCTGAGTGAAGCCTCTGTTGAACTCTGAGTTCAACTTTTCTTTTGTAAGTGAAGGAATGTGTTACTTGTTGTTTCAGAGGTTATGTAGTCTCACTTAACCTATTAGTGGCAAAAATCTCAAAAGGTCAGTACATGAAACAATCTATTTGGCTACATACTAGGTAAACTTTGTGATTCGGGTGAATTGACTCTTTAAAGGCACTGGTCATTAAATCTCATGAATATATGCCTCTAATTTTGTCAGATTATTGGACCAAAAATAATTTTAAAATACAAATATGTAGTTGATTCATGTTGAAATTGGGTGTTAGGTTAGGCGATAATGTTGAGATGAATCATTCAAAACCACAAATCCTTTAGAAAACACGAGAGAAAGGTGAGAAACAAGGAAATAAATTCAAACCATCTTTATCGGAGAGTTAAGTGTCTTACTGGTGGATGGCCAGAAGCAGCTTCCTCTGGTGCATGCGGACCCTGGTGTGGTCTCTTTCTCTTGACAGCTTAGTGTGTTTGTAGATAAGCCAGGTCTCTCTCAGCACATTTGCTGCGGCAATTTTTATCTAGTGGAAAGATGTGAGAAATCACCTGGGAGAGTTATTTTATGTCTATGCAAATAACCTGAAAGTGCTGTTATTTACTGCACATGCTGAATAATACTGTTTTTTTTCCCCTAAGGCAAGTGAAAAATTTGGATAATTGGATAAAGGATAATTTTGCTGTTTTTCAATACAAACTATCTGGTTTTATGTCTTTTCTAAAAATGAGCGTCAATATCTTACAACAGGTCAATGAAGAAAATATGACATCAGTATGTGCTGATTTGTGTTAAAGCACAGTGAACTTATTTCACTCCATTTGCATCTTTGAACTTTTCTGATGTACGTGTTCAAAGGCAAATAAAGATATTATTTACAGTGCACACAAAGATCTATGTGTTGTCTAGTCAAATAAGTTGATAAGTGGTATTTGGTGTGTGATAAAACTGCTCTTACTGTTCAAAATGCAACAAAAAGAAATTTTGAGCACACTAAATTAACTCCTATACGTAAAATAAAAGCCATACTGAGGCACATATTGCTATTTACCCTCTTGGTGATGTGGGAGTCCATCATGAAGTTGTGGACATGTTTCTCTGCTCTGGTCAGCTCCAGCTTCCTGGCGACCACCGCCACCACCAGGACGGTGCAGCCGGCCCCCTGTAAGATTCACAAATAGACATGTTTACAGTCAAATCTGAATTAGTCTGACTATAAGGGGAAGTATCGACCCACTGTCTTACCATTATTCCAGTGAGGAGGCAGATGCTGCGGCCACAGTAGGTGTGAGGCACCACGTCTCCGTAACCGATGGACAAGAAGGTGACTGACACCATCCACAAGGCCTCCATGTAGTTGCTACTCAGATCTCTGTAGTTGTGATGTCTGTGGGAAAGAAGCGGGTTATTTTCTTTCTGACATTGTTTTGTCATTTTGGTTCATCACAATATTTTCATGTGGCTTATTACATTCTCGCCCATGTCCATTCTTTGCTTGTTTGTTGGTTGGTTGGTTTGTCAGCAGGATTTCACAAAAAAACTATGGAACCGATTTTTAAAAACTTGGATGGAGGATGGGTCACAGCCCAGAATTGACCCAATTAACTTTTGGTGTGGATCCAGATAAAGGGACAGACTCAGCATTTTTTTCTCTCACTTTCTTTAAAATTTGTGAGATAGTGAGATAGTGAGATAGGGACATTTACTAAACATAACTGACTGCTGTGGCTGAATAATGAACTTCTGCTCTACTCTCACATTACTGATGATTCTTTTCCATACACACTCCTAGTTTACATTGCCTCAAGCCAAGATGGGGTGGTCATGCCAGTGTCTTAATTGCTTCTACAGACACAGTACAGCAAAGTGTGAAAACCATTAAAGTTATACTGTGTATTTGCCAATATTTGGCTGATATATTTTTTACTGTTCAGAGATAGGCAGAGATAGGCTGATATATCATCACATACCTCTCACAAACATGTAAGCCCCACGCTGCCACAATCCAGAGAGAGACACTGAAAATCATCAGCACAGTGCCTGGGTAGGTGGTCATTAGCGTTTTCCCCACGAACCGGGTGTTGAAGTGTATCTGGAGATCACAAATGAGATGCATTTACGTCACATTTATGACAGTAGCGGCATACTTAGCATTTAGGATGGCACCTGTCAGATTATGATTATATAATGCAGAGGAGATGAGGGATAAAAACTTGTTCTCAATCTGGCTTGATACATGGATAGTGGGTTTGGCATTGCAGAGGGGAGACAGAGGTCATTTTTGTCACTCTTAAATAGCATTTATAAGGGAGGGGATTAGCCTGGAGGATATTATCAGCTGTGGAAAGCAAAGCAGAGAAGCAAAGGAGAACGAGCAAGGGGCATAATCGGCATGTGGAAGCACTGGGATTCATGGGAGCGAAACTGTGATAGTCACACCTCAAGATTCACACCTCTACAGACCTCTCGGCCCACCTAGACATGAGACATAAACAGATGTGCATGAAATGTTCATAGAGGAAGCCCAGACCAAATCCAAAATACAGACCCGTGAAGGCTGCCGCCCACTGCCTAAGCTTTTAAAATCATATCAAAACTGACAATGCAAAGCATGTGCGAAGTGTCACGATCTCATCACAGTACTATCCAAAGCCAGACTCTGAGGGGGGGCCCAAGGGTGACCTCCCACCTTGTTGAGCGCTCCGATGCTGCGGGACGCGGTGTCCGTGAAGAGGCGGCTGTGCAGCATCATGGCCCGGCCCAGCAGGTACAGCCTGAGGAACATGGGCAGCGCCAGGACGATCTCCAGCTCCGTCTCCGACAGCGATAGGCGGCTTGGGGTGTGACGGAAGGTCTGCTGGAAGTACTCCATCAGCCCCACTGGATAGGGGTGGATGGCCACCGCTGCCAGTTCCAGGGCGACCAGAGCCACACGGTCGGTGGTCAGGGCAATGCGCCAATCCTCGGCACCTATGTCGTGAACGTAGAGCTACCGGAGGGGTGAGAAGAGCAAAAAGTAAGCTTCTAACTTGAGGATAAAAAGATTAAACAGGGACACTGTCGATTTTACATATAAGATTCTGTTAACTTGAGACTGTAAATGTGAAAAAAACACAAACAAAACATTTTTGGCTTTGCAAAAACTGCCTCAATTATGTCACATGAGCCACCTAAACCAGCAGTTTAGGCTTAAGAGTTTAAAAGTTTGAGAAAGAAAGAAAGAAAAAAAGAAAGAAGAGAAAATGTTGTGGAGTAAGAGAGAAATTAACTAGTTTAGCATTTCAACTTTAAGCTAGCGGTTTGAGGCTACGAGCTAGCAGCTACTAGCATACAACAGCTGGCGCCAATGAGCCGAATGTTTGATCTAACGGTCGGCGGTCGACTTGCATTATGGGTAAGGTAGGCGCCATGTTTTGAAATGGAAGAAGTTATACTGCAGTGATTTTGATAATTCCTTTTAAAATGTCTAGCATGAAATGCGCAAGGCTATGTGCTATATGATATATAGAGTGGTGTAGTGGTTTGTAGTCCTACAACCAGGAAATCCGTTAGCATTTTTTACATGACTTTTGGGTACTTTTCCCACACTGGTTTTAGGACCAAAAGAGGAAAAATATGTGTCTGTTTAACACAAATTCTTTTTTTTTTTTTATCATTTTCATCAAATTTTCTGACTTTCCATTCTTTTAATTGCGTTCTCATGTAAAATACCAAACACGTTCACCTCTAAACATCCTTCAAATGAAACAGCTTAAGAGGAAAAAATCACTCTTTGGTTGAACTTCTCACACTTCAACAACCTGTCACGAGTGGTCATAAGATGACTTTGCTCCATTTTATGATAGGGAATCACTGTGTGAGGAACATCCTTGAAATTCCTTTACATTGACTTTCCAAGAAAAAAAAAGATTAAGGTGGTGACTCCGTCATTGCTAATAACGATATGACATGATAATAAATTTACATGGAGGAGAGCCCAAAACAAACCATGATCATGTTAAAACGAAGAGATAAGTTACCTGAACCTCACAGCAGTGGTAGGCTATGATGAGGCCCAGCAGGATGATCGTGGAGAAACTGATGACGGATTTGAGTGTGAGGGAGTAGATGGAGCTCTGTGGGAAAAACACAAGCAGAGATAAACAAACGCACAAACATTACATCATTGTCAGCTGATGGCTGTGTCATTACAAAGCTCTATCTATGAAATGGTAGCCAGTGATCCTGATTAACCTTGTAATCTTACGTACATTTAGATAATCCATTGATATAATGAAAGCGATCTTGCACAGATCGACTGTGCATTTCCCTGCAGCTGCTGGGAGATCAATTCTTAAATACTTAGACTCAACAGATTTTTCAAATACAGCCCAGTAATAAAGATTATAATTGTGGGAAATATATGGAGGACAAGGACAGGAATTAACTTTTTTAATGAGAGCTTCACTGAATATGAAAGAAAATGATAAATCAAGTGAAAGGTGTGCAATATAAATTCTCAAAAATCTGATTTCTCCAGCAGGAAGGCTTTGAAAAGAAAAGGAGTGATCGTCTCTTTTAGGAAAAGATCATAACTGGGCTTGTAGTGTGATTTCTTTAAAACTCCTTTTTTAAAGGAGCCCATAATCATGTTCACAGGATTTCTCAGGGTCTCTTTCTGACCTTGCTGTAGACGCTCCAGGAGAGTTCTGTCTCCATCACCATCATCACCACCCCAAATATCCCCACAGCCAGGGCACAGTCGTTCAGCCTCTGCCTCCTCAAAAACAGGGCCCTCCTGTGGACCAGCCGCCAGCCGATGCTGTGTGTCTTCCAGTACGTGTCGTCCTTGTCATCGTCTTTATCTTTTAGGTTGGGCAGGGGACCTGAACTAGGGCTTGGAGCTGGATGCCCGGCTCCGGGCAGCATGCCTTTGGCCTCAGACAGGTCCTGGCGATACTGTGACGTCTCATTGTGTGGCTGGAGGTCATCATCTTTGCTGGTGATGATGATCTCAGGGAGACTCTGGTGCTCATGCATCTCCAAAGAGACGTTGCCTGACTTGCGCCGCCCTCTGCCCTCAACATCCTTGATGTCTAAGTGTGACCTGCAGGGGCTCTTAAAGGGGGAACTGCAGGAAGAAATGGGGACGTCAGTGAAAGAGGTGACTTTCTCCTGGAGTCTGTGAGCTCCTGCATTTATGGCTTTGCACTGGTGGTTACGCTCCCTTTGTGCTTGGTTTTGTCTACTCCCCCCTGACCTTTTCTCACATCTCTTCTCTTTGCCTTTGTCTCCCTTCCTTTTGGAGCGAGGTGAAGGGGTGACATAAAGGTGGCCATTGTATAAAGGTGTGGTGGCCATGGCCTGGGTCCTGTCCATCCACACAGTCTGATCAGATGATGTTTGGATGTTTTGGTGTATCCCACAATGTGGAGAGCAGGCCTGAGGCTGAGGGATTATCCTCGGTGGAAGGAGGGGTCGCTGGTCCTCCACCTCGTCTCCATCCACCACTGACAAGTTCATAGAGGGGGAGTGATCCATGGTGAGAGGCTTTATAGGAGGTGATTCACCGGATCTTTTCAAGAGGTTTGAACAGAGAAGACAAGAGAGACAGTGGACAATGTTAGACAAGGCGATTTAACAGCATTGTGAAATTACAGGGAAGTTCACTTATCAGTCATCAGAGAAGATTTCCATAAGTGTTCTTACCTTGCTCAAACTCATTTGTATCTTTAATTTATTGCTTTATATTTATCTGTCAATTATCAAATGAATGTAAAATGTAAAGAACAACAAAATAGTCTCTTACAATAATTTGCCCAATAACAAATGTTTGTCTCAATACGCAGTAATCAAAATTTAGTCGGAAACTTTGTTAGATGGAAATTTAAAGTCTTTTCTCACGCAGCTTTTTGATTCTTACCTTTCAAGGCAGGTTTTCCAATCTACGAGGAAGAAAAAAGCCTTAACTCTTTTGACAACTGCTTTATCTGGTAATTTCCCCGAAGTATTTTAGTATTCAATCTTCTTACGGCCCTGAAGGTCACATCTGCCTGAACCACACAGAGATCCTCCAAATAAAATCCTACTGCAAATTGGACTCCGCTTGCGCTCCGTTTCATCGAGAAGACATGCGAAGTAAAACAGTAAAAACTAATCAAACTGCAACAGCAATGAGCTCCGGCGTGACCAGATCGAGATATTCCAAACGTCCTTGCTCTGCATGTATCAAACTTTCCAGCAATCCATTAGCAGCCTCAGCATCACGGAGCCCCTCCCATAGATTCAAGCAGAGGTTGCGAACTTATCCTGCATATGACGACATACGAGATAAATACCCGTGGATATCCATTACATTCTCAGGCATTTATTCCCTTGTTTGGCCGTGTTTCCCGCTTTACGATTGTCCACTATCCGTACATCTTCCTTAAAGCTGGAGGGGCTTAATGAACGCAAAGACTCTCAGTTGCAGATGTTGCGTGGAGCAAACGCAAAGAACAAGTCATCTGTCGGGGTTTTTTTTTTTTTTAGCCAGGATTGGCAGATTTCCTCCTCGCTATGTGTGTGTGTTGGGGAGGGAGGGACATCTGCTTACACATGGGTGCCCTGGTGTCAAAAATCAGCCTTAAACGATTCTTATAGTCGCATTAGAAATGCTATTATATCACTTTTCATTTTGTTATTCCATCAATCTGTGCCGTTACCAGCATGGGATAGTTCCAAGTTGGCTGTAAAAACTTTTATTATGAATAAATCTAATCTTCAAAAGAGAATAACGGTGCTTCAGAATCAATTCAGCAGATTAGTATTGCAGATTAATCAAGCGAGACAGAGATCTCATACTTATCTCATAGATTATGAAATATCAAATATGTCACCCCTTAACCGAACAATATGCACAGAGCGAGGCGGAGTATTAAGCATTAAAGTCACAACAATGACATTCAGCATCCTTTATTTATCTAAATCCTTGTGACAGATGGGTCGACAGATAATAGAGCTCCCTCCAAATGGAAAGACCTAAGGAGCAAAAGGGTGGGCGGAGCGCATCCGGATAGTAGCAGGATAAAGGAAAGCATTATCTAATCTGAAGACAACATGTATTTAAGGATAGATGGAGGGAGAAGGAGGATCGTGACTGTGCACAGGTGGGACAGCTCAAACATGTTGGTGGTCTGAACACATTGTTACTTCTCAGACGTCCCTCCAGATGTAAAAGTAGATTAATTATAAAAACTACTCGGTTCGTTTCTGAGACTTAGCCAGATGCTGCTGTCTGGATTTTTCTGTTTTGGTACGTTCTGTAGGCAGGGAGCTCCGAGCCGTCTGTGCCTCAGCGCGTGACTGTCGACAGCAAACCCTTGTGGATAGTATCTGGTAAATATTGATGGTATCTCATTGATATCTCAAAGCCTGGCTGAGAACTAGATCCTAATACTTTGCTGAAACAGGCTCACTTCCCTCAGCTGTGGTGACGACGAACGCTCCTAAATGATGCTGTCCTTTTAATAACAAGATGCTGAAAGGATATATGAACATCTGCAAGGCTTCAAATTAATTCAAGCCTCCAGCCAAGTGCTTGTAAATCCTGACTGCTGTAGCGGGCAGCTAAGGTTGTCAATTTGTCTTTCCTCTGTGGCCTGTAGCCAGCGTGTCTTCAATTAGTCTCCTCCATTGCAAATCATCCTATGGCTGCTAAGAAAGTGAAATTAAACCGGGGTATTTTGAGTCCACTAATTGCTGTGGCTGGTAAATGGCAAATCTGCCTCATGCCCTGAATCTTTAGTGAGTGCCAGTTCATCTTCCGGTCACGATATTAATTGCTTCAGTCTGATCTGTAGGGATGCACTGGTCAAGAGATTAAGAGGTCCCACGAGGACACAACCAGCAGTGTGTATTTTTTTTTGTGTTTTACAGGACAAAGGTCACAGCAAATGTTAAAGGAATAGTTGGACATTTCATGAAATATGCATCACTGCTTTCTCGCCAAGTCTTGGTGAGGAAATTGGCAGCAGTTTTTATATTTGTGCCCCTCATGCATTAAATCCAAGTTTCAGTCATTTCTATGAAAATACAAACTAGAAATTACAGAAAATAACATAAATAAAGAAATTTATACAAATACAACTGATGATATTTTTTGTCTTAACTTGGATAACGGATTCAAATTCTTTCTTATAGTTCAGCAAACAGGATTCTGTTGAGAAAAAGTCTGTGTCATGTTGAGAAAAACAAATAACTTTTAAATATGAAGCTACAGTTTTCTTCTCAAAATTAGGATAACAACCCGCCCATACACCACGCTTTATTCATCAAACGTTGTCTTGGTTTCAGGTGGTTTCTGTGGCTATTTAAAGTTTTCTTATATGACCTGTCATGTGGCCGATATACTGTATCACCATACAAACCGTATAAAGGAAACATTACAATTGTCGATGAAGGTTCTCAGTCATTCAGGTCAAGGTAAATCTAGGAGCTGTCTCTTAGGCAGCTGGGCTTGTTTCAGCTAAATGGATACAGCACCTAGAATTACAATTGTCCTTTTCTTCAAAAATATTATTTGCAAAAATATCTTTACCCTTAGTATTTGCAGTAATTGCAAGAAAGATACCAGCATTAAAATCTTCTAAACTTTCCACAATTTTAACAAATCGTAATCCATAAATGGGTAAAAATTTTTCTAACAGAAAGATTTAAAGGGGAGGGGCATACAGTGAAAAAAATCTGATCTGTCCGATCACTGGGGTTGCACCGATGTCAATCAGCAATCAGAGGGCAGTGGCGTACACAAACTCTCTAAGGGGCAAAACATTTAAGAATAAATGAAAACGTATGAATATTAGTTCAGACTATCTGGTTCTGTCACTTTGTCCACTTTGTTCACTTTGTCTGACAGTGTTATTTAAGTGCAGAGCTAATTGGAGTACTCGTGTAAGATTTCACACCATAAAATGTTATTGGATTACAGTCTACCTTTGTCCAGCTGCTCCGGGGCTGCCTGAGGCAGGATGTAGCTGTCTCCTAGAAGAGAACTTCATCTCCTGAACTCCATTCAAGACAAAAAAGGCCACTCTGACAAATCAGACGTCACAGCAAGTGGATGTGTGTGCTACTTTCGTCGATAACACCCTATTAAGCGGAGGGGACGTGTCAGCGTAGGAGAGGGCCTAATCCAATCAGCAGAGTAATTAAAAACACACAGCACAGCAGCCCTGATGGCTGCATAGTCAGGGGCGGCGTTCAGCATTTAGCAAAGAGAGGGATGAGCTGTAGTCATGCCAGGTCAGAGCCACGGCCACCTCTGCTGCTGCGCAATTACAACCACGATCAGGATCAACAATTTGATCACGCAGAGAGTGATTTGTGGCACTATTAGCACCGGGTTATTATCCACATGATCTTCATAATCCTCATTCTCCTTCTCTAACTATCACAGTTAACCACGCCGTGGCTTTATTCCACAACCTGCTCAGTGTTTTTATTCATCTGCCTGTATTGTTTCCTAATTAGCCCCGTCTTTATGGCATTGGCTCTCATCATCTTCTCGTTTCATTTAGCTCCATTTTGTTCCTCGTTAATTAACACCGTCACCTCGCTCTGAAGGAGAAAAAAAGAAATAAAAAAACTGCTGCCAGTGTTGCTGAGCTGCAGCCAGCATGCAGTTGTAAAACAAACCACCAGATGTCACCCACGCCTCAGCGCGTATTTTTTTTTATGAAGCGCAATGAATTTTGTTTTTTGGCACTGTGTCACACTGGTGCTTGGTGCATAACAGCACAAGGAGCTTTTTTTTTATTAGATGAACTCCAAGTCAATTTTGCACACATTTAAGCAGCGATATTGCAGCAGCAGCGGCAGCAACAGGACGCTTCTTCCCTGATGATACATTGCTGAGGCGCGCTGTGTGTCCTCGCCCCTACGCCTGGTGCAGTTTTGTCTGGTTCAGCCGGTGACTTAGCCATCCTTCTTTTCGCCTCCGAGGGCCACTCTCCATCCTCTGTGTGCAGCCGAGCATGAATCTGTAGCTTGGGAGCGCTCCTGGATGTGTGACAGGCTGCCTAGGATAGGGGTAATTCCGAAGGGCAGTAGAAGTAATAGGGTAATCTATTATACAGTCCAACTCTTTCTTCCTCCTCCTCCCTCCTCCTCCTCCCTCTCTCGCTCTCCCTCTCCCTCTCTCTCTCTCCCTCAGTCTTACGGTTTTCTCGCTGCCTCTGCCCTTGCATCAGCATTTCGTGAGGACAAATGAGAAGTAGAGTTTAACTATGCACATTCCCGTTGCCCTCCTGCAGAGCGCAGCACTTTCTCAATTAAACTGGAGTCCATCTGCCCCCATGATTCAAAGCTCACCCCCCGCTGACTGGGGGGTAGCTTAAACACACACACACACACACATGCGCACACACACAGCTCCAGTCTAGCAGTGCGTGACCATAACCGGCGTGGTGTATTATCGCATGTGTAACCAGCAGCTGCCATGTATTTTTGACACATGTCTTGCAACACTTGTTAACACCAGCCATAACACACACAAACACACACGGGGGGATATGAAAGGCATGGAAAGACAGAGGATGAAGTGTTATTTTTTTTTTCACATAGAAAAAAGGAAGGAAGATGCAGAGAGGTGATTTTCTTCCAGTATTTTTTCAGACTTCAGAGGCTAAAAGGGCAAAAAAGAATCGTTTTACATGTGTTTTACAGTTTTTGTGTTCATCTTAGTATCTGTTTTTCTGCACAAATGAAGCATTTCTAAAACACTTTTTTCCATCCGCTTTTAAATCTGTTCTCCATTAGTGTTCAGATCATTTAAAACCTTGTGCATCACCTGTTTCTATTGTCTTTAATAAGGTCAACTCGTGGCGCTGGACCAATTAAAACCCCTCTTTCCTCCACCTCCTGCTCTATCTTCAGCCCTTTCACCCCCCATCTCTGACATTTCTCTCTCTTGTGCTTTCTCCATTTTAGTCCTACCTCCGCGAGAGAAAGAGAGAGAGAGAGAGAGAGAGAGAGAGAGGGAGCGCTCACAGCCCCCATCTCCTCCTCCTCCTCCTCTCTTCTTCCTCCTCTTCCTCTCTCTGCTCCCCTCTCTTCCAGCACACGCTCACACTCCTTCCCTCCGATGCCGACTGGATGCAGACCGAGGGATTTCCAGCAGCTTCCTGAGTCTGTCCTCCCTCTCCTCCCTCCCCTCCTCCTCCTCCTCATTCCTCCTCCTCCTTCTCCTCCTCCTCCTTCTTGAACACCCGGAGCTTCTCCTCTTCTGCCTCCTCTTTTCTCCTGCTCCTCACCACCAGGATGTGGCACTCGGTGGCTCTGCTCCTGTCTGGATTCTCTGCTTTGATCCACGGTGAGCCTGACTGCCTCTCTCTCTGTCTTTCATTCTGTTTTCAGTAATCAGATTGCAGCGGCGGCACTTTAGTGTGTGATTTTATAGGAATTGGAGTCGGCGGCGTTGATGCTAGATCTGTAAAGTGTTCATTGGAATAAGAATTTAAAGTAGACAGAACAAGACTTCAGGAGAGGAAAAGTGAGAATCTGGCTCACCTGTTTGCTTGCCTCCTTACGTCTCTGGGATTTTTCCACAACTGTGTTCTTATTTTTCTGTAGACACACGCTGAGTTGACCCGACGGGGCTGATGCCTCCACTCGAGAAGCTTTAACAGGCAGATTGACATCCAGATGAGAGACACAGTGTGCAGAAGAATCAGAGTAGTCGTCTAATGTCTTCGCCTGCCTTGCGTTTTTATCTTCAAATCCGCGTGCATGTCAGAGGGTCTTTACTCCCACAGAAAACAGGTCACAGATCAATTGAACTGCACATATAGATCGGCTCTTTCCATCCCGCCGCCCTGCTGTGGATGTGTTAACGCAGCCGAGCTGATGGGTCTCGGAGCAGCAGAAGTCATAGCCGAACATAAAGGCTGACAGTGGATGACAGGGCTGAGGGGGAAGCGGGTGAACTTATCCCTACAGGCAGAAGAAGCACCAGCAGCCTTTCTCTGTTTGTTTGTGCCTTCGAGAAGAGGATTTAAAAGAGACAAGAGAACAGATCAGGCAAAAGTTTCAGACTGTATTTCTGCAGAGTTTTAAGAATACTAGATTAAGGGGAAACATCCACACCATAAATGGAGCGAGCTTCAAAGTCAGATACAGTCCCTCCATACTGTTCCACAACGTCTCACGTACCGTATGTTCTGTGTCTGCTTTTCAAGCACTTAATTGAGGTCAAATAACACCAAATTGGGTGGCATTTTTCAAAACCCAAGACCTCATTTACGATTGCTACACGATTGCACCAACGGGAGAAATCCTAGATGCTCTGAGATGTATTTAAAATTCAATTCTTTGTACTTGGTGGTATATGGTATGAATAATAGATTTAGAGACCTCGGGATATTAACTGAAATATAGAATAAAATCTATGAGTTTGGATAAAGCTCGGCCGTGTATGATGGACCCACTGATGGCACAGGAAACACAGAAGGAGCTGCAGTAACACAGCATCCTTTACATTTCACATTTGTGCTTACACTTCCTCCAAGTCCATTCAATTTGTTCGATAAATCCACAGACGTCTCTGTCTAAAAATTGTGTGTGCATTGCTCTGAGCATGACAAACTAACCTAATTATACATTCATTAGAGTCAGTTATGCCTTTATACGGTTTCCCGTTTTTTTCTAATTAGATTACAATTTGTTTACCGTCCGCTCCCTCCCTCTGATTTGTTCTCCTGTTCGTCAACCATAAAAGCGTCCGCCGTAAAAGTCAAGATACGTGCAACGGCGATTAAATATCAGTTTGTATTTCTGACAGTTTCATCATCGTTAAATCTTCGCCTTCAAATTCATTTTAGTCCTCTGGATGTACTTATAGATAAGGAAGTTCAGTTCCTAAGGGGGTCAATCTTCTGATATGATCAGCTGATCCGATGATTTCTTTTCCTTTGCTTCTTTGCAACCAACTCTTACCCCAAAGTCTGATTTGATCTGCTAGTGAGACACCAATCCCCAAGTTTCCCTTGAAGATCGGTGTCATTTTTAGTCACCTCTCGGACACTTATCTGTCGCGAGGGACTCTGCAGGTGACACAGATTTCTCCCCAGTGTCCTTACAGGGTCCTCACCAGAGGAACCTGTTGAAGAACCTCCTGAAGGACTACAACCGGATGGAGCGGCCGGTGGGCAACGACTCCCACCCTCTCACCGTCGTCTTCTCCCTCAGTTTGATACAGATCATGGACGTGGTAGGTGTCTGCCCCACTTAACCACATTCACATTCACCGAGTGTTACAAAATATATTTCTCCTATTAATACATTTGAAGATATCGTTAATCAGTGTGCTGAAGCTTTTGCAGCCTCTAATTTTGTTTTGTTAATTAAAATGGAAATTAGACATACAAAGGAAATTTTAATTATAATTTGGTGCCAAGTAAGCATTATTATTATTAATTCTAATGATAATACGATAATAACAATAATAATGGTAATAACAGCAGGTGTTTTATCAAGTACACGTGCGTTTTTAATTAGAGGTACACATAACTAAAATTATTTTAAACTTTAGTAAGGTTGCAAATGATTTATAAGAGAAGAGACGTGCTAAAAATATTTAAAATGTTTTTTCAGGATGAGAAGAACCAGGTGCTCACCACTAACATCTGGCTGCGGATGGTAAGGAGTCCTGAGAGACGGCCCGGGGTGATAATGAATTTGCTGCTATTATGCATTAAAGTGATTTTCTATTTGATCTAGTTCACTCAGTCTTTGACATGTAAATGAAGGTCATCACCTTCATGCTGGGAATGTTAACAGCTCGAAAAATTTTTGTTTTGTAGCTCAACTTTTTGACTTTTTTGATTTTTTGATTTTTGGGGCCAATGCCGATACCAATATTGAAGGGTAAAAAAGTTATGATATTGATATATATTGGCTACTATAAACACATTTTTGGCTTTGATTCCTCCAATGTGGTTATCAAACAAGTGTGACTACGATACGTATGTAATAGAGGCAGGGTATTTAACAGTTTAACAGTGAACTTAATCGTCCAGAATGACATCAGTGCATTCGAACAGTAACTTCACTCGTGATTTACTAATTATAAACGACCCCCAAGCATCTTTTTCTGCATTATATAAAAACAAGCTTTTATCTCGGCACATATGGGTAGATACGCCAATATCGGCTGGTAACAATTAATCATAATTATTCACTAGAATGGCACTGAATAGAGAAAAAAAAACCTTTAATTCAATCAAGCGTAATCCAGTATCAAATAAAACATGTAAATCTGCTAGATCCTGTCCGCTTAATACGCCTGATTGTTTAAAATCAAAGTCCATGCATTGCATCCTGAGAAATTCATGACAATGTAAATAAAAAAACTCACTGTTAATTGAAAGTAAAGAAAGTAAGAAGAAGAGGAGAAAACATTCCCGAAATCCGCACCTTTATCTGGAAAGTTAATGGGGTCTATTCTGGGCCGAGACACATCCTCCATCTAAGTTTGGTGGAAATCCCTCAGTAGTTTCCGTGTAATCCTGCTGACAAACCAACCAAGAAATGGACACGGCAGAGGTAATAAACTATCAGGAAAGATAAAAGAAAAAAGAAAAACAGAGTCCGAAGCACACTATTTACAGAATTATACAATATACAGGGCAGTATTAGGTGATTTATGAGTTCTGAACTGTAATCCACTTAGATACGGACTGTATCCGTGTGTGTGTGTGTGTGTTAAAGAGTTGGTTCGACCACTATCTCCAGTGGAACCAGAGCGAACACCCCGGAGTGAAAAACCTCCGCTTCACCACAGACCAGGTGTGGACGCCAGACATCCTGCTCTACAACAGGTAAAACACGCATAAACACCTTCACACACACACACACACACACACACAACTCACACATCATATTTCAACAAGTCCTGTCACTTCTCCACCTGTCCTTCCTCAGTGCAGATGACGACTTTGACTCCACCTTTAAGACCAACGTTCTGGTGAACTCCAGTGGCTACGCCGAGTACCTGCCTCCAGGTGAGCCTCGCCCCTTCCTTTCCTCCCTATCATCTCCCCATCTCCCTGCGGTGCAACGCCAGCATCTCATTCTGCACTCTCTGCATGTCTCCCCTGTTTGTACACTTGACATTAATATTTTATCAAGTCTAAAACAGCATCCCTGGTTACTCGCTGGTTCCACGTTCCCAGCGCTGTGAGTAACACCTATAAATAGGCGACGCCGGCTTCCTGTCTAAACTCAGACGCAAGACCCGTGCAAGCCTGTGAAAGTAACGCTTCCCCTGGGTCTCCACAGGTCTTTACTTTGTATTTCCTCTGCCGTTTCTTTTATACAGCAGATTACGGCGAGGCTGAGACTGAATCCCTGGTGTTACCAGGAGGGGGGCTGGGTTGAAATGGCCCTCTGAAGTAAAAGTCAAAGTGAAGCTCAGAAAGCCGACCAATTCTGTTCGGCGGCCATGTTTATTAATAGGCTGCTGCTGAATGTAAATACAGCTCCTTAATGATGCGATCTGGATCCGAGCCAATTAGGGAAAAGAATGAAAAGATAGCGCCGAGGAGGAGGAGGAGATGTAGAAGGAGAGGTTTTACCACAAAAACATCATGATCAGAAAGAGAGCAGGAAATGGAGCAAAAAAGAAGCAGTTTTCCCCTCACAGAAACCTGGTTGCAATTTCAAAGGTCTTTTCGGGGCTGTTATTGCCGGTAAATAAAAGGCAACAGGTCTACGGGTGGCAGGCACGGCGCAGGAGCTTGATACGGTAAATAATTCAAAGGCGGAGGATCCCAGGTGTCTGCTGCACACCATAATTTGACGAATACCTCTCTTGTAGCCACGGAGATAAAGCTGTTGGGGTTTTAATGGTAAAATGGGAGATAAGGTGGAACAGGTTTTAAGCTCATGTCTCAATGATGAGGTGACATTTGCAAGCGGGGTATCTTGTCTGTGGGCCTGGTAATGTCTTCCAGGAAAGTGATTTTCCAGAATGATGATGGAGTTTATTTATTTTGGGAGCCGTGCTGCTAACAGGAGAGAGACGTGGCTGCGAGCTGCGGGAAAAACCCAGGTGTCGTGTTTGCGAGCGTTGCTTCAAGGTTACAGGGGATAAGTGAGAGGCGGCTCGCAAAAATATACTGCACATGACGGCGCACCGATCAGTTGACTGCTTTTACATAATTTAATGGGGGTAATTATAAAGACTCTCTCCCCGCGGAGCAAAGGTGATCACTTGTAAGACCTTGGTGTTAGTAGCTTCATTTCGGAGAGCAGGGAGTGTGTAAAAAGACAGTTTATAGCCACTACTTAATCCCGTGTCATTTTTGTGATCAGCCTCCACTTTGAATCCAGCATTAAGCCTGCTAACCTTCCCTTAACTCCGCTCTCATTCTGCTCTGAAAGCTGATTTGCATGTCGACAGCCTCATAATGAATGTCTTTGAGGGCTGTAAGGCTTCATTGGCATTTTGGTTCTGCGTGCGTCGGAAACGTCTCAACAGGCTGGATTCGTTTATTTCAGTAATTACTTTTAGTTCGCCAGCGACCACTACGAGGGACGTTGTGATTCTTTGTGTTTTTTTCTGGTGGGTAGATCCCAGCGTGAAAGTGTGTCGCTCTGATTTCCAGCTCGCCTGAGCCCATGCATATGGATGCGAGGGTGTTTATTTTGCATAATAAAAGAGGTAATCTGATTAGGTCACTGTGCATAATGTCATTTTGCAGTGTCACTGGCGATGTTTCCTTCTATCGCCGAGGCTGTAGAACATTTGAAACTTGTGAGTGACAATGCTGCCGCCAGTTTCTTTGATGGGAAGTTGTTTCTCATCGAGTCTTTGCTTCACTTTTCCTTCCCCTGAACTCAGTTTTAAAAAAGCATACTTTCTGTTCATGAAGAGCCTATTGCAGTGTGCACTCTCAGACTTTCTGTATAGGAAATGTGAAGTGGTTGAGGTAAGAGCTCAGTCTGTAGAACTGGCTGGATGTGAAATGAATGAGTGATTCATTCTGACAAGTGCCTTTCTATTCAGGACATGCTTTCTGTACAGCACAAGTGGTCCTCTGATACATCCCTCCCTTGTCACCTCTGCGCAGGCAGGGCTCAATGCTGTCATTTAGTCAATTGATTGTGTAGCTTTAACTCTCTGCCCCCGCTTTGCCTTTCTCTCAGGAATCTTTATGAGCACATGCAACGTGGACGTTCGCTGGTTCCCTTTCGACATCCAGAGGTGCGAGTTGAAGTTCGGCTCTTGGACGTACGACGGCTGGCTGCTCGACCTCCAGATGAACGAGGCTGACACCTCAGGCTACATGGCCAATGGAGAGTGGGACCTAATCGGTGAGTGAGGTGAAACGTCATCAAGGACATCCCGTCACAGAACAATGAAGTCGATGTTTCTCTGTCCTGTTCTTCCAGGAGTTCCTGGCACCAGAAATGAGGCCTTCTATGATTGTTGTAAGGAGCCTTACCCAGACGTGACGTTTGTTGTGACGATACGCCGGCGGACTCTCTACTACGCCCTGAACCTGCTCATCCCCTGCGTGCTGCTGTCCTCCATGACCTTGCTCATCTTTGTGTTGCCAGCTGACTCCGGGGAGAAGATCTCACTGGGTGAGTGGATCAAAAAGAGCTATGATGGAGGAAATAGATGGACAGAAAGCAGCTACAGCGGGGAAAAAGAAAATACAAGAAATGAGAGAAGACGGCTTGTTAGTTTTATGTCTTAGTTTTTTAGTTTTGGGAAGGCTCACACAGCGGGGTGCAGACCACTGTGAGACATTTAATCAAAATGAAAACACCGGTGGTGTCTGAGGTTGTCTTCTACAGAACAAATAACACAGATAGAGATAATAACCACACTCGCAAAGCAACACAGTAGGTAAAATAAGCAGAGCAGAAACATTAGATAGTTCAGACCGCCGTGTTTAACTACTGCATATATCTTTTAATGTTACAGTTACAGCTATAATCTCTTTTCCTACAAAAATACGGCATCTCTTCATCCCTCTGTGCGGTCAGTCATGTGACAAGATCACCAAAGGATACTGGGTATGCAAAACAACACGATCATATATTATTTCGTAGAGTTTTTTTTAAGCTTTCATCATGTATGGTCAATGTGCTCAAGAGGATGTAATTGACCACCGTCCACGCCAGAGAAAAAGGCTAATAGGGAACCTCCAAAACACGACTTACCAATAGTTTTACTCCATCCCTCACTCAGTAAGTCAGGAATAGTCTCTTGTGTTTATAAGGCTGGTCTCGCTTTACTGCTGTCCAGCCAAAAACTGGACGTGGATGCAGGTTTTAAACTTTTCAAAAATCAGATTTGCAAAATAAACAAAACAGTAGTGCTTTGCATGCTTAATAATTAGGGTGACTGACTGTGTTAATCACATCACTGACCAATGGATGATATGAAGGAAAACTACCTGACACACCATCCTTAAAAGTTTGGAGAGGTGAATTAGACATAGTGTACTGGAGACAAAAATTGAGCGGTGCATTTTCATTTTGATAGACTTACATCAAGGACCAGCTGGAAAATCTACGCTGTAAAGGCAACAACACTCCCTTCCCTCAACATCCAACCTCCTGAGCATTCACAACAAACCTTCATAGAATAAAGCCCCCCCCCAAAAAATAAATAAATAAATAACAGGAGTGCCACTGAGGAGTATGGGGCGGGATGAAAGAGGCACAGGGAGAGAGGGGTGTGGAGCCGGGGGAGGAGAGGGATTACAGGATGAAATAGAAAGATGAGAAATGCGAAGAGGAGGAACAGAGATGGATGGGTGTGGGAAGGGAAGCGAAAGGGGAACAGAGACAGGAGAAGAATTCGAAGAGGATGAGGGAGGACAGCACAAAAAAAAGAGAGCGGGAGGACTGATGAGGAGGGAAAGGTGGGAGAAATCACGTTGTAATAGGCTGAAAGACAGAAGGCTGTGCTGTAGATACATTTTAATAAGTGCTTCAACCTGTTTAGAGCACAAAGATGGATGCTGTTCACCTCATCAGGATGATAAAGACTCTACATATCTCTCACTAGAGCTGAAAGGATGGGTCGATTAATCAAACAGATGCTTGTCGTAATGAATAATTGGCAACTTTTTGGTTAATCGGTTATTTGTTTGAGCCATTTCTTGAGCAAATTATCTCCCCAAATGTGTCACGTGCCATTCTAATTGTTCTAGTTACAAACGTCATCTTAGGCTCTGAGGAATCATAAAAGTATTACCCACATTTATATATAAAAATGTTTAACTGATTAATAGAAAATAGTCTGCAGATTAATTCAATGAAAAATATTGCATTTGCATTTAGAGCTGCAAAGATTAGTTGCTTAATCATTTAGTTGATTTAAAGAAAAGTAATTGCCAAGTAATTTGATAATTGTTTAATTATCAGAAAGTTTTCAGGCAAAAATGTCAAAAACTTGCTGGTTCTTTAGGTTTTGTACAGTTGTCTGGACAAAAAAAACAATCTGAAGATGTAACACTTGGGGAAACGTGATTAGCATATTTCACGTTTGTTTTTTTAAACATCTTATAGACCAAATGATCGATCAATCAGTTGTGAAAGTAAGCAGCAGTTGAATCGATGCTCAGTCCCCAAAACAGTTCAATACGCTGAAACGTTCAGATAAATGCTTCTGTTTTTGTGGCTCGCGTCTGAGTGGGAGGAAGCTCAGAGGCAGGCCGCGACAGCGTTGTCAGAGCATATCCTTAACCTCAATACAGGATGCATTACGCAGCACTTCTCTGCCGAAAAAAAAAATGCCAAGCCCTACACACACGGCCAATTAACCTATTGATGTAATTAAGGCTAGTGAATTGATTTGGGGGAGAGAGCTTATACACTGCCTTCCAGGAAAATACTCTGTCACTCGTCTTGATGGAGGAGACACGGGGACCAAGTGGCCGGGCCCTTAGGGTCAGAGGGCCGTGCTTTTCAAAAGAATAAGAGTCATTTTTTGAGAAGAAAAGCAACATAAAATAAGCATTTTTAATTTTCTTAATACCCTGAAAGGGCGTTCATATTTTATCTCTCGGCCGAGGAGTTTAATTGAGTGCCGCCGAATGGGGACAGTTATGCCAGCAAAGCACTCCCTAAATTCTATCTGCTTGGGAAGTGAGTTGTGTGGAGGTGGATAAATGAAGATGGAGATGGGTTTAAGTGCAGGAGTGTGCGGGGTGTGTGTGTTCACGTGCACGCGGGCGGGGGGTTTGGACAACTTAAAAAATGGCTGTTTGCTGTGCGGAAGTGCTTTTTTTTTTGCTGTAGAAGTAGAGAATGTCAAAACGTTAATTCACTGTATGAGCATTAGCCGGACATTTACATAAATCGAACCTGGTCTCATCCTGAGTGTGGCCATTCATCAAAACACCAAACACACTTATGGAGAGTCTGAAGAAGCACCGCCAAAGACCACGATGTTGATTACTTAATGTAGTTCCAGCATGAAGTCCTGATATCTATCTATCTATCTATCTATCTATCTATCTATCTATCTATCTATCTATCTATCTATCTATCTATCTATCTATCTATCTATCTATCTATCTATCTATCTATCTATCTATCTATCTATCTACAGGTATCACCGTCTTGCTGTCTCTGACTGTTTTCATGTTGCTGGTCGCGGAGATCATGCCAGCTACGTCTGACTCCGTCCCTCTTATAGGTATGTGACTGACAGTGTTGCTGTGTGTGTGTGTCTTCACAAAGATTTCGTCGTGACTGACAAGATGAATATGTTTCACTCATCCGAGATGCTGCATCAAGTTTCTGTCTGGCAGTGACAATCAATATTTGGTCTCTCGTGTTCATGATTTTTTCAGCAGTAATTCCTCGCGGCGTGCAGGAGGAAGCAGCCTCGCATTAACACCGCCAGGATAACATTTCTGGCAGCCAACTTTTCTGCAAACCACCGATCCGTTGTCATGTCGTCAAAACATGCTACATCACGTTCATATCACGAGTTTATGAAATGACTGTCATGAACGGGAGGTGGACGGGGATGGTGGTGTAGTTACATGCGAGAATGCTTCCAAGCCAGTGAACAGTGAACGTTTGTAAGAGTGACACCGCTGGATATTTCTACATCTCCAGTCGAGCGGTGACCACAGCATGTATTTTACTTCAAAATATGCTCTTTCCCAACCCCAACCAAACACTTTTTGTGCCTAAATCCAACCATAAGCACAACCTTTCAACAAAGTTTCGACACATCTGTGGTTTGCTGAAATGTACACTGCCAGTATTTATTCTGGTCATTGGTCTGGCGGCTCTGTGAGGTCGTACTGAGGCAAAGTGTTGCACTGAGCTAAATGCGAACGTCAGCATGCTAATATGGTATAATATTTGGCATGTTTAAATCAAGTACAGCTGAGCTCTGATGGGACTGTCATTCGTTTTGCGAGATATTTTCACGTAAACCAAAGTACTGGATCGAACTCTGACCTGATGATGGTTCTAGATGAAAAGTTTCAAAGTTACTATAACTCTCCTGAAATGTCTGAACCAAATCTCACGGCAAAACTTTGTGAGACTCTGGGAAAAAAAACCCCACAAATGTCAACTTCATGGTGCCACTACAGAAAATGTCAGGATCATCAAAGTCATTGTGATTCATCTTCTGAGCACCATGGATAATTTCATGGCGTTGCATTTGAGATATTCCAGTCTGAAGCGGTGGCCTGACTGTCTGACTGACTGACAGTGATGGAAAAAGCTCTCACATCTTTTTACTTGAAGAAGTATTTCACCTCTGGAAAAACGGCGCTTGCATAAAACTGGTCTGTCGATGCAGTAGAAAGACACACATATTTTTCAGAGCTTGTTTTGAAAATATTTTGGCCTTGAAATGGGAAGTGTAGTGACAGACTCTTGGTTTATACTTTATCCGCACTGCCCCACACACCCCTCACTCGATCCTAGAGTGATTTTAGATGGGTTAAAAAATACACAAAATAAAGAAAAATTACAACATATTACTAGACAGAAGTAGAGCTACTGAATTGCAAATAAAAAAAACAACAGAATTTATTTAACCATCTGCTCGTGTTAAAACTTAATTGCCTTAATTGATTGCAGGCACACCGCCGGAAATTATGTTTAGTGAGCTAAGATTGCAGCCGGGAACAGATGCATGGACACCTCCGCCTAAAGACACAAATCCTCGTCATTAAAACAAAAAAAAAAAAAGGTAGAGTCATAATCACCGGTGTGCTGCCTTCAGCATTATTCTTTTAGTAGAAGTAACTACCCTGGCGCTGTCTTTGTCTGTTCGTTTATCTAACAAACACTGTCGTTTACAAGAAGGCAGAAAGCAGAGGATGTCATCACAAATTCATGTTATGCTTCAGTCATTTGTCCTCACACTTTTTGTGAAACAACCACTGAAATGATGTCTTTTTGCCTCCGTGTTCAGAGGATGCTGGTGAATAACATGAAAGCGAAAATAATCAGACGTGGTATCTGGAAATCACAGCGCGTGTAAAAAGACATAACACTGTTCCAACTTCTACTCCGGCCAGGTCAGTACTTCGCAAGTATAATGATCATCGTTGGGATGTCAGTCATCGCCACAGTGATCGTCCTGCAGTATCATCACCACGATCCAAACGGAGGAAACATGCCGAAATGGGTGAGTCCGAGCTCGAGCTCTTCATCACAAACCCAAGAGCATAATCAGTTACGTCCATCATCCTGCAGATGGTTGATTGATTGCTTTAATTAATCTCTATTTCATTATTAGCATCACTCCTCTTCTCTGCCATCTTCAGTAACATTTCACCCATCTATCAGTGCTACCTACCTGTGCTCGTCTGCTTTCTCTTTTTATTCTCTGACTTCCTCGACTGTGACTCATCCGGCAGTGTCAGTCTGCCTGCGCGTGTTCATCAAATGCCTCGCCGCAGACTTCAACAGGAGTGCTTTTCAAAGCGCTCTGGATATGTGGGCGGAATCGATTTGACTCATTCTCTCTTCTTATTCCCTCGTCTTATTTTCCGTGCCTTCTGTTCGATGCTAAAAAATGCATCAGGCCTTTTTTCCAAAAGTTTTGTTGTAAATGTGAATATATCAAAAATGTTCAATTGGTTTGCGGAATGGCTGAAACTGCGGAATGGCTGAAACTGGAACATTTTCTTATTTCGTCAGCCAAGGAGGTGATGTTTGCACCTGTACCCTTCTGTTTAATGGTTGGTTTGTCAGCGTTATTACACGAAAACTACTCAACAGATTTCCACAGAACTTGGATTGAGGATGGTCACGGCCCAGAATAGCCCCCATTAACTTTCACCGTTCGCATTTGATTTATGTTTTGACTGCAGAAAAAAATTGACAGGTCTCCACTTATTGATACATGTACAATGAGCTCGATCGAATGGGAGTGCAGATGCTGTATTTATCAATACATCGCAAGGACGTTCTCTTGATGAATGGCCCGCTCAGACAGTCCGATGGCCAATTAACAGGCTAATTGATGTGGTTCAGATGAGCGCATCGAACCAGCGCGGTTCATAATTGCAGCCCGGACAAAAACAACATCAACAGCAGCGGCAACGGGGACTGTTACCTGGCCAGTAAACACTATCGGTGGGGGCTAATTGAGCAGTCATCTGGACATTAGCTTCTCATTAGATGCCAGACACCAATCTGGATGCTGTTGGGCCAGTATGCCCTTTCAGGGGACGTGTGGTCTTTTTCCGAGGGAGTTTTTTGTTTTCGTGGAAGTGGAGAAGAGAGAGGACAGAGAGAGCAGAGAGGAAGATAGAAAAGTAGAAAAGAACAAGGTTTAAATTTACTTGAAAGTAGATAATCATCTTTCTATCTTAACGCTGCAGTTTACTGAGAACATTATTACAAGCTTGTTGTAGTGACAAAACAGTGATATGATAGTCGATCTCAGTGATTCCACGGTTTAAATTTAATGCCGCCTTTGTAAGTATCCCCTCTGCTGGAAATACAGTTCGAGCTAAAAACCCTTTTTTGCCTCAGGCGCTCTAAGTGGGCCTCCCCGGTGAAGATCTCACACTTCTGCCTAAACAAGCTGCACTTGAAGCAGGATTCAAGGCTGAAAGCAGCACCAACGTCAGTCCACATCGAACGAGGCTATTCATCCAGCTTTTCACCTAAGTTGTACAATGATCAGGATGTGTGGGTGGTTTTCAGTGCCCACAGCTTTCAACATGTATATTTCCTTTTCTCTGCGTATATGTTTTTGTGCTTTGTTCTCGCTTCTATCAGTTTCTTGTACATGACTACAGGCAGGAAACAGAGAACAGCAGACATAAGCAGACCTGAAGTTTCATGGCTGTCACTGTGACGATCACATTTACTTACAGAGTGTAAAAGTTACAAAAAAAATATGAGGGAGGAATTCTTCACAAAATTTGATTTAAAAAAAAAACTGAAGTCTGACAGTGTTGGCTGCTAAGTATGTCACTTCCTGTCAAAAGAGAAAAGAGTACTGGGGCGCCACAGGAGCTCAGTTGGTACAGAGGCTGTGTCCTTACTGCAGCGACCCGGAGTTCAACTCTGACCTGTGGCTCTTTGCTGCACGACTTCCCTTTCTCTCTCTCAACCCTGTTCCCTGTCACGCTTCACCTGTCATGTCTAATAAAGCTATGACAAGGGCAGTAAGAAAAAAAATACTTGTTTCATATTCCTGTCAGCACTTCTATCTCCTAACTGAGATAATATACTGTGTGTATAAATGTGATATTTTGGTTGATTCATCTATTACATGATCTAACATCGCCGGGTTGGTGTTGCTTCTGGAACATCATAATGTGGCTCCAGGACCATCATTGAAACTGACCAATCACATTTTTGTAATGCCCTAGCTTTGCAACTTTATCCTTTGTAAAACGTTGGGAAAGCCAAACCATTTTCCTAAACCTAAATATTTTTGTTCCCTAAACAGCAAACAGAAAACTGAAAATAAGAGAAATTAATCAGTTAAGTTAGTGTGAAAATAGTGAGTCAACAGTATAACAATTTGTTCCAATCGGGATACGTATCCTGCTCTCCAAGGTGAGAGTCCTGTGCTCATCCCATGAAGCCACAACAGCTTGTTCAGAATACAGATTTTGTTGCATTTTTTGTAATAAGAAATGATCTCGGTGCAGCATTAAAGCTGCTGTGAGCATCATCATTTCAGCTAACCTTCTGTCTGTTTTGCTGTTATCAATCCCCTCCTACGTCTCCACGTCACCCACTTGCACGACTCCTTTCTTTTTATTTTGAGGCCGCTCTCTCTGCCTCTGTCTTTTCTTCTGGCGTGTTTGGTAGTATTATCTGTCACCGGGAGCGCTGGGATCGGTAGCTTTCACTGTTCCTGTGCTATTGATTGGAATTGAACTGAGCTCTGATTCTCTCTACAGGTGCAGCTCGTCCTGCTGCAGTGGGTCGCCTGGTTCCTGCGCATGAAGCGACCAGGAGAGAACGACGACCCGGAGCGGCCCCCGTGTGCCCCCCACTTGCGGCGCTGCTCCTCGGGTTCCCAGAGCGGCAGCATCCCGAACCCTCCGGACCCCACCCTCCATCCGCTGCACCCACAGAACTTGGCTCCTCTCCAGACGGGGCCCCTCCACGCGGGGCACCCTCACCTCCACGCCCAGTCCAGCGCCAACAACAACGGGAACCTTCTCTACATGGGCTTCCAGAGCATAGAGGACCCTTCGATGCTCTCAGAGGTCGTCCAGAGGAATAACATCTCCACGGGGCCTCCGAGAGTAGCAGGAAGCCCGCCTCCGCACCTGCCGTCTCAGTTCTGCAGCTCCCCTCCACCTCCGACCCCCAACATGGATACAGGCTGCCCCAGCACTGTCTCCAGCGGCGGGGGCTTTGGCGTTGGGCCTGGAGGGCTCGGAGGGTGCTCGTCCGCAGGGATAGGAGACCCACAGCTACAGGCCATCCTGGAGGAGGTGCGGTACATGGCGGACCGTTTCCGCGAGCAGGACGAGGCCGAGAGCGTGAGTGACCAGTGGAAATTCGCAGGCGCTGTGATCGACCGCCTGTGTCTGGTGGCGTTCAGCGTTTTCAACATCATATGCACCATCTCCATCCTCATGTCGGCCCCCAACTTTGTGGAGGCTATTTCAAAGGACTTCGTCTGAAGGCAAAGAGGAAAAAAGAGGAGGAGAAGCGTGAAGGAATGGATGAGGGGAATTAAATACAGGATGAAGGATGAAGTGGGCCTGGATCCAAGGAAATACAATTTCCAGCTGACTGTACGCTTTGTGATTTGTGATTGCGAGGAACTGGGAAATAGAAAAAAAAAAAAACAACGAATGGTTTTCTTTGCAATAGATTCTGTTTTGTAACTGAAATATAAGAAGAAAACAGATGAGGACGGGGGGTAACAGCGTGAACTTAGAATGAGATTAGGGTGAGCAGGGTGCTTTATCAGATCCTTGACAAGGTGAAATGGATTCTTCTCTGTCAAAGACTTTCCCCCAAAATTAGGAGAAAGGGAAAAAGAAAGAGAAGATTATCATTCAGAAGCAAACTCAAGTAGGAAAGCTCTTAAAGCAGGGGGGAGATTGAGAGAGTAAGAGGGGGAAAGAGACAGGCTTTAGAGGTGGACAGATAAATAAGACAGACACTAGGCTGTTTTATTTTCTCGAGGAGTATAGACAGTCCTTCACTCCCACATGTTGAGAAAAGACCGCATCATTTAAAGTGATGTGAGGAGGAGAGGGCGGGGAGTCGAGAAATAGACTTTTACAAGGACAGGCAACAGAGAGCGGTCGTGAAGGAACCAGACCACATCCCTCGTGACGTCGGCAGAGTGAGCGCCCCGACGCTCGGATATACAAAACTGGACTGAAGATCAGAAGATCGCTGCAGCGGAGAGGAACAGAGGAGGATCTCATCTATTATTCAATCACATCCAACTAATGACCGTCAAATAGAAAGACCTTAGATAATCCTTGAGACTAATAAGCTTTTAAAAGATGAAGTCCCCTCTCTGCTCGCAAACCACTTTAAATTTCCAAAGCCTTATCTGTTCGAGACGATTGGCAATCTGCAACAATCAGCAGAGATCAAAAAGCTCCCCAGCAGCGGGCACAGTGCGCAGCGCTTATCATGACCGCGGAACTAAATTAAACGGTCATCAGCGACAGCAGTGGCCGGTGGCTCCACCAGAGTGGAGGCTTAAACCAATAATAAGTCATGAGGTAGTTACCTAACTGCATCTGGCAGGTCCTAATAGGCCAACGGATCTCATTGGATTTTATATTAAAGATTTTAAAAACTGAAACGGGAGGTCAGGTCTTTTAAAAGAAGAGAGAGGCACAGAGAAGGGATGAGATCATTCAGATTACCGAAACTTATACGGAGAAGCAACATCCCATCAAATTTCTGTCGGATCCCTTCAGGGCTTAACAGCTTCATCATGAGCGATTTCACATCGATCTAAAATAAGTGATGGGATTTTAATGGAGATACATTCATGAATTTGGCTCCAGTTGCTAAAGTGGTGGTTTAAAAAGGTTTCAATTTTGAAGTACGACCTTCAGCCGGAGAGAAGCTTCAGGAAATTGGTGTCAAATTAAAAGAATATGTCTTGAATTACTTTGGTTTGAGAGGATTGAACTTTTTCCTCCAGACTCAGACAAACGTAAATGACTTTTTTGCGTCTCTGCTAGCAGTTTGAATGTAGGCTGAATGTAACGTTAGCCTAGCTTAGCTCATTTCATAGATGTCTGTGGGTTCACATGTTAAAATTCTCAGAGGATTGCTGTCTGAGCCGACCAAAGTACAACAATGAAATTTACAATCTCCTTCTTTTGTACTTACTATGACTGTTCAAAACTAGATAATGTGAAATGTAAGCACTATAGTGCCCTCAAGAACTCCCACAGTGGGATGTTAGCTAAATACGCTTTTGCAAACCTAAGTTCAAACTTTACATTTCTTTTGGTTAAATTTTCTGTCTCTCTTGTCACAATGCTGTGCTTATTCTCTGGTTAGGTTTAGGCACACAAACCACCTGGTTATGGTTAGGAAAACATCATTGTGCCCGACTTCCCCTGAAATATATCCTCATTTGTTGCCACACACACGGCTGGAAATTGTCCTGAGGTCTCCTTAAAAACACCTGTCTTTTTCTCCACAAAAACAGCTAGGAATTGTCCCAAGCTCTGCTTAAAAGCACTTGCTTTTGTCTTCTCAAACACGGCTGGAAATTGTCCATAGGTTCCCTTAAAAACACTCGGTTTGGTCGCCACAAACACAGCCTGAGATGGCCTGACCTCCCCTCAAATGTATCCAGTTCTGGTCACCACAGACACGACTGGAAGCTCCCAGTGGTCTCCATAAAAACACCTGGTTTTGTTGCCACAAACGCGGCTGGAAATTGTCCCCAGGGCTCCTAGAAATATCTAGTGATGTCACACTTACAAATGTTGAAACAGCGTGCACTTTCGTCAAAAATATCCAGTAGATCCGCACTTACAAATCCGAACTAATGAACTATGGTCAACCGCAGCCCAACTGATTAACTCCACCGCCGTCCGATGTCAAAGGTCAGGTTATAAACACGTGATGTGACCATGATACAGCACCAGTGTTTCCCACAGAATCAGACTTTAATTGTGGCGGTGGCTGTCCAGCTGGGTGCTATAGAGCATGCGCACATCGAGACTTCCGCCGACCGAGTCAGCTAACTTCTGGTTTAGCACCGAGCTAACTCGGATGAGGATAAAATAATTTAATCGGGCGGCTCTTCTTGACTCTCCATTGTATTGGAGCGAATTGCTCAGATTCTGACAGTAAAACGAGTCATTTCGTGGGGGTTGTGAGGCTTTTATTACCATTTTACAGATGCGTCTTTCACAATGTTAGCTTTTTGGAAAAAGTCCCCAGTGCATCACATGACGATGTCATTACACGGCTTGGCCACGACAGAAAATGGCTTCAAGGCCCGGCGCTCTTTGTGGGGGCTTGATCTCGACAATGAGGCCAGCCATCTTCTGTGCAGAGGAAGTTACAGTCAAGCCAAATGCATTTAGATAGTCCTCCTCCTCTTCTTCGTTGGTTTTACCGGCGGATAAAAAACCACACGGCCATCCACTGTATCAGAGTATATAACATCCTGCTATTCACTGACGGGTGCGCTGTCTTGAGTGAGCGAGAACGGGACGTGCAGCTCCAAAAATAGAAAAATCAATATGTGGCAGCCAATGTTGATATTGAGGCGGACCGCCACAAATAAATGAATGTGTGGGAAACACTGCAGCACGTTTCGTACAAATGTATGCCACGTACAAACTTCGACATATCTGTGTTTTGCAGAAACATTAACTGCTGACATATCCTCACGACGGGGCTGGTGAAAATTACCTTTTCATGACACTAAACCTGTCTGCGATGATGATTCATGCGCGTCTCGAACCTCAATTTACGGCTCACTATAGAGTAAACGATCGAGGGTCTATTATAAGGGGAATAATGAAAGAGTTAATGAGCGAGTGATTCTGGACACGACCCAAGATTATAAGAGACGGATGAGTCATTCAAAATAGCTAGAAGCAACACAGTCAGTGTACCTTTAACGGCTCAGTTCAGCGCCGATAATTGCTGAGTCTCCCGATGGTTCACTGCTTCCGAGATGTTGTCACTTTCTCCTCGGTGCTGGTTTCCATGTGGATGCAGCTCTGACGCACAGCCACTGGTAATAAATATAGCAATGTCAGGAAAAACAGTTCCAACTGTAGGGATTTTCTCTATTTGTTAAAAATGGTAGTCGTATAAATATTGTTTATTGTGTCATCGTTCTTTTTGTCAGAAAATAACCCAACTGGTGAAAACTAGGGAAGCACCATATTGGATTTGTGCTGATACGCTGACATTTTTCAACTTTTGGCCTATTGCAGATGGCGACATATTCACATATTCTCTCCTGAAGTGAAGATAATATATTGTTATGTCTAGACTTATTGTGATGGCCCACTGACAGATGCAGACATACAATGCTTTTCAAATGTGCTCATTTTGGGCAGTGCTGTTATCAGCGCACACTCTCCCACAGGCCTGTTCAACAGGGCCAGATTTGAAAACAAGTGCCAAGGAGTCAGACTTTTACATTCCCTATCTCTGACCTGTGAAACCTCATTGGAACGTCTTTAAATGATGCACTTTTTATTTATTTTATTTTATTTTATTTCTTTGTTTATTAGTTTTCAATATTGAAAAGTAAACATAGATACAAAAGTACCAAAATCTTAGAAGCAGGTTTTCGTTTGATTCTCGCCGGAGGTGGCGAAAGCTCAACACTCAAGTAGAAGTACAGAAACTGATCCATCGTCATTTTGATATAAGTCACACTTTAAACTTAAAGGGAGAATCAGTAGGATTCATCCGAGCTGTTTGTAAACACAACAGAAAGATAGCTGATCACTGAGTCTAATTCCCAGGGCGTCAAATACCAACATGTTGCGTGTTAAAGTGCCCCGAGCAGCAATAAATTGAGAAAATAAGAAAATCCGGATCCGAGACACCGAGACCTTTTCTCACCATTCGAGTCTCAATCTCTGTTATTTTTTTTAACGTCTTGTTTCGTCTTGTTACATCTGCTGTGCGACGTGCACTGATAAATCAGTGAAAGTAGGAATAATCAATTATTCCCCTCAAATGCATTTAAACTAAAGCGACATGCCTTTTGTGATGTAAGGAGTCGAAAGTAGTGATGTTTGTGTTTGAAATGTAGGGAGTAAAAGTAAAGTGTTGTCAGAAAAATAAACACTCCTGTGAAGATTGCTGGAAAATCAACTTAGGTACTGAAACAAAGTATTTGTACCTCGCCTGGGTTAAAACTCTTCAATGGACTTAAGAGTATTTTTGTGCTTAGCGACAGATCCAGCTAATGAACGGGCGAATGGCTCCTCTAGCAGAATGATTAAAGGGCCCCCGGGCTGCCAGCTGAATGGGTCCGCTCTACCAGGTGAGCGACCATATTTCATTTTTTTAGAGCCTTTATCAGCCGATACCAATGTCACGCATCCCTGGCGAGAACAGATGTTTTTGTATTAAACCCCGGATAAAATGTGTTTCCCCTGCGCCCGAGCCGCTGACACCTGTGACTGAGCAATCTAAACTACGCTCATTACTCAACCGTACATTCGAGTGTAAGCGAGGTTTGCCCGACTGTGGAAGGAGAGATTCCTCTAAAAAACCATGCAGCCCTTTAAAGGATAAGGCGCCGAGTTGCTCTGTTTTTTTATTGTCAACAAATCCCATGAAAAAAAAAACTGTCGCTCAGTATTTTACCTCACAGCCCGAAACAGCCTGCTGTGCGCTGCAGTTTTTAGCAGACGGGAGTAAACAGAGCATTTGTTGTGACTATTTTCGGCTGCAGATTAATACACATTCGCTGCTATAGCGAGTGAATACCGCAGCAACGGACTGAATAAACCACAGCGCAAGTGTATTATAACGATGAAGGAATATTTCAATGAGCGCGTCAGCGTGTGGCTCATTTATCTGCTTGATGGTTTATGAAAAGCAGCGGAGATCTATGGCGCACAGGAACAAGCTTCGTCAGGCTACGAAGGCAGTTTGTGAGTGAGATAAATGTTTTTTTGTTGACAGTAAGAAAAATAGAGTGTCGGCCGCTTTTGTCCTTTAAGGAATCTATCCATCTGTTGGACAAATACGTTTACATTCCTGACCGACACTGTCTCTACCGACGACACGCATCCTCTCACTGTGACGGCTGTGCAAAGACTTTATCTCTGTACCTCTCTCTTCATCTTCTGTCTCCTCTCTCTTCCTCTCTCTAAAGAAGTCAAGTCTCCCGGCAGGCAGGAAAGTAAACTTCCTGCCGGTGGGGGTTTGTTTTGTTTTTTTATTTTTTTTTTTTGCAGAAGGATGTCCTCCTTCAGAACGCACCGACAACTGAGAAAACACTTCACGTCTGTACAGAGCATTTTCTCATCTTGAAAAATAAAGGATTCTCTCATTTTTTTTCTACCACCTTTGGTCTGCTTCCTATCTCTCTCTCTCGTGTCGACAGTGGCTGGCCCGACACCCAAAAAAGAAGAGAAAAATGACAGAGCGAGGGGATGAGGGGATAAGGGGGAGGAGAGAAAGTGCTGACGCGCCGGGAGAGCCGGACAGGGCCTTAATTGATCACTCGTTCAGAAAGGGAGAGGAGAGGGAGGGATGGAGGGGAGGAAAGAGGAGGGGAGGGTTAATGGAGGAAGGAGGGGGGGTGCACTGGGTAATTCATCGGATTTATGAGGGACAGAGGCAGGGGAGATGGGCGCTCAGACGAGCATAACTCAGTCACAGGCATCAGATGAAAGGCCACTGCAGTAAATCACACCACGAGGGAAAATACGCCGTACCGCAGAAATAAACAGAAATTAGAGACATATTTTCATGCAAGCTAATGTGCGATTGGTGTGTAAAACCTCACTGTGTCACTCAGTCAGTGTGTCAGACTGAGTAAGGAGTCCGGGGTGTATTTATAGTCGTGTTCGGGCCCTTATTCAGCCCCGGTCGAGGCTCCCCGTTCGACGGGGGCTAACTCTTCTCTCCCTCTGATGTTGAAAAATGTGCAGCGCTAGCAATCTAGCAGCACTTAGATTTACTGTGCTCGCTCAGATGGAATAAAAGAAGGCCAAGAACGAGGACTCTCTGTGTGTGTGTGTGGGGGTGTGTGTGTGTGGCTGAAGATGAGCCTGTGTGTGTATGCATCGAATCAATCAGTTGTTGTTGTTTGTTTTCTCTCTCTCAGGCCGCAGATATTTTACCAGACTGGTAATTCAGCTGAACCTCACTGGAGGCACATTAGACCTCATACGTCTCTGTGAGTGTTTAAATGGGGTGGTTAAAAAAAAAAGAAGAAAAAAAAGATGCAATCGTTGCAAAGCATACAAATGAACCAAAGAAAAGCCTGCGGGAGTCAGAGATATAACATCAACATACTAACTATGTGCATGTTGAAACGCACCTCCACCCGTGTGCATGCACACCTGTTCTCTCCTCGGGTCCCAGCGCGCTCTGCTGCATGAGCGCATCCCAACATCTTGCGGCTGAGGCCGATCAATGCCTTTTAATTACCAAGGGCCCAAAGCGCTGGTCGATACAGCTGACGAGAAGCAGAGAGAGGAAGAGGGAGAGAGAGAGAGAGGGGAAGGGAGGCCGAGATGCTCCGGACGGTGATTGATGCTCGCTCCTCCCGGCGAGCCTACCTACAGATGTGTCGTTAGGCTTGATTAATCCTGCCAAGCCACATTCACTCACTTTACAGACCGCTGTTTAACCAGCCCGGGCCGCCGTGGTCACGGGGTTAAGTGGACACCAGGTGTCCGCCCCGAGGAACAAGGGCCTCCTCACACATAAGTCAGGGGAGACTAGCTGCTCTCTGTGGCGCTGCAGGCTGTCTGACTGCTGTACTCCGTGGATTCATTCACATTTCTTACTTGACCGGTGGGAGATATTATGACCAAACGCATTCAACAGGTCAAGGTAAGCTTCAAATAACTCCGACTTCAAATTTCGGCTCGGGGACCCTTTATGAGCATTTGGGCAAAGGAACGTTACTCATTTTCCGAGCCGAGGAAATCGATGGAGTTTTATCTCTGTCACTTACACAGTGAATAATGAACTGAGACTCATCTGCTCATTGATTTATTTTAAAGAGGCACTCAAGCGATCTAATATTTCATGTAAATTGAGGGACTAACAAAACAATGACTGGTCAAAACATGGACGAAGTCCTCGTGACGTCACCCACAGGTTTCTGAAAAGTCTCTGTGAAGCTCAGTTTGGTGTCTGCGGCCTCTTGGCCTCCTCCTGACCCCGCCTCATCCCCGGATAATTCAAAACTAGGCAAAGAGGTGGATCGTTGGTGGAGCTGAGGCTGGCCGACAGCTAGCTGACACTCAAACTGACACCCCTTTAATTATGCATTCATTAAAGCTGGGGTGCTCAAACTTTTTACCCAAAGGTCTGCATCTGATTTTTATTGAAGGTCAGGGGTCTGGAACGACCGGCAATAATAAATTAAATATGGTTGAGTTTGCTGACAACAATTCGATGTTTTTTATAGCATTTTTAAAAACTTCTCCATGTAGAAATGAATGGTATGTTGTCATTATATTAAATATATTTAATATAAGTGCTGCTGTGACAGAATAAGAAAGTGAAATAACAGATTAAATTACCTACCGAGGTTAAATCCAAACCTCCAATTATTAAAATTTCATCGAAATCTCTCCAACCCCAAGCTGAGACATCGTCTGTTTCTTAAATAAACCCTCCACGGATTGATTAAGGAACACGTACAAATTCTGTGTGTCTGGCACCTATTTCTTCTTCATTATTACAAATCCCAGAACATAGACACATGCAAAGATTTTCCATTTTACAAAGTTATCTGATGGACAAAAGCTGTCACCTACCTCACTGTGAAGTCCGTCCTCGGTGTGTTTGCGCGCTGGAGGCTTCAGGTTTCCACATCACAGTTGTGTGTGCTGAATACTGGACCAGGATCTGCTTCAAGATGATTTCAGAGATGCTCATAGGTCCGCCTCTCAAAGATCGACTGTGTAGTTTTGGAGAAGAAATTAAAACTCAGAGTTAATAATACAGACTCATAAATATTAACTTTTTCCACAACTGAGTAAACAAGCTGTTCTCAGAGGAAAATAAGGTCCCCAGAACACTGTTTGGAGCTAGAAAGGTGGCGGGGTCCGCCACATATAAACAGAGTTAAACGGTATGAGATTGTGTCGTCCTTTAAAACAAAGAGTCAGTCAACGAAGATCTGTCTCTTACGATTAAACCGTCTTCTCCAAGGCTACGTGGTGCTCCTTTAAAATCAGATTCAGTGAGCAGAGAGCCGTACACTTTCAGCAATGAATGTGAAAACAGCCTCTCTCTACATTCAGATCATCAAGAAATAAAACATATTATTTAACGGACGGGGGCTTGAAGACCTCCAGAAACTTCCTCCGGAGCCACAGAGGGTGTTAACAGCTGCCGTGCAAGGTGCCGACCAGCACATCAGGAGCAGTTTTGGGGTTCAGTATCTTGCTCAAGGACACTTCGACATGCAGACCGGGGGAAATCAAACCAGCGACCTTCCGATAACAAGATGCTGGCTCTGCCCCTGAGCCACAGCCGCCCCTCAGTTTTTTTTTAGGCTGAGCAGAACTCTACATGTTGCGAACACTAAACCTCATGTGTAAAATTGGTGGAGTGGCCCTCAGAATCAGGATACGCGTTTATGAATGTCACGGCTGGGTTGTTAACGGCCTGATGCGATGCTGGTGAGGTTGGATTTATGGTGCAGTCTCTTATCAGACAGTATTTTAGACGTTTCCTCGGCGAAAGTGAATCACATCGAATATCTTTAACCTAATAACTAAAACATGAGAGAGAGGAGATGTGATTCAGTGCTAGGCCAGAAATTAAAACTCCCTTTTTAAAGTAAAACGTCTAAATCTCGAGGCGTACAACTGCAGTCGTCGGGGCACGTTTGCATCTCGCGCGGTGAACCCGTCTTCGGCGGCCCCTCTCAGGAGAATGTTGCAATTCGGTGCAACTCTAATGGGTTTACTGAAGTGAGGCAAAACAAACAGGGATAATCCAGGACTCCTGTGCGTGAAGGGTGTTAAGAGTCTTGAATTAAACCCCGTTAGGCCTTTTAATTATACACATTACATAATTATACAAGTTTGTTTGTTACGTAACGTTATTTGAGATTCCAGATCCGTCTCTCTATTCGGAGACGCAGACAAGGGACAGACGCACACACACACACACAGAAAAACCAATTTGCCCGGCGAGATGGATAAACACACACGATGAAAAAAGACTAAACCCAACAGCTAAAGGCGACGACAGCTGCCTCTGTTGTGAGACTGAGAATGGCATGTTGGAGAGACTCCCGCGCTGTTCTCACCGACGACGTCTCGACACAAGTGGATGTTAAGAGGACGTCTTCTCCCTCAGGTGTGACTGCGCTTTAAGAGCCACCGAGGACATTAGTCTAAGCTGACAGTTAAAATCAGTCGAGTGTTCACTTTCGCCTCGCCTCCTGCTGCGTGTGCTCAAAAAAGGCGTTCAACCAGTGGGCTCTTTACCCATCTTACAGCAGCTTTATACTTTATTTTTCATTTTACGACAAATCCGAAGTTGATCCTTGGGGTCAGAAGAAGAGGTTGTGGTTGCTGAATGACTAGCACTGGCTGCTAATCACTCAGCAGCCACAGCTGATGAGATAATGAGTTTGAATTCCACCTTTCCCTCCGAGTGGGACGTGAGGAAGAATGGGAAAGTGAGGGCAGGTGGTGAGAACCCGGGTGGCGGCCTGCAGTCAGCATATAGCGCCCGCGTGAGACGGCTATAATGAGATGAGGATTTTCACCTCAGCAGTGCCAAAGCACACAACATTTTATGGGCTTGGTTCCACGGGGTGCATTAAGGAGCCCTGCATTTTTTGTTTTTTTTTCAGTTCTGAATAATGATCCACCTCAGTCCCGCCGCTGCTGCCTCCTCGCCGGCTGCAGCCGCTCCTGTTGAGCACGGCGAACGGCATAAAGATCCGCGCAGCATGTGGCCATCAAAATGTCAGCGTGGCCGTTGCTCTGCCAGAATAATGTGCCTCTGGACCCTTTTTTATTAGCAGCCGTGCTCCGTGCAGTGGGACCCGTTATGTACTGTACAGCACTGCAGTCCTGGGGCTGTCTTCAGGCAGGAAATGTGCATTTTTAAAAAAAAAAATAGAGTGGACTGTAAACTATGTCGACACTTAAGAAAAGCCAGGCTGCTCATATATGAGATATCTGCTATTGAATGAAGCAGTCTTTTTCTTTGGTCTGAGCTGACATTTGTGAAATGGGGAAAAAAAAAAACTTGTGACATTGTGCTTTTCTATTCATCTTAAACCTCTTTAAGCGACTGAAATGGGGATGAGGGACGCTGAAATGTTTCCTGCCAGCAAACTGTCACATCTGTTCCTCGTCACGATGGGCCCTCCCTCACTTTCCATCCAGCGGGGCTGAAACGCTGCAGTCAGAAGTGTCGAGAAAGAACAAAACATCGCTGTCAAGTCCATTTCGGCCCCTCAGCTCAGTCATTCTGTGCCAGACGGTTTTGGCCCTGAACTTATTATTTACCACCGGCGATGGAATATGAGCTGCATTTGCATAAATTCCTCCCACACATGCACACAGACTGCGGGACTCATCTCCCCCAATGCAAGGCGGCAAAAAGCAAACCCTGAGATCGAACGGAGCGCACGGGTGGGAGCTCACGTGCACCACCTTGCTTGGCAGCTCGCAAAAGAAACATTTATCAAAGTGACTGCTGTAACATTTTGACAAATTCAAATATAAAAGGACGTTAAAAGCTTGTTAGGAACACTCGCCTTTCCCCTTTGAGAACTTAATTGGTCCCAGATGAGCACTGCTGTTGCTTTATCACTTTATGTCTTTATAGGAGGACAGTCTTGACATTGTCCAGGTCCCTCTGGAAAGGAAGAAAATCCATACATTAATAAACACAACCCGAGTCCCATTTAACAGCTGGTGTAAACGCCCCCTGCAAGCTAATTCAAATTACCGCCAACATAAAGAAAATGAATCTCAGCTTCATTTTATGTCCTGAGAGAGTGATTTAAGTCAGACCAACAGCATTTTCCCCCATAATATATATCTTTATTTAAAATATTTTCAATTTATTACTCCAAACAACATTTTCAAACATCAAAATTCTTTTTTTTCTTATTATTTTTCAACCTAATCGCTGGGATAAATGTTAGCCGAGCACATTTCTGCAAAACCACAAATTAGTTGGGACCAAACGTTCCTTTATGTTGAAACTTAGCATTTTTTGTCATTGTGCGTGACACTGTGCTCATGCTTTGGTTAGGTTTACACATAGAAACCACTTGGTTAGGGTTAGGAGAAAATCATAGTTTGGCATTTCTGTCACCACAAACACAGACGGAGAGCTTCCAGCTTCCCGTGAGAAACATCTGGCTTTGGTTTCTACAAAAACATGGATGGTTTGACACCACAAAAAATGGATGGAGATGGTTTTACTTGCCGTGAAAAACAGACGGTTTTTTTTGGTCTCCACAAGAACGGCTGGAAATGTCCTCTGGTGTCCTGGTGTTGTCACTTCAAAAGCGGCTGGAAATACCCAGCTTGCAATGTACAACTTGTTGGCTTGTGATCGCACCACCACCATCCCCCTCCACCTCCTGACGGGAGAGGGTACAGTAACAACGTGATATGCCGCGCTTGCTACAAATGACAACCTTGAACGCATCTGTGGTTTGCAGAAATATCACTATAACCTGGCGACTGGGTCAGAGTAAATAAATTCAAACAGACGGCAGTTTTTTCCCAATATATAACTTTATTTAAAATATTGTTACAATTTATTACTCTACACAACATTTTCAAACCTTTTTTTTCCTTTTTCTTATATTGGTTAGTAAACCTTCATGTGTGTGTTTCTTTTTTTTTTTTAAGATATAAAACTCTCCATTTTGTGGCGTAGTTTTGCATCAGGTGTTAATTGATGTCTCTCTTTTTAACAGCTTATTTCATCGTGTAGTTCGCTATTCCTCCAGACAGCCGTTTGCCCACGCACAAAAGTAATGATCAACGGTGGCTCTAGCGCTGTACACTGTCATTTCCCCAATCTTTATAATTTCTGTTTAAATAAATAAAAGTTTTTTTTTGAGTTGGAGAAACAAGAGTGCATTTTGTCCAAGAGATATTCTCTTTTTCTTTTTAAAACAATTATTTACAGGTTATGCTGAAGACAGACAAACAAGGCTTAGGCTTCTAATTAATGTCACACTGACTACTTGCTGTGGGAAAAGCCCCGTGTTTCAAAGCAAAGACGGAAATTAAGTACACAAAGGCTAACACTTTTTTTTTTTTTCTTAAAACAAACACTTACATCCGCCCCTCACGTTAATAATAATGGGTAGGACATGTCAGCTGAAATGGGAAAGCCGGCAGCTAATGCCCTCCGAGCCAGATACGTGTCCCGAGGTCGACGAAGTCTACACAGAAGCGCTGAAGATGAGACAAACGTTGCGGCTCTTGACTGAACCGACAGTGTCAAAGGAAGGAGACTGACTGCGCTGCCTCTGAACACTGGTCTCCGAGCTAACAGACGAGATCTGACGCATCTGCCACCCAGTGATGTTATGGAAATCAGTGCTGGTTTGGCACGAGGTTCAGAAAAACTGATGCGTTACTATGGCAACAGCATCGTTTCAACACAAACTTTCTGTGCCTTCCACACACGTTCCACTTTTATATACTTCACCCACACCATGTTTGCTGTACTATCCAACATTCGTAGTATCTATTTAGTCCTGACGGAGATTCAATCCTCTTTTTGTAAATAATCGTTTACCTACAGGCAAAGACTGTCCAGCATCTCAAACACAAACACAGGTGGCCCACAGCACAGCGCACACTGACGGACAAACACCGGCCGACCTTAGAACGACGTGCATCTTAACATTCCTGCCATCTCTCTGCTTTCACCCGAACACTGTTACTGTGACATTCAACTCACTGATGGCGAAAAAACGGACAACGAAACGACAGGATTCACACCTGCCTGCGACCGAGACCGACATGGCACCTGGCTCAGACGAACCGAAAGCATCAAAATATTTTTTTTTAAAAACAGTAGCTTTTCTAAAAGCCTATTCACAGCAGCATGAGCCAAGGGGACAGAGAACAAACATCAAACAGTAAAAAACACTGCTTTGAATACATTATTGGGAGGAGTGAGTCAGTTGGCTGACAGGAATAAAAGGAACAGAGGCTGCACTGAGCGTGTGGAGCCAACGTGGTGCTGCCACGGCAACCACATCCCCCAGCGATGATGGGGAGGACCAACCTGGAGAACGAGAGCAGAGGACAGAAAAGCCAACGCGCACAAATCACACCACCTCTGTCTGCCTCTCCCTCTGCATCTTTAAAACGAAGAAGGAGAAAAAAAAAAGAAACATCATGGTTGAACAGCTCCAATTCTAATGTCATCCATCTTTGAATTGGCTATTACTTTGGCTGTCAAAATGACCATCCAGCAATCTGCAGTCTCTCTCTCAATTCAGCTACCAATGATGTGTGTGTGTGTGTGTGTGTGTGTGTGTAAAACACACGACATGCTACTACAGTATGGCATGTATTGCTATAGACTGTTGTGTAACAGAGGCAACAGCTGGATGACAAGAGCAAAAATATCTTGCGATGTTCCACTAAATGATAATCAGAGTAGCAGGGAGAAAGAGCCGTGTGTGTCTGTGTGTGTATATGTGGGTGTGTGTGTTGTGCTGAAAAAGCGTGCGAGGAGCTGTGAATGTTAGCTAGACAATAGGAGACGCCTCCCATTTGTCTCCATCTGCCCGGCATCTCAGCTGTCTTCTAGATACAAAAAGCCCATCTTCATTTGCCGGCTCTCACACCGACAGCTCATCAGACACGTCCAATCACAGCCTAAAAGCTTATCAGCAATGTCATTGATAAACACAGAGGACACACACACACACACAACACACACACACACACTCACAAAAGCGTGCTCCAAGGTAACTGACTAGAAAGCAAATTTAGCAGTTTATTGAACCACAAAAGCTCAACTGTAAAATAAAAGGAATCCTTTTTTAACAAACTGAAACTTGAACTTGTGCTCTCAAAGTCAGTGTGAATAAAAGATAAACCCAAAATCACTCTCGGTTTCAGTTTGTCAGGTTTTTTTGGTCGCTTGCCAGAAGGCGAGTGAAGCGCATGAATGAACCGGCCCGGGATGAAACTATTAGCCCTTAGTGGGATAAACATAACTCATTCAACGCATTCGGGCGAAATCAATACATTTCCACACAAAGCATTTCTTTTGTCCAAACGTAAACGTGCTTTTCTACACAAATCAAAGTGAGACACAGTGTTTTTAACTGGACATCTACGGAGAGAAAAAGGAAAAACATGTTATCGTTTTTTATGTGACAAGAACTGAAATGCTGCTCTAAAACACAAATAATTATCGGTGTCATATGTCAGTTGTAACTGTCATACATGTCATACACACACACACACACAACGAATACTGCACTCATTTAGATCAGTAAGAGGCGGACAGCTGCCTGCATTGCTTTGTATGCTGATGGTTGCAGACGCGCAACTTAATGCACCATCTACTCTCTGTACAACACACAAACCCACGCGCACACACACACGCCACCTGTCCTCCTGATGTGGTTAATGCACAAACTGCAGTGGAGTGATACTTTTGGGTGAGTTTCAGAGCCCGAGGGATCACTCTTTAAGAGGCTCTGAGAAGATTTCTATTCCTGCTCAAACCCTACGACTGAATCTTTCTTACGCTCTGCTGCTCTCTGCTGCCTGCTCAGAAAACTGCAGCTGAACAGACTCCCCCCCTGTCCTGTCTGTCCTTTGTTTTCACAACCGGTCGGACAGATTCCCCACCAAGACATCCGCACTTTTGGCCCTTCAACCTTTTGTTCGAAACACCATCCCCGCACAGAGCTGGGAATGAGAAAGCCTCGTCAAAGCTCTGCAAAATCACAGTAAAAACACTTGCGAGGGGGATAAACATACACATGTACCCACATACACACATTCGAATGGCAGCCAGCCAACAGATGTCGGTCTCAAGTTGCGTGGGTTGGACCAGAAGACGAGGTGAGAAATGGGGATTAGTCAGAGCAGCTTGAACGTAATTCAGTTAGTGTTTCGTCGTGTTAGATCCAGAAACCAATTATTATAGCTCTTATATTAATCTATATTTTATCAGAAGTAAGATTGTTAAACATACAACATTATAATGAACACGTCGCCTCACATCTGTTTGCAGTTAGTAACATTTCTGTCGCCTGTGTCTTCAGACAGAGACAGTACACCTCTGCCCTCACAGATAGAAAACATAATTTTTGTGTTAATGTCCATCATCAGTGTAAAGCATGATTATGCTTTCTTTCTTCATCACTAACTGTTAAAGAAGTGAAAAACCCTCCCTTCTCCATCGGCTCAGTTCAGCAGACGGGGGCCATGCTGAAGGCTTTCGGACCGGGTTGGTCGTGTTGGAGAGCTGACCGTCACGTCGGCTCCAACGATTCATCGAGGTGCTCCCCTCGGCACTGTCGGACCCTGACCAGTCACGCGCTGCATGTGTGTGTTACGTCTCGACCGGTTGGCGAGACTCTGCTCGTGTCCTGCCCCACATCACAGGGCGGATGCATGGAGGATAACAACAGAAACGCTATGGAGATCTAGTAAATGACATGAAAGTTGGCTTTTGTTTATTCTCCTTCATTGCTCCTCTTGCTGTGTGTATCCCTGGGGTCGGTTAAGTGTGACTAGTCCAATTTCGCAAATAGGTCACTTCCAGTTTGTTTTTTCGGGGCATGGATCCCCTCAGTCTGTCGCTCAGTCCTGTGTTTGTCGATGGGCGCTCTCTGGGGTGGTTGTGAAGATGCAAGTGGACCAGTTCTAGTTAGGGTTGATGACAAATGGTTTTTTAGGACGTTGCAATCTCCCCCCCTAGGTGGCGCCATCCCTTCTGCTGCGTCTCCAGTGGAGGCAGATACTCTGGAACACAGAGAGACGGTTCAGGAAACAAGTCTGAATGATCGGCTTTTTTATTTTCCCGCATGTCATGTGACTTACAAAAATGCTGCCACAACACAACACAGATCAGTCTGTCTCAGCGACAGTGTCACTAAGAAACTTCCCTGCGTTGATTCTGTGCTTCAGTGAATGATTATGATCCCCTGTGGCTCCGACCATCTGAGCCTCTCATCAGGTGTCTCTGTTCCCTGAAGCTTCCTCCCTCATCCTCATGCCTTGCAGTTGCTAGTCCACATACTTGTTACTGGCCTCGTGCTGTCTCACATGGGACAAATAGTTTCAACTTCCCCTTGTGTGTGCCTTTTGGAGATGGCTCTGATAACGGGTCACATGTCTTTACATGCATCAACTCTCTTTTGTCTATATCTGGCCCGCAGCCCAAGATAATGCACGTGGGCCATGAAAGGTAATTTACCAGAAAACCCTATAAAGACATTAATTGTCAGTTCTTTATTTAAGTTCGAAATTATCGTGAAATGTATGATTACACATTTACATTAAAAAAGCAAATATCCACCCTCTGGACATGCAGACTGAGCCCTTTTGGACTTCAGCGGCACGCACTGTGCCGTGTTCACTGTCATCACGTCAAGTCTCTGACAGTGTGAGACTGCGAGGATAAGAAAAGCTGACGGACGAGCCAATAAAATGCAATAATAAAATGCGTTTTATTTACCTCTATAGCCCGTACATCTACATATGTCTGCATTTTGATGTAGGGGAATATTATTTCTGGACTTCATGCTTGCAGAAGCATTTAAACAAAGTTATTGTTCTGAACGCTCATATTAAGTTCTTTAACGTCATGTCCATATTGGAATGAATTGTGGGTATTTAATTCAGTTAATTGAGCAAAGTCCGGTGAAGTCTGCACCCCAAGCGGACTCCCCGGAAGTCTGAAGAAGGTTTGCTTGAGGGCCCTTGTGGACAGAAAGTAATCTGGGTTTGAACATTCTTGAGCATTTGCAAACTCCCCGCGAACACGCCTGCAAAGTCTGCAAGAGTGGGGAAGTCCAGGCATTTGGATGTGACCTTTGACCAGGAAACGGACTTCAACACAACATCGAATTTAGTGTAAAGACGAGTTCATCCATTTGCACGACGTTGCCTATGTCCCACGTTCACATTGAATGTTCTGTTTATGAAATCGAATGAAATTTGGTAACTACTGCATTTAAGTCTAGTATGTTCATCAGAGTTGTGATTAAAAGTTTGGGGAGGCCACAGAAGATCTTTTTCTGAAGTCTGGGAATCGTTTCTCGATACGTCTTTTCACAGCAATCTGACGGCACTGGAAGAGAATTTCTCTCTCCTTACTTAGCTTTGTTTGTGGACTATTTACCAGAGCTTTTGCAGCTTTTTTTTGTAAACGCCCCTTTATTTTGTTCAGCTTATATGTCATAGGAGCTGCACAGAAGAGAAAATAAAACACTGAAAGCGTATCTGGATGCGCCTTTTTAGGGAAGTGTAATTTAATGTCACTAAACTGAAGCTACTCAGGCATATTTTTACCTTTAACACACAGAAATAAAAGCAGGAAGCAAACCCCAAGTCCTCTCCCTGCTCTTGCCCTTTCCGTTTTTGGCAGATAAAGGAAGTTCTGCATAATTCATGTTGCTTGATGGGTGTTGTCATTCAAAGCACCTCTCAGTACCACATCTGAATACATATACCTTCATGATTCGCCCCAGATAAAATCTAGCCTCTTACCCTTCCGTACCGGTGCCTTTGTTGTGTTGTGCTTTGTGTGTCTCAAACAATATTATCGCTCTGTATTTAGGACAAAACAGAGTATGTCAAAACATGCTCGCTGCTCACCATTGTTGCTGCAGTTTTTGTTGTCTTTGTCAGATGCCTCTTCCTCAACCTGACACCAGGAAAAATACATATAAAATGAATCATATCATATAAAACAACAGCATGAAGAAAACGTGTTAGTGGCGCATTGTATTTGTCAAGAGACTTGCAATGATAAGCTAAGTTTAGAATTTCAAACTTGGCACGGAATCATGTGCTTCCCAGAAAGAAAGAGGAAGGGAGTGGTCCTTACCTGTTTCCTCCACTTCAGCTCACAAAAGACCCGCTCAAAGCACTCATGCATGTAGTTAAACTGGGAGGAAAAGGGAACAGGATTGTAATTCAGCCTTCTGCCTGCAAGTTTTCATGAGTTGTCTTTCCTTCGTCTTACTACTGATTTGATTACATGTAAAGGAAAGTGTGTTGACTATCAAATCAAATCTAAAGTGTTCGTGTAATCTTACGGCCACTCAAAGTCCAATCAAGTGAATAAATAAAGACAATAAAACAGCAGTGGAGGTGTGTGAACACTCACGTATGGAGTGAAGATCTTGACCCAGCGAGGTTTCTTCTCTCCTCTGGCGTACTCAAAGCAGAAGGCCATCCCCTCCTCATCAGTGTCCCAGCGCTGCATCTCCGCCCACTCAAAAGCTATCACCTGGTTCTGAAGAAGACAGAGTTCACAGGAGGTGAGTGCCGTAAATATCAGGCCGAATAGCTTCTGGCCTGTATTATTATATTATGTGTATTATACATTTGTATTATTGGCTTTTTATGAGTGACCATGACTTTCTGGCTGATAAATAGGGTCGACATTATGAAGCCAAATTGCTTTCTTTAAAGTTTGTTTGTGACCAGCTAATAAACATGAAACAAGAACAAAGAAGAAGAAGTGCAGCCTGTTGAACACATAATGTCAAACTGCAGCACCTGGGTACAACCACTGAGTGGAGACCAGAGAGCCAAACATGTCATCGCCTGTGTGGGTTTTAATTTTCTTTTTTACAGCTTTAGAGGAAAACACATCGTCATTTTCAACACATGTTCCACAAGGGTTCAGAGAGGAGGGAAAAAATGTGATGGGTTTTAACACAACAAAATTTATTAGAGCTATGGAATATTAAAGCGGTCATATTATGCTTTGGAGGTTTTTGTCTTTCCTTTATTGTATTTTTGTAGCATTTTTGTGCATGTTAAAGGTCTACAAAGTGAAAAACCCAGAGTCCACACCAAAGGGAGTTACTGTTTCCCACAGGAAACACTGCTCCTGCACTGCCTGAAACGCCTGGTTCGGAGTCAGGCCTTTACTTCTGTAACTCATGTGTAACTATGTAACAGACATAGTGTTATTTTAGATCACACTACCTTGCTCAGCTTGACCCGCCCTACTCTGCCTCTGATCGGCTACATCCTGTCGGTTGAGCAATGCGCATGAGCAACTCTCAACAATGATTGAACCCCCCCACCCCGACCCTCTACTTGTACTGTATTTGCACATTTTATAACGAGCACGAACACTCACCTCCAGCGTGCCATCCTCAGTACAAGCGTGCAGCTTGAAGTGATGGATGCTGATAGCTGTGATGACGTGTCCCTTCCTCCTGGAGTCACAGGCGCAGTGGGGAAACGCCACCTCATTGTAGCCCTCACACGTCCGCAGCAGACTCAGGTACTAATAGACGAAGTATTATAGAGCACATACATCAGTCGCTAATACTATAAGTAACAAGGTTATGGCAAACAAGATTATGTTTACCTCTTTTCCCTAATCCAGTTACTCTACAAAACCCTGTTAACAAGCTGTGACCAGAGTTCTTGCCTACCCTCAACTACATTACTGTCCCAATAATGACATATTAGAGTATTTCAGTTTTTGAGAACCTTGTTTCATGAGGCCAGATTCCTCTGAAGGAGAGCGCAGAGTAAAGGGGGCAAGCTGCGGAAACTGACTTAAGTAGTACAACTTTTTTCACTAATTATTTTGGATCACTATACTAGACTATATGCGTCTTCTGCGGGCACATTCAGACTTTTAAGAGATACAATTAAGTATGTAAGCTAACCAAATATTTTGGTTTCTGCACCTGGTTTGTTTCAGTCCCTGATCCCAAACAGCGAAGCAGGTTTCCTATTTGTAAGAGCAGTTGTGATATCCGATATTGCCTAACATTCGGAGCAATGAGATAATACGTAACATGTAAACAATTGTTTTGTTTTCACATTCATTTATCTAAAAGGTTGCCCTTTAAGAGTTTGGAAATGCTGTGCTGAGAGCTACACAGTTGCAAATGGAGTTCACACAGAGGAACCCCCCACAGTCACACATGCCACTTTCAGTTAATGTTTTACAAACATCAATATACACTCAATGGCTGTATCTCTGAACACCACAGAGGGCTGTATTCTAAAGTGTGAAAGGGGTTCTGGCTTTTCTGTCCATTTTCATTTGGTAACGTTTTGGTGATGGCTCTGGTCAGCAGGCAAAAAGTGTAGTCATCCCAATCCCCTCCCCGAACAAAGAGTGGTCTGTGGGACTGACCGTGGCCATCTTGCGCTGCTCTGCCAGCTTCTGCAGCTGGTAGGATTTGTCCTCTGTTTTTATGAATCCCTTCTTCACATCTTCCAATGCCTAGACAAACAGGGGGCGGGGTGGGTGGGGGGTTGGGGTGGCATGAAAAGATACAACACCATTTATGGTTCGCTGCATGATTAGTCATTAAAAACACTGAGCAAGACATTCTGGCTCACGTTAACGAGTTCAACCATTAATAACCCTTCAACTCTCCATAATTGACATTTTACAGATAACAATGTATGAAATAGCACTATGACTATGTAAAGGTGTCACTCATAATGATGAACCTCCAGAGAATTAGCACCTGAATCTGTAGCTCTGCTAGGCTTCATGGAGCTGATTGTTTAGCTATTCGGCTGCAAATTCACTGTTTTGATTCACTCTCACGGCTCTCATAGCTTTGTTTTCAGCCACAGCAGGCGGTTGTTTTCGGTCAGAAAGCTCTATAACCAACTGGACACTACCTGCTCAGCACCCAGCACTAGACAGACACAGTTAGTGAAGTAGCCTGTGAACATAGTGGAGCGATTAATAGCTAAGAAGGCAGATATTTTCCTCAGGAGATGGAGGAGAACAAAAATAGCTACAAGAAAGTGAACATTGGACTCAAAATGAATGACAATGTTGCTCCATAACTGCCAGACGTGCAAATGCAACTTTTGCTAAAAAGTTTGCCATTTCAAATCTAAAGGTGATGATATGTCAATGCTGTCAATGGAGTGGCCTAAAAAAGTCAGTTATTGCAGGTTTAGGTATTCTGGGTATGTTTGTTTTCAGGAGTGCAAGCAACGTGCTGACTTTACTCATAGAAATTGCTTTAATGAATCACTGCTAAACCTCACGTGCCTAAAATGCTTCAGGTGGTGACCTTAGTTGGGTCGGTAGACAGCCCATAGGCTACTGCTGCTGCTGCTGCTATGGCTATTTTTAGTGCATTTGCATTAGAGGATTACTTTGTCAAGTTCACATTTCATACTTCAGAAACTGTGGAAAAGTATAGCTGGCTTGTAGAAAATCAAAGTTCTCTAGTTTACTGGATACGTTCATACATTTCGAAGCACCAGACTATTCATTTTCCATTTAGGATGACATTTGTAGGACTTTGTGACTGATACAGCTTCATATTTTGTTTAAGATGTGACCTAATTTAGGATGTCAGTTGCAAGTAAAACTTTGTCCAGGACTGTCACATTGTTATTTTCCAACAGGCCCAGCTGGCAGGAATTCAGCCACCACTATGCCTGATTTTGGTTGTTTTAATGCCAAAGCCTGTTGGGAAGCCTTTCAGAAGACAAGACTACTTTAAAATTGTTACAACTTTACTCTAATGAATAAAGAACTGAATGATTCTTAGACCAGTACAAGTGGTTGCAAATAAAAGAACAGAGTAATAAAGTAAAATTCCTTGATTTTGTTTATTTCTTGAAGAAGAAATAAAAGTGCTGAGTTTCCCAAAGTCCATAGCAAGTGGGCTTCAATCATTGTTATTACCTGGTGGAAGCAGTAGTGCAGTGCCAGTGGGTTGTCTCTTAGCAACTCCTCCTCCTGGAAGCTGAACAACCATTTGCGGAGCGCCAAGCAGGTCCCCGGCACTGCCGACGTGTAATTCTGCACATAAAGCTTGTGGGGAAACTCATTAGGTGCCAGCTTCCTCACTGCAACAAATCAAAGAAAGGAGGAGAGATATTAGGAAGGAGTTAAAAAGGAGGGGGACATCTGTTTAGTCATTAAAAAAATTCTAGCCTGTTCACAATTACCTGCAATTGCTGTCAAAAACCTCAGACATAACCCCAGGCTAAATGGATTAAACTCGCCGGTGGGAGGGCACAGGTCTTTCTTTAGAAAACTAGTGGTCATGTGATGAAGACACCCAAGAGGGCTCTTTTAAATTAAACACATGAGAGTATGTGAACTTCACTTCGAAACACTCATAAGCATCAAATACACACATGGTTCTTACCAAAGGAGTGGTTGATGACTTCAAAAAGGGCAAAGTAGCTCGCCATAATACTGTCCATTCCAACCTTTAACACTAATGCCTACAGGAAGAGCAATACAGAGTTAGTTATGTAAGAAAAACACTGGTTTTAGAATTTCTATTGTCACTAAAATGTATTCACTGTGTCTGCACACTTAATACACTTATTACAATAACAATGGGGCAATAAACTGTACAATATATCTGTGTGAGAGCCTCATGCCAGATGTCATGTGTTCTCACCTGGTACACCTGATCTGTGGTGCTGTTCTTGCGGACTCTGACAGAGATGGTGGTCTTGTCTGGCAGGGCTATCCGCAGTTCTACATCTGTTACTCCATTGTAGTTCTGCACAGTGAAGCGACACATAATGAGAACAGCTGTAGAGCCGCACTAACTCATGTGTGGATGAACAAGGGTGTGTGTCAGCTTGTATGAGGGTGCAGACGTGTGTTGGTTCTGAATTATTGGTAAGTCCTTTTTGATTAAACAAACCAACAAACAAACAAGACATATCCAAACCAGACCTCCTATCTGTTAGAAATCCTAATCCTCCTGGAGTGCTGGATTAATTCAGTAGAATTGCATTTGTCTGTGCTGCTAATATTCCATAAAGAACTAGACAGAGAATGCAATTAAAGGAAAAGTTCACCCAAAAATGATTACTGATGATTATCAAGTCTTTATCTACTCAGCCTGTTTTAAAGCAGGTCCCCATCTACATCAGTTGTTTAGGAGAATTTTATACCGAAAGACAAAAGGGGAGTTAAACATGTGTTCATTACTTCATCACACGTTTTATATACCTAAAATCCTCTCAAAAGGCGCACTATATAATATCTAATACTTACAGACAAATATAGCCTGAATATGAACTATTAGAAAAGCAAAATTTTAATCTAACTGAAAAGCAAGTAGGTACTGTGGTGCTGTACACATTCCCTGTCTGACAAGACACATGTTTCACATGGAAGAAAGTTTCGAAAGAGACACAGAGAAACTTTCTCCCACTCAGCTCAGGATGAAAAGGAGCTACACTCTAGTACAGTCCATATCAGAACAAGAATAAATGGGATGCAAACCTCATCTGATTCAGAGAGAAACTCCTGCATGATGTCACTTTCCCCGATCACCCGCACAGAGCAAACTAGAGATATAGAGACAGAGAAAGGTGGGGAGGAAGAGAGAGAGGCCAAAGTAAATCAAATAAAGGAGGACAGGAAAATTTCACTTTGGCTGCATCTTGTGTTCAGATTTAATGTATTACCACAGCCAGTACTTGCCCTGTTTTCTATCCCACCTACAACATGATTTCTGGATGTAAAAATTGTACTATTCCTTGTCTTGGTATGTGTGGTTATTATGGATTTTGATAGGTCTAAATACTTTACTCGTTCTTTGAAAATGGAGCTGTAATTCTTCTCGAAATGAAAAAAACAAAACAGCCTTTCCTCCTTGCCCATGTTGAAAATAAACACAGGAATGGCTTTATAGCCGGTGACCTTTCCAAATCAGCCTACCTCGCTCGAGATATTCCTCCAGGCCTCTTCGGCGAGCATCCAGCTGCTGTTCAGACAGGGAGAAGGGCCATTTACCGGGAAGCTTTGGGAAGTTGAAGTTAGAAAACTCCCTCTTTAGGTTCTGGTGCAGGATGGCGAACTCCCGGTAGCGCTTTGAGCACAGCTGTCTACCTGACATGTACACGTTGTACACCTGTGAGACAAAGACAGGACAGACAGATTGTAGTGGCTAGAGTAGAGGGGATTACTGTTTATAATCAGGAATTATAAAAAAAAAAAATGTAATACCGCCATAGGAAAAAAACAAGTTTTCTACCTGCTTTAGAGAAAGAAATAAGGCAATGACTCAAACCAGCACTCACCACAAACCTCTCGGAGTGCTGCTCTACATGTTTATATGTGGGAATTGAAATGGGCACGGCCTGCTTGTCGCTGTAGTCGTAGTTGGGTTGGACTTCCTCTCCTCCTTCCAACCCATCGGCCTCCTGTGCTGGGACAGACAGCACAGCCAGAACCAGCTCTTTCTCCCCTGCACGGATCAGATCCACCACCTGTTTATGGGTGGCACCTTCCACACTGACCCCATTACTGGAGGGAAAGTAAAGTGGCGGGAGAGACAGAAACAAAGTCAGCGAGGAGTTTTAAAAACCCTCTATTCCCACTGTTTTACACACAACCACTTTATGTTTCAACATGGCAGATGATCAAATGTTTACACACAGAAGGGAACAGACCAAGCATTTGGCACTGACCTGTACCTATATCAGGCTACTCTGGTGTCAAATAAGTGTAGCATAGTTCAGTGATAAAATATTACAAATTGATTTCTGGTTCAAATAATAAGGCTCCATTCCAACTATTTATTCCAATACTTCAACTCAGGGTATCTCACAGCACCAAATACCGAGCTTTTGGTTGCCAAAATGGAAAATATGGTTGCCATTTATTCGTCACCTTATATTCTGAATAATTTAGATACTACAACATTATACGACAGCTTAATAATGAAAATGTGACTAATATTTTATAGTGGTGTCAAAAATATCAAAATCTCAAAATGTTACAATTCTGAATATTTGAAACCGTTTGAATAATCATTTTGATGACTGTACGCACGCAAGCAAATGCACCGGTGGTGTTGTCTGGTTCCTGTTTCGACTGTGACAGCAATGTTTAAATACAATAAATGCCACATACATTTAAAGAATATTAATTTCTGGGTGCACGTTATTTTTTCTTCTTCCCCTATTTTCATATGTTAAAAAAATAATTGCCAAAGGCCAAGAATTAGTTGCCAATTTCTCAATATGGTTGCCAGTCCCAACCTGGCAACCGTAACAGTCGAGTCGACGGCATGCTGTGACTGAATAAATGCAGCTAAACACTAAATTTTATAATGACTCTGACACAAAAAGTGTATTTAAAGTGGATTGGTCCTGTCTGTAAAATAAATATGAAATGTTAACCAATTGCTGCAAATGTTCATTTTCCTTTATTGGCGTGTGGTCTTAGTCTTTTATTGATATACACAGTGCTGAGAGTACTGAGTAACCAGGTCATCTCCAATGTCTCCCTTTCCTTTGGTGCTGTGAGACACCTCCCTTCCTGGCTTTGCCGAGGCCAGATGGCACCAGCATCAGGTGTCTCTGCTAATCTTCCTATGAGAGACAGCAGGACACACAGGAGAGGAGGGAGCAAGCAAGAGTGCGAGCATCAGTCTGTCCACTATTTGTCCACTGTGTCTCAATTATTGTTTATAATTGTGTATGTGTATCAGTGAATGACTGCACAATATGCTCAAATATATTGTGATTATTTTAACAGATATTTCAATGGCAATATGATTCATCATGAACTGAAATCATCATTTTGCATCTCTTTTTTTTTTTTACTGAAAAACAATTAAAATCATGAAGATGAGACATTTCTTGGGGTCTGTACCAAACAAGCATTTTCTATATTTCTTTACAAAGCAATGCCTGCCAGAAAGGTGGGTCAGTTGCTGTTAAGCAAATCTAAATTATGGTATTAGATATTAACACTGAAGCCATTTTCTTTATCAATTGATGTAGTGAGTATGTTATATTGAAATATTAAACCTGTATAAGATCAACACTGGCACAATTCCTGAATCAATTTACCAGAATGTAAAGTGATGTCTGACAAACAATATAAAACAAACTAAATATTAATATGAGCAACAGATAAGCAAAAGCTCTTAACATTTACCGGATATTGGGTAGTTTCACTGAACAAAGCACTTAAATATTGTATTTGTAGATGATAATGGGTAATTTATGCACCCATGGCCTACAAACCAAACAAAATCTCATGAAATGATTGCCTCTGGTAGAGACTAACATGTTTATTTTTAGAATACATTCCTTTTAAACTGTGGCTAAAATACTGATGTTTTACACAAACTACACACGCAGGCAGCAGTCAGTAGAGTCTGTAAATAAACATCAGCTGTTTATCACCAATGAAGCAACAATGTCCCCTGTACTTGTTCATAAAACTAAGCAAAGTGCTGACATATGACATTGTAAACAGGATGATTCTTGTTGAAGTTTTTGCGAAATGGTCAAGCTGGTTAATAAGTCACATGATAAGCACTGGTCCTGTCATATGACCAGGGAGAAATTTAGCAGTAAAAATGGGAAAAACACAGATTAGGTAAAAGCTTTTTTGTCGCCTCAGCAAGTGGAAGTAGAGAAGTGTTCCTTGTTTTGTGTTTCTCTTCTCACTTATTCTAACTTTAGCCTATAATCAAGTTCACAGTAACACGTGAACGTGTCTGAACTTCTCAGATCCTGATAATAAGGCCAGGCCAAAAATAATCAACTTTAGAAGATGTACATTATCATTTACTATAAACAATGGTTCCCTCTCTGTGGTTGCAGTATTTACCCTTTATTAGAGCTCAGGCCCACAAGGAGATTATTAGAAATCTACATGTCTGCAAACATAAACCCTGTGGGGACTTCCTTTCTCTTAAGAGTTGACTATTATATAGCTGCTAAAAGTTAATGGGTGATTTCCATTAAAAACTCCTCTAGGGAAAGACCCCCTGACTTTTCCTGGCATGACAGCAAGAGTTTGACTCAAAAGAAAATCACTCCTACAAGATGTCTCCAGTATCAAGCCATGTATATCAGCATCATTCACATATATCGATTAAAAGGCAAAAAAAACAATGGACACCACCTAATACTGTCCCATGTAAACAGTTGTTGTGAAGGTTAGTGTGTCAAGCGGTCCCTTCAAATCGAGAAGCGAACACACTCACATATGATGTTGAATTTGAGTGACAACACTGCCATCCACTGTCTCCAGCCAGGGTCAAAATAGACATCACTACCTTTATCCACATGACAATGCAATGTCAATTATATTCTGTCCTCACAGTCATGCTGGAGCAGTCACTGCGCAAAGGGCTAGCTGAACAACACGTTAGCTACCTGGCTTGCTAGCTAGCCAAAGCTAATCAACATGCACAGCCTGTTGTCCAACTTATGTAAGCTGGTTAGCTTTCTAGTTACGGCTAACTCACTAGCGTTAGCTTGATGTAGCTACATTACCAAATACACACAGAGGTGCAAATGGCCGTAGACTGGATACATAACTAGTTGGTTAAGTAAACAGCTACTTTTTTATCATAACAGACAGGTGACGAAGCGGCTACCTCGAAGAAGGTTGGTGTTTGCTTGAAATTAGATCAACACGGGCTAAACTGGCTAGCTAGCCTTTCTTGCTAACAACCTGGCTCAGTTTAACGGAACAGGAGCTGACTTACACCTCCAGGATCCTGTCACCCTTCGCTATCCCGGCTCGGTCCGCCGCGCCTCCGGGCAAAACAGCGCTGACATGCTGAAGAGGAGCGTACAGTTCCCCGTTGATGCTCCGAAGCTGTCCTCCTTCGCTGACTTGACCGCGAACATTGAACCCGTAGCCCGACTCCGACTTGACGATCCTCACCGTCCGTGGACCTGACGTTACCATGGGTGCGTTCTGGCCCGCGGTGCTCGCGGACGAAGCCACAACCGGACCGTTACGGGATGCCGAAGGGAGAGTCGCCCGAGTTTCATCGCCTCCTACATCCGCCATCTTATCCACAGGCCCTGGCCCCCCTTCCAGTCGGTGCCTTCTAGCAAATTCAAAACAACACTCGAGCTCTGTCCCTCCGTAACGTTAGCTCCACAGACCGACTCTGTTGTTGATAACCCGCCCCTCGGTAGCGTCACGAGACACGGCCACACAACGTGACCTCCCGGAGGCGTCACCGAAAGTCTGGTCTGTGTTGTACGATACGTGACTGCACGAGGCAAAGTCGTTTATCATTCTAGCTTCACGCCAATTATTTCTCGAAAGTATGCCTACATTTTTTATTTTATTTATTGTCATATATTATAACCGTCCATCACCGTTTCATACAAATATGCACAGAAATATTTTAAAGAGGTAGGTACAGTGGCTCAGAGGGTTCAAACACAAGAACAAAACACAAAGTAATTACACACAAAACACAAGACATTTTGGAAGACAGGGTGACATTTCACCTTTCCACAAAACACAGTGACATTTCACAAAACAATATTTCACAAAACACAACAACATTTGGAAAACGCAAGGACATTTTGGAACACACAACAACATTTCACAAAACACAACGCAATTAAACAAAACACAATGGCATTAGGAAAACAATGACATTAGGGAAACACACTTACATGTTGGAAAACTCAACTTTCTAGAAAACTCAACAACATTAGGAATACACAACGTGGTTTGGGAAACGCAATTAAACAAAACACAATGACATTTCCAAGATGTTGCTGTGTTTTCCCAAAATGCTGTTATGTTTTGGGAAATGTTGTTTTTGCGTTTTCAGAAATGTAGTTGTGTTTTCAGTCTCAGGGCCAACGTAGATAGGCGTATCTTTGGAAATATTTCAATAACAATGTAGACCTTTTTAAAAATTAAACGCGAGGGCTAATCAATTTCCTCCCTACTCCATGTCTGTCTTTTAAAATACTAAAACTGTTTTATTAACTATTGTTCAATGTTATTATTTCCAGCATATAAATATCTTTCATATAATTATTGTCTGCAGCACAGACAGTTATATAAGCCCTGAGACTCATTGTCTCTGTCTTTTCACAGACTCGGCAGCCAGTTTTACAAAATGATCTTCCGCGTGTATGGGGGCTTTTAACTGTATAAAGTGTTTTATTTTAAAAACAACAAAGAAACAAGCAGATTCCCTTGAAAGGCAGCTTTTAATACCAGGAAAGGCTGCCACTCATCCACCTTCATTGGTGTTTTTCACCTCAAATCACTTTAACTATGTTCATAGGTGGAGATTACCCAAGAGGTTTTTTTCACTTGTCGCTTTAGTCGTCCTTCCCCTTTCTCTCTTGGTCTCTATTTCTCATTTCCCCACCGCCTCGTTGTGAGTTTAAAAAGTGATACTCAACACTGATATTTCTGTGCTTTGCCTGCTGTTATCTTGCGTAATTCATCGAGGCAGGGACGGGCAATCATGTGCAATGGAGGTGCTGATTACTGAGCCTCACACGGGGAGGGAGAGCTGCTCTGTGAAGTCACCTGCTGCAGTGTTTGTATGGAATGAAAACTTGCGGGTTGTCAGTCCCCGAGGCACATAATGATGATTACTCATCACAGGCAAAAATGTATGACGTGAGAAGAATATTAATGATACGGGTTATCATTGTCTCAGTGACACGTGTAACAGATATGGATCGACTGAAGTGCAAAAAATTCATTTTGATTAAAGAAACTGAAAACTAGTGAGCAGAAAATACACTGATCTACTACAAATTAAAGTATCAATTTGCTCATAATGTCACGCATACTGCTGTTATTGCTTGTGGTAATTCATTGTGGAATGTGTCTATATAAATGCTAACAATTTCTGTAACCCCTCATCATGGCAGCCTGACATACACAGAGTGAAAGGCAGGGCGACCAGGTCGGCTCGCCAGTCTCTCACAGGGCTAACACATACAGACAACTGCATCCACAGTCACACCTAAAGGCCATCTACAGTTTACAGTTCATGTAACCTGCATGTCTTGGGTCTGTGCAGGAGGAGTGGGGCACCCGTGGGAAAGCCACACAGAGGAAAACACGATATATAAACGTCCCGGCCGGGCGATGAATTTAACATTTCATTTTGAGAGAAAGATTATGTTATTACTTCCCTTCAGAAGCTACTCAGTCGTGCTCTAAATAAAGAGCTTTTAAAATGTGCTGTAACCTGCAGTTATATTTTTCATTTCCTGATTTTAGCCTTCTGTTGTCTGTCTGCGGTGTGGCCTGATTGGGCCACGCGAGTCCACAACCCTACGTAGGACAGCCTCCCCCATTGTCTTGTGAGATAACCTCATGAAGGTCTAAGTACCGAAACGTTGTTGTCAATAAACTTAAATGTCAGTGAAGTGGACAGTGTGAGGGAGTCTTTTTCCTGATTTTATCCTTGAAACTGTGAGTATATGGCTGCACGATTAATCAAAATATTATCAATAAATCGGAAATATGGTGCCCCAGCATACAAGTCTTACTCTCCAGATCTAAGAAAAAAATGTTTGTTTGCCACAAATGTCACATCATCATGATGGCATATGTTTTTTCAGTGAAAATGAAAACTGTGATGCAATAGTTATCATTTCCAGTAACCATAATATATTTATTTTTTTACCATATCGTGCAGCTCTTGCTTAGTATCATAACCTTACTTAGACTATGACCCTGACATGTCTGCGCAACCACCTGACATCGTGACAAATATCATCCCCCCGACCATGCAATAACACTCAAAGTGCACAAGTCAAGCGTGGTTTAAAGTTTATTTAATTGTGCGTTACAATATATTTGTTGTGACCTCATGTTAATATAGTAAGTAATAATTATTCATTCCTTCTTCAGAGCAGTGGTCATAGGGCACTCCTTTTTTTCACAGGAAGGCAGCTCTCTCTCGAGCTTGCACCTAGATTCCTATTTCTTCTTAGTGAAGAACTCGTGGCACATCGTAGTGAGGCAGATGAACATCCTGCCAAACTCAGCAAAGTCCACAAGGTTGTCCTGGTTACTGTCCAGGTCATTGAAGATGCGGTCCACAGCTGCCTTGTCCGGGGCTTTCTGCATGCCAGAAAAAGTGAAAAGTCTCAGTAAACGTGTAGACTGTTTATTCACAACATCCAGGGACACACATTATTCTGTTTTGTACGTGCTCATTTTGGACCATGTGTTGTTGTTTAGTTCTCAGCATCACTCTCACTGATCATAAACCAAGAAAGCAATTGTCTACCAAGAGCATTCACCCTCCTCTCCATACTGTGCACCACAAAACAAATGCACAGTAAGCCAGTGTGCATCCTGTTGGTTGTGCAGGGCTGAGAGAGAGAGAGAGAGAGGTCAGAGGTCACTCACCCCCACCAGTTCTCCAAGTTCATTCTGAAGCAACTCTTTCAGCTCTGCCTTAGTCAGGGTGGTTGGGTCCCCCTCCCTGCCAGAGTATTTAGCGAAGGTCTCGATGACGAGGGCAATAGCCTTCTGCATGTCAGACATGATGATAGCTGCTTAAAGAGGACAGAGAGAGAAAAAAAAGAGTTAAACATTGACACGTGCAATTGTTCCTCATGTCTCTGCGTTGGTTGTTGTCATCGAGTTTTTATACAACATGATGGAAACTGTCCAGGTCAGATTGGCCCTGTATTTGTTCTTTATATTTTCAGAAGAGGGGATGAAGGATCATGCTCTCAGTCAATACCGCTGTAGCTCCATCTAGAGGCAGAGTCGAGGTCCGTTAACTTTCAGTGGTGCACACTTAAATGGATCATGGGGCATGTGGTCAGAATGAATGTCAACAAAGGACAGCATTTATATCCACAACCTGAGGGAGTGGGTTCGGTCGAAGGAGAGGGAAGAAGAATCTCAGTCATGGATCTTTAAAATCTGTGACTAATTTATTCATTTATTGTAATTCTAGAGACAGTATATTGGTAAAATGTGTCCATCCTGGATTCATTAAAGGCTCCTAAGCAGAGACATCATTGCTTTTTTCCCCTGCCCATGTTTTTCTCTGAGTTTTTCCGTGGAGCTGGAGATATAAATAAACCCTGGGTTCCCACCAGGGCCCAGCCACTCAGTTTTCCCCCTGTCGCCGGTCTCTAAAGCAGCATCTCTGCCGAGTGACACAGGACATTGTTATGGCAACAGTTTAATCTCTCCAGGTAACTCAGTCGAACTAGGCAAAGAAGCAGGTCAAGACTTGATTTAAGTCCCAGTAGTGACGTGTAAAGTCTGTTCTCTCAATGCCGTATGTCTGAAAAGTGTTTTTTTCCACTGACACCATGAGCCCTAGAGAGTCAGGTCGGTTTGACTCGCACGGTGGTGCTGCTGCTCCTCCCTCTCTGGGGTGTAGTAAGCTGAGGAAACTGAGGGTTTGTAAACAGATGGGAATTGTGGAGGAAGATAGCACAAAATTAAAACCATATTACTGTTCCGCTGTTTGATTTGGTTGTAATTAAAAGTGAGGATGAAAGCTCGATGCTAACTCCTGAATGTACAACGCGTCAGTGGAGGGAGACTCCAGACTAAAAGATGCCAAAGGACTGCCATCGGAGCAAAATGAGCAACGTCTGATGCAGCTTTTACAGACAGTGAAGAGAAGCCATAGTTGGCTCAAAAACACAAAATGCACACAAAGCTGGTAACTTAAAAGCTTTTTTTTTACACAGGTAAAACTCATGGAAATGGCACATATTTTCAAGTTAGAAACAAGTCATCAATGTTTAGATTTTCTACTCACCAAAAGTGGAGGTTTGAGGAGCCCAGAGAGTGAAAGTCGGCCGTAGAGGAGCTGCAGTGACGGAGAAATGGATGCAAAGGATGCTTTATACACCACCACACCCTTTATCCCTCCTTCCATAATGCTCCCTTCATCTCCAGCCTCTCCTACTCCTCCCCCCGTGTCTTGTTACTTTTTTTCTTAAGTCATTCTTGGCAAAAGTTTTTTTTCTTTTTAAAAAAGCACTGTATTTATGTATTGTTACCTAGAAAATCATAAACAAACAGCTGAAGATTATTCCTGCGGGTTGTAAGAGAATGAAGCATTTTTTCAGGTCAACACAGTATTGTGTTTACAGTGAAGTACAATACATGTTTGCATTCAGGGAAAGACGTGTAAATGCTAAAAAAATGAGCATCTTTCATCTCAAAAATGTTATAATCTTGTCGACAGAGTGAGGAAAATGTAGAGGAGGTGGAGAAGTGTGCTGTGACTTTAAGAGTCTTTTTCAAAAACAATAAGTGGACATTTTGTTCCTCTCCATGCTTGTTACAGCTAATTTATGATTTATCCCAACCTGGTCATGTGACCTCTCTCATGTAATGTATCAAAGGACATTATTTTAACTGTTACTTCACTTGTTTCTTCTGTTAAAAGTGTATTAACTTTAAAGGAAATTGTTTGGAGAAACTTCCAAAACCCCATTTATTTGCATTTTCACTGAAGATGATGTTCTGCAAAAGAGGAAGGAAGGGATTATTATGTGAACTGAATCACTTGTAGTCACATGTACAGTTGCTCCATTAAGAACTCAATTTTGCTAAAAAGAAAATCCACAGTTGTGTCATACACTTCCAACTCAGCTGGTGTAAAGAAGTTTTGAGTTTTCTGACTTTTCGAAAAAAGGTCACCACCACTGCTGCCTGGAATGATCCAAGACTACGGCGACGAACAGTTATGTACAGTATGTTTTGTGCATTTTGTTTAACCCAAGCGTGCATCAGAGGACCCCCTAATTGCATATTGTGCCGACTTAATTCTGGTGTTTTTATGTGTATATAATTTACCTTTTTCTATTTTTATTTACTCGTCTGAGATGCACATGATGCTGCAAATGAAGACGTTGGGCACAGCGACTCACTGAGCGTTGATTGTTATGGTCCTGAGTGGGTCCTCTCTTCTTTGCAATTTTGTGGTGGTGGAGGCTGTGACTCAGAGTCATGTCCCTGAAGCTCATGACTCATACTGCAGAGACCAAAAATCAGAGCCATTAAAATAATCAGCACTGTGGCAACACTGTGCATATGTTTGTTTGTATATATGTGTGTGTGTGTGTGTGGTCCGTTGTATGACTTTGACTTAGATATCAAAGGTCTTTTCCTGTCTTTCCTCTTCAGGGGTATAATTGTTTTGGTCTCTAATTAACAACTTCAGTCAAAGTCTGGTGAGGTTCAGATCATAGGTTAGAAGTCATGTCATTGTCTCCAACATTCATGTGTTCTACAACTGATTTTATAATGCAGACGGTCAAAAATATGTTTGCATTCTGAGATCTGAGTCTTTTTTTTCGTTGTATGGAAACAGTTAGTCAAACTTCTTCTTTCTGCACGATCTCTCTGACTCGGATCTACCGGATTGGAGTATCCATGGAGCCCATGACTCATATAAATGATTTGCACTAGAGCTGGAGTGGTCACATTAACTTATCAAATGCTCATGGCCAACGTTATGATAGCAGTTATTCTATTGTGCCATCTAGTGGTCAAACAGAAGTACATTGGAGGAAAAAAAAAAAAGCAAAGTGTTCCCTTCCTCAAAACATGATTCCCCAAGTGAGACCCAAATGCCCCAGACTACCACCAACAGCTCTTAAATCTATTGAATACAGTGTTGGTAAGTACATTTACTCAGGTAGGGTGCTGTATTTCAGTACGCATTTGTACAAAAATGTGCATTTGATAAATCAAGTTACCTGTTATTAGAGCCAAAGTACTGCAATAACTTAACTGCTTAACTGATAAAACACTATTTCTGATCATCAGAACAATGCTGAATATCAGATCCAATAATCGGCCAATCCATAGTTTACAGTATATACATGTAAATATATGTGTAATTTACTGGTACTTGTACTTTTGATACTTAAGTACATTTATTGCCAGAAAATGAATTTTGATACAACGACATAGAACGCTGTTTGTTTGAACTGAGAACTTTCCTTCACTTTTGTCTTCAATTTTAAAACTTCATTTTAGAATAATGATCAAAATGCATTAGGAATCGGAGCAGGGACCTGGAAACTGAAGTAACTCAAGGGAATTCCAACTGTCACATGCCAGTGGCAAAAAGGAAACGAACAGACTCGAAGCACTTCGACATTTTTACGAGTTGCATCATCAGCCATACAAAGATCACAATGGTCTGATTTCATTTCTCCATGGCAACAGCTCCAAACCGGATGTTGGAAGGGTTGAGAGGTTCACAACATTGTTCTCCACGGAGAGGTGCTGTTCTGCCTGTGTGTGTACAGTGAAGTAGTGGTATGAATAAGTGAGCGTGTGTCTGAAGTCACACCAACACACACCTTCGCCGTGTCGCAACTCAGAAGTCTGAAAACTCTGAGAGTCCTCAGGATCGTTCCAGCCGACGACACAGGTTGTCACAAAAATCACGAGGAAGTTTCCTAATGCTAAGGGAGCAAGCTTTGGCCTGCTCGTTGACCTCACAGATCTGATTTGTTGCTTCATACTTTACTTATTCATCCTCGCAGATAATGACTGTGTTGTTTTAGACCACATGATGTGTGCATCTATTCTATGAGATTGCGAAAACATTCAGCAAAGGAGGGATTCCGGGCTATAAACTCAGCTGTGGGTCACACGGGCGTGGTGGGTTGTGTAAACACACACACACACACACACACACACACACACACACAGTCAGGGCTTTGTAACCTAGCAACTTGAGTGTTTGCCCTGTAACCATGAACATTGGTAGGCCACAGTGCACAACCCTGCCCAAGGAGGTGTGTGCAGGGCTCATGAGGCATATTTTCCCTGAGTCTAGCCTTCCAGGCAGGCCTTCTTTTAGCATTAAAAGTTCTGCCTACTTCCCAGGGATTGGCAGACCCTTACCGCAGCTGTGGTGTAAACTAAATTGAAGAACTCCTATGTTATTCATGACTAAAACATTTGACTGATGCAGCTTGTCAGTAGCAGGGAAGAAGAGCTGCCTGAGAGACTTAAAAATGAGTCTCTTTTCTGTTCAGGGAGAGTCAGGAGGAGGGGGTTATCCTGTGTCCAGCTTTTGCCAGACGTGAAAGACAATGAAAAGAATTTCATGGAAAAACAGTGTTGACCTGATCCATTGTGCCCTGTGGATCAGGCCCTCCTCATATCTCTTGCTTAATGAAATCAAGTTGACTTGAATGCAACAAGCTTGATTCAATCGTAGAGCACCCTGTGACTCGATTGATCTGTTCAAGAATTTAGATAGTTGCAACACAAGTTTCACAGAAACTGGTGTGTTGGTTCCCTGGAACATTCTGCAGATTCCTCAGAGCAGTGATAAGCGTGATTTTATCAAGCAGAGAGGGAGCGGTTCATCTGCCCTTTCACACCCGGGGAAGCATAAAATACAGGTGGGAATTACATCATCACACCTCGTTGTAATGGCGGTACAGTTGCCAAGGGAGTTCGCACACCGTGATCTCTTGGAATGAGCTTCACCAGGGTGTGAAATTAGCACAAACCAAAGGCCGGGAAAAGGCTATGATTCGGTGCCACTTTTATACAAGGAAAATCTCAAAGAGGCAGACGTGCCTTTATATTTGAATGAGAGTAAATGTATGATAACGTGCTGAATAACAACTGGACACAACAGGTTTAAAATTCTTCAACGTATTTAATGGACACAACTAACTTTACAAAAAATGGAAAAGCTTTTGGGTTTCTCCGCTGCCGTCGCTGTCTTTTACTTCTTGCCGGTCTTCTTCATGTGCATCTGGTAGCACTGCTCACAGGCAATGGAAAGTCCAACAACCAGAGAAACAAACTCCTCAAAGTCCACCTGGCCATCGCCGTTGGTGTCCAGGTCCTTCATGATCTTGTCTACAGCAGCAGGGTCCTTCTGGGACTGTGTCAAAGAAAGGGGCACCAAGAGGAAAACTTTGGGTTAAGTAATGTAATTCTGGACACTGTGATAATGCACTTCGCATGTTCGTCCAGGCCTCGCCTCACCTTAAGGAAGGTAGACAGCTCGTTCTCCATCAACTCTCTGAGCTCCCGCCGGTCTAGTGTGCCGGTGCGGCCATCCCTGGAGGCGTAACGATGGAACACCTTGATGAGTGACTCCATGGCTGTCTCCAGTTCTGAAGGCATGGTTGCTGAGGTGTTTTTAGGCTGAAAAACAAAGTTCAAATAGATAGGAATTTGTTAAATCACACAGCTTTCGCTTCATTGTAGAAAGAACACGTTCTACTGGTGACCTTCTTTAAGGGTCTGATGGGGCATGAGCTGATCCTCTCAGTGTAAACAGTAGGCTTTCCTTGCACGGATCAAATGCTGGTCTGACGTATCAACGATCTGCCTCAAGTGTTCCATGTTTTGGGTAAAATAAAAGTAAGATTGTATCCTGCAATAGAGGAGAGATCCACTGTATTTAAAAAGGATTTGGTGTCGCCCACTGAAGGGGAAGCAACGCCTCACTCTTTGCTCCATCGCCCTTCCCACTGATGAGTAATGCTCATGAGAAGTGAGAGACAGTCTGCAATTAGGCTGTTAAAACAATCACAAAAGCTCAGACAGTGCCAGTCACACTGTGCCCTGGTGGCTGCAGAGTTGCAACAGTTAAAAAAAAATGAGAAGTGAGAGGGAAAATAGGGGGTTGTGTGTTATGTGTGTAAGAAGGAATGGAAAACTTCAGCGCTGAATGATGGAAAAAGTGTGTCCCAGGCAATGGTGGAATTCGATTCAGCAAATAAAGCAGTGGCGCACAAGTGTGTACATGCCCACAGTCCAACCACACCCTCTGCAGTGTACCTATAGGTTAAATAGACTCAACTGTGTTAACAATTGAAGATAGAGGGTCCTGATCAGAGGAGAAAATAAAAGCCGTAGTATATCAGTGAGTACTGTATTATTAATCTTAAATGATCTGTTAAATAGAGTTAGTTGTTATTGGTAAAAGTTATGAAAGTGTGAGTTCAAAAAGAGGACAATCATGTGAAAACAATGCACTGCATTCTCACACAACAGATGTATACATACTTAACAGCAGAAGAACTTCCTGTACAATAGGCTGCTTTAAAGAAATCATTAACCACCCACATGCTTCCCTTCAGAAAAGTTTTGAATGGACGATAAAAGTAAATATCGCAAGATAATCCTTCCACACTTAACCAGTTGTGCCTGCAGGCTGTTACGAGGCTTTTAAACATCCTGACAAAGTTGAACAGGAGCAGTACCGTTAGTTCTTACCGTGCAGGGCTGAGACGTGGTCTGCTGAGGAGGAGTGGGAATGTTCAGAGGAATAAGTGCAGCAGAGGCTTTATAGCGAGGCACCGCCCTGGCTGCTGTGTGTGATGAGTCAAGCTGTGATATGGACCGTGGACCCTGTAAGCTGGGCTGGACAGACTGTGATTCATGGGCGGTTACGCCACAGATATAAACCTCACATCAGGTTTGGGAGTTAAGACCACTTCCATTTCTTCATTAATAATGACTCAAACAAGTAAAAACCACTACATATATATTTTATATATATTTTAAAGTAAACACACACATTAAAAAATGCATTTTTTTTAATACATATTTGTCATTGTGGCGTACAAAGAGCCTTGACCAGCGGTGGGAGTACTGACAAACTGTAGGATAACAAGGAAAAGTAGCCTAGCAACAACAAAGCTAGGCTACTCCCCAAAACAAATGACTCAAGAAGGCTCAAAGTGAAAATGACCATTATTCAATCAAAAAGTTATCTTGTTGATAAATTACTCAAAGTGCAAGTTACTTTTTATTTGTTATCATCATCTAAACATGAAAGTTTTAGGTGAGCTGGCTTTAACAGACCACTTTAGCTATAAAATCAGTTAACTTAATTGATGATTAAATAAGTATATAGCTACAAGATATGTAAACCTAATTAATAATTAATAACGTGTATAGCTGCAACACAAGTTAATGTAATAATTAATTAAGTATATAACTACAAGTTAACTTAACAATTAAGTATATGGCTAGAGGATAAGTAAACTTAATTAATAATTAATTAAGTATATAACTAGAAAATAATATATACAAATAAATAAAATACTACCCACCCTTGGGCTAGATTTACAACCAAGTAAGAGAGACTGCTGGACTACTGAAAGACAAAACTCAATGAAGTTAATGAACAGGGCTCAATGTAATCAGCAGCAAAGCCAATCACCATACAAGATAGAGTCACATGTCACTAATCTCAGTGACTGATATCAGTGATTGGATCTAGGCTAAAACAGCAAACGCACTGTTTACATTTTATTATGTTTTTATGATACTCCTACATTGTGCACAGCAGTTAGTACTGAGTTTACAGTGTTGTCTTCCATATGGGGATCGCTTTAGTAATGCTGTATCTCACAGGACTTGGGAATGCAGACTGTAACTGAACAAAATACAAATTACTTCCAGCACATCCTCCTCTTCTTTCTTAATAATGAATAATTAACATTTACTTCACTGTATTCATTTGATAACAGTCGTCACTAGTCACTTTACAAATACAGATGCTGTAAAAAAAAAAACAAATACATGATGATGTTACTATATCAATAACGCTTAATTGATTCCCATGGGGAAATTCACAAGACAGCCAGCAGAAATATTAAAGGATGAACCCGTTAATGCATCAATACTCATAATCCATGATATAATATATAAGATATACAATATTCTGAAATGGGTTGCAAAAGGAGTACCTTTGCTTTTTTTCTAATTTAAATATATATATTGAAATACAAAATATTTCTGCTCAAACTTGAGTACATAAGTCATATTTTAAATGCATGACTTTCACTTCTAACAGAGTATTTATGCACTGTGGTATTAGTACGTTTACTGAAGTAAAAGGATTTGAGAACTTCCTTCACCGTATGAAGCTGTTTGGACTGTTTGGTAAGTGGGTCCTCTTGTGGTCAAAAGATGATATTACAAACCAACATTGTGTCACCTGTGGAAACTGATGTTGGCCGCGTTTCCCAGATTCGCTCTTAAGCGCTTTAAGTTTTCAATCAGTTTTCACCTGCCAAAAATTGATTGAAGGCCAAATACAGTTAATGAAAGGTGATTTCTGCCTAAATATGACTTGATCTCATTCATGAGCTTCATAATGTAAAGATCTGAGCTCACAGGACAGCTTTGAATCATTTGAAAGGACCATTACAACACAAAATGGGTATTTTCACCTGCCAAAAATTGATTGAAGACCAAATACAGTTAATGAAAGGTGATTTCTGCCTAAATATGACTTGATCTCATTCATGAGCTTCATAATATAAACACTAGAGCTCACATGACAGCTTTGAATCCTTTTAAAGGACCATTACAACACAAAATGGGTCTTTTCACCTGCCAAAAATTGATTGAAGGCCAAATACAGTTAATGAAAGGTGATTTCTGCCTAAATATGACTTGATCTCATTCATAAGCTTCATAATGTAAAGATCTGAGCTCACAGGACAGCTTTGAATCATTTTACAGGACCATTACAACACAAAATGGGTTTTTTCACCTGCCAAAAATTGATTGAAGACCAAATACAGTTAATGAAAGGTGATTTCTGCCTAAATATGACTTGATCTCATTCATGAGCTTCATAATATAAACATCTAGAGCTCACATGACAGCTTTGAATCCTTTAAAGGACCATTACAACACAAAATGGGTCTTTTCACCTGCCAAAAATTGATTGAAGACCAAATACAGTTAATGAAAGGTGATTTCTGCCTAAATATGACTTGATCTCATTCATGAGCTTCATAATGTAAAGATCTGAGCTCACAGGACAGCTTTGAATCATTTGAAAGGACCATTACAACACAAAATGGGTCTTTTCACCTGCCAAAAATTGATTGAAGGCCAAATACAGTTAATGAAAGGTTTGCATTTTGAATCTCTAAATATTTTTTATTAATTTTTATATATAAATATTAGCATTTTAGCTCAATAGCTTCCAGGTCATGTGATCAATTGACTCAAAATCAGTGTGGGATCATAGTACTCCACTGGCTGCATGAGACACACCTCTTATTTTTACATTTTACATCTCTAAATATTTTTTATTAATTTTTATATATAAATATTAGCATTTTAGCTCAATAGCTTTTGGGTCATGTGATCAATTAACTCAAAATCAGTGTGGGATCACAGTACTCCACTGGCTGCATGAGACACACCTCTTATTTTTACATTTTACATCTCTAAATAATTTTTATTAATTTCTATATGTAAATATTAGCATTTTAGCTCAATAGCTTCTCAATAGCTTTAAACACAATATCTCTGCTTTAAATAGCCCACATTTTTATTTTGAAAACAGGAAGTCGGTACACGCTGTAGCCGTCTTCTATTGCCGTGTGTTTATTGAAGAAAAGGTTTAACCGGAGCGAATGTCTGTCGAATATCCAACTTAAAACTAACTTCACTGCAGTCTCTCTAGTCGATACTGAACAACACGGTGGTTGTGGCATTTGTGTAGCGCTCCCGAAATGACGCTAAGCTAAATAACGTAATAGCCAATAATAATTTCCCGTCTATTTCCACTTGTTTCAGTCTGATAAAGATGCTAGTTATTCTTTGTCAAGTGAAGCTGATGATGAGGCAGGTGACCAGCTCAGACAGAGGAAGAGACCTGCGCCAGGGAGAGGAGGGAGAGGAGGAATCCCCATCAAGCTATGATGCTAACTTAGTTAGCCAAGCGTAACTTACCTGTCTAGGAGAAGAGTCGCCAATTCGGCATCCGTTCGCAAATTCCTCTCAGCCTTCAAATGTTTCCATCGTTCAAATTCTTCTCCTATATAGACCCTCGCTTTGCCTCTCTTTTTATCTTGTTGTTTTTGCGATTCATAACGAGCCCTTTTGGGTTTTGTTGCCTCCGCCAATGCAACCTCTGGTCGCATAGCAGCTGAGACTCTACTGACTGCACTGATTTGTAGACGGCGGTGGGTGGCGCACTTATAACACGTCATAACTGGCGCCACATGCAAAAACATGATTTCAAATCATCAACATGATTTGCGGTCTGCAAAAGATTTTTTTTTAATGCGAATATTTTGGCTGCGCTGTTGTTGTTGGCGAGTTCATTATGTTATATGAACATTATTCCCCCGAGTCTCTGTGACATATTAGAATGATTTTATGGCCAGTTGCTTTAGATTTCTTGCCTATTGTACCTTTAAGTAAGGTGCAAAATGTTATCAATAAAGCGTGCTTTAACATAAAAAATAATAGCACAGGGCCTTGTTATTTTGTTATACCATTTTGTTAGATTATTAAAAGTGTCATTTAAATGCATAGTTAGTCAAAGTGAAAGTATTTCCAAACAAATTTCTACATTAAGACTTCTTCATCTTAAAACCAATGATGAGCTATTTAAGTAACGTCTTAATCTGAGTGGTAACTCACATTCTAGTGTAGAAAGGTGTCTAAAAAGAAGCTTTTAAGCCCTAATGGTAAAAAACACTTTATAATAACCATCATGAATAAATGGTAGGCCTACATTTAAAGGAAACTGAGGTAATTATTAATCCACTCTCAAGTAACAAGGAAATGTTTTTGTAGTTATTAAGTTTTATGAACCTCAGTTGCAACCTTATGATAGAGGATTACTTGATACATAACTATTAACTTAAGTTTAATTTACTATATATTTTTTGAACCATTTATTAATGATGAGTATAATAAAGTGTAACCCTTCTTATAGCTGTTTGATAATGTGAACAGAACTCTATGCGAACTCTGTGGCCATCTAGTGGTCGAGCAGAAGCTTTCACTTGCAGCCATGACTGGTGTTTATCCTCCATGATAGGCCTCACACCACCACTGGAACATTTTCACCAGAATCCAGAAAGAAGGTTGCTAATCATTATTATTTTTAAATATGAACCATGACGAATGTTCGTATTGAGTTCAGTCTTTACCACCTCACACATTTCTAGTTGGAAAACGCTGAATTGGATCTTATAATTGGCCAGGGCGATAATCGGTCAAACCATAGAATCAGCGTTTACATACATGTGAATATAATTTACTTTTACTCTTACTTTTTATACAAGTACATTTAATATCAGAGACTTCAAGCCTTCTACTCAAGCACAATTCATGTAGGTGACTTTCACTTTTACAAAAGTACTTTTACTCAGCTGTGACTACTGGTTACTTTATATAACACTGAGAGGCAGGTCAAGCCTGCTGTGTTGTTGAAGTGGCGTTAGTACTAATAATGAGGTGTACAGAGGTATTTCTTTAGAACAGGAAGTGTGTGCACATTAACATAATGTATTCCCTGACGGTGGTTAAACATATGTATTCAAAATCAGAAGTTACATGTCAAATATAAAACGTGACATGATCAGTAAGTAAAAAGTTTGCTTCTGTTTACACGTTTTAATCATCCATCTGTTGATGAAACATGAGACATCAAAAATGGCAGTTTTTTTCCAAACAACTTTGGTTGTCCAATTTTAAAAAATTGTACAGATCTGGACAGATAATACCGATGTCAATAACAAATCGCCATATATATTACAATGAGGGGAAGAGGACGGAGAACAGGAATGTAGACCAACTGAATCTATCGTAAAAATGAACCTGAAACGATCTCAGATGTCAGATATACATGCTTTCCATATGTCAGAACAAGACGAACAGAAGTTGCTGAAAGAGAGTATAACATATTCAGTGATCAACTTTTAAAGCAGTGTGGGGAACTTTCACAGCTCTATATCAGCATATTGTGTGTGGCTACAGATGTACCTACTTTTTAACATTCATTAATTCAACTGTAGCTACAATTTGGAGCTTTATCTTTAAGTTTAAATCAAAATGAGAGATTGATTGAGTGAGAATGCAAAAATAGGCAGTCGAAGTGTATGTACGTAATGTTACAATGGCAAGTATTACATCCAGAAGCAGGATCTTAGCAGCTGCTGATATTAATAATAATGAATGTTTTCTATTTGTTTTCATGATCTGATGCATAAGACACAGTTAGCACAAGACAATGACAAATGAAAATTGCAAGGAATAGCAGAGTATCTGACATTTGGAAATGTGTCTGTTTTTGTTGACACTTTTTTGTCCATCTTTCCCTCATTATATTAATTAAAAAATAATATTAAAGCCCAAGACGATTACCACTTGTGGCGTCTGAGGAAAAAAGGGCATGGGCATTTTTCTTTCCCGAGGTGAATCCTGCTGTAAGTCAACATTGTCCCAAACATTGTTCCCCTGACCTACAGTAACACACAAAGGGCACGAGGGTCTCACAGGAAAAGAGGTTTATTTCAATGAGCGTTACATTTCAATTTCTTGTTGACATCTGTCACAGGAAGACAGCGCTCTATGCTGACCCCTGGTGGCGCTTGCATGCCTAGTTTTACAAAAGCCAGATATCGCTTATCTTCAGGAGCAACACAAAAAGATCACAAAACTCCTCGAAGTTCACAACATTGTCCTTGTTTTTGTCCAGATCGTTGAAGATTTTGTCCAGTTTTTCTTTGCCATGGTAACCCTGCAGGTGAGAAAAGTCTCAGCAAACATGTAGACTGGGTAAACACAACTTTCAGACACACACACGTTATTCTGTTTTGTATGTGGTTATTTTAAGCCATGAGTCATAGTTTAGTTTTCAGCATCACTGATTATTAAATAAGGAAGAATAGCCACATGAGCTCAAGATTCAAGAACATTCATCATCCTCTCTGTCTGAATGCACACACAGCACACACGTACAGTAAGCCAGTGTTCCCTCATGTCCTGCGCTGGTTGTCCTCATCAGCTGTCAAAAGTCTGTTAACAACACTGACACTGTGGTCATCGCCGGAAGACTCAACATTCAAATTTGACACTCAGGCTTTAAGTCTTTTTCACTATTTTACCGGTGTTGGCCAACTGTTTTATTCTCGCCTGCTTGTGTTTAACTTGTTAATTGACTAATATATTGTAATCATGGAAACAAACTAGATACATACAGCAGGAGAAAAAATACATAGTGATTCAGTAAGAGCTCGAGCACCGACTGACATCACTGTTTTTGTCTCAGCCAATGTGTTCCTCTGTAAATAAGAGATAAACCCTGGGTTTCCACCACTCTTATACCCCCGTGTCACTGCCGCATCTCTGCCTGGTCAGAGTCTGGTTGCATTCTGCCTCATGGTGCTGCTCCCTCTCTGGGGTGTGGTAAGCTGAGGAAACTGTGTTAGCTGAGGATTTGTAGACGCGCAGTCCTTTTACTTATGGACGTATGTTCACATGTATGTATGCTGACTTTTTTATGCACGATATTCATGGTCAGGACTGGAGAATCATCTGCACACAATTTGGATGTCTACAGTCATGTAAATGTTCTCAGATTGAAAAGAATGTGCTGGGAGGAAGAGAGCATGAAACACAGTTCCATTTGATTGTAAAAAAGTTTGCCAAATGATACCTGGCATCGGAGCAAAATGAGAAACGTCTGTTGCAACTTCAGGATTGCAATCATTCAAGCAAAGTCATAGCTGGCTCAGAGACACAAAACGCAGACAGAGCTGGTAACTTAACAGCTGTGTTTTACACAAATAAAACTCATTACATTTACAAATTTAAAGGTGAATAATGTAATTTGAGTTTTTGGATTTCAAATAATTTTCTATTGGAAAAAGTTTTGGTGCATTGTTAAACCATTAAATGACAACAAACAACAAACAAATCACCTTTGTACAGATTTTCTACTCACCAAAGGTGATCTGATGAGATTAGCAGGTGAGCGTCAGTCTTGGAGGCGCTGCAGTGACGGAGAAATTGATAAACATAATCCTTTATACACCTCCACACCTTTTACCCTCCCTCCAGAATGCTGCTCTCATCTCCAGCCACTAACCTTGACCCACCTACTCCTCCCCTCCAATTTTTTTTTATCGTGGTTTTGTTAAGCCAGTGAGGAATACGTGCAGCAGAGGTTTTATAGTCAGGCGGCACCCTGGCCGCTGTCTATGATGTTTCAAGCTGTGATATGGACCGTGGACCCTGCAAGCTGGGCTGGACAGACTGTGATTCAGGGCTCAATGTAATCAGCAGCAAAGCCAATCACCATACAAGTTAGAGTCATTAAACATGCCACTAATCTCAGTGACTGATATCATTGATTGGATCTAGGCTAAAACAGCAAAAGCACTGTTTACATTTTATTATGTTTTTATGATACTCCTACGTAGTGAACAGCAGGGACGGACTGGGACTACAAAACAGCCCTGGACTTTGACTCGGCCGGCCCACAACAATTGGTACATGGAAAGTCGTTTATAAACCTCAGTTATAACCTCATGATAGAGGATTACTTGATGCATAACTATTAACTTAAGTTTATTATGATGAGTATAATAAAGTGTAACCCTTCTTATAGCTGTTTGATAACGTGAACAGAACTCTATGCAAACTCTGTGGACATTAGTGATAATGCACCCGAGGGCCATCTAGTGGTCGAGCAGAAGCTTTCACTTGCAGCCATGACTGGTGTTTATCCTCCACGATAGGCCTCACACCACCACTGGAACATTTTCCCCAGAATCCAGAAAGAAGGTTGCTAATTATTATTATTTTTAAATATGAACCATGATGAATGTTCGTATTGAGTTCAGTCTTTACCACCTCACACATTTCTAGTTGGAAAACGCTGAATTGGATCTTATAATTGGCCAGGGCGATAATCGGTCAAACCATAGAATCAGCGTTTACATACATGTGAATATAATTTACTTTGATCTTACTTTTTATACAAGAACATTTAATATCAGAGACTTCAAGCCTTCTACTCAAGCACAATTCATGTAGGTGACTTTCACTTTTACAAAAGTGCTTTTACTCAGCTGTGACTACTGGTTACTTTATATAACACTGAGAGGCAGGTCAAGCCTGCTGTGTTGTTGGGTGGGTTGGTACTAATAACAGGTGTACAAGTTATTTCTTTAAACAAAGTATGTGCACATTAAAATAATGTATTCCCTGGCGGTGGTTAAACATATGTATTTAAAATCAGAAGTTACAGTCCAATAAAAAACTGACATGATCAGTAAGTGAAAAGTTTGCTTCTGTTTACACGTTTTAATTATCCATCTGTTTAGAAGAAAAAGAAAAGTGCCCAGTAAATAAGGAGCTTAGTTTCAAGTTGTTGTACTATTTAACACCACAGTGCACCCTTTAAAGACACAGGGCTCCCTCTTAGTCACCTGCTGCAAGTCCTTCAATGTGCAAAACGACAGCATGTACCTAATGTTACAATCCAGAAGGAGGATCTTAGCAGCTACTGATATGAATAATAATGAATGTTTTCTATTTGTTTTCATGATCTGATGCATAAGACACAGTTAGCACATTAAGTCATCCTTGCAACATGTCAAACTAAATCAATCATGAAGGGACAAATCCAACCGAGCCACAGCAGACGGATGAAAACAAAGACATCTGTAGGACATGTTGCCTTGGTTCTTTATTCAATCATATCAGGGTTCGGCTGCACAGCATGTAGAAACTCAAAGAAGAAAGTGCAGCGTGGATGAAGTGCAAACATCTGGGAAACACAAAAAACACTTTATAATAAATCTTTTATTTTTACTTGCTAAACAACATAGTTAATAACAGTTAAGTTTATCATTTTGTTTTTCTTCCCTCATCTGTGGCGCTCCTGAAGATGGATGGCGCCCCTAGAATCTGCCGAAGTCACGCCCCTTCTAGTTTCCCTCGGGGGACCTTATTTCAGAACAGGTGTATGGCAGCGAATGGAGAGAGACTAAAAATCTACTCCTCCCTCCCATTTTTTTAATTTTGGTTTTGTGTTGCAGCCAATCAAATCTAATTTAATTGGGTTACACCACTGGACTGACAGGTTTTTGTTGCACTCCATGCACACGGTACTTTCTTCCTCAAGTTCGTACATGCTGTGCAGCCTGACTCTGATGTTACAGTGTAGGATTTCACTTGGATCAAGGCAACATATCTGACAAACATCTTTATCATGGCATGAATCATCACACCATGAAAACAATTAGACAACACGTATTAAGTAACAACGAAGATCCTACTTTATGACTGATGACTGAATGAAACAACCATATGCACTCGACTATGTTTGTATTCCATCCATGCAGGATGAAGATTGCAGTGGTATCCTTTTACGAGACAAGAAGGTCAACGGTTAGCTGGTTAGCATGCTAAGCTCAGTAGACATCTCTGCAACACAACGCATAGATATCTTTGACACAATGTCAACCTATTGTTCCCTCATGCTATCTTTGTAATGCTAGTTCAGTCTATCCTGTCCAAACCAATGGCTAGTTTTCCAATCAATACAAGTCAAATCAATTTCATCTCAAGATGAAACCGCATGAGAAAGGTGAAACAAGCTAACAAATTACAAAGTTTTGCCAACTCACCAATGAAGTGTCTGGGTGTTTCAGTAGTGCATCAAACTCCAACAAAACTGTCTTCTCTTATTCCCAAATGTCCACTAGATCCATTTCAGTAACACATTTAGTCCAGAACACAGTATTCCCTGTATAAATGGCGACAAAATGGTAGAAAACCTGCAGTCACGGATACATTTTCATGCCTTTAACTATAAAAACACTCTCATTTCACAGCAGACACCATTATCCCTCAACACTGGATATCCTGACATGGCAACCGTGTGATTGACAGCTCATTTGAGCAGATATGAGATTATATGCCTTCCCTAGGTCCTACAACACCATCACTCCAGGTCAAGAGTCTGGGTGTCATCTTGGATGGCCCCTTTAAATCCAAGGCACTGAGCAGCATAGTGGCCATTTTTTTTTTTTTTTTTTTTTTACCTGGGACATTTTTAACCATTAGTTGTGTGGGGATACATCTCCAGTAAACATATGTTGGCCTACAGTACGGCTTGATCACAGATCCTCGTTTGTTTTATAACGGAGGACTGGAACTCATTTCCCCTCCTGTGACATCAGGCTCTCACCCCGCTGTGTGCCACATCATTTGAAGGCATCCGGTGCGGGATGGGAAGGGTGGGGGGCGGGATGTCTGCGTGAGGAATAAAAGCCACAGGCATCTGTTAGTCTTCAGCGTGGATATACATTGACGGTCACAACAAATTCAGAAATCGATGTCTTCATTTTTTTGTCTGTTTTTCTTAGCTTCCTCTTAAAGGTGGTGCAGCTGTATCTCTCTCTGCTCTCTTGTTTTTCGTTCTTGCGTGCGTAAAAATGTCCAGATCGGGTGTCTTTTGAAAAAAACCTAAAAAATAAATAAATAAATGTAAAAAAAAAAAAAAATCGCAGAATTTGAGATACTACTGACTGCACATTTGAGTTTTTAGTATGCACCTTATGGCGTTTGGCCTTGATGCATCGCGATATATATCCAGATGATGGGAAGAGGAGGAAGCCTTTTCTTAACATGGAGATGGATTTAAAAACAGCCACATCAACGATGGAAGCGTTGGTTCGTATCAGTGTGAGTATATGTCTGTTTGTTTGTGCTGTCGCTGGACGTATGGCTAATCAAATAAGGGTGTTTTTATTATTAGGCTATCATTATTTTAATTTTCATGGCAGCTACAGACCGTAGAGAGGAGGACCGATTATCCGCTCGGATGGCACGTCTCCATGTTCCACCTGCCGGACCGTTTCTCTAACACGGGCCTTCACATTCTACACCCAGATCTCAGGCTGTTGAAGTAAAATTGCTCAAATTGCCTGTAGCCGATAAAAGAATTGACTATACTCGATATTTGCTGTGTAAAATCAATAGCCCCGTGGTTCGTTTTCTTTCCTGGAGGTCCTAAAATGCCTGACTCGAGCTGAGTCGCTCCCTCAGAATGGGAGAAAAAAAAAACACGCTCTTTCTTTGATGATACTTGTCAGACATGATCAAATAACCAAACAGTGTGTGCACAGATCGAAACGACACGTTTTTTCTTTCTTTTTTTGGGGGGAGCTCACGGGATGGTCGTTTCCATGGAGACGAGATGCAGGACCCTTTCGGCTGCGGCTGCTGATGCAGGGGGGGAGTGTGTGTGTGCGTGTGTGTGTGTGCTGCTTGTAGCACCGGCGTTAAAGGGTTAAAATATAGAGGTAATTTGCAGGGCTGCTTTGAACGGACTATGAAACAACATCTTTTGGTGCTCTACAATATCAGCCACCTCAGATCACATCTCACCGGCGCGTCGTCGGGCTGCAATGCCTCAAACCCCTCCCCTCATCTCAGGATTCAGCGCTGTATTGACGCTGGTCTGGAAATATACACGTAGTCTCCTCCTGCCATGGCGCCTAGATTCCAGGTGAAGGTAAGGATGCGCTGTCGCAGCGCCTGCTTCACGCCTCCAGCACGCCGGGCTCAGCGTTAGCAGCGCGCACTGGGCTCTTTAGAGGTGGATTACAGCAGGCCCACGAGCTATCGCGGTGCAAATGTGGCCGGATGGACGCGCAAAAAAAAAAAAGCCTGAAATTGCGAGGGGCTAATTGCTAGAGGAGGAGAGAAAGGCAGGCCGGGGTTGACATTGGAGAATGACACAGAGAGACTACTGGGGTGGACTGAGAGAGAAAGTAGGTCGATTCATCCAGTTATTCCAATTCAACGCTTCAGTTTGGGTCGAGTAGCCTGTTTCTGTCTGGTGTCTGCAGCTGTTTTATTTCAGGGCTGCACAGTTAACAGAAAAACAAATAAAGTGGACTATCCATATTGCAGATGATGCGTTTTTTCTATGTTTTAAAAGGTGACAGGTGCGACAAAACAGCATCATCATGAAGTGGTATGGTGCTGCAGAGATCTGAGAGCTGGCCTACTAATCTTGCTCTCCAGATTTAGGAGCACATGTGCGTTGAGCACCTCAACAAATGTCAGGCCACTCCAGTGAAAATGACAGTTGTGATGCAAGAATGATCATTCCCGCTGATCCTGAATCCATTTTTTGTGTAGGAATTGACTTAACACGTGTGTCATTCTGCGTCTGTGTGGCCTAGAATCAGTTAATTTTACAATGGGCTTTGGTGTGTCCCCCATGCTGCATCACATCACATCACATCACGGTGACAAAATCCCCAAACCCCTCGATGCAGCACAGTCAGTCAGTTGTCCTGGTTTTGAGGCTAACTCACAGCGTCAGTGATGAAGATGTTCTGGCCCGGCAGCAGTTTGGGCTGCAGGTTGAGCTTGTGTGTCAAGGGCATCAATGAGGCAAACAGAGGCAGGCTATCCCGTCTGAAAATGTGCTGTGATAACAAATACCGACTCTGAGTAATTATCACACTGCCTGGTGTGGGGAGAAGGATGAAGGAACAAGTCCCTCTCCCGTCTCATAATTTATGAGGCAGGGCAGTCGTGTGGTTGGACAGACTGTAGCTGTGAGGTCACAGGTTTCTGCAACAGCCTGTGTCCTTTTCTGTCAAATCCACGTCCTTGAGCATGACCGTGACACACCACTGTCCACTGTGGTTACATAGACTGAAGGTAGCAGTGCACATCATGTAGTGAATGACCCAAAAACTAAAAATTGTTTTCTTATATTTGTGTCTTTGCATAATTATGTCCCGTTTAAATTCTGAATTTGAGCATTTGATGCCAATTATTGAAATCAAAAGCAGGATCCGTTCTCCTCCCAGTATTTTATTTCTCTCCACGCTCGCCTACTTGAGCAGATCTGGCACGTGTCCAAAGAAAAACAAAGCGATACCAACAACCAAAAACACTTTTAAATAGATGATTGCATTTGACGGCACGGCCTTAGTGTGGTACATTCCAGAAAAACAGCAACACTAATAATAACAATATCACGATATTTTTATAGGCCATATCGCGATACACGATATATATCTCGATATGTTGAAATCTCCTCAAAGCACAGGCGAGGCGATCAAATCAAACATCACAATAATCTTGACCAAATAAGCCCTGCTTCGATATCGGTGTTGTAGGAAAATCTATTGACATTTTCAGAAATTACTAACACGTGAGATTTTTGCTAAATGTTAATCAATAATGTCGAGTCGGGTAAGTGGGTAAAGGCAAGTATTAGAACAAGTAGAACAGTCTAGTAAGTTCAAAAAATGGCATCACGTTACTGTAATGCAGCCTTTAAAACCAGTAGAAAGATGGACACTTTGGCCCCATCAAGATATAATGATATCCAAAATCTAAGACCATATATAGCCATCATGAAAACAATATGATATTGTACATATTATCCAGCTCTGGGCAGTTTTATTACACTTGATACCATGTAGCCTAATTGGAAAATATAAATTAAATTTGCCTAAAACCAATAATTTGATGATCTTCACAAATCGAGACAGTCTAACACTGTGACAGCTTTTACTGCTGACAAGTCGAACTGAGCCGCAGATTTGGAGAAGTGTGACACCACTAGTGCTGCGCAAAAAAATACATTCAGGGCAAAACTGGACCATCTCTCTGGCTAAAGAGCATGTTCATATGCAGAGCTGCAATATAAGGGATGCACTCTGTGCAGTGGTTGAATAATTAATGCCTGGTCTTTATCCATATTTAACAAGAATGATGGCCTCTGTCGCCTGTCTGGGACAGCTCTTCACATTTCCCTGCCTCCCTCTAAATTCAGTCTCTTAATGTCCAGTGATGCTGTAGCTCCTCAGTTTAACACCTGCACCGCAGAGATGGGTATGAAGCCTCAGTGCTTTTGAGTACAGACTGAAACGTGTCCAGAGCACTGATAAAGATCTTGTTTACTTGTTCTTTAACCCGATGCTTTCTGATTTAAATCGAAATGATTCAAATATGAGGCTATTAAGTGATTGCACACCTGCTTGTATGTAATAAAAAAGTATTGTTTTGGTATCAGAAAATGATCAGTCGAAGATACTGAACCCTACCCGCAAGTTTGACCTTTCTTTAAATGCTTTAAAGGAGCAGCTCACCCCAAAAAATGAAAAAACAGTCATTATCTAGCTAAAGTCGGGTCAAGTTTCATAGTCCACAAAACATTTCCCGAGCCTCACAGCATTGCATCATTCTCCTGAACAACTGAAGAAGATGGAGACTTGTTTTAAAACGATCAAGAGCAAACCAAAAAATATATAATTTGTCTTCATACAGCTCACATGTTGTCAACCAAGTCTGTGGAAACCCAGAGAACTAAAACTTCCCCACAGCTGTTATGCTAAAATATTGAGCATGTATGAAAGTGGGTGCGACGTCTTTTCCAACTCCCCTGAGATCTCGGGGATTGGACTTGCATTGCCCTGGATGAGCTGCATCAGTGTTTTTCTTCTGTTGTTTTTCTATAATTTTCAACTAATTGGGATATCTTTGGATACTTTGTAAGAACAGTAAAGTAATGTTGAGCCACCTCTGCAGATCGTAACCCCTCCTTTCTTTGCCTCCGACAGTCTAACATGAAGAGCCTGGAGCGTGAGCTGCACTGTCCTGTGTGTAAGGACATCGTCAAACAGCCCGTGGTCCTGCCATGCCAGCACAGCGTCTGCCTCATGTGTGCCTCGGAGGTCTTAGTCGCGAGCGGCTACCCGCTTCCAGACCTTCCGCCGGAGCCGAACTCCCCGGCCTCCACGCCCAACACCCGCTCACCCCGCCAGGCCCGCAGGCCTACGCCTAAAGCTGAGCAGCGACCTATCGACCGCGTTCTGCGGGCAGGTTTGGATTACCTCTTCATATCAATGTGATCTGTTGAGCTGGGAGAGAAGGGGAACATCCACTGTATGTCTTGTGTGGATTAAAACCCTTCCCTTTATTTCCCTGATCAATATGCGATACTTATGTTGGATAAAGAAATCCTCTCTTGTGGTTTCCTGTCTCCCTCTGCTCATAACTGGCTTTCCTTCTTGATTCGAGGTCCCCATCCGCCTTCACCATCCATGCCTCGATCTCCGGGCTACGGGACGTATCCGGGGCGACGCCGTAAGGAGGGCCCACCCCTGGTGATGATGTTTCCCTGTGTCCCCTGCGGCAGAGATGTGGAGCTGGGAGAGAAAGGCCTTACTGACTGCCTGCGCAACCTCACTCTGGAGCGTATAGTAGAGAGGTAGGCTGCCTACCCACACAGGCACATATGTTCGAATAAAAAAAAAAATGCAGCGATATGCACATAAAAACCTGCACAGTGATTCCGATGTTTGGGGCCAAATGCATGAATAGATGACTCGGGCCTGAAAACAGAAGGTGTGTGAACACGTCCACTGCTGAGTGCAATTATTCAGCAGCAGCTGAGCTGTTGAGTCCTGCGGAGTGTGCACTGCTACACACTGTAGCCACCACGGCTGACTGTGTGCTTCCTTTGTCCGGTTGCTTTATGGCCACTTTATCTCCCATTCAGTACTGCTGGCCTCACTATTTCAGTTTTTTGCAACCTTTCTTTGGCTTTGGTTTTTTTCCCGGCAGATCCCTCTTGATAAAAAAGTTGTAAGCTAAAGCAGTCTTTCTGTTTCTCCCTGCTCTCCCTCCCGCCCTACCATCACCAGGTACAGACACACGGTGAGTCTGGGCAGTGTGGCGGTGATGTGCCAGTTCTGTAAGCCTCCTCAGGCTCTGGAGGCCACGAAAGGCTGCGCCGACTGCAGGGCCAACTTCTGTAACGAGTGTTTCAAGCTGTATCACCCGTGGGGGACGCCACGAGCACAACACGAACATATCCAACCCACACTCAACTTCAGACCAAAGGTGAGACATCAGGATGCTAATTTTCAAAAAGTGTGCAATTCAATGGGTAACCCTTGAATTTACAGGCCATTGATTACATAGTAATGTGAAGAAATTGCTAAGAAATAACAAACGTAAAATCTAATCAGGATGACGAGTTGTAGAATTATTGGGAATGTGCAAAATGGCACGTTCAAGTAGGACCTGCTCCCTCTGTAGATCTGTAAGGGTCATTCTAAGGTGACAAAAACACAACAACTCATAGTTTCGGGTGATTATAATAAAAACATAATCTCCCTAAATCCTACAAACTGGACCTTTAATAAATACTCATGGATTTCTCCTGCTGTCATAAAAGGTTGTACGTTTTTTACAATAATACAAAATAATTTAGAAATCTAGCCAATCCTGAGGGAGGATGATTCTGTCACAACCTGCCAACCCAAAAGCAGCTAATAGCTTATAACTGATTAACGAAGCTTTAGGACGCATGCATTTAGTTAGAATTTGTAAAGCCCTTACAAGTACTGCATTATTAGAAAAGTACGACCAAGCGTTGTTTGTAAAACGAGCAAAGTTGGTCTAAATGATATTTTTGTGCGCTGACACAGATCTTACAGTGTGAAAGAAAGTGTTGTAGCCTACTTTAGATAAAAGATTTGGGCCAATGTTGTTTCAGATCTGTTATCTGGAACAACAGGAACAAAACATGTGTGTATACGTTTAATTATAAATGCAGCTTTACACCTGCTTTATACCTTTATATGTCTTTTGGACACTCTCGCTGCTGTTGGATAAAAAGTGTCCTTCCTTTGCCTAAAAGAAACTGGACCCTGTGGCATCTGTATGTTTCATGCACACAAGCCAAAGATCTACTTTTTCTCGCTTTCAGCTAAAACGTGCTTCAGATAAGTACGTTTCAATTTAATTTCGCTCTTCTCCTCAGGTTCTGACCTGTCCGGAGCACGACCAGGAGAAACTACAGTTCTATTGTAGGTCCTGTCAGCGGCTGCTCTGCCCTCTCTGCAAACTGCGCCGGGTCCACACCGGACACAAGATCCTGCCGGTGGCCCACGCATACCAGGCCCTGAAGGTACGACTCCAGGGTTTAATACATGGGACGGTTCTGAAAATGTAAACATTTGAATAAACATAAGCAGTGGCGGACCATATCTCAGATTAGGTTTACTCAACAGAATGCTTCTCTACCATTTCAAGTTTAACCACTGAGTGAATGAATGTTTTTATGCAGTGAAATGTGCACCGTTTGAAAAGGTGAACTGAAGCTTTCAGTTTATCAGAGACAAGCAGCGTACAGCAGTACAGAACAGTCCAGTACATGAGCTAACGCAGAGTTAATGTACAGTGAAGCTGTGTGTAACATTTAAGCTGCCTGGTGTGTGTTTGTCATCCGTATGTTGTGTTTTTTGCTGTTTGTTTGACAGGAGAAGATTACGAAGGAGATGAACTACATTCTGTCCAACCAGGACACAGTTCTGGATCAGATTACCCAGCTGGAGAGTTCCATCACTCAGACCGAGGTGATTAATACTTTGGGATGACAAAATGTTGCCGGACGTACAGCAGAATTAACACCAGTCAGCCATTTTAACAGCTTCTTTGACCGACAGCCAACTTGTGTCTGAGCACACGTTCCTTTGTGATCTCTCTGATCCCCGTTTACCATTTCTAAACAGTATAAACATAAATAATACAATGTTTATAACACACTGTAATGTGGTCATAAGCAGATATAAGGACATTTTTAATTCTGTATTGCTATCCTTATCAACAATTAGGCTGTGAAGCATCCGTAAGTAATGATTAACAACAGTATAACACAGCTGTGATCATGTTTGATTATATCAGACTCGACACGAGGACAACCGCTGTCAGTGCGTCCGTTTTTAGACAGGTAGACGTAGTGTATCGGCCATTTTCATGCCGTTTATAAATGATTCAAAACTCATCAGCTGATTGGGTTTGCTCAGTTATCAAGAGGAAGTATTTATGCATGATTAATACACTTATTTAATAAATACTTAAAGGCACAGTGTGTAATTTCTGCTGCGAGGGGTCTCTCAATTAAAACAAAGCAAAATATGTAAATAGCGTAAGACCCTGGATGTTGTTGGATTCATAGTTAGACAAATACCTCTGCTCATGAAAAATCTATTTAAATGACTCACAACGTAATATTAATGTGAGGTTGTTATAGAGGCAGGCGACCAAACGGATGCACTGTTACCTTGAATAAAAATTCCAGATTGCTCCGGGTTTGAACATTGTTGGAGACAATGACGTGACAAAAAGTGAGCTTTAATAAATTAAAGCTGTACGCCAAATAACACAGGAAGGCAACGAAAGGGTTGTGAACAAACGGCAACTGCAAAACTAGACAAAGTAGAAGACCAGGATGACACGAGGGAACACGAGGAGCAAACAGGGCCAGGACCAACCAGCAAAAACTCAACTAATGACGGACTTAAAAACAAACTAAGGGGCGAGGTGCAGGTGATGGAGAGAGGCGGAGAAAGACCGGTGAGGGGAATGAGTAGAGGAAAGCAGGGGGAGCAGGAAAAACACCAGGAACAGGGCAGGGCTAATGAGGCTGGTGCGGGACAGGTGTTGAGGGAAAATCAGGCTGGGGAGGAGCACAGGAACACAGGTGAGCGGGAGAAAGGGTGGGAAAACAAACAAAGACAGGAAGTGGAAAGTAAAACATGACACACATGAAGATAAGCTTTGGATTTGGATGTTTTTTGTGTTTGCTGTTTCTATAAAAGACCTCGTGATTCAACCTAACAATCAGCTGGTGGTTTCCAGATGCTAAAACCTGTTGGTTGTGTTACTCACCACCAGGTAAACAGCGTGTCTGCCAGAGAGCAGCTGGCTCAGAGCATCAGGGATCTGACGGCCGCTCTGGCCGAGCGCCACGCCTCGCTCACCCAGGCTCTGGAGGGGGCGCGGCAGAAACGAGGGGAGGCGCTGTCTGCTCAAGTGGCGGAGAGACGCAGCTTGATGGAACACGCGGGGCTCATGGCGTTCACCCAGGAGCTGCTGAAAGAAACGGACCAGCCTTGCTTCGTGCAGGCTTCCCGCCAGACTCATAACAGGTTTCCCATTTGTTTATCACTGGCATCACTCTTGCATCATTTTGAGCGAGCAGATCTTGGATTAGTCCTGTCTGTCGCTGTTAGTTTATTTCTTTCCTTCATTGTTAGAAGAGGTTTTGCTCACACATCAAGTTTCTGCAGAAAACAAACAAGCTCGAAATAGAAAGGTTCAATATATTTGTTTCCTGTAAGTTTATTGTCTTGTCCAAAAGAATGATATTCTAAAAAATAAATGATATTTATTATTGCCAACAAAGCCCAATAAAAAGATCAAAAGCAGCACTGAGTTGATCCAACTGACAAGTATTATCTACATTTCCAAAGCCTGATATAGGTCATACATCTCCAACACTGTAGATAGATAGATAGATAGATAGATAGATAGATAGATAGATAGATAGATAGATAGATAGATAGATAGATAGATAGATAGATAGATAGCAACAGAGAAAGAGGCTCTAACCAATACATTGTGTTTTCTCTTTATAAAGACCAGATACTGCAGCTAAGATTGCAGATCTAATCCAAGATACAGCTAGAAGACGACCACCTGATGACCTGAGAGGCCTGATCCGGTTATAATTAGCCAGTGGCAGACGATACAGAGTCCCCCACTGTAAACTCAATTGTTTTAAAAATTCATTTGTACCTCTATCAAACTTTTAAGCAAAGCTGCTTGAGGCTGAAGGGATTGTGCAATGATCTCATGGTGTTCTTTATTTATTTATTATGGGGTGGGTGCAATATTTGTTATATGCAATTTATGGTTGTGACTGATACAGCTGGTGCGGTTCTGTTTTATGTAGTTTATTTTACTGTAACTTGGAGGCATTTGAGTCCAAGACAAATTTCCCTATGGGGACAACAAAGTATATCTTATCATATCGTATTCATATTCGTATCGTATCGTATCGTATCGTATTGCATCACATCTTATTGTAAACAGTCAGTGATGTGCCATTAGGGGACTTTACAGACTATTAATAGGATTTTAAAGGTGATTCTGTTTTGTACCATCACTCAAACAAGTGATTTCAGCACTGGAGTATTATGAATTTGCTTCTTTTGTTCAGTTGAGACTGCAATTCCCAGCTGTTTGGGGAAATGACTAATCATTTAACAATATTTTTCTAGTCCGTCTTTACTAGAATTGAACAGGCTTTGACGGCAGGGAAAGTACTGACAGACCAACGTATTACTGGTTTGGTTCCTTTCATAGGATTTGCTGACAATAAGAAAAACACAGAATGCCTTCAGCCTTATCTTTTAAAAATAATCATACACCCTAATCTGTCTCAGCCTCACACCCATCTGGACGGAAGCATCATGTGAACACTCTATTCCTCCAACGCTGCTCATGCTGCTTTGTTTTCTTTCTGTTTTTTTTTTGCTGCACCAGGTTGAGCAAAGCCATCGAGAATCTCCAGCATTTCACTCTGGCTGCCGACCCATCCTTCAGACACTTTCAGCTGGACGTCTCCAAAGAACTCAAACTCCTCACAGAGTTGAACTTCATCCAGGGTGAGGAGGGGAGTGATGAGAGGAAGTGGGGAGGAACGGAAAAAAAAAGGCCGGGGATGGAGATAGTGGAAGACATGGGCTTATTGATGTCTTTCTTATCTCATGTATACTGTCTTATGAAGCATAAAGACAAGAAATATAGTAGGCTGAGCACAACTATAACTTGAAATATTCACGTGAACTCCACATTTAACCCATTTTTCACAGCTCCCCTGGCTCCAGTGGTTGATACCCAGCGCACCCTGGCCTACGACCAGCTCTTCCTTTGCTGGCGACTGCCCCAAGAATCCGCCCCCGCCTGGCACTTCTCCGTCGAGTATCGCCGTCGGGGCGTGGTGCCAGGGGGAGCGTCCAGAGGCGGGATCAGAGGCGGCCTGGCCGCAGCCCGCTGGGGCTGGCAGCGATTGGATGAAGTGAGTGGGAGCAGCGCAGTGATCGACAGGTTAGAGATGGACAGCGTGTACGTGCTGCGGGTGAGAGGCTGCAACAAGGCGGGCTACGGGGAGTACAGCGAGGAGGTGTACCTGCACACCCCGCCTGCACCAGGTGAGAGCACACACACTCACACACACACGCTTTGATCCAAACATTAGAGTTAATATACTTGCAGAAACCACTTCTTTAACTTGCTGCTGTGTTTGCTAGAATTATACACTACACTGTGTACAATAAACACTTTACATTGAGATGACGTCAAGGCTTTTTAAAAGTAAATAAATAAAGTTTTACAAATATAAAACCTCCACGAATTAAAAATCCATAATATAAAGAGTCATAAACTACCTTGTTTGCAGTTTACAGACATCTCTTGATAATGTTACCCTCTGGATTAAACGCTTTTTGGGCTGCAGAGGAAAGTTTGAGTACAATATGGCAACGTGCCACTGGCAAAATTGGAATCAAGGCCGTATCCAGGTCTAACTAGTCGATTCATGGGCGTGAGCCTTCGAGCCTCATCCCTATCTGCCGATGAAATGCTGGCACAGAATGCCTAAATTGGTTGTCTCTGGGCACATCTGAAATATATGACATTTTATTCCAAAAACGAGAGTACAATTCTGCTCCAATATTGGACGATTCTGTCCTCCAGAACTGTTGGCAGGGGGACGTTCCTGTTGTCGACATGCTAACCCTGGCACCAAATCTGCAGAATTGGGTGCTAACAATGTGAGCTGAGGTTTTAGAAATGTCGGTGTCACAGCTAAAAACTTTTTTGTTTAACCACTAAGATGGCCAGAACTATTAAAAGACACTCACATCAGTACACTTAACTGGAATAATCCTTGAACAGAATGTCAGAGAGATCCTCCCCAGCCTGCATCAAGTGTCTCATTTCTACATTTCTTTTTGTTTTCTCCACCCAACTAGCCCAAGAGTCTTTCTACAATGTTTGGTTAATGACTCATAGCCGCTTTAATCAGGGACAAGTATATGACAGCCGCAAAAAAAATCTCTGTATATCCCTACAGCAAGCCGCAGCTGCTGTCATCCAGGAGCACATTCATCTCCTCACACCGACTATTATCTATCAGGCACAATAGCAGCGTTAGGATGGTGACCACTGTGAGAAGTTAATAATTCATTCTTCTTCCTTTCTGCCCATTCCCATCTTTTTCTTTTTCCAAATTTTCTTTTCCACCCCTTTCTCCACTTTCAACACATCCTCACTTTTCTCGCCACTTCATTTCTCCACCCTTCTCTCGTGTGTGATCTTCCATTTCACAGCTTTGTACTTGTCATCCTCTCCTGCGCTCCTTCCACGCCGCCAACCTCCGTGCCTCCTACGGAACGTAAGAAGTGCACTCATGTCTCTTGACCACCCCTCTGCATCCCATACCACATGATTATCTCGTCTCCTCTTTCTCTCTGTGGTCCATCCCATGCATCCTCTGTTCTTCCACCCCACCCGCCATCTAGAGACACCCACTCACCCCTCTGCCTCCCGCGCTATAACGAGATCTGACCGAGCGCTGATGAGGTTTGCAGTTTGTTAAGACGTGAGGCTTAACAACATGGATCGGATTGAGATCCAGGGCTTTTTAATGGTCGATTTGAGTGATTGGTGAATTCCTCGTTTCCCCGTAGGGTGTTTCTCCCTCCTGCTATTGCGTATGTTCCCTCTGTAAATTGTACTTCCTTTGGAAAAATCTGCACTCCCCCCACAGCCAGAGCGTCTTTGTGATACCTTCTGTATTTAACTCCCCGAGTCATCAATTTATAGATCAGTGTCCTGTTCTCTTACAGTGCTGGTGGGAGGAGGTGCATGCCTGCTCTCTGTTCCTTCCTCCCCAGTCGTCTCCTCTCTATTGCTTCGTATTCTCCTTTCTCTGACTGTAAATCTGTAACGCCTTCCCTTTGTCGCCTCCCAAACTTCTGCTGTCGCATATAAAACCCTTTATGTCATCTCTGAATGCACCTGAGCCTTTGTGTTCCCTCTACCCTCACGTCTACCTCTCCTCCCCTCCCTTCCTTTCCTTTTTTTCTGCCGTGCCCTCTCTCCCTGTCCCCCCCCCTACCCACCTCCAGTGCTCAACTTCTACCTGGACTCTCGCTGGGGTCTCCACGCCGACCGTCTGGTGGTCAGTAAAGAGCAGCGGGGGGCTCGCAGCGTCCCCGGTCTCTCTCTGCTGCAGGCCGCTGACCACGCCCTCACTTCCTGTCACCTGACCTCGGACCTCCTGGTGGGAGATGTGGCTATTACACAGGGACGACACTACTGGGCATGCTCAGTGGAGCCTGGGTCATACCTGGTGAAGGTAACATAATTGCAGTTGTACTTTTTACACATTGTAATGTACTGGATACTACATGCTATTCATGGATGAAGTGAATGAGTGAAGTTTTTCTTGATGCTAATCAATATTCCTGCCTTAAAGGCGCAATGCAAAAGAATCTGCCACCTACAATTCATACTTCTAACAAACAGGGGGCAGTATGTCACCAGAGTACCAGTAGTATTCGTTTTATGCATCCATGACTTTAGCTACCATTACCTTTTTAGCTCAGCCCCGTGCAGCTAACTTCAGTACACAACACAGTACGTATACGTCTTTGAGATGACCCCATGAGATCGCCTAAGAGGGATCACGTGTGAGCCCAGCTTCAGTCTGCAGAGCCATGAAACCAGAGCGCTGAAGCCCCACTTGCTGCACAGAGCGCTGTTCACTGTGTATTCAAGATGTATTCTTACCGACATGTCGCATGTCCAAATGGCACCACATTCGACACTGCACCTCCTTGCAACAAATCTGCAAAGTGTGAAGTAGATCGGATGGATGGAAAGACAGATTCCTTGCCGAATAGTGAGATGTGAAGATTTACTACCAGAGAAATGTTCAGTAAATTACAAATTGATTGATTTTTCTGAACAGGTGGGAGTGGGTCTGGAATCCAAACTGCAGGAGTGGTTTCACCTTCCACAAGACATGGCCAGTCCCCGGTGAGTAGCCAAGATATCTATACTGTACACTGCACTGTATACTGTATACATACATACACACACAATAGTTAATATAACAATTTAAAATGAAAGATTAAACCTCTTGTGACACATGGGCATTTATATCAATTATCAATTTGTGTATTTTCTGATTCTTCTCCCTACCTTGATCATCGTCTCACAACCTCTAAGATTTGTCTTGTGACCCTTTAAAGGGGCCTGAACCCCAGGTTGGGAAACACTGGAGTACAGTTTAATTAGTTAAGAAGAGCTGCTTGACTTGCTACAACAACAAAAAAAATGGTGCTTACACACTGATGCATCAGTGTTATCAAATAATGTCTTATATAATAATATGCTGTATGACTCACAGGGACAACTCTTCTGCAGAACAAGCACTTTCTGTTTGTCTGGAGTATTTTGACATTGTTGTATTGGTACTGTTACTTAAGGAAAGGATCTGAATACTTCATCCGGCACTAAATGTAATAATGGATGATAATAAGGAGATGATTCATCATAGTGGTTGTTTACATCCTCATTTGTCGAACTACTTCTTCTCTTTCTGCAGCTACGACCCAGACAGCGGTCATGACAGCGGGGCGGAGGATGCCCTGGACTCTGCTCCACCTTTCTGCTTCCTCACTATGGGGATGGGTAAGATCTACCTGCCCCAGCACAACCACCACCACCACCACCACCACCACAGTAACCACGGGAACGGCCGCGACCCCATCAGCAACGGCCCCTCCTCGCCCACAGGCCTCACCTACCCGCTGCCGCCCCGGCTCGGTGTGTGCCTTGACTTTGAGAAGGGTCGCGTCACCTTCTACGACGCCCACTCTCTGCGACCCCTGTGGGAGGGCCACGTGGATTGCTCCGGCCCCGTGTGCCCGGCGTTCTGTTTCATCGGCGGAGGGTCGCTGCAGCTGCAGGAGCTGGTAGCCAATCGGAACGCAGATCAGACTCCGGTCAGAAGGGTCACCATCCAAACCCGCGTCTCTAATTCAAACAACTGACAGCCGATCTGAGCTCATACGGTTATTTGGAATGTAATTGGTAATTGTGAAGTATTTACTCAGCTAGAGCGAAAAGTTAGACATCTCAGCGACTTTTTGTTTTGTATTTAATTTTCTTTGTATAAGAAAATGTTTCTATAGCAACGAATATGCAATGTAATTAAGTTTTTTTTTTACATTTTTGTTACATGCAGTTTTGCAGGAATTATTGCTTACGTAGTGTTTGGTACTTCCAGCACTTAATATGTAATTATATCTTTGACGCTTGCACTTGTAGCCAGGCTCTATTGCATACATTTATAAAGCTAATGTAGATACAGCACCACACAGCGTCTCCCCCTCCCGTAGAAGCTTTTACTGTCATTTCATGTCCTTAATGTTTAAAGCTTGAGCTTATGTTTTTAGAGCTATGGAGATTATGTGAATAAGAAAAGAAAAGGCCTCGACTATATTGTTTTATCTATAACTTAACACAGATTTCTTTGCCGTCGGTGAACACTTTCTAGTCATTCACCCGTTTACGATCCCACAACCAAAGTTATTGTTTTTCTGGGATGTAAATGTGGTAAATTAGGAGGTAGAGGAGAACAATGAGGCAATACTGTAATTAGAAGCTCCAATTATACCTCTGCTGCACAGCTAATCACTAGTTTCCGCGGTTCTGTTTGTGCATTGCTGTTTTGTATTTCAAATACACGGGCGAGTGTGTGTCTGCGCGCGTGTGTGTGTGTGTGTGTGTGTTCGCCTCCCCTACGTGCATGGGTGCGTGCGTTGTTTGACTGATAACCGCATCAGTTCATCCATTCATTCATTCATTGGCTGGCGGTACAAAGTTGTTTTCTGGCAAACAATAGTTTTTAATTGTTTTTAACCTCGCTTGATTGTAAGTTAATGAGCTTCTTATGAAACGATTAGCAGATTAGATTCATGTAAACTTCACCTGCTGGCAGAATGTTTGCAAAAGAAAAAAAAAATGGATTAAGGAAATAAACACTGAATAAAAGCGACTTGTTTAAATTACAAAAAAAAAAAACACCTTCTGTTTCCTTTTGTCTGTTGCTCTTTTCAGTTTGTCTACTGTTCATGACTCACTGTGATGATGAAGCTTTACTGTTGTTTCACCACTAGGGGGCAGCAAGACATAGCAGGACACCCCCCAAACCAGTCTCAATACACTGCAGCTCTTTTTTTCTTTTTGGAAAGGAGACTAATTGGACCCATTTTCCAAACAAATGCTCCTTTTCTTTAAAGGATTGGCATACATGCATTTTTGAAATGTGCAGTTAAATATTGGAAACGGCTCAAACTGGCATCGTTTTCGAATTCTCCTTCCCAAAACTACAGATTTGCTTTTTATGGATCTTTAGAATATATATATCACCTGCCTTTTTGGTTATTATGTACCCAATTTACAGCGACGTTCCTGGCTTTGCTTACTTCTCTTTTATGAATAACCACTTATGCAGTGATTGATCACTGATAGCCATGTTACAACGCTCAGACCTTTACACATGCTGGCTGACAACCATCATAAAGTGAAACAAGGCAGCTCATGCCAGGTTTTGAACCCCACAGAAAAGCATTTACTGCCAAATGGCCCCTCTGATATTTATGTATGGATTCATGAGTAAATCAAACGTTATTGTTTACACAAATGGAAAAAGAAGTTCACATAATAACAGATGTAAAATACGTGGCCTTCAGTCCCACATGGACGTCAGTTTAGTTCTTTAAAGTGCTCCACCTATCGGCTAACCACATTTAAAACAGAAAACAGACTCGACAGACCTGTCAAAAACCTCCACATGCTTGAAATTCGTCCTTTCCTGATATGAAATCATATCGTTATGGGACTTACACGTATCAAAAATCATGCCCGACTGTGAGATTCTTGCTCAATGAAACACCTAGAGGGAGAATAATGAATAGTGATCGCCATCTGCTTTTGATAGAGATATTAACACCTCACATGTGTAGGTACTTAGCATTCCTTATGTAAATGTAATGTAAATCGCTGGAGTTTACCTTTTATGAGCTTCAATATGAAAATCCACATGTGTGTTTAATTGGACCCACATTCAAGGGGAAACTGTAGGGGGATTTGGGTTTGCCTCGACCACAAAGGGAAAATAAAATCGCTGAAAAAAGAAGAGAATCGAGAAAAGAAGAAATAATAAAGCGCACAGCCTTGACACAAGCCAAGATTCTTTCTTAACGTCCTAATGCACACAGATAAAAATACTGCCTCCAAAGGGAGGTTTAGCTCTGATCCCCCATGATATAGAAGAAGTGGAATGTACTGTAAAGCATGAGCACCACGCAAGCCCTCCGCCCACCCCCCCTTTTGTGCTTACTGCACCTCTCTTCTTTAGTCCAAATCTGTAACAGATTGGGTTTAGTCTGACTGGAGGTATGCAGCCACAACACCACATGTAGGGGTCTGCATAATCCCTCCGCTGAGTATTAAGCACACAGCATGGGCATTCTTTTAAAGACCTGGCAGGAATTACCAATACATAATCTCCACAATCATCATTTAGCATAGTTCAGAGGGAGAGGATGCACCGGGGGGGAGGGACTCATCGGAACTTATGAAGGATCTCAGAGCCATATACAATCTGCGAGGGACAGTGTGCGGTGCCATCTGGAGAACACATAGGCTGTTTGAATCCGCCACCCCAACTGTCTTCAACAACACGGAGCTGGACCACATGTTCAAAGGGCCCGGTTTGTTTGTTGAACCTGCGTTGTGGTTTTCCGCGCAATCAACTGAATCGTCGAATTGAACGGAACTAAATGTTTGAAGCAGATGGGGCCTTGTTTTAAAATGTTAAAAAAAAACAACTAGACAACAACAAAGAACAACAAAAAGAGCATAAATTGGTTTCATACGTTTTCTTCAAGTCTTCAGGAGCCCAGAGATCCCAAACTGAATTGAAACTATGTCATTTATACCCTTATTAGAGCTGAGAGCTTCACTGTAGCTGCTAAGCTAAAAGCGTTAGCATGCACCTTAGCATGTGTCGAGGGTGATAATAATGCCTTTTCTTAGAAATAAATTTGCGATTTCAGGGCTTCCGGAGACTTGGATTCACTAAAAAAGCTGTGTGGAGCCATTTTTTTCTGATCTTTTTTTTCTGACATTATAAAACAAGTCCCAATCTACTTCTGTTGTTCAGGTGAATGCTGCAACACTTAAAACTTAAAACAACAGAGAAAACATATTTAATGGCTCCATACATCTTTTCTGGCATAATCCAAGTCTTTGTAAGCACCGAGTTGCCAAATTCATTTGAAAAAATGTTTTTTTTATGTATAAAAACTGAAAACTGAAATCTTTACCGTAGCCGCTTAGCTAAAAGCATTAGCATGCATCTTGCTTGAAGCGTCAAGGTTGTAAATTATGTCTTTTAAAAACAGTTTGGGATCTTTGGGCTTCTGGAAATTGGGATTAGATCTACTTCAGTTGTTTAGGAGAATCCTGCAATATATAAAACTTGACAGTAAAAACATTCTTATTCTTTTTTTTTTTTTTTTACCAGAAAAGCTGTATGGAGCCTTTTTTCCTGTCATTACTTTTACAAGTCCCCATCTGCTTCAGTTGTTTAGGACAATTCTGTAACACTGTTTTGCTGTGAAGATCCAGAAATGTTTTGTGGATTAGGAAACTTATCCTTTAATAGTATTCTGCTGGATCTCTTTTATGGAGGCCTGCAGGAGGAATTAAGTGGCCAGGGGGGCGGAATAAATAATAAAAAAAAGGCATGGATATAATGTTTTTGTGCTCAGTTTTTGATGGCGGCTACATGCGCTTTACAGCTGTGGAGTTTTCATTTGATTGAAGAAGCAGATTAATTATTAATCTTCATAAGAACAAGAGGTGAGGACTCTAATTTCACTCGTCATCCACTCCCTCTCCATGTGTAACAGGTGCTTTGCTGAGGGCATCGAATCACACTCACATCATTCATTTCTTTTTTTTTTTTTACTAAGTTTGCTCTGCCTTTAAATTCAATAACGCTGCATTGATATTATTCTTCCAGACGTCGCCACTGCTGAAACATTTAGGTTTTTTTCTTTCTCGTCCATGCATCCGCCCATGAGGCTGAATTGCATTAATAATATACGACTTCCTGCTTTTATCGCACTGATAATCTGAACAGAGGAAGAAGGGGAAAAAAATCAATCAGCCAAATGTTGGCTAAGAGGATTTGAGGGGCATAGCGGGGCCATCTTCTCTCGCTATAATAAATGAGGGGTGACAGTAATGCTAGACGGAGCCCATATGGCCACATATTGTAACCCAGTGCACCGCGGTCGTAAGAGAAAGCAAAGGGCTAATTCAGTTTAACATTTACACTTCACGGACAGGTTCTACTCTATTGGATTTGTGAAAGCTACTTTGTTTTCTCTGTTTAATGACGCAACGAGTATTACGTAACGACTGTGTAATAATTGCAAAAATGGAATTGCATACAGCGAACAATTGTGACATCAAATGCTACATTACAGGAGTCGTTAGACATTTTGGGGTGTTTACGCTTATTTGCTTTCTCGCCAAGAGTCAGATGAGAAGACTGACTCTGGGTAGTTTAGCATAAAGACTGTAAACAAGAAGAGAAGAAGCCTTTTCGGCTCCGCAATTAAAGCAACTTTTTTATCTTAAAATAACAGCTTCAGACTCATTTTGATGGTACAGTGTCTCTCATGGAGTCTCTGTCTTCACCCCCATCACTTGTTTCTGCATTATGTAACTTAGGATCACAGCGTTACGTACATGCTTTCAACACATAACATTGTTATGATGTAACGAGTTTTGTTTGTAGTCAGCACCGATATTACGTCTGACAGACTGTTACAGACCTGGGGTTTGTGTTTATGACAGTGGTGCTGCGCTCGGAGACTGTTGGGGGAGTCACATCACAGACAAATCTTCATAATGTTGTTTTAACATCTCTTTTGTTTAAACGGTACAGAAGCCAAAGTGGAAAAAACTACAAGTTTTTGTTATATCTGAGGTTATTGGCCGCTTCTCCGTCCTTATGCTAAGCTAACCAGCTGCTGGCTTGTATTTCACAATAACAATTTGTCAAATAACGATGTGAAAACAATGAATTCATTACCATTTTCGAATTTCCCCGGAATTTGCTGCTCCTCTCAGCTTTACTGAGCTTTATAGCCAGTTTTAGCTCATTGTTTAGCTGTCCTGCCTGCAAATATAGTGCTTTGGTTCACTTTCACCGCTCTCATTGTGTTGACTTCAGCTGTACACTACCTGTGGTTTAGCTTCAAAGGATGAACAAAATAAACTCATAAAATGGCAAATTTCTTTTCTAAACTGAAAAATACAACCGTACGCCTTCTGAATTCCAGTTTCTCTCTTTTACCGAACTGAGATGAGCTTAATTACATCACTGACTCCTCCTGTGATCCGAAGTCACCGGTCCAGACAAACTCTAGGGCCACTGGCTCCGCGGCTACGTTAGCAAAGAGCAGCGGTTTCTCTGTTTCTCTGGCGATATGCTGCCCTCTGTTTTTGGAGCTAGCGTCAAATTCTCTTCTTAATGACTTCTTAAAGTCATCTGGCAGCCCGACACACAACTCCAAATGAAGTATGGTGTTGTCCTTTAACTGTCGGATGTATAAATTAGCAACTGTTTTTTCCCCACATCAGCTTAAGAGGTGATAATATGTCAATGTTCACAACTTGTTTCCACTGCCTCTAAGTGGCCCCCAAGAAAACAGTTATTGAGGGTTTAAACAAAGCAAAAAACAATCATTCATTCTGAACCCAAAGTAACAGTTCACTGGTGTGAACCATTAAAATTCTGTCTCTCGGATCACCTGCGTGAAGTGGACCAAACTATATTACACCGCTTTTGGCCCTGAGGTGTAAAACTTTAAGCTTGGCGTAGCTTCAGATATATGTCTTCACACTCTGTCTGTAACTTCACGGCGGGGATATTATTGTTTCCATAAAACCGAACGTGTGGAATAGCATTTTGGCGAGACTAATGACACAAAATTCTTGGTAACAAATGGTGTGAGCAGGTGTGGGGCCGCTGCACGTGCGGTTGGAAACCACGATTTTTGATTGAGCTTTACGTATTAAGTGACACATCCATTCAGCGAGTCCGTCAGTCAGTCAGGACGCAGCACATTCTGAGCGGTTTTCCACCGCGGTCAAAGACGCTGAGTCGGACCTCAACAGCCCCTGCACAGTTAAAATTCCAGGTCTCTGAAAAGTGAAAGGCTAGTCAAATCAGTGTGTCAACAGGGGATCTGTAAACCACACGTTTCCTGGACGGCTCTGTCAGGACCAGCTGTGCATACATCACAGCCTGCGTGATCCGTGTGTACAGTTAAAGACGCGAAATAAAAAACAGACAGAGGAAAAGACCGGAATAAAGACAGAACAAGAGACAGACACAACAGACAACAACGGACAGAATATGAGGCGCGAGGGGAGGAGGAAAGTTGGTGTTTGATCTCTCTGAAGTCTGACAACTCCACAGTGGTATCTGTTACCATGTCAATACTTGACAACAGCCCACCCTGGCCTCCTCGTCTGTCCCTCCTCACCTTCCAGATGCTCGCCCAGTGAAGGGGTGAGAGGTTGGCAGGTGCCTGGGGGGAGCAGCGAGGAGTCGAGGGGTCAGATTTCTGAGAGGTCGAGCAGTCGCAGTCTTTGGGTGGAACGAGCTCAGTGGAGTCGGGGGGGGGGGGACAATATGGCCAGTGTCCAGAGAGGGAGATAGACGGGACCACAGAGCAGCAGTCTCACCTAATCAACTTCATTTACGGGCAATGACAGACAGCCGCGCCCGCCCGGGGCGGCCACAATCAGCTTTCAGGGTATTACCCGCTGCCCGCCGCAAATCCATTATCCTTGAATCCTTGACCTTTTGCATTTTCAGCATTAAGTCAATGACAGTCACAGCGGCATCGACAAACGCCCGGCGCATTTGTGTGATTTCAATTAAAAATCGGATCTGTAATTGTGAAATAAATAAGTAGCGGTTCCTTTCACGTGACAGTTATTGACCACATGCGACATACTGCACCGTAATTAAACTCTGTAGCTTGTTCAAATGCAGACTGCCCTGTAATTAGTCTGCAGAGTCAATCGACGGCGTATTGATGCAACCTAATGAACGAACACACGTGATTGCTCTGATCATGCAAAGCAACACGACCTCAGCCCTGAACAATGGACATAATCCGAAGGAGCAAGAATGGACATCGTCTTTATAATGAGGGACCAAAGGCAATGTCTTGTATCAGGCAGCGGGGCTGGATTTAATGAGTTTTTGTATGTAACGTCATGTTCAGGTTGGCTGTCGAAACGCATGCCCCAGTTTCTCCAGAGCCTCTTCATTAGATCAGTGAAATGAGTCGATACGTTTGCACTGCCAGGCCTGAAATCAATGTGCAAACAGCAGCAGATGTGTTGTCTTCCTGGCGGATACAAATTCACCTCCACGGTAGCTACTTCTCCCTCAGACCTCACAGATCCATCAGAGGGAAACGATGCGGCGGGCAGATAAAACTACAGGACAGATTTCCCCTCCACTCTTCCATTATCATCCATTATGTAAACACGCGACGTGGTCAGTTTATTCCAGTCTAGACATGTAGCCGCACATCATCCGCCCCGTGCTGTGTGCTCAGCGCTGACCCACATTAATACATTTATAATCGATACCTCCTCGGGTCCCGTGAGCGGACTCGCCTATCAGACGTCGGAGGAAATTGTGCAGTCCAATTTAAAATGGCCCGGGGGGGGGAACTTTCATAACCATGTGCCAATTAGTTCCACTGTCAATAATGGTAATGCTAAAGGACATTGTGTTCCGGGGTGAGAGGAGAGGATCGAGGGAGAGAGGAGGGAGACATCATCAAGCTTATGCCCGTTGTTCATTGTTAATGGCTGTTACACTGACAAGAAGCATTTGATCAGACACACACACACACACACACGCATAGCATTGCGGGCCGTGGATGTTGAGGGGGTTGTGTTATGGGGCAGAATTACACAAGCCATGAAGATAATAAGTAATGACGTCTTATAAAGGTCAACAAACAAAGCACTAGTGGGACAAACAGAGGCCGTGTGATGAGATTCATTAGGACAGCATTGAGAGCGTGGAGAGGGAGACGGCGGGGGAGGAGGGAGGAGGGAGGAGGGGGGGCATTCCTCTGCCGTTTCACCGCGGCCGTCACAGCAGCAGCTGAAACAGGTGTGTGTCTTTACTCGGGGCGCCGAGGGCAAGACAAGTGCTACTCTCACATGGTTCAGACTGGTCACACTTGACCACACTCCGACCTTACACCCAGCTGAGCAGCCCGAGACTTCATCAGGAGGGCCCTAAGTGGCTCGGGGGTCTCACAACTATTATCTCGGCAATTTAATACAGACTCTCCCTGTCCGTAAATGATCTTGGCCCAAGGATATTTGTGAGCAGTCTGCTTATCAACGTCAAAACGCTCAGCTGCCCCGCTTTGAATGCGGGGACCCCTGATGAGCTGCATCACGGGGGGCTCTCCACCCTGATGCATCCGCTTTGATTCGTGGTCACCTCACCTGTCTGAGGAGTATTAAACTTGCAAAGTCATCCTGAAACTCTGCCTCACTCGACGCGGTCTGCTCAGGCACAACAGGAAACTGCGAGGGGCTGGTGCCATTTCAAGATGGATCGAGGAGTTCTGTCTTGTTCAAGGAGACGACAAACCTCACCCTTAAAGGGACAGTTTACTCCGATATTAAAAACACATATTTTCCTCTCTCCTGTAGTGCTATTTATCCATTATTCCAACATTAGGCTCTCCATTAGCACCACTGTGAAAAGTGTTAAAATACCTGAGAGTAGCACAGGCCTGCTGTATCAGCTTCCTGTTTTGCACAGTTTTCTGCTAACATTAGCAGTTGCTGGGGACACATCTGCACTGCTTAAGTCACTGGTGGACTGAGGACAGGAAAATGCCACGGAAATGCCTCCTTGGATGCCTCTATGGTAGATAAAACATGACACGGTGCCTTCCAGGGTGCCCTTCCAGTGGCCAAAATGAGATGGGGTGCCCTCTCTCTACTATAAATACTCTGTGTACGCCGTATGCCTACGTATTATGCATGAATGTGACCATGTAGTCAGCTAAAGCAAAAATACTTCAGTAAAGACAAAATTTATTCTAAATCACATATAATTTTAAGTGTTTTATTTTGAAATGTTGCGGTATTTGATAGTATTATATGTTTTCAAATTAATTTATTACATTTTCAAACTAAAAAACAACATTTAAAGGACTCAGAAACAAAAAACAAACTCAGCAGCAATGTCTTTCAAGAAAATGTGACCGTGTTCCTTAAGTTAATCCGTGGACTTTAAACTGCTCACAATGGTGTCTGTGGATCATCGAAAGGTCGTGATGACTTTGCCGTTTCAGTTTTTTTTTGGCACTTCAAGCCGACTGCCATCTAGTTCCATTATATTTGAGAGAAGGCAGGCGTCCCCCAAAACTCGGCAACTCTCACCAAAACAGTCCAGACAGATAAATGGCACTACATGCAAGAGGAAAAATATGTGTTTCTGATTTTGAGGCAAACTGTCCTTCTGAGGTTTGTGTCATCTCCTCGAACAAAAGTACTTCTCGATACTTCCATCTTGAAAAGGCAGAATGGGAGGACGAACAACGGGTCCGGCTGGACTCGAGCCTGTCGGACTGAAGTCACAAAAAATAAAGCACTTGAGACTTATCAGAGTCAGACACTCTTTACAGACCTGACTTGAGAAAGCCAACGCATTCAAGTCTCAAGTATTGACGTGGTAAAAGCAGCAGACCTGGCGTACCCACACATGCATATTTAATACTGCAAGATGAATGTGTGCAATTATGCGTGGGCTAATATTAGTCCTCCGCATTCTCGGCTTAGTAAAAAGAAGCTCTGATGGGAAAAGTGTTCAAACGCTGTGTCATTTTCACGGTCAGCTTTCAGAGACCTGACTAAATTACTCTGGACTCGACTTGCCTGCTTTTTGTTCATGGTATTGATATTTAATAATATTGTGACGGTTGTTTTTCTTTATGTTTGTTTGCAATTTCTTTGTGTGATGGAATCATTTTTTTCTTCTTGTGTATTGTCTATATAGAGTACCATTTATAGAAAGAAGAAAATTCTCTTAATGAACCTCGTCCGAACCACTGTCCAGCTAGTTTGCAATACAATCAATTTAAGTGTATAGTCATGCAATACGCTGTTAGAAAGCTTAGATTCTCGTGATTCTATTAATGTAAACAGTTTCAAGATAAAACCACATCAGCAAAGGTACAATCAATAAAAAAAAACAACAAGCTAACAAACTGGCATCCTTGAAGTTTTGCCAATAAAGATTCTCCAACAAACACTCTCTTCTCTTATTCCCAAACGTTCATTCGATCAAGTCCACAACACAGTATTCTATGATTTAATGATGACAGAATGGCAAAAAGAGTTCAATCCCGGATGCTTTTTCATACTATTATCTGTAAAAGACACCGCTCATTTCACAGCAGATGCCGTTATCCCTCTACAGAGATCCTGAGATGGCAGCTGATTGACAGCTCATTTGAGCAGATAGGAGCTTCTGTGCCCGCCCTAGAGCCTACAACAGCTAATTCTCACAGAGCTGCTGACAGCTTGGGAAAGAAACCCAGCTCATAACTTTTCAAAATAGCCCAAAACCATGGCAGTAATCAAAATGTTTTTTTTAAAAAAAGCTTTGAGTTTACTCTGGGCTACGCTGGGATGGACATCTTAGGATAATTTAACATACATTTCCAGGAATACGAACTGGTTTAACTTCGTCTTGATTGGACTTACCCCCAAAAGAGCTCTATTACCAGTCATTTCAGATTTTCCAACGAGACAATCATAGGATTTCTTGTGGCTACATTGTCAAATTTCTCCTGAATCGAGCAGAATCCGTCTCTGATTAAGTTTGAGGTAAGAAATAGGCCACACTGTTGCAAAATAATGCTTTTGTTTTTTAGCAACAACGTCTAGGTTAAACAGGTTTTGACAAGGCCCAGGAGCCTCGAGACGTTGCCTCATCATTCCCCGTGTGACTCGCTGATTGGTCTGGTATTTCGCTTCCAGACATCCACGCCATAAACCTGAGCATGAAAGATCTCGGCCGCGTCGGTTCTCGCTCCTCCGCCAATGATATCCCAGAAACCTTGACGTCGTGACGCACTTTTAGTCACCCTTTCCTCTTCCCGAACACATCTGAGCACACATCTAATGACAACACAACACACGGCTCTGGTCCAGAGCTTAGGAAACAGAGGGTTCCTGTTTTTGAGTCCGAGCTCTATTGTTATCTTCAACAGCAGTTTTGATAGTACATGCTCTCTCTCTCTCTCTCTCTTCCTCTCCCTCTCCTCTCCCTCAGTCTGCTTCACACACTCGAGATATTACACAATTATTATCAAGCCAAATCTCGATCCCCCATATAGCTCTTGAGTAGCACACATTCTTATCTGGACCTTTCGTTCTGCTAATATTGACAAAGCCTGGGAGATAGAGTCAACACAACTCTCCATTACCACTTTTCCTGTTTTATCTACGCCCCTTATCTTTGCTCTCTGGACGGAGTCACAGAGTCACTCCTATTTGTGCACTTGAGGATCAAGTATCTCCTCTACCATCGCTCTGTCTCTCGCCAATCCCTCTCGCACACACACCGTCTTTGGGCTTTTTTTTTCTTTTTTCTTCCTCCTCCCTCCCTCGTCCTGCCTGCTGCAGCGCTCGGCGCTCGTTGTGGGAACCAAGGTGCTTCATGCAGTCTGTTGCGCAGTCGAAGGTGTTAGGGGGATTGAGGGAAAGTCTGGATAAGCAACAGCTGGATTTAATGCACCATTAAGGTCATTGGTTGTTCAAGCTGCACCTGCAAATCCCCTGATTTCACCCCCTTGTCTAAACCTCTCTCCCCTGTCTGCGCCCTCCCTCCCCCTCCCCTCCTCTTCCCTCTGTTGCCCTCTCCTCTTTCGTCCACATACTCGGTCACCCTTTTCTTTTCATTCCTGGCCCTCTCAGCTTTCTCTCTCTTGCCCTGTCAGCTATGAAATCCCCCCTCCTCCTCCTCCTCCTCGTCTCTCCCTCTCTTTTCTGGTTCTTTATCGAAAGTAACTGCTGCCACCGCTTCACCCCTTTCTCCCACTCTGGTTCCCTGCATGCCTTTCTCCTGTTTTATCTCCCTCTGCATGTCCCTTTCTCTCTCTCCCTCTGCCTTTCTTACTGTCTCTCTGCCGTTCTCTCTTGTTTCAGTGCCCCTCCCGCTCGCAGGCTGTTGTGTTGTGTCTGCCAGGGCCTTTCTCGGTTGGAGCGCAGGTTTCCTGAGTACTGGAACGGAACAGGAGCTGGCAGGGAGACACACTGAGAAAAGCCAGCTCCACTGTTCCCACTGAGTGTCACACACGCTCACGGCGGCGCAGCGCCCGCAGGACACGGCGCACACTGTGATGTATGTAATGATGCGGCATGTCATGGGTAATCCCAACTGGTTCCAGGTTGTTCTGTGGATGCAGCGGAGTAGCCCGACCTTCACAGTCTGATGTGCGTCATATCACATCTTCATAGGTGTGGCAGCCAGGCCCAGGCAGGTTTTATCTGCACGATCACATGATCTAATTCAAAATTTGTATTTCATTTGATGCCTTTTAATCTACATCTGTATTTCTTATAGAGACACATTTGCATATAGGTTACTACTGGATTAAAGGATCAATAATGAAGTTATATAATCATCTATCAAGGAAAAGTAGGACAAACATTCACTGGTTTCAACTTGAACAACAACAGCTAGTGTTAGGATTTGATGCTTTTCTCTGTTACACTCACTTCATCACTTCAAATTCAATATTTTTGGATTTTTGTGAGTGTGAAGATGCTGGTCTGGTGGGAAAATGGGCATATTTTCTTATTTTCTGAGATTGTACATCCTAAATTATTAAACATGCTACAAGAAGTTTTTTAAATTTGTTATGAAGAAGTCTCCATTTCATACTGATGCCTCCATATGACCTACATAAGCAAATTACACTGTCAGCAGGAAGATGGGCTAATTCTTTATAGTGATGACTCTGAAAGGGGAATATTGATATTTTTTAACTTGGACCCTTTATTTACATGTTAGCCAACGCTTCAACCGGCAAAGTTACTTCCACAAAAGGTGCTTGTTTTTGCCGCTGACAGGCTGAAGTTGTTATTCTGACTGTCTGAGAACATTACTGAAATGATTCCTACGGAGACAGACCTTTTTGTTAAATATTAAAATCCTTTGTGTAAACAGAATCTCGCTCTGAAATTTCGCAAGAGGTGAGTTGTTCAGTGAAATAGTCACCCATGACTTTGGAAATACATTCTCGCTGGCAGCCGCTCCAGGTCAGAGGTGCCCAAACTTTTTAACTTGGAGGGCTGAAACTAAAACTCAAAGGTCTCACAGGGCAAAAAATTGACCGATTGCCTGAGCAAAGTGTCACTCAAGGATCCTACATATTTAAAGAGCAGCAAAATAAGAAAGCATAAACAATGACTATGATTTTGTTATTGTGTTATTTATTTATTGTTAGATTCTGGCGGGCCGAATCTAACCCCATGACAGGCCAGCTTCAGCCCGCAGGCTCCACTTTGGGCAGCTCTGACCTCCCCTCTCCAACTCTTACTCACACTTCCACCCTCGTCTTCCTGCGACAACTCACCGCCGTGAGATTTCAAAGTGAGACTTGTATTTCTCGTTACAAATAGAACAAGAGATGAGAAGAGAGATGATCTTATGAATGACTGCAAAACTTTCGGTAAGTATGAATCATTAGCGAACGAATAAATGTAACTATTGTGCCCAAATTTTGAAACACCAGAATTCCCCTTTAACGCCCGTCACTTGGGCAGATTCCAACTTCACCTGGGCCGGATCAGTCATACAATAAAAACTATTTTCTTTGTTTCACTATTGTCATATTACAGTTATTAATCTTACACACACAAATAGATCTGTTAGACCTCCAGACACAGGGTGATGGTGCACGTACCGCTTTTGACCACGGGGGCTGCCAGAATCAACAAATGATTTAATTTCCTTTAAATGATCAAAGCTTAAAAACTCATGATCATAATGTTCATTTCTTCTTGTCCTGCAGCTCCTTGTTAGGAAAATAATCGGTGAGACATTTAAAGGAAAAGTATATCTTCTGGCTGTTTTACAAAGCCTCAAAGTCATTCACAACACACAGTGAACTCGAACTGCACGGCAAACTTGGAAAGGAAATTGTTGATAATCTCCGATTTGCAATCTCAGCAAGCAGAAATAAAACCTTGACTACCTTCCAGTCACTCTATAAACAGAAGAGTTTACCGCTCTTGCAGGCGACGCACATCGTCACTTTCACTACTAACACTGGTGCAGACAAACGTAAACACCACCGTCCTAAGAATAACTCAGCCTTTTCCCCTAAAGAATGATGTTTATTTCTCAGTGGCTCTCTACGGTGTCCCCCTCCCCAGCTAACTGAATGATGTTTACGTCTCCCACTCCTCCTGATGTCACCCTGGAGAGCTCGGTGCCCTCTGCACCTGGACACTTCACCCCTCTGAATGCACGGACGTGCCCCATGGCACCTAAAGAGCCACTGAGATCAAGCACCAGCGTTTTCTCACAGCGGCCCCTAATGAAACTGTTGTTGGATTCCTTGAATAACATTTGTATTTATGGATAGCTTTCAGCCCCTGCTAATGGTAATCTAATTTTCAAAATGGCTTTTCTAAATTAAGAGGATGACTGTGAGAAACAGTTACGGGGTCTAATGTGCGTCTGACTGGGGGCCTCATTAAAGACTCAGTTGAAATAAATTGTTTTCTCTCTCTCAGCCGACACGGTACTGGTGTTGTTAATATATCAGAAAACAGTCTAGGGCAGTCTTTTAATGAAAAACACAGACAGCTACAACATTGAGATTTATTGAGAGGTTTAAACAACCCGGAGGAAATGTAGTAATTAATCTCTCTGGCCACTGTCTCCTCACGAGTAAATAACAAATTCATTTTCAAGAAACACATGAAGAAATAGATGTCCAAATAATAGGATAAACAACCCCTAAATGCCTTACGCCTTATTGTTTCTGGTCTGTTTAGTTTGTTTGCTTGAGTTTCATTCATAGTTATATTATATATCACATATGTTAAGTGTTTTTTCTCCTGTTTATTCTGATTCTATACAGCCTGCTTGTACTCTACTATCACACCCTCCTTAATTTCCCTTGTGTGTCTGCATAGGTCGTTTGAATGTTTTCAAATTGTAAATGGTTTCTTATTGCATGTCTGCATTGTGTTTGAGACCCCAGAAAGACTAGAGGCGCAACATCAAAGTGCTTCTAATGGGGATCGTTAAATAAGATAAGATGAGATAAGATAAGACGTACCTTTATTGGTGCCCTGCAGGAGAAATTCACTTCAGCTCAGCAGCGAGGGATCAAACAGTGTGCAAACAATACAGAAAGTAGCAGCGAGAGGTAGGAATTGCTTAAGAGAAACATAAAATAGAATATGATAAAAAAATATACTCAAATAAATAGATAAAGTAGAATAGAATAGAAATGGATCTGTGTGCATATCTGTGAAAGGTTTATGTAAATGTGCAATGTGCATAAAATTCCTGAGATAAACATACAGTGTATACACTCATACATGCTGTTTGTATATACATTACACGGACGTAAGCTCTTCTCTTACAAATTAGTGGCAAATAACTGCAACAAAACTAGAAATATAGAATACTATATGAATTCAGTTCACCATTATGTAAAAACTATAGCAATGTTATGAAATAATACACATAGTTCAGGGTTTACATACAAAATAATAACCAAAACTCTTTAAAATAAGTGAAAAGAATTATGTTCTGTTGATCTTCAAGATTGTTTTCGACTTTTCTTTGCTTTCAAATGTAATTTAGATATAATTCCTAAAAACTAAGAGGAAAATCAACAACTAATTCAGCTGATTTGTTGTGATTTCTATAGTAACACAACATGAACTACATTTCCCATAAGGCGTCGCGGTGTTTACGTCATCCATCCGCGCAGAGCTGAGGTGGCGTTCGAGAGGAGGTAAACACGTCGGATTATTACTTGTTAAACCTATTATTGAACGAAATGCGATCTAAACTAGTGACTTATTTCACTGGATACGTTGCTTTACGACTGTTGTACGTCCGTAACTCACTTGCTGTTTGTCTTCTTCGTGTGTTGTGTTGTGACAGCTAACACGGCGCTACTTCGGTGAGCTAAAGCTAAGCTAACCGACTGAATCGCCCGTTAACCGTTCGGTTCTGTTTCAGGTTGTTTTCCCGGCTGCTCACCTGAAGTCCCCTCACCATGACTAAACTTCTGGAGTGGCTGTTCGGCGTGTCGCTGGTGGTCGCCGTCTGGGCTTTGGTCACTTTCGACCTGTTGGACCTGAGCCTGCCGCAGACGTACAGAGAGGTCGCCTGGCCGATGCCTCTGTACCTGCTGGTGTCTTTTGGCTGCTACTCCCTGGCCACAGTGGGGTACAGGGTGGCCACGTTCAATGACTGCGAGGAGGCAGCGAAAGAGCTGCAGAAGCAGATAAAGGAAGCCAAAGAGGACTTGAGGAAAAAGGGATTAAAGATGTAGAACTTGAAGACTATGTAGAAACTTTAGAGACTGAGAGGGATGCACGGACCACTTTCACACACAACCAAGTGTCTGCGATTGTCAAAAACTGAGGGTCTCTTGTTTTTGGATTTGAAATGTTTAGTTTTTAGGAGACATTATCTGAACAATCCTGTATCCAGCAGTTTGTTTTAACACAGTGACATGTCTTTACAGCTGAGATAATGATCAGATATGCTTCAGGAAATTAGAAATGAATGCCCCAATGGATGATTTTCACGGTTAGTTTACATTCTCACCATCTAAAGACCTCATTTATAAAGTTACTGAATGATACTCCTAATCCGTCTGTTTGTAGCAGGTGGTTTTACTGATTGGCAGATGAGAGAAGAAAACACATGGTGCTGTCTTTGGTTGCAAGCTACACGCAGTTAAAACACCCATGGGAGTCACTGGTATGCAAAATTATCATCTGTAACCAGTTGCCGATCACTCAGATGCCAGCAAATGAACCCCAAAGGTCACACTGGAGCCGTCTGACTAAAGAGTGTTTCCTCTGGGAATTCTTTCAATCTGCGTCATCTCCGCACAGTGTGAACCCTGTTGTGTGTGTGTCTGGAGGTCGTTGCTTGTCAGTAGAGATGGACTAGATTTAATATGAATGAAGTGTACATTCCATTGTTCAATTTCAGACATGTGCCCCGCGGCTGATGTTGGGACTTAATTAAACAGGATTCTATTTTTCTTCAGTTTTTCCTGCCTACAAATGTGAGTTTGTCTTTGTGGGCTGGGGGATTCGGATAGTGGCCAGGAGGTAGGCGAGTATGTGCATGAGTGCCTGCATATATGATGCATTCCTTCTCCAAGCATAACTCACATGGCCTGAGGGCTTTATATCAACTTCTCAATGCTTCTCTCTGTGAAGGAGACAGATCTCTTCTGTCTCGTTTTATCGTTAAAGGACAAGTTCACCCACAAAATGCAAATGCAGTCCATTTTGTTACTCAGAACGTGTAAACCACACATTGACAGCTGTAGGAAATTGTACAAAACATTACTTTGGTAAAAGTTTCTTAACATCAATCCAATGTTTACTTTCTCCCACCATGATTCTGTGTCGTATGATGTCAGCGCGGCAACTTGAGTACCAAAACCACAATTTCAGTACCAAAATTCTCTTCTGGCTTTTTTTCCAATAATTCTGAAAACACATGAATGCAGCGTTGTTTACACCCTCAATCCACGGTAAAGCTTGTGCTCTCACTTCAGAAAGGGGGCATGCTAACACTTTTAGCTTAGCAACTTCGTCGGAGACTTTGGCATAAAACCGGTGCAAATAACGTCTTCTGAAAACAGTTTGTGATCTCGTCGCTACCGGTGACTTAAAGTATGCTGGAGCCATTTTATGTTTTTTTTTTTTGGTTATTTACACATGAACACAAGTCTGCACATACTTCCAACTGTTTAGGAGAATGCTGTTTTGGTTTGAAGCTTCCATCGGCGTGAGCGTAAGCAGATAATGACTGAATTAGAATGTTTGGGTGAACTTATCCTTTAACGACATATTAAATATACATAATACAGCATTTTCTTTCTCCCCTCCAAAGAGGGTTTTTTTTTCCATCAGAGCGTGTAAGCAAAGCGTGGAGCGCTGGAGTAATCTTGACGGTGGCAAGAACAGTTCTTTTGTGTGTGTGAGCCTCAAAAGGCTGCCTCTGCTCATTTTCAGTGATTCCCCCGCTGTGCATAAACAAAGCGTAGCCTGGCCAAAGGCATCATTACAGGGTTTCAAAAAGCTCCCCTAACTTCAGAACAAATGCGAGAGAGTCGACAGTTCTCTGTGTGCGTTGCTCTGTCTGTTGTGCCGTTTGGCTGCGACCCCATCATGCCTCGCAACGTCACCCCCCGCGAATGTCTGCAAGCTGTTGCATGAGCAGACTGGATGAAAGGCAACCTGTTATTTACCAGAAAATCTTCTACTTTGGCAATTACACCAAAGGCTAGCCTTGGTAGGCAGTTATGTTCTCACTCGCAGCCACATGTGAACTAGTTAATCACGTTTCTTTGTCATCATTCTCCCTAAATCAAACTTTGAAGACATCCATCTGTTCTTTTTTTTTTTTTTTCTGCAGGCAGCCAGACAGAAGTATAAATCAGATTTCCCTGGCCGCATACAGTTTCCCTTTTTAATCCTTTACTTAAACATACAATACTATAGCTCCATCCCAGACTAAACCCTTCACATTTTAATGACCGCAATTGTGAGTAAGAGTAATCTGATGCACAGATGGTGACGTAACAAAAGCTCTTTCATCATAAACAAGCTCAAAAACTCTTTTTTTCTCTCTCTTTTTATATCTCAGTGCTTTTCGTTCGCAGCAAACCTGAGACGAGCGTCACAACTGGCGTGTGGTGACAGTGGCAGTATCCACAGGATGCACCTGAGCACGGAGCCAAAGCCATAATTACAACTGTGTCGTAATTCAGTTTCTCTGCAGCCTTCATCAAGATTGGGGCTTACCTCGAGTATTTTTATTTTTATCTGGTGAAGATTAGCTCTATACATAGCTGTGGGAATCAAACCTTTACACAGTCCATTTATTAGATGAGTTACTGCAGCAGGTCACTTTGAGTTAAAAAGCCTCTGGAAGGACTGAAACTCACAATCAGAAATCAATAAACAAATACAGGCAAATTAGAGCAGAAGATTTAACTGATGTCACATATATTAATTGATGGTAAAATGTATTATCTATGTTATTTTTGGTGCATTTAAAAGTGTTATTGATTCTTCTTTACCGTTGCATTCAGGTCACAGCACCACTGTTGCTTGAATCATCTACCCCCTCACGCTAATGTTGCTAATGCTAGCTCATCTTGCTAACATTAGTAAGCAAATGTTAGCCAAATAAACAAAATGATCCTTTTGGACTTGAGAAACATTTTAAAATAATTGATTTAAAGTTTACAACATAATAATGTTGTAAAGGAAAAGAGATGCTGCACCTTTCTACAAGCTCTGTAGATGTATTTTTGCATGATGTGTCCACATAAAAATGATCAATATGACCTTTAATGGCATATTTATTTATTTATTTCTGACAGAGTCCACCACAAAAGCTGACCTAAACTTGACCAGAAATAACACAAAACTAGAGTTGACAATCATTTGTTTTTCACATTGGAGATTGGAGGCTGTTTTTCATGAATTACCTAAATTATTTTATTTATTCTTGTATCACAAAGTGATCAATTCTGTACACTTGCTCATGTGTAATCTGAAATCTTGGCGATGAAAGCATCCGAGTGGTAACTATAGTTTTTGAATTCTTGGGGTTTGTGGGGAAGATGACAAATGTGCACAGAACGTTCTTTACCTTCTCTTCCAAAGTCTCAAGGTCAGGGCGTCGTAAAAATTGGGAGATGAGCTGAGAAGCAAATCTTAATGGGCACAGAGACAGTGAGAGAGTCAGGTCACGGGGTTGTGCCTGCAGCATGGCCCCTCTGAGACCTCGAGACACTATAAAAAAACTGTTCTAGAGACACTCAGTGACTCCGCTTGGAGCGGATCCATCTCGACAGGCTGAGAACCAAGACTGAAAAATGATAGGTTATCATTTTTCTGCACAGAAAAGACTTCTTTTTTTTCCCACCCACACATTTCACAGCAAAACCTCAAAACCATCTCGAGATGGACAGAGAGAGAGAGAGATGGAGCTGGTAATCGAGGCCAGGGACCGACAGAGATGGAGATTTGGTGCAGATACAGAGAGTGGTGAACAACAGTAATGTGCCGTGAGAACGAATTAAGACAGTATGGATAGATAGTGACTGAATCCAAGGGGCAAAACAGAAGAAGTGTGGATGTGACACTGAATAAATAAAGGAAAGTGACTAAGTGACACGGACAGGAAACCAAAAGCATGAGCTGGAACAAGACGGATGACCCTGGCAGTGGCGACGGCGAGATTGTGTGACAGGACTTTTTCGGGAAATGGAGACCACACCCAGACCGCCGGCGATGGCAGGGGACCAAAATGTGCCCTGATTGGCCTGGAGGCTCTAACTTACTCTGTTTAACCGAGGTGTTTCCTTCCCATCTGCCCTGTCTGACCCCCCGCTGACATCTCAAAGCTTTTACGGGCACGAAAGGAGCTTCCATACATGCCGCTTTATTAAAATGACTTTTAATCCGACCACGCAGTGCATGAAAATGATAAGAACGAGGACGAAGAGTCACTCACGGGTCAAGCTATTGTTCTTCGGCTGCTCATAAACAGCTGCTTTGATATTAACAGGACGCCGGGCTCCAATTGGAGGGCAGCATGGAAGCTTATAAATGCTCCAAATAGCTACAATAACATTAGGTAACCTCCCAGAGGCCCTTTAAGGCTGATACTCCTGGCTCATCCGAGTGCTAACATACGCTCAGAGGCAGACAGGGACTGGTCGTCATGTGTCCCGCTGATAGTGAGGCCTGACTCAGTCCGGAGATGCAGAGATAGACCAGCTGGTCGAGCCAAAGCTACTCCGAAATGTGATTTTATTTTTTTTCTCCCTCGCTGCGTCTCGTGGCCTCCCTCCCAGCATTCAGCGCTACACACACTGTTGGCCCCATCCCTCGCTCTGTTAAACTCCGACGACTGGTAAATTGATAAATGCCTTGTTTTCCTGCTTGCTGAGAGGTGTTTGATTTAATATAGCCCCAGCTTGTGCCTCCTATGCGCTGCCATTACACTTCAGTCTCGGAGCGAGGCATTCGTTGTGCAGAAAATATTAACACTCCGAGATCCTCGAACAAGAGTCTGCGGCCGCGCGAGCAGCTCTTTGAAGCTGTATTCATTCGCAGTGGTGCTTCGAGCTAAATGATAATATCGGCATGCTAACGTTGGTACAGTGACAATGCTAACATGCTGCGTGAATTTCAATAGTTGTGCAGATGTTTGATTTAAAAACCAAAGTAATGGACATGTTAGAATGTTGACACGGTGATGACACTGAATGAAATGTCGGGATTGCCAAAGTTATTATAATTCATACTGAAAAAAAAAGGTTACTTAAAAAGATTATGGCAAAGTGACACCAGTTAAACACATTTAAACATAAAGCATCAAAGTCTCTATAATGAAAGCAGCAGTTAAAATGTGTTCAACATTCAACACATTTACTCTGCTAGTGTTATGTATCTGTACCTGCATTGATCTCACTATAAAGTCAGGAATCTCTGTCCGTTTGTCTGTCTGTGATTTGCATATCTGGAGATCCCTTTGTTCAATCTACTTCACATCTTGCAGGTTTGTTAGTAAGAAACCGCAGAAGTGCAGTGTTGAACGATGCAATTTGGAGCCATGACACATTCAATATTACAAATTTTGAATAAACAGTGAGGCTCAGCTTCAGCGCTCTCACACGTGATCCTCAGTGGGGAGCAGAGGTAAAGGAAATGGAGGTTAGCGCGGTGCAACAACTTGCTCTATCAGTGTGCTGCAGTGAGAAATAAACAAAAGAAGAAGATTTAACGAGTCTGGATGGACGGGGAGACGAGGTCAGCGCAGGTTCTCTGTTCTTCAGCGAGAACTGGAGGTGAGCTAACGTTAGCCTCAAGGGCTAGAATGTCTTTCTGTTGCTTGGCAGCACAGTCGGCTCAGGGGCGACTCTCACATCGGTTGTTTGTGTTTCAGCTTGGAAAGTACCGATGTAATCATCCGGATTTTAAATACCAAACATGTTTGATATCATCAAGGTGGCCCCGATGAGTCTGTGAGGCTCGAGACTGGATCTGTAAAGCCCCTCACATTACCAGATAATCTGTCCCGAGCAGCGTGTTTTTTAATTGGTATCACAGGATTTTAAACCCATTCAAGAACAATGTGCATTTGTTACCACCATTCCTCTGTTTCTAATCCACTATCAGGCCTTCTTTAGTTTCCTTGAGTTGCGTCAACAAATCACCACGTATACGGAGAACCGCAGGTAAACATTTATTTTGGCCACTTTGTGCAAACATGTTTATCCAACATTTTTTCATCAAGTGCAATATGCCAAAACACAACAATAGAGAGAGGGACTATGAGGAAACAAAGACGGGAGCCGTGTATTTGTAGATGAGGGGTGCAATTAGCTGACGGGAACACGGGATATATGCGAAGCAAAATTTAAGGGCAGTCCAAGCGGCGAAATTCCCCTGACAAGCCACGAACACGCAGAGTCAGGAGATCGCTAACGTCAGAGGGATTCATCCTCTGGGAAAACGACATCCAATATTTGTTGAGATGTCATGTTTTTTTTTATGTTTTAGTATCGTACAAAGAGAGGAGAAGGCAAGGAGAGGAAATCGTGGGAACAACTTTAGAAAATCGGAGATCATCTTTGTTATCATGCAGCGTATTCTTTGCATTCAGATAGGTGAAAGAGGTTTTGAGGATACCTTCAGAACAGATTTAGATGTTATGAAACAATCTTATAGGGTATTTAAAGATACTCCCGCTTTGTGGCACAGATTTGATCAGATTTCCCAGTATTCACAGATCAGTCCTCACTGCCGCTTGAGCTGTGACTCATCTATGAATTTGGGCTTTAAGATCTTACGCAAACGGCCTGTAAAAAAAAAAATAAAACAGGTTGTTCGTATTTTCCGTGCTCAGTCTCCCTTAACGTTTACCACACCGTTAAAGATTTCACACTTGCCCCTCACATTTACTCAAGCCGGTTCGCCGAACGAGCGAGTAAATAAGGAGAATTGTCTTGTCTTTGACGAGCGACTACTCATCGGAGCCTCTTTCTAGGGGTCGGGGCGGTTAAGGGGGCCTGTCCGCCAGCCTTAATTTACAGCCGCCCCTTTGAAAACATCGGGGAGCTGCGAGGCTGTGGCACCAGTTTTTGGTGCTACAGCTGTTTTTACTGTCACGGCCGTAAAGCTCCCCTGGGAAGAGGGAGAGACAAGAGAAGGGAGAGACGAGAACAATGGCTTGTCATGCAACTCGCAGACGGATAAAGTATGGTTGAAGGGAGGAGGTGTGTGTGTGTTTATGTTTGGGGGGGTTGTGTGTGGAGGCTTGCCAGAAGGTGGAGATAAAGACAGTAGAAGGCTCACACCTGTGTATTCAATCTTCAGGCCAAAAGGCAGCCTTAATGGTAATTATAGACACAGCGCTCCCCTCCTTTTCCTTCTATCTCTCTATTGTGGCTATTTTCCCGTCCCTGGCCAAATTGGCCTTGATTCTATTGAACTCCTGTCACATTAGTGTGTGTGAGTCATTATCTGCGCTATTGGCTCCTTCTGTGGAGATCTGGCCGGTGTAATCAAAAGGAGAGATGGGGCTGGGTTTCCTGAAAGCTTTTTCGCAGTCAGAATGTGGTAGGAGAGAGTGGTCTTCCCTTTAGGACGATACAGGGGGACTGGGCTGTTGGTCCTTTCTATGTAACATTTATAGCAATTTACATGTACTGATCCCATTTCTGTCGGCCATATGGGAGTGGACTGTAACGTGACATGAAAAATGAGACCTTCCCCGTCGCTCTCGGTCGCCTACATCTGACTATATTTGACAGCAAACACAAACATTTGTATCCTCATAATTAAAAATGTGAATGTAAAAAAGGCATTAAATAGACCTGAACTCTTTACATAACTGCACCAGGTTACAGGACCTCCTCTCACTCTTACTCTTACTTCGTTTTAAAATAAAATGCTCAGTACTGAGCAGAGCTTTTTTGTACAAATAACTGAAACTGAGGCGGTAAATCCCACTTTACCAGACATGCTGTAAGCCATTTTAATCAGTAGCCTGTTAGTGAAAAGGTCAAAGTAAATTTAATATGCTGGTATCCAGGACTCCTACTGTGGAAGGTAAAGAAGGAAAGAGTCTGTGTCTTTAAGCTGGTTATGCCTAAAACCGTCCGAGTCCGGTCCATGGCCGACACATCGCCAACTGGGATCAATCCTCTGGTGACCAGGAATGTCTGTATAAGGTTTTGTGCCGACCCGTTCAGAAGCTGTTGAGATATTTCAGACCAACATCGCCTCTCTGACCTGAAATCAACCACGAGAGAGCTGTTCTGGTTTTCCAAAAATATCGTTTTTTATTTCACATGAAATTTTCACATTTAGCATATTTATCAAACAGGTCTTTATATAATCTTCTATGTATATTTATATATATACATATTATACACTTCTCTTACTTACACATGTACAAAATCAGGTAACAAGAATTCAGATTTAAAAAAAAAAAGAAAAAGAAAACACTGACTTCAATGGTAGTCATGTACACTGTTGTGCTTTGTTGATCAAGCCAGCCCGTCAGGTGAAGATGTGCTTGGCAACTCGGTTTGATTGCCGTGTCTTGTCTGTTGTGAACGGGTGAGTTTAATATTTCTAAAAAAAAAATGATCCAAAACTGATTATTATTCCGAAAGTCACTTTGTGTTTAGAAGTTTTTTTTTGTTTTTTCCAACTGAGCTTGAAAACATGAAGGAAAGCACCATGATCCGCAGGGTTTCCCGCGGTAACAAAGATCTGATACCAGCTCTTCATGTCAGACAGCTTAACCAACAAACAGAGAAGTCCGGCCTCTCCGCTGTGCACACGACGTCTCAGTGTTCGCTTTTGGCAGAAAAAAAAAAAAAATTTCGTCTCATCACTCTTGCAAAAACCAAACACTCCCCTCGCACGCGCACATTCTCTTACTCTCACACACAATTCGTCCCTTTCACACGAGCACTACCTCTGCGGGGAGGGCGAGAACACGCTCCCCACGCTTTGCCAACGGTAAACATTTCTTTTTTCGTGAACGCGCGCGGTATATACAGTAAAAACTTCTCAGCTGCACATGTCATAAATTATCTTCACAGAAAGTACACGTAACACAGATCAATGAAGGGTTTTTACCACGTGTTACTGTGTGTCGTCCGATATCGGCGAGTGTTTTGTCGGTGTGACACTGGTGTGGAGTGTGTGTGTGTGTGTGTGTGTGTCGGTACTGCGCAGCGTCAGTGCTACAGTATATAAGCACATGGTCGAGTTTGCAAAGGAATCATGAGAACAGCCCCATTGTGTCTGCAAATGCTACATTTAGAGAAAAGTAATCACCCGGGACATCAATGCCACTCAATACCATTACAATAACAACACAACAAATAGTACACAATACTCAAAGGGTGGAATAGTGTACAAGTTGGAGAGATGACTGATCTTTGGCTCGAAAGGTAAGAGATTACTACAGAGTTCAAACAGAGTCGGCGTCTTTGCTCCCGATTGTTCTTCGGCCACTTTAGGTTCCTTTGTCGTCGTCTTCATATTTTTCTTTTAGGCTCATCGTCCAAAGAGGTTTGCGTTTTTTTTTCCGGAGAGAGAGAGAGAGCCCTAAAAATACAAATCAAGGCGAGCTGGGTCTTTCCAAGAAAAACACACACACAAAAAAAAAATACTGTCACCTTTTGAAAAAAATAAGACAAAGCGCGCATTTGCTTTGTCTCAAATGCTCAGATTTGCTCAGCACGTGTTGTGCAAGCGAGTCCATCTGTACTTTACAAGCTTCAAAAGTCTCTCCCTGTGGCCAGCACTGGGCATGGAAAACTGTCTTTTTTGAGTCAGTGGTTTCATCCCCACGGACCGTCTTCATTGTAGTCCCTGAAAATAATATCTGCCGACAGCAGTCCTTTTCATGTCCTCTCAGTGCAACAATAGCAGTAATGAAAACGGGACCAGCAATGAGAGGATTGCGAGGGATGTCGGCGCCGCCGCCGCAGAGTTCGTCCGTACGCTCTGGACATCTGGCAGGACTACCACCGGGTCATCTGCTTGAAGACGGGAGACAAAGAAGGCGCGTTAGTACCGCATATTTACACGCCGACGTAATCCTGAAGGTAGCCGGACTGTTTTAAGGTCAGGGGTAATTAGGAAAGGACACAGGGCTGGTCAACATACCTGCAGGCAGTCTGTTGGACGGGTTGTGAACCCCACCCCCGCCTCCAGCTCCAACTCCAGTCCCACCTGTGCCTCCTTTAGCCACTCTGGCCTCTTGAGAGCCTTAAAAAGAAACAGAAAAACACCATCAATTACTCTGTGTGTAGTCCGACATGACTGCGAGAGGTCACAGTGCAAGTCTCCTCGCGGTCAGGAGGGCGGTTAAACTCACCATCGGCCGCCACGACGTCCACCCTGAGCCTGAGGCACTCCTGTCCATGGTGGTGGAGAGGTTTGGCTGCCGGAGAGAGAGAAGGAACAACAAAGGCGTTAATAACCCGGCTAATGCACTTATCCTCCACTGGCCCCTTAATTCACCTTCATGCATGCGCTCATACCCACCCACACACACACACACACACGAACCCTTGGCAACAGACACACACACACAGACACGGGGACAGAGCTTTAGGACGCCATCTGTGACCAGGCGAAGTGTGTCTTGTCCTGCCGTTTATCTAATTACAGCCGTGGTCAGGGTGACAACACTGCTTGCGCTTTGTGGTTACGTTCTAGCGGGGTAAGTATCGCGTAAAGTTGGCAGAGGGAAGCCAACACCCCGGTCACTGTCCATGTCGAGCTACAAAGAGGCAGCCACAAACCTCCAGCACATCACGGTCAACACAGCAAAAGCTGCACAACTCAACACTAGCCTCGCTTCATGACTTTAACCAGGGACTTTTCTTCTAGCACACCCAGAGCTCACTTAAGATGAACTGTAATAAATGCCTTGATCGCTTAACGAGGTTTGGGCTTAAAACGGAAACGAGCCGGACGAACCAGAAGGTATTAATTTAAGCCTGAAACTGACACGTGTTTTTAAGAAGTTGCTATATATATACACAAGTTTTAAAACTATGTACGGAGCAGCCTCACGGGAGTTAGAGGCCAATCACATCGAGGCGTGTCGCCAGAAACTCTGCGTAAGAAATAGATCGTCGGCAAAACCATTGTTTTCCTACGGTGCCTGCCTGGCGTGCGCTTCCATCTCGTGTCGCCAGAACAGACATTTCTGTTCGCGGCTCAGGAAAACTATTTACACTGCACAGTTTCTTATAAATTGGTATGAATTCACTTCCGATGAGCGTTTTCTTTAATCACAGGGACGGATATTGACACAGTTTATTGGGACGATGCTACAACCCCAACGCTGACAATAGCGGTTAGCTCTGCTGTGTGTGAGTACAGCCTCACAGAGCCACTAATCTCTCAGCGAAGACTTTGGAATACAAACACAGTGACAAATCTGACAGACAGCTACGGTGACACTTACAGATATAATAGTAGCTCTCTCCTTGGCGGAACTCCTTTCCCAGAGTGAACGGAGTAAAGCGCTGGAACTTTTCCGAGAACTTCTCGGGGGCGTGGGGAGCGAACGGGTGGCCGCACTCCCAGCGCATCTGGTCGTACGACTGGGGCTTGCAGGAGTCGTAGTCCTCGCGCTCCACCATGTAGAGCACGTAGCGCTCGGCGTCCAGCAGCGGCACCTCGCCCTGAGGGTAATGGGGGCAGACGATGTCCAGGTAGTCATTGAGCTTCACCTCCACGGCGTAGTCGTCCCACAGAAACCTGCCGGGAAGGAGGGAGAAGAGGACGGTTATGCAAGTGGCAGGAGACTGATAACCGTGGTTATAGCATCGGAGCGGTAATAAATATAAGCCTCAAAACCTGTGATTATATATTGATCGGCTACACGCCAGTGTACAACAGGGAAATCAGAGGAAAGTACTGGAAGGCCTGGGATCAGGAGATAGAGAAGGAGAGGGAGAGGATATATATGTGTGTGTGTGCGTTGGAGCGGAATGAAGAGAGAAAGGATAATAAGGGAAAGAATGATCTGCAGAGGACATGCGGATAAATATGGATGAACGTGGAGCGAGCGTTGCCGCCGCCGCATGCCGCTGTGTTGCAAGTTGAGTGAACATTGATCCCTCGTCCCCCCCGGAGTCGAATGATGTTTAGAGAGAAACATTAGCAGTCAGTTAGCCCGTCAAGACGGGAGATGAGAATCGACATCTGCAGGGCCGCTACACACACAAACAGACTCCCACAGAGGGAGACGGCGGATCCAGTGATGACAAATTCAGCTCGACAGATGCAGAAAAAACACCTGAGTTTACCCAAGATAGTGACGAGGATAAAAAACGGAGGTCGTGTGTGTTTTAACCCGTTCATTAGGGTCGGAGAGACAGACAGACGCGTTCAACACGGGTCTGGTGACGGCCTGTAACCGTCTCCCACCACACTCCCTCTCATTACAAATACAGAGAGACAGTCAGACTGTCTGCCTCCCCTCCATCCCTCCCTTCACTCCTCCGCCCTCTCCACCCCTCTTTACGATGGTCTTTAAGTAAACTGAACGTCCTCTCGGTCCTGCCTGGAACTGGGTCAAAGAAAACTTTTAGGCATCGTAGCCTGCCTACAAACACAAATCAATTATTACACAGACTCCGAATAACAATCCAGCAGACTCCGAAGGCCGTTTAAATTGGCCTTATCTCAACTGTCCATGATTCCTCCCCCCTCTGGGACTTTCTTTCGGAGATCTTATGAGTTTATCTCCAGGGAATTGTCACTAAAAGGTATTTCAGCTTTGTCCCCTTCCCCCCTGACTGAGTGACTGCTCCAGGGGCGGCTCACAGCTAATGCTCTCTTCTCAGTCACAGCCATCTATCACCGGCCCGGAGCGGTCGCCGGCCGCTGGCGGCGCGCACAAACTCACACACACTTCCCAGTAATTCCCATCTATCAACAGGCCAAAGCAGTAGCTACCTACTGTTTGCACCCAGCAACCCGCACACACACACCCACACCCACACCTCCTCCCCCCTTGGTACTGAGCTCCCGAGCGATGCCTATCAGTTTACCACCTCCTACTGTTCGCATCACCATGGGTTCCCCGAGAATGGCTGACATTTGACAGACTTAAATATTTTCACAACACACGAGGAGAATGTGTGTCTAATATAGGGTTTTGTTGCTTTTGCAATGAATACACGGATGGTTCATCAGGCTTTCAACAGCTCAAAGGGAAAAAAAAAACAAAAGAGGCAGCCGGTCCAGTGTACGACCGCTTTTTTTTTTAATCAGACCTACAGATCTGGAAGAGTTACGACTTCTTGAAAGCCTACAGGGTGCTAACCGGACACCTCTGGCGTGGAAGTAAACCTCCACCACCGGAATGGATTTTTTCTTGAGAATTCTGTCGTTTCCTCATAAAACCCCCTAAATGTAACAAGCAGGGTTTGCGTTCGTGTGACAAGGTCCATATGTGTGACTGACGATCAAAGTGCAGAGGCGCGGGCCCCCGCCGCTCGTTAGACGGTGTTGTTGTTTGTGGCCGGGGGTCTCTCTGGTACCCCCTGGTAGAGGTACAGACGCTGTGGCTCCAAAACACCGGACCCTGACTCCTGCCCCCCTCCCTTTGCCTTTTCCCCGCTCTTCCGCCTGACTGCACTCCCTCAATACTGATGACCAGATTAGCCGGCAACCATTACAACAACAACCCAGGGCCCGTGGAAAACAAGCACCGCACTGATGAAACTTCCATCTAACTGCGCTGATAATATTGTTCTCCAGCCAACTTTTTTCGGGGGCGGGCAGAGCAATAATTATCATTTTGCCACGGTCCAGACGGCTTACTGCTTATCTGCAGTTTGCCTGCCACGCTCTGTTTACCAGATTGGCGCTAAAGTGTTTTTTCCCCCTGCCACTTTCAATTCCAGTCGAATCGATAACACTATTGAACAAACAGTGTTGTCTGCTTTTTTTTTGCCTGACAGAGTTATCATCCCCCCTGCAAACACTAAAAACACACACACACAAACACTCCCTCCCTCCCTCCCAGCGCCGATTACAAACTGGTTGTGGTATGTTCCCAATGTGTTCCATCAAAAGGGGGTCGAAGGGGGTGCAATTAAAGCACAAAAAAGGGTATTAAAGTCGCCCTGGAGGGGGGTAATTATGCCCTCCTGCTCCCCACTTCCCAGCCCCTTTAGGCTGGGAGTTAGGGGGGGGAGACGGAGGGCATGAATAGGCGTGGGCGGGGGGGGGGTCAAAGGGCTTGAGTTGGAAATGGCTTTTGAAGTTTTCCCTCAGAGTATCTATGCAGAGTGCTACAGTTGCTTTGTCAATGCCACTGTTCCATACAGTGTCTCTATTCACCCGGCTGATGGAATACCTCACTTAGCGGAGAGAGAGCGGCGGCTGAATAAGCACCCGGGGAGGCTGGCTAGCCCCCTTTATTAAACGGCAAATAGTTTTAATTATCCCGCTGCCTTTTGTTCCCCTCTAACGCCTCGGCATTGAAACGTTCCACATCATCAGCCTAATTAACTGATCGGAGTAACGCACTTCAAAAGGGGGGAGCTCAGGCCCGTGTGTGAAAAGGTTTAGCTAACAAAGTCAAATCATGCCACCTTCACTTTAGCAGACAAAATCCTCCTCCTCCTCCTCCTCCTTCTTCTTCGCCTTCGTCTCTTGTTATTTTCTCCTCTCCCCAGACTGTCGCCCTCCTCTCTGTCAATAGGCTGTCCTGATTTATCTCCATTGTTTTTCTCAGGATCCTCTCTTTTAATCACAGCGACGCTCGGAGCCTCGGCAGAAGGAGCGGCGTCGGAGGAGAAGTCGTCGTATTCTCTGCTTAAGGATGATTTGTGGAGCTGTGGCGGGCGCGCGGCGAGGATTGTGTGCGGCGTCTCAGCCGGAGACATTTAAAATGTGCGATTGTTTGTGTCTGAGTATGCGTGTGTTTGCGTCTGTGGAGCTCTGAGGAATCTGGGAGTGTGTTTCAGTGTTGATAAAAAAAATAACTAGCTGATAATGAACACTGATAGCAGCGAAGGAGTGTCTACGGTCAGATGTGTGTGTGTGAGCGCTCTGCAGACTGGTCCTGGCCACTCGTCCTCCTCTCCCAGGAAGGAATTCCTGATTTATTGGAGCCTCTTCAGGAGCAGGAGTCTAATCTCTCTTCTTTAATCTCTCTGGCCAGCGTTTTGCTTTCTTCTCCACCTCCACCCCCCCTCCTTTCATCCATCCATCACCCTCTCATCTCTGCACTCTATCGCTCTGTGGAATGCCGGACCTCTGGGGCCGCGGGGGCCGCGATGTGGATCAAAGGTCGGATTATCGCCAAGTCAGCACCGGAGAACTTTATGCACAAACAGCCGGCGATACACTGGAGCCGTGACGGGAAGCGGCCGTAAAAGGCCGTCGCGGGACACATTTACGACCGCGCCACCTTAAAAACAGGAGCTCTCGTCCACTTAACCCGCTGTCCCCCCGGAGGCCCGCGCCGTCGCCCTAACCACATAAACATGATTATTTTCCTCCCGGGTTTTACGCGGGCCATTATGAAACCCCCGAAAAGGTGACTGGCCAACGTCACAGATGAGTGAACCGGAATGCGGGGACCACCTAATCGGCTCGTCCAAGCCTGGATTATTGGGTGGAGCACAGGCTGAGCTTTGGTCCATTCATCAGCACCAGACCCTGCTTAATACAGGGGCTTAGAGTGGACCGACGAGGCCCAGAGCAGGGGCTGGAGGCCGGGGGCCGAGTATGGGGTGAGACGGGCAGGGTGGAGCTTTCTCCCCCCCCAGCTCTATTGTTAGGGGTATTACTCCTTTACACTGGCGTTTTTGGAGTTCAAAAAAGAGACACACACAGACTATGCTTCTGTGTGTGTGTGTGTGTGTCCAGAGGGAAAAGTGAGAGGTGTTAACAGAGTAATGAAAGACACTGGACACAAGGGAGCCGTTTCTTTCAAGTCATATCTGTGAAAGTTAAACGCGACTCCGCCAGGGAAGGTGACACATCAGAGAGAGGCGGATGGAGTTAAGAGGGGCACTTTTGGAAAACTTTTTATATTTACAATACTAATGAGGTAATAATACAAACTCGGAAATATATATCTTTATTATGGCTTAATAAACAAGCTGTTCTCAGAAGAAAATACAGGTCCAGAACACTGTTTGAAGCCAGAAAGGTGGCGGGGCCCGCCAGATATAAACAAAGTAAAACAGCATCAATCAGCTAATCAGTCAACGAAGAACTAAACTTCATTGTGCGCCTTCAATCTTGACTGTTTTCTCCCTTCTATCTGTCTATTCATCCGTCAATGTCCGCCGTCCCCTCCCACTCCCTGTCCGTCTTTCATCACTCAATAAGCAAACCAGATCCTCATGTCAACCTCTGTCCCTCCCCCCCCCACCATCCCCCAGACTTGCTGAACCAATCGCAACCTGTCCTGGTGGTATTCCAAATATGCAACTTTCTGACCCACCGGGTTTGCATACCCACGCACAATGCGGCGCAGAAACAAACACGGCCCCCCCCACCCTCTTTTTTCTTCCCCGTAATATTCCGGCCCCACGGTCTTTTGCACCGTGTGACTTTTTGTCATCCATCTCAATCAGCTTTCTCCCGCCGTCATTCAACCTTTGTCTGTGCGGATCATTGGTCATTCCGCCGGCGTTCTTGGCCGAACCATCCGAGCTCCCTTCGCCACCCCGGCAAAGCCACTAAGCTCCGAGTCCAGCGGAGAAATAATTGGCCGATTCCGGCGCGCTAAGGAGGCTTAGATGAATACATATGCTCTTTCCGACTGTCTCACGCTGCCCCCCTGAGCCATTTGTATCTTGTAAAGGGCCAGAAGAGAAAGGTCAACGCTGACATAACATTTCTCAGGAGGCAAATATCTGTACAAGGAAATCGATTTTGCGGGATTGATTTCCACGGGGGGAAACTTCCATGCAGTGGTTTTTCCCCTCCTTTTTTTTGTTTTCTCCTGCAAACACATCTGAGCTCGCGGCTTAATGAATTTGGGAAGACATTTTAATCGGAAGAGAATGATCATCATTTATTTTTGTGTTCGTGCCTTAATAAACAAACTTCCTAGCTTCAAACAGTGTGCTGGGGACCTTATTTTCCCCTGAGAACAGCTTGTTTATTCAGTTATTGTCTTATTACATCATTAAAATCCTGAGTTTGGATTTCTTCTCCAAAGCCACACAGTGCCCCTTTAATTGGATTCTTAAAAAAAGAAAGCAGCAGTGGTGGTTCTTGCTTACGGATACCTCAGAGTTATAAGGGTAATAACACGACTGACCTCTAGGGGGTGGCAGTAATTGCTGTGGGGGCATGTTTGCACACTTAAACCCAGAGAAAAAAAAAACAAAAGTTACACAATGGCTCGTATTTACACAACAAGGCAAACACAATGGTTCATTTTCAGAGATGATATCGGACTCTTGCTGGATAATTCTCCCTCATCCAGACACTGTTGACACACACACTCAGTGTGTCCCCTGAGAAAGAGAGTCGAGGCTCGACTCATGGTAAATCTGTGTACTAATGCAGCTTTTCTCCTTCTCTGGTTTCTGTGTGGGATTGAAGAGTTGTAAAGCGGCGGAGAAAAGGAGGATCAGGGCTGGAGGGAGCAGGGGAAGTCTGCCGAGGAGATAAGGAAGAGGCACAAGGATGGGCAAAGAGGGAGGGAGGGGAGGGGAAACACTGGCAGGGGTTGACCACTGATCAGAGGAGGAAACCCAGATAGAGACAGAAGAAGTGACAGTCTGGCAGGAGGGGGGAGGCGGATCCCGAATCATCCTGAAGGCTCAACAGTTCAGCGCATCCCTCATACGAACAATTAATCGCTATTAATCACCGCTAATCTACTTATTCTCTGAGTTTTTGTCGCTGGGAAATTCAATCAGCTCCCAGAGTCCGGGCCGTCGCGGTCTTGCGTGTGTTGGTGTGTGAGAACTGTATTGTTTATTGTGCAGACAGGATACGCTGTTTTCCCGGGAAAAGACGTGGCCAGGAAGTGCAGCACTTCACAGGGGAACACGGAGCAGACAGCGTGCAGACTTTGGTAACGCTGACACTACGCCTGCGGGAAGTGAAAACCTTTGGCCTGATTCTCTATCTGGTGCAGTCAATAAAACAAGCCCTCCTGTCTCTGACACCGGCTAGTGGGAATATTGAACAGGAAACAAATCAGCTTAAGGAATAAAAAAACAAAAAATAAGAAAAAAAACCCTCATCCAATATGGTCAGTGAGGTAAAGTCTTCTTACGGACGATTAGGGACTGTAAAGATAGGCGTCAACACACAATGATCATTGAGCCTATGAGAGGCGATTACCATCCGTTTGACAATCTCTCAGAGTTTTTTCCCCCCCAGATTGAATTCAGGAGACAGATTACAAGGCCAGATTAAAGGGAGGGGGGGGGAGACGATGTGAGAGAAAGATGGATGGGGGTTTAGAGCGAAGTCTGGATTAGGAAGTGAAGTGGGAAACCTGGATGTTTTTCGAGGAAAGTAGCTTCGGTTCAGATTACTTGGAAAGTCGCCGAAATCCCTTATCATTTGTGTCCAACCTAATCACAACCGACTCTTATCTTTTTCATCTGCACACATGCACAGAAGGCAAACAGACACGTTGACCTACTGCTACAAGTGTACCCTTTGTTTTTGTTTTTTTCTTCATTTAAACCCTGTTCTTTCACGGTTTGAGCTCTCGAACTGGCTCTACCGCTTCCACTGCTTCAGCAAAGACACTCAAGGGGGGAGGAAGAAGCACACACGAAGAGGCTGGTAAGAAAGGAACAGGTTTGCTGGGAAGACTGCTAGAGTGGCTTTTCATAGCGAAGTAGAAGAAGGAAGGGAGAGAGAGAAAAAAAAAAGCGTGAAGGAAAGGGCAAAGTGCCTTGTGACGGATCGCCATGGGTGCCAAGAACGATAAAAAAATTCCACACCTCTTAGCATGCTTCCCTCCTTCCCCCCTTCTCCGGAGAGCCGGAGTTGGATTTGAGGAAATAATAGACTGAAAAGGGACAGCTTGTAAAGTTGAGATAAAAGCCGGTGAAGGAGCGGAGGGGACCGAAAAAGACGGGAAAAGGGGGGAAGAATGAGACTTTCCCAGAGGCAGAGCCACGGCCGTGTGAAGAGGGGCCGGCCTGAGTGGCAGCCAGTATTCAGGGACCACCGCCGTGACAGAATGACTGACAGATTGATAGAGGCCGTGCCACTTCATCACATAGCGAACTCTGACCCCCAATCGGTCACACCAGTTACTATTCTCTTTCTGTGGCTCACCGTGAAGACCATTCCCCCAATTTGTATGGGAAGCATCACAAAACACCCATATTGAATGGATAAACGGCTAAAAACTGCCCCATGTGTGTGAAACATACCTTAAATAACTCCAACATGGCGCAGAAAGGAGTCCCAATTAAAAGGTGCACTACTTACTTTTGGGGAGAAATCTATCTATTTATCCTCGTTTTCATGACTTAATAAGCTGAATAAACAAACTGACAACACAATTCCATAGTGTAATACTGTTTATATTTGGCGGACCCTGCCACCTGTCTAGCTTCGAACAGTGTTCTCGAAAGTCTTATTTTCCTCTGATACCAGCATGAACTATTTCTGAGTCAGGTTTACTCCTCATTTATGTTGTAAACATTAAAATTCTGAGCTGGAATCTTTTCTCCGAAAACCACACGGCGCCCCTCGGAGCAACGGCGAGCGCGCGCTCCTGCGTCAAATCAAAGAGCTCATTAGAAAAGACGTGGCAAAACAAACACTACCAGAGATTGAGCAGATTAGCTCAAAAATGTGTGATCGTAGCAGAAAGAAAAAAAACGACGATGATGATGATGTTAAAATAAACATCAAGCAGATGTGGCCATGAAACAGTTAACTCGCAGAGCTGGAGACCACAGAACCAAGTTGAAGAGGGAACCTGGCCAAGAAGAGGGAGAGGGAGGGAGGTGCGGGAGAGAGGGGGAGACAGGTACAAAGCAGTGGAGGAGGAGGAGGAGGAGGGTGTGGGTGGGTGGATGGTGGAGGTGGTGGTCTACTCATGCTCTGTCAGCAGGGGAAAAAAAAAAAAAGCGAAAGGGAGGAAGAAGCAGTGAATGAGGAGATTGTTGCCTCAGTCCAGAGGGCTCCGGGGACGATGTTAACATCAATCACAAACGTGTGGCACATGTGTGTTCATGTGTGTGTGGACGCCTGGGTTAATGTGTGTGAGAGCATGTGAGTCACTCGAATCACTCACACACACACACACACACACACACACACACAGGCTTCTGCATGGACACTCCCTTCACCGAAGACACGTATTCATGCTGGCACGCCGGGGACCCAAGCTGACTGGGCACACTGGTGAGCCTCTTTTCTGGGAATCAACCGGTGCTGGTGATGAAGCTGCCGCTCGGACACAAACCTTACAAACATACCAACGAGTAAAAAGGTCGGAAAAGCAATGAAACGCAGCGTCGGGAATGGATTCACTCAGGCTGAAACAAAGTAGTTGTTAGAGTGCAGGCAGATACGACCTTGGGAGTCAGCAGGGCCTGAGGCGGGCTCATGCACAAATTAGTGGTGAGCAGAGAAGCTGTGCATTTATATGAGTGAGCTGCTAAATCCTTCAGCAAACACGGCGAAAAAAAAACAAAAAGGGAAACGAGCCTGTAGCAGATATATTTGATTAACAGCAGCTTGCGGACCAGTGGGACAGAAAGCCAACATTTTTAAAAAGATAGCAAAACAAGACATCTCTTGAGGGAAAAAAGATGGCCGTCAACACCCGGTGTCGAGTAACGGGTCAAAGGGGAGAGCAGATTGCGGAGGGAATGTTGATGAAAAAAAAACGCCAAATGAAAACATCTCAGAAACTCAACTCTTTTTCCGCGAATTCCGGATTACGAGTCGCCAAAGGGAGAGATTTAGCACAGTCATCCGGGGGAGAGAAAAAAAAGCAGCAAGTGCAAGGGGGGACGGATTACCAGTATACATAGAGGAGTGATCACTGTCGCTCCGCACAACAAAACGCCTTTTCCATCTGGGACTTCATTCTGATTTTCAGTGAAAGGCTTTGTCGCTGTAATTACAGCCTTTTCTGAGAACAGCAGCTTTCAACCGCAGGAGGGGAACTTTGGATGGGTGCGAGCTGGAGGGGGAGCATCTGAATATCTGGGTGTTCTTTTTCGACCAAGATAAGACATGTGTTGAGTCCAACCTTGATTGATTTACACGCCGTCGGTAGGTGTGATTGAGCGCCCCTGGTTTGTGATGGAGGGATTGTCTGCCAGGAGGCTGTGTTTGTGCTTGCCCGGCCCTGGATGTGTGGGTGCGTTTAGAAGTTGGTTTGCGGCGTGTAAACTTAACCCCCTCGCGCTCCCGGAGTCGTCTCGTTCCCCGGCCATCATCAACCATAATTCTAATTGACCCCCACTCACTCCGAGCGGCCCCATAACCCCGACAATTTGAGCTCCGGTTTCTCCCTCCCTGAGCAATCCATCTCTCTCCCACAGCGTGACCTACTGGGCAGGCCTCAAGTTACCTCCTCTGTCTCTGTCAAACACCATTATTACTCGTCTTACTGGCTGAAATATGAACACCCCTATGTCTCCCTGACAGCCACCTTAAACCCCGGTGCGATATCTCTTGATTTAGGAGATACAGCAGCCCTCCCACTCCACACAAAAGGTTAGGGCTCTCTGTCAGATGGGAGATATTGCAAGAGATATTTCAACACATTGGGGTTGTGTGAGTCAGACTGTTGAAACAACACAAAAATACAGTCCCCGCCAAGTTTCTCCCCCAGTCGGATTTCAGCTCATGGAGACAGGAGATGACACAGATTCGCTGACTTTTTAACAATGCGATTAAACTTAGATCCAAGCGGCTGCTTCCCCGCGAACAAAAATGCAGACATGTGTCCAAATCACGAGATCTACCTCCAGAAACCGACCACATCCTTTGCATTTCTCCGTCCACGAAGCCCCCCTTTAAAAAAAAAAAGCATCATTTCCTCCCCCAGAAGTAGGAATCCGCTTAAAGAGCTCCCTGTCAGCTCACAGAAGATAAATAGGTGGCATAACCTGATGTAACTAATCCAGGTTAACACACAGATTGCGAAATGGATTAAATTCTGAACAGGTTGGACAAAGTATCGCAGGTAAACAGCACCATAATAACAGGTTCGAGCCCAGAAGAGGAGGGAGGAGGGGGGGAGGAGGACGAGGGGGAGGGAGGGAGAGAGAGAGAGAGACTCCCAACTGTCTTGCATTATTATCATGACAACAGCAGCGAGTCGCTTCCACCACAAATTCATCACAACAAGAGCCCTGAATATGCATGATCCCACAACTCCTCCACTGGCACATAATGATCTCATCCGCGCTCATAATTGGGCCGAAAGTTCATTAATATGCACGACGTCAAACACTCTGACGGATCCGAGGTTTCGGAGGACCTGAGTTACACAGATTATTTGAGTAAAAAGCAGATATTTACTTTGGGTTCGTGCTGTTCCAGTAGACGCTGTGTCGCTCCGCCGCAGCCAGCCAGGCGCACACGCTCACAACGCAGCCCACAATCCAAACCAAATCCATGGTGGAGAGGAGGTGGAGGCGCGCGCACGGGAAACACAACTCAGGTAAGGTTGTGCAAAAAAATGTTTTTTTTAAAAATACGAGAAGTTTACAGTCAAGAGCTCGTCCAGGGTAAGTAGAGACTGCGCGGTTTAAAAAAAACAAACACTTTGCATGCGTCGGAGAAGAAGAAAGAAAAAAAGAAAAGAAGCGAAGATTCGTTTAGGAGTACAAAAAAAATAAAATAAATCACAGAGACCAAGTCAACTCGACAAATCCGTAGTGAATGGGAGCCTCAGCTGCGTGGTGGCTGCTTTTGTGAAAACGCCCACAGCCGCGAGCCCCGCCCCCCGTCCAGCAGGAGACCAATCAGAGGGCCGTCCGAGAGACGCGAGCTCCGCAGGTTTGTGCTGTGTGTTTACTTGCTGTATTACAACTCCAGCGTGCACAGCAGGTCCGGACTAAACAACAGGAGCACAACATCGAGGAACATTCATCTGGAATTTTATGATTCTTCTTTGTTCACAGTAACCTCACAGGTTTGGAGGTATTTTTAATGCAAACATTCAGTTTTTATTGTCATATGCACAGTTAAAAAAATATACATTTCTCTTTACAATTAAATTCTTCCTTTGCCTGCCACTCTGATGCCTTTTACAATGAAACTCTTATAGTTAGAAAGTTGAAAATATTAAAAGGATATAGAATTTCTTTCAAATCTTTTGCAAAATGGATACATGGTGGGCTATATTTTTCGATCCTTTTGCCCCCTGAAGAGTAAGCAGATCATGCTTTAACAGCACAGCCAGTGATGGAAAGTAACTGAGTGAATTTACTCAGTTACTTGTGCTTTACTTAGGTATTTCCAACACTCCACAAGTGTTGTAAAGAGTACCCCAAAGTCATACTTGAGTTAAAATTAAGATATTCTGTTATAATATAACTTTATAAAAAGTAAAATTCACCCATGTGAATAGTACTTGAGTAAAAGTCTTCAAGTATTTGATGAATCAGTATCAATAAATGCACTTAAGCATCAAAAGTAAGAGTAAGTTTTACATATATTTACATGTACAGTATGTGTAGACTGTATATGACAAGTTGATTGATTGCCTGTCTGTCAAGTCTATAAGACTGAAATTCATAATTTTTCTGATTTTTTGTTTATTTATTTAAAAAGAAAATCTGATTAAGAATCAAATAAATGTAATCTACAAGGTAATAGTGGAGTGGAAATATAAAGCAGCAAGAAACAGAAATACTAAAGTGAAGTTCAAATACCTCAAAATTGTACTTAAGTACAATACTTGAGTTAAAGTACTTATACTCACCACCTTTATTTATTAATAAAATAAAAAAATTAGAAATTCAAAAAAGGATGAATGCTGGTAATCAGTTGATAATCAGTCATACAGTATGAACATACATGTAAAATGACATATACAGTAATTTACTTTCACCTGAACTTTTGAGACTTAAGTACATTTAATGTCAGATACTTCAAGACGTTTACTATTCATATTGGTGACTTTCACTCATTTCTATCTTTACTTTTACTCAAGCATGACTTGTAAGTACTTTTTACAGCACTGCCCACAGCTATAAACAATAATAGAAATAAAGACCTTTATTATTTAGCAGGTAGATGATACAAATATTCATAATTTATCCACACAGCACATCTTTAATGTTACCTGCTTGTATGTAAAATAAACATTTTCATCTCACCTGCCACATGCAGTATGAATTCTTCTCTCTCGGGCTCCAAGAGAGACAAAAACATGACCACCTAACAATATAAAGCACATATAAACATATATCTCATACAAAAACACCACCAAATCCAGCCTGTAAACAGCACTCTGACACGCTGTGAAATCAATCTGAGCATAACAAGCTGGGACACATCACTTAATTGTATTTGCTGCAAAGCTGCTGCATTGCAGTGACTCCGGTTAGTTTGTCCAGCGTTGAGTGTGTTCAAGCTATAAAGTCTTTCCTCTGAGCCTTATCTGTGATTGAAGTGCACCACCCGTGAGTGGTGTTGGGCAACATTTGGTGTGTTTGCACAGTGATTTCTTGAACAGATTCTTTTTTTTTTTTTTTATCTTACAGGGTTTCCATGGCTACTTTGTATGAGGACAGGCATTAGTTGGCCACTATCGCCTGTTTGAATCTCATGTTTATTCTAAGGGCGTTTATTTGACACGTTAAAATTCACGTAAACTTTAAATGTGAGGAGTCTTTGAGCCTCTGAAAGGAAAATCGAGATAGTCAGATATTATCGTCCCTTCAAATGGAAGCGTATGACCGCATGCTGTCAGACACATTGCAAACCCCGGTTCTCATTTTCTCTTCCATTGACATGGATAATCTGGACCGCGAGCTGCTTGTTCAGCCAAGTGAGCCGTCCAGCCAGAGGGGGTTTTCAAGCCCGCTTCTGCTTGACATGGCACTTTATCTGCTGTGCCTGCTTAGCGGCGTAACAGCTTTCCAAAGGTACAGCAAACAACAAAAAAAGGAAAAGTAAGTAAAAAACACATTGGATTATGAATTCAAACAGCAGATTGCGCAGAGTTTGGAGGAACGACTCCTTTCCAGGGACACTGATATGATTCGGGGTTGCGATCGGATCAGCTCTGCAGGGATTTGGCTGGAGGAGGGCGGGATACACACCTGATGTAACCAGACTGTAACGCTTAATGTGAAAGGTATCTTGTTCCACAGAAACTACACATGATGAGCCTTTAAGGTTGTTCTGCCTTATTTGCCTAAACCCATCTCATCGACACACGAGACGGCACATGAAATCGGAGAAGGTTGCCTCTGTCACAGTGAGCCTGACGTCTTCACAAGCTAATTAAACTGTCAGGTACACTCTTGATTGCAAATCAGGAGTTTAACTGACAGTTTAATCGTCACAGTGCGCCCACATCCCACTCATCTGTTGCTCCAAGTAACTACTAATATCAATTTGCAGCTTCTCTTTCCCAGGTCCGACTCTGTGCTGCGCCGTCCTCATCATTGAATAATCACTTCTGTGAGACGCCCACACTATTTTGTCAAGCCGTTTACATAAACCCTTTATTTTTATTATTTACTCGCCGCAGCGAAAAAGATCCAGACTCAAGAGGAGTCCTCAGACAATATATTCCATGTTGAGTATTCACACTTCATGCAATCTGCATTTTGAAGAACGCTGTCCGAGCTGACACACCATTCCAGATCTCAGAGGGGAAACGCAGAAAGGCACATATACATAGTAATTGTGTGCTATTCAGTGTCAAGCAGGTCGTTTCGAAATAATGTGTTTTGTATTCATGGAGAGGGCCCATCCCGGTGGATCAATTTTTGAGTCCAATTGTTTATTCTGGCTCGGTGGGAAGATAAGAGGGTGAGAGGGACTGCCAACATAATTGTCATTTGCATTGCAATCGAAAATTGTTGTGGAAAAAAGAAAAAGCTTTCACCACGCCGCAGACATTTATGTCAAAACTCTATCAGGAGCCAAATGAGTAGACCTCTAATTTCATACCATCCTGAAATACGGGCCGAGTAAATAGAAAGATGAAGTGGAACAAAACTGCAGCTCGGCCCTGATACGTGTGTCTTTTTTACAGCAAAACAGACAGACGGACGCACAAACACACACACACACACGCATTGGCTCGCAGATCAGCATAGACACGAACGCGGGGCCGCACGTACACACATAAACACAACCCCCGTCCGCCTCAAATCCTAACAGAACTTGCACCGAGCCTGTTCTGCGGCATGAAAATAAGATATAGGAAAATGATAGGGAGAAGCGTTTCATGTAGGCATGGGAACCTGACTGTCCATAATTTGTTTTTTTTCAACCATTTCCACCAGAGTAATTAGATGATGTCATCGGGCTGCACTTTCCGTGATCCTGAAAACAAATCAAAACATGCAGGATTCTTGTCCTCTGAAATCGATGCACGCGAACAGCCTACAGTGGCCGGGTTCTCATAGAGAGCTGCAGGGATGATGCATTTCTGGAAGCTAACATGGAAGTTAGCGTCACCCTGGAAGGTAAATGGGACGAGGAAGGTGTGAGCGTTTACATTGCCAGCAGAGGAGTTTTGGACCGGGAAGGCCGAGGGCTAGCTGGTTAGCAGAGCCAGACCTCTTCTAATATAGGGGGAAAAACCCTCCGGCTTATTCGTACGTCTTCAAATCAATCAAAATTGTCTTGGGCGGCATTTAACCCAGGACGAAGGCGCCCCTGCAAAACAGCGGCGAAGAAAATGTGGTTTGCACATGAGGAGGTGAGGCGCTAAAATGGCTGAATTCCAGCAAAAGAAACGCTAACAGCTGCTAGCACGTCTACATTTGTGAAAAGGTCAGTGTTAGAGAAACATTCCAGTTTCAGCATGTAGGTTGCTAGCTCGGAGGTTGTTGTTGTCGTTCCAAGCGGCGGTGTGGGTTTTGAAAACAGCTCTTGTGGATAGCGGAGGGAAGAGGGGAATAAGTGCCCAATGACAGGCTTTATACCAACCGTCTACATCTGGTAAATCAGACTAGTTAGCATGCTAACTTTGGTCGCTCTCTGCAAAGCAATACATACACATCATCATGTCAAAACTGCTATTTATTCCCATTCTATGGCTAATTATTGTTAATTTTCGTATGTCTTCGACTTAAATTCATACACATTGCCACTTAAAGCTTGTGTTGACCACAGATATTAATCAAAGTATTTAACCGAACAACCCACTGACTTCTGGACGAGGGACCCAAAAGTGCAAAAAATGCTGACATTTGTCTGGGTTTCAGGACTCATTCCATTACCTGCAGCATGATTTCAACTTTGATTAATCTGTTCAAGCTTGCACATCTGGTGTGTGCGCTCTTCCAGCGCAGCTCCATGACCCGAGCATGTTACGACAGATACGTTTCCTTTCCCGTCTTCTCTCCGGAGCCCGTTGCCACTTTCTTGAGTGTCCGCTGAAAAGGAGAGGCGTCGAGCCCCTCTCGCCGTGAATACAAATGAGCGGTTTAATGACAGACTGTCATCGCGTTTCCATCCACAAACAACACCCCACCGTCTATTTACATAAGGGAGCTGTGCGGGTGTGAACCGCGGTGCTCGGTCCAGTGTGCGTCTCGTTTCGTCGGCCTCCCCGGTCTGTGTCCTCCATTGTTAGTCAATGCCGCTCCCCTGCAGGAGCTGTCCCCGAACCAATGAGCTCTTTCTTTTGCAAACAATGGAAGTGAAGTGTTTCCTGTAATTAGCATCGCCCAGGTTTACTGCTTATGAAATAGACTCAGATAAACAGATTGACAACCGTCCCTCTCTCAGCAGTTCGCCTGCGCATAACAAGTTTGTTCTCGGTCTTTGTTTTTGCCTGCTCTGGCACAAATGTTGATTTTCCTTCGACTTTTTCCTCCTGAGGCCAAAGCAAAGTTAATGATTAGGTGAGGCAATTTTAAAGCAAAACAAAGGTAATCAGTGAGTAACCCTATCGCCGCGGCGAAGGAGATGAAGTGGTAAGTGCCAGCTCTTAATTAGCCGTGGCTAATTAATCGGAGGTAAACAAAGAGGTGGTTGATTATGTGTATCCAACGATCGGCGTGTCAGCTGTAGAGATCGAGGGGTCAGGTGACGCCATTAAGACCACATCTCGGCTCGACCGGCCCCGGCGGTAGGCCCGCAGTCGCCGCGCTTTAGACATTCTGGGGAGGCACGCACAAACTCAGACGCACCCACACACACAGACACACAAATATGCGCGCCTGCATACCCACCGTACAAGCCAAACTGAGAGACAAAGAGCAGCTGAGAAGGAGGCGGATGAGGAGGAGGAGGATTGAGGAGAAATGCAAACACAGTGTTAGATAACGAGAGTGGAAGACCAAGAATGAAAGCACAAGTGAGGAGGCGTGCGGGATGAGAGTGAGGAGCTTAAAAAAGACGTATTTAAGAAGGACAATATGCAAAAGGACAAAGATGGGGGATATAGCATAAGGCGACAATAAACATGTTTTCACTGATAAATGATGCAGGGAAACCTTTGGGCCAGTAATTAGCCATCATGTTACCTATTCTAGCCTGTAATTATGGCTCCATCCCTTGGGCATAATTGAAATTTGAGCGGTCCGATGCATCATTTCCTTCAGACCGTCAAAATCTAGTGAGCGGCGTTTGAGGTATTGCAGGTGACTCACTGACAAACAAATGAGCAACGCTGTGCTCTAGCTGGGGAAATGCGGAGTCATTTTTGGTTAGGAGGGAGCCGTCCATCCCCTCCAGTTTCATGCAGAGAGAAAATTCTACATGCGAGACAGAAATCTACAGGAAGTTCTACTAACGAGGAGGTTTGAAACGAGGGTGTAAACACAAATGTATGTGAGGCGAAAGTCAGCGCAAGAGGAGAAGGAGGAGGAGGAGGAGGGAAGGCGGGACGGACGCCAAATGAAGAAGAGGGGGCCGACAGGAGAGTGAGAAACGATAGAAATAGACGGGAAACAAACGGGGACAGAGGGAGAGAGAGAGGAAGAGGCACACGGTGTAATAAGATGTTCAGATGAGGCGTAGCACGCAAACACAAAGATGGGAAAGGCAGGATGCGAGAGCGAGGCTGGAGAGATGGAACAAAATAATAATGAAAAGGAAGTGAGGAGAAAAGATTATTACTGTATTTACCGCAGGAAATTTGGAGCAGAGGGGAGACGGTCTCAGAAAAATAGCTGGAGGGATCAGAGAGAGAGAGAGATGAATAAAATGTCTACTTTTCAAGCAAGACAGTGAGATATACTGAAATGAAATATCAGGAGCTGGAGAGGAGTTAAAGGTGCGCCGTGTAGTTTTGGCGAAAAAATCTTAATCATAGGAGAAGGTGACTGATTTTTATAGACAAACTAGCCTGTCAAGTTTATACTTTCGAATGTAGCTGCCGTTAGCCAGTTAGCTTAGTTAGCTGTGAAGCCAGCGGCTCTATTGTCTGACTCGAGTCTGCCAAGGGCTCACATGACTTAGCTTCAAAGCTAACTAAGCTAACTGGCTAACGGCAGCTACATTCGAAAGTATAAATTTGACAGGCGCTCAATTCTGTTATATTGCTCCTTTAAGGCACCTTTGAGGCTGGTGGAGCGGTTGGGGGGGCGGAAAACGTTGGACAGGGACAAGGTGGGGCTAGCTGGTTAGCATGCTAACTTCAGTAGATAACTCCGCAACACAATACATAAAGTCAAAGTTGTTATTTTGTCATTCTGTTGACAATTTATCTAATTTTTGAATTCTCTCCACTTAAAATCTTCCATATTGCACCTTTAAAGGACAACACAATTTCACACTGCTGTACTTTGTCGATATCTGGCGGACCCCGCCACCTCTCTAGCATCACACAGTGCTCCGGGGGCCTTATTTTCCTCTGAGAACAGCTCAGTTACGGGAAAAAAAGCGTTTGTGTCGCTACCTCACTGATATTGTAAATATTAAAAGAGTTTGAATTTTCTTCTCCGAAATGGCACGGTGCCCCTTTGAGTGGGGAGACGGTGAGCGATCCACACACGGAGCTTTAATCTACAAAACAAAAGCCAACAGGAAAAAAAAAAAAAAAGATGTAGGAAGAGAAAAAATTTGGAGCTAAGTGGTGTGAGAAAGAGAGGAGGGGGGGGCATCCGAGTGGGCAGGTGGAAGAGAGCGAGAGCAAAAGCAGGAGCTGAATAGTGGAATGCAAAAGTACTTTATTTTTTTTTTTTTTTAGAGAGATACAGACAGACGGAGAGAGAAAAAGAGGGAGAGATTGACACTCAAATGTAAATAGGGAGAGGAGGGTAGGCCGGATGAAAAAGCCGCACACTGGTGGATTCCTCAAAAGCCCCTTCAATATGTATGAGGGCAGCTCCATAGACTCTCCGGCAGCCACAAACAAGCGACGGAACAGAAAGGCGAGGAGAGCGGCGACGCAGGTTGTGCTGAAAAGAAAGAGCTCTTCTGCTGTCAGCAGACTTTACAGTGTGTCCGGGGAGTCCAGAGAAAGGGGGACCACCCAGAGGCTCTGTTTACCATCCCCTTGCTTTTTTTTCCTTGACACAACAACACAACAGCCTGGCGGCGCATAGAGCAAGGCTTAACCTGCTCACAATTACAACGCCGGCACCAAAGCACAATTACATCATTACAACAACGTGACAAGACCGGAGTGAAAAGGAGAAAGCCGAAATCCTGCCGCTCGGTAAACAACCTAGATTGCGCTTAAACAGAAAGGCTCTAACAGATCTCAGAAGGGTCCAGCTGAGCACCTTCCTCCAGAGGAAATACAGCCTGAATAGTAATGACAAGGTGCGCGGAGCCATGTTTTCTTTGGAAGAAGCTCTCGGCTTGGCGCACCTGATCCCAGGGACGAGTCAACATGAGCAGATTTGAGAGAGAACAGCATGTGCTCGAGCCGTCAATCCCACGGAAGCCGAAGCCGTCCGTGTTCTGCTCATTAGCCCCTGAAATATGTTGAAATGAAAGCGACACGCTCTGACTTCCCCCCCGAAGAGCAGCGATCTGTCCAAAGCGCCCAGACCTCCCCAGCACTGATGGGCCCCGGGGAGCCCGGAGGGAGGGAAGGGACATGCCCAGAATAGTGCCATCCCGACTGTCGCCGCGAGTGACACCATCTAGCTAACAGGAGCTTATTCTTTACACGATATACAGTGTGCCGACGGACGGGAGGTGGTATTGATGCAACTCTCCGAACCCAGAAGTTGCCGTTTGTAATTTGTTCCGCTGATGTGTGTGAAAGCAACAACAACATGCACCGATGGATCGTTATGTAATTGGAGATAGTTTGGGGCGCTGCGAGCTGGAACACAGCAGTGGATGGTGTGAAAAACACGCAGTGCAGAGGTCTGGATGTATACACGGCGAGAGACAGTGTGGTAAATAGATGGCTCGAGGGCTTTTCAGGCTGAAACAAGATAGCGTGGAGAGAAAAAAAGCTGCCGCTCCAAAGTCTGGAGGAGCGGAGAGATAGCGGTAAATCCATCTGACACGAGTGCGTGCCCGTGTGCATGCTGAGGATGTGTTTACATAAGTCCTGTTTATGAATGAACAAATAGTGTGCTTATGTGGTCCAGGGCTCTGCAGGGAGGAAATCGCCTCCTTCTTCTGTCTGTGTGCAACTGTGCCAACGCGAAGAAATCTGCTTAATAGCAATTACCCCACCCTCCGTTCAAAGAGGCTCATGCGACCCCCCACCCCCATCCCCCGGGGAAGACTTTTACAGCCTCTGACCTCGCTTCCGTTTTTCCATATGAACAGCCGTCCCTCTGCCGCGGCACACTCCGCCACTCAGACCTCCCTTTTCTTAAGAAAATACGGAAAAAAAAACCCGAGCGAGGAAATGAATTTTATTGCCCCGTTTTCCCTCCCTCTGCTTATTGACAAAGGCACCACGCGCGCCACTCTGCGACTTCTGCTCTCCTATTACTTAAAGAGAGGAAGGGAAAATGAATTTTACAGCCTTTGGTCGTATCTGTCGCCCTCACACAGTCCCCCCCCCGCCTCCCATCTGAAGTGGCACACTCCGGCACTCTCCCTCTTTCTCATTACTTAACACAAAGATTGGAAATGAATTTTACTGCCCGTGCCCTTTTCTTCCCTCCTCAGTGCCGTCCTATAGTTACTCATCCGCGTTGCTCGTATTGTCTCTCTCCTTTGCAGCCTTAAAGAAGGAGAAAATCAATTTTACAGCACCCTCTCCCCCGTAAAGTGGCAAACTTCAGATTTTTCTTGTTTCTTCCCTTTCTACTCATTAAAAAAAAAAAAAAAAAAGAGGGCTCAAAATCAATTTTTTGGCCTCTGCTTCCGCTTTTACAGCCCCGGGCCTTTCTCCAAAAGGATCGGCACACTTCATCCCTCTGCTTCCGCGGCGCTGCACCCTCTGAAAGCCCCACAATGCATTAGCATACAGGTGGTGCCTTTTGTCTCCTCTCCGAGGCACACTTCTGCTCCGTATATTGCCCATGTGTCCACTTTGAACGCCCGCCAGTGGAGGTATTGTCGAAAGGGCCGAGGGTATTAAAAGGTCACTTAAGATAACCGGCCCTTCTGTTGCCACACCTCCGCCGACACCTCCCATAGATAAGGCCGAGTCATTAGTCTGGAGCCCCGTTTCTGTGTGGGCCCCCCTCGGCGGCGTGGCGAGCGCGCGGGGTTACCGGGTTTATCTGGCTTCTTCATCTTGTTAATACAATGTTAAATGTTTCGGCGTAAAATGTGAGCACTCACGTTTGACCTTCCGCAGATTCTGTTTTGTTTTTTTTCACAGATTTATTACGATTATGTGTGCCGTTTGCATCTCGCCCCGCTCCGAATCGAGCATTTTTCTACCAGGCAGGTCACAGAGAGCGCTGGCTTCAAAACAGATCTTTTTGATTCCTCTCTTCCCCCAAGACGTGCACTGTTACCGCAACCTCTTTTACATGACTACACACATATCTGCTGCCCAGATGCTACCCAGCCCCCCCCCCACCTCCACCCGCCCCGGCCCTCCCCGCCTCCACCACACCTCCCTCCTCCAGCTGCCTCGCTCCACTTGTGGCTGCTGCTCCAGCACCCTATTCATTAACAGCTTCTTAATGCTCCCAGATGGGATGACTGTAATTTACGATGGCCTCTGTGTGTTTACGTATGTGTGTGTGCGCGAGTGTGTGTGCTTATCCATAAAATCTATGCATAGCGAGCAGATTTGTTTATATGTATAAGTGATTAGAACCACTGCAAAAAAAAAAAAAACGGCGTTATCTTAATTGGACCGCACCTACGATTGTTTGGATCCATTTCGCACACAACATTTGCACTCGCTCAAGAGTAAACTGTGAGCATATGCAAATATGTTTGTGCTGATTTCCCTCCACGTCCTTTGTTTGACTCGGGCAGGAGCACGTAGCGCCCGAGGGCACCGTTAGGACAGCGATTAAGGCGCATTTTTCAGGTTTTTTTGCTTTGCTCGTTCGACAGGAGGTTTGTCTCCAAACCTGACCTCAGCCTCAGTTTTTCCATTCCGTTTTTCCCTCCGCTACGTACCACTTTGCACCCGGTGCCGCTGAATTAAGATGTCATGTGCTCGTGTGGGAAGTCCCCGCGTCCACGCAAGCACCGACATGTGTGCGCAGTGTGTGCGCGTGCGCGCCTGCCTGTTTACGGGTTATTGTTTAGATGCTCGCGCGCACGCGTCCGACTGATGTTCCTCGCCCAAACCTCAGCGTATGGATGCTGGCACGCTCGCTCCCCTCGGATTGCGGAGTATCGATTCCCGGCTCCTCTCCTGGAGGGTGAGGAAGGGTGGAGGTGGTGTTGGTGATGGTGGTGGTGGGTGGGGGTTGCAGAGGTTACAGCAGATTTCGCTGGCTTGCCTGCTCTGCCAAGGAAAAGCCTGTTTCCTAGAAATGGAGACAAACACACACATCGCTGGTACAAACAAACACACGGACAATTCTCTTTGCCTAAACACGGCGCGCATACTGTAAGAGCCCACCCGCGTTTGGTTACAGTACAGCGCGCGCACACACACACACCCACCCACAGACACACACACAAACACGAGCACGTGCGCTACGCACGCTGGGACTGATACAGACATGACAAACTGCTGCGTTAAGAGGGAACTTTCCCCTGCTTGACTCTTTGACCATGCTGCATTTCCTGCACCTCTCTCTCCTGCCAGTTCGACAAAAAACTCCACACACGGTAAAAATAACCCCTCCGAGGGCCAGTCAGCACTCTCCGGGGCCCGCTCTGAAAACACAGGGTGCCCACATCGCCTGTTAGCAGCACCGTTTCTATTTGCGGAGATGTGCGCGTTGGGTAACAGTCAGGCTCCAGCGGTGGGAACCGGCGGGCCTCAGAATGCGGCGAAAGGATTGTGGGACGGCGATCTTCGGGGGGTTGCGGGGTCCAACTGTTGCACCTTTGAGCACTTATTCCTAATTACTCCGTTTGTGCTCGACGCTGCTAATGGTTCGCAGGCTCGACACACATGTGGAGACGCGGCGGAGAGGCTGAGATGATGGAGTGGTACGCGGGGACACGCTGCACACCAATATCCTGCCCACTCGTGCAGCCGAGCAAGAAAAACAGATGGAAATTGAGCACCAGCACACCCCGGCAGCCGTGTAAATATACGTATACACACACAGATGTGCATACAGGTTCGGGGGACGTGAACACAAAGGCACAAAGGCTGGAAGGAAAACAAACACAGACGGTCGGATTTTTTGGTAGCGTCCACACTCTCTTTAGCACGCATGGATAGGCTGTCACATTCAAACGCACACTCAGATACACACACACACACACATGCAGCCCAGGCCAAGTATGTCCTCATCGCCAGCATGCGTAGATAAGTATATGTGTGTGCGAGTGTGTCCTCTCCGGATCGACCACAATGCACAGCTGGCGAGGAGAGAGAGACCCGAGTGTGTCAGTGTGGTCAGGTCAGGGGCCCCGTCTCTCTCCACTCTCTCTCCGCCGGCGTCCAACTTCTCGCTGCCTTTTTCCTCCTCTTGTCCTCCCTTGTTTTCAACACGGCCTTCCTCTCTCTCGGTCACATCTTGGCATGTTCATCCGTCTGTCTGCTCGGTTTTGTCCAGACGCTGGCCCTTCCCAGGTTTCTCCCGAATGCAAATATACAAACACAGATGGAAATGTGGGAGACAGAAAAAGAGAAAAAGGGACCGCGGAGAGACACACGCATTTAAAAATGTGGAAACGCATTTAGGGATACACACGAAAACGCTGATATTTTCATTCAGTCCTTTATTTGCAAGTTGCAGCGGCGTCCGGCTTCGTTCGCACGCTTCGCGAGCGCCACCGATTCACCCCTCTGACGGACACGTCTCTCGTGTGAGCGCCGACCGCATTACAAGTGCTAAAACAAAACAATCACTCTGCGATACCAAACAAAAGACCACAAAAACACTAAAAACCGACTCATCGCACAGTCATGGGTCGGGACAGACTGGTTTGGTTTGTCCTCGACAACAAAGGCACGGGGGTGTCACTTGGAGACAAAACCCAAATGGACTTTGGAAAACCAGCGGAGAGTCCATGTTCGGTCTTATTAGTTCAGGCCAGTGTGCTTTTAGATGAACAATAGCCCAAAGAAAACTGTGTGCATACTCTATGTACGCGGCAACAATCAATGGCCCTTTTTCCAAGAAGCTATTGTTGTTTCTTTGCTCAGTTTATCCCTCGGGCCTGCCCCGGATATGATTTATTCTTTAAAGCCTTTTAAAACTTTATTGACATGACAGACAATATACTAACCAGATTAAAAGTGCTCTGCGCCGCCGGAGGCAGGGAGTCAGTGAGTCAGTGAAAGTGAAATAGATTCAAATGAGCACTCCCAAAAAAAAAAAAAAAAAAAAAAAGGTTCAATTCATCTGTCGATTTCGATTCGGGTGTGACTGCAGCCAACAGTTAGTTGCAGCGGGACCAGGCCAGGACACAAGCAACCGACGTGACCTTGTGCACAGTTTGGAAGTGATGTATTGGTATATGAGGTAGGAAATAAGGAGGGTTTTGTTCCCTTGCCAAGAATAATCTCGTTCTTCGGGACTGTTTTGAAATTCAACCGGGTAAACAGTTTGAGGCAAAAGCGATATTTAAAACGAAGAATATTTATTGATGTAATCACGAGCGTTTCTTAAAAAGAGCGGCTGATAATAAATCAGTGCCGCTGCGTAATGTAGACAAACTTGCGTGTGCGTACACAGGCATGTGTATGAACATGTGTGCGCGTCTCGCGTGATTAAACGCTCCTTTGTCTGCACGGTGGATGGGCGTGTTTTAACGGCCTGCAGCACCTCAGCAGCCAGAACAAACACACCTGAGCACTTTCAGCTTAGTGATAACAATCTCGCATCAAAGCTCTATTCACTATTAAGAGTAGACAAACGTGTGATGAGGAGATCCCTGGATCAAATATAATTAACCTGGACATTTGGCTCAAAGTTGCATGAAAGCCACTAAAAGGTCCTGCGTGTCAGTGTGTACTATTAGAAAGATTTATGCGCATTCAACTGCGGTTCAGGGCTTGCCAAAAATGCCTTTATTTCTGGACTGAAGGATAAAATGACCTTGGGAACATAAAACACTGGTTGTGTTTGACGTGCTTGTACAATCCCAACTCCCAAAAAGAAGTCGGAGCTCTGTGTACAACCTAAACAAACAACTTGGAAATTGTTGCTGGCATCAAATTCAAAATAACCCCACATGTACAAAAATGAATAAGGTTGATGAGGTAAAACGTTAAAGGATAAGTCCACCCAAAAGTGAAAAAATGCAGTCGGACAGTCAGGTGAAGTTTCGTAGTCCATAAAACATTTCTGGAACTTCACAGCAAAACAACATTGCAGCATTCTACTAAACAACTGAGGTAGATGGGGGCTTGTTTTAAAATGTAAAAAAAAAATGAGAGAAAACTAAGCTAAAGGTGTTAGCACACAACTCACGGGTGCACAAGCTCGACCATGCATCTCGAAGCCACACATCTCTGGAAGCCCCCAGATCTCCCAAATTGATGATTTGAAAAGACATTATTAGCACCCTTGATGGGCTTTTCGAGCTGACGCACCCACTTCAGACGGGGTGAGCGCTCATACTTTTAACTTAGCAGCTACAGGGACAAATCACATCTTTTCAAATCAATTTGGGATCTTGGGGCTTCCAGGGACTTGGATTATGCTGGACAAATTGTATGGATATATTGTTTTTTTTTATGTATTAGAACAAGTCTCGTTTATGTCAGAATGTCTAGCAGATGCTGTTTTGCTGTGAAGTTCCAGAAATGTTTGGTGGACTACAAAACTGTACCCGAACTGCCATCGGCATGGAGGTGAGATAGATAATGTCCGAATTAAAATTTTTTTGGGTGACTTTATCCTTTAAATATATTCTCTTTGCACTGTTTTTAATTGTAAGTAAATGTCAAAAAGGATCACCAAATGATCAAGTTATGTTTTATTTACGTTATAAAGCATCCCAACTTTCTTTGGAATCAGGATTGTATAAACCGGAGAACAAAATGTCACTGCCAAACAGCGCGGTCAAATCTGCATGAAGAAAATGATGTCTCACACGGAAACAAAGTGACCTCAGCCACAATTAGGGTAGATGTCACCCCTAATAAAAGTACAACGGTGCCTAAAACAAAAACAGAAAGACAATATGATGTAGCTAACCGACTATACCCCCTCACAGAATTTGGCATCCTGGCAAAAGAGCAATCATCGCAGAAATAGCGAATGAAACGGAAGAATAAAACCACATATTATTGTTTCATGATCCCAACATTTTGGCTGACGACGCCTCACGCTTTGTGCAAAACAATGCCGTCAAACCCATCCCCGTGACTTGTCATGACAACCAAGGTTTTTATTTTTTCCCCCTCCTGATGTCAAGCTTGCCCTCCAGCTTGTTTACTTGTGGAAAAGAAATTCAATCTCAAGTCAAATCAAGCCAAACAAGTGGAGCCATATCTGGCTCATCTCTGTGGTCTAGGCCTGGTGCTCTACCTCTAGGTTATTTGCTTTACCTAATGAAGGATGAAAATTGCAGATGTGTTTGAATGTCTTTCAAAAAATCTGGAGACGCAGTGAAGGACAGCCTCAGAGCCATGACAGCGAGGTTCAGGGAATACATAATGACACATGGCTGGTGGTGATACTGGTTTTTCTCTGGTGGGCTGACTCATCTCTGCAGCGACTAGCTCCCCGGGCTGCTTTTCAGAAACCAGAGAGAAGAACACTGAGGTAATAACACACACTCCGAGCCAATAAAATCACAAATGTGTTTAAGCGAGTGAAAAGTATCCCACAGGAAGGAAGGCTTTCCTCAGTGGTAGAAGTGACTGATTAATGAAGTGGGAAATCTGAGCAACAACCTAAAGTGCAAAGAAAATACTGAACTGTTCGCCAACTGATTAGAGCTCAAGCCGCATGCTCTCCAGATAGTTGTTTTAAATATTCCTTTAGCTGTTGTGTTTAAGAAATAGTTTGAAATGGATGGATTTCTTGGCGAGTGTTAGATGAGAAGATTGAGACCACACACTGTATGTCTGTATAAGTTGTCTGACAGCAACCTGTTAGCTTAGCTTAGCATAAAGACAGGAACCAATAGGAAACCAGCTAACCTGGCTATACCCAAACACAACAAAACCTGGCTGTTGTGTTTATCTGATTCTTTGTACAAAAACATTGTTAATATGCTAACCATTTCCCCCTGTTTCCAGTCTTTGTGCTAAGCTAGGCTAACAGACTGGTGGCTGTAGGGTGCCATGCCATTGTTCTGATCAACCTCTGTCCTGAATGGGTGAGGGCAAGAAACCCCAGGGAGAGCGTGACTTTTCAGAACGCACAGTCCAGGTTTCATCCTCCTCATCAATCCTGAGCTCCATCAGGCAGTCTAAAAACATTTATTTCGGATGCTAAGCTAAACTTAATTCTCTTTTCTTTTGGAGGGTTTTTTCCTTTGTCCTGTCAAGTTTTGTGCCACGATCTATGCTGGCATATGGTTTAATACTTTCTGGTGTATGATGATGGATTAGTTATGAACATACATACAAGTCCTCTGTAGCTGTTAAAACATGTATCACAAATATTAGCCTTCCCTGTCCTCAGCCTCACCTGCTGCCTATAACCCTATGTATGTCAACTGTGCAGACATGCATGATAACGCATGCAGCCAGGCATCAGATTGGGAAGAGAATTAATGTCTGGTTATTCATTTCTTACACATTTCTTTATTTTATGATAAAACATACTAAAACACTTGAGGGGGCTTATCTGGGCTGTATATATTTCAGCCTTCAGTCTCAGTCTCGAGTCCCCGGCTGTAGCTTCTTATTAATTGTGCAGATATGACAGCAGTATGAATCTATTAATGTAACTCTAACTATATCTTGCGAGACATTTAGTATGTGAGGACAATCTAAATAGTGTCAGGATCCATGTCGGGAAAACTGCAGTAAATACAGCACAGACTGGCTGAGCCATACAAGAATATTGTGAGGAAATGGTGCTGACTGCATGTAATTGTGCTGATCTAGGAACAGAAGCTTATTCTAATAATGCACTTTAGGGCTTCTGCTAAATGCCCAAAAATCTAAAAATGTAAATGAACCGTAATCTCTTTCCATCCTGGAGCAAGTCTTTAGTTTTAACAGTCCAAATGACACTTAGGTTAAGTAATCAAGTAGGATCATAGGGTGATAATCCTGGAGTGAAAATTATTGTTTGTTAATGAGGGCAGCGTACACTTAATACCCACATCGACTGGCCCGAGGGCCATCAGCAATAGGCCAACGTGACCCAGTTTCAATCAACAGATGACCCACTTCTTCCGCTTGACCTGCTGTAACAGAACGTGACGAGGAGGGCTGACGGCGTCGCCACAGTCGCGCTGAGCTCTTTTCACTGTTTTCATTCTCCGTCAAAAGCGGTGAATAGATGTTAATGCACAAGAAGTCAGACAAGGTGAAAAATAAATAAAAGCCTGTTCTCCAGGGGGAGCACGGCAGTGACTGTGTAAATATTTATGTCAGAATGTGAAGCCAACACACACACTGGAAATAGATAAGCAGACTGCGCATTCTATTTAATGAATGTGGGTTGTCACATCTATGGCACTGATGTGGAGATATCAGTCAAGAATACATTAAATCTCAGGTTAACTCAAGGGTACGGTCTCGAGGATCGGCCCCGACGGGGCTGAAAGCAAGGGCGTCACTTTGCGTTGAAAAGTGTGGGGGCCACGAGGGCTCAGATGAAGAGACGTATGAGTTGGTCTGTGTGACTTTAGGGAATGTAATGTGGGGTCCAGAATGAGGTCAGAGTAGATAATTGTGTTGTTCTGCCTCCAAGAATCAACATCCGTGTAAAAAGAGTCAGCTGGCGAGGCGGCAGGATGGAAGGGGGGGTGTGACATGTTGATTACATGTCATTTGCATGATCCACCGCTAGAGGATTCAGAAAGAAGCTAGCAGCAGTTAGCAGCTAGCTCAAAGAAGAAGAACTGCAAGGGTCCGGCTGCTCCGAGCAGAGGATGAGACCAACCGCCAGGGACTGTTTACACCCTGTCGGCCCTCGTCAGGACCTTTTTGGTGAATTGAGCATTTAGAATCGGTGGATCGGCTGCTCAGATAAGCAAATCAGTGCGCGAGAAGACAAAGGGACGAGAGAAAGATGGAGGCCTGTGGCTGTAGAATCCATAATTTAAACCTTTTAGGGCGATTTCGTCTCTTTTTCCCCCTCCTCCTCTTCACCAGTGCCATTTGCAGGTTTTGGTTAGACATATTGTCGATTAGAAATAGCTATATTAGTGAGCGTGGTCATAAAAAAAAAGCTGCTCAATGGTTTGTATGTTTGCAATCCAGAGTCTTACAGTTTCCCTTATTGAATGATGAATACAGACTAGTACTTATACACAGGGATTGGCAGTATTGCGGGATACCTGTGTACAAAGAAGAGTTCAATAAGAGATATTTACATGACTATGTTCCAAGGAAATGTGCATTTTGTGACAGACAAGGGTTACTACTTTCATTATATATTAGGTTGCCCTGGATTTTACGATTTTACTTTAAAAAAGGTTCAGCAGTATGAATTCAAAAAGTTTTCTAAAAGTAAAAAAAAACTTTTTTAAGGTAACTTTATTGTCTTTATTGTATTTTCCCTGTCTGATCCTTTTTGTTTTATATGTGTAATTACGTCCATACACCTCCTCGAGGGGTCATCGCGGGATAAATAAACGTCTTGAAGTCTCAAAGTATTGCAGAGTCAGTGCAGAGTCAGACACCAGAGCAGTCGTAAAAAAAAAACTGTACTTTTGTTTGATTCCTTTATCAGTGGGAGCAAAGCTCGCAGCTGTTTTGCTGCCTTGCTTCAAGTCCGCAGCTGCCTCATTAACCTACAACACACCGCAGTTAAGCAATAACACCTTGCTCAAGGGCACTTTATCAGCACTTAGTGAAATTAAAGTGAGCAGTTTTCATCGGGTTTTATCCCCTCCCATTAAGGCTTTCCCAGCAGGGCCGGAATTGAAACCAGCTATCTTCCAGTCAGATTCGTGCTGTTCTAACATCCACTGCCTACATGATAATGAGTCAAAGCTGCACGTAGGGCAGATATGGAAAGGCCCGACGTATCGGAGCTGATTTCGGAACTTTTTCAGAGCCGTGCGATGAGTGACACTTTGTTTATACTTCTCTGCAATTCCTGCTGTTAGTGTTTTAGTCAGCATGTCAGATCCTGCAGAGTTTCTCACAACATCTGTGTCCAGTTACGCTGAATGCATGTATATTTAAAACTATATACGTGATGGACAGCTGCTGGAAACCGCGCATGTCTGTGCATTGTCTGCATAACTGACGTGCAGCTGAAAGCGTCTTGACGAGGACGTAACCTCCGCAGAGATGGATATCAGGCGCTGGCTGTGTGCGGCGCTGCGCGGGCCTGTGCAGAAGTGTTGAATGCAAAGTCATAAATCAGCCGTGACACTGCTGCTGCTGATGAGATTATTGGTTTCAGCTGTTTCGGGACGCACCATAAGTATTAGTTACTTGTGCGAGCGGTGTGATCGGTTGCGGAGACATTTGGGTCGAGAACAACAGTGACCGCAGCGAGAAAACATTTTTTTCTAAAAAGAAAAATTAAAGAATAAATCAGCTGGGTTGTTAGCTTTAGAGCCGTGTGAAAGTCCAAGGCTGGAATTATGGTTCTCTGAAAGATACACGGAAACGTCTGCTGTGGGTCCGCGAAGTGACGGGTGCAGGAGACTGCAGAGGAGCCAGCGCCTCCCAAAACCAAACAACACATTGTGTAGACCTGCGCATTAAGCGTATTGTTTGGGTGAGTTCAAAACAGAAAAAGAGAAAACACCTACACATTAATTAAAGGAATAGTTTCACATTTAGGGAAGGAGTTAGTCGAGAGGAATGACACCGCTCCAATGTTTGTAAGTACAAAAGCCACAGCTGGTTAGCTTAGCTTAGCCTGAAGACTGGAATCGGGGTTAACAGCTTGCTGCTCTGTCCAAAATGAACAAAATCTGCCCAACAGGATCTCTCATAATCATGTTACATCTCGTTTATTTAGTGCTGTGGAAAAACTGCAACGACAACAGATCTAACCACAGCGGACTGTGACTCTGTGACACTGCTTATTGTTTTGGGGGGGATCAATGTGGGACAGTTTTGTTGAATGAAAGGCTGATGTAACAGTCCATTCATCCTCAAAAACCCAGCTCTCCATATCACATCAGAGCGACGCCAAAGATCAAAAGAATCGTTTGACATTTTTGTGAAATACGCTTATTCACTTTCTGTCTTTCTTCCTTAAACTGGCAATAGACAACTGTATCGCTCCGAGGTAAATACCGTCTGCGCAGTGAGATGTCTGTAGAAAAATGACAACATCCGCACATAGATTGGAGCCCTATAAGATTAGCTTTCACTATGCGATTCGATCTGCCACGGGGCTCGATCCATCCAAGATAAATGAATGTTGAATTACGGCACAAAAGGAAGCGCGTCTGCCAGCCAGACAAGAAGATGGATGGTTTTGCTCTCCCGAGGTAAAAGGTGGAGGAGCCGCAATAACTGTGGGAACAGCGCCGTGCGGAAGAACGATAACCCAGATGATGGAGGAGGCAGAGAAGGCGATAAGGAGAGAGATAAAACTGAGATAAAACATAAATGGACGGGCATTCACTCGACGGAGAGAGCCGGTGTTTTATAGTTTGGTACCTCAGAAATTTTAAATGGCACAGATGGTTCACAAAATGTTCCGAAAACGTGGCAAAATGGCACATTTAGGAAATTCTGCCTGAGCGCTCTGCACTAAAACCTCTCTGATTTTGTTCCGATTCACTTCATTAGCATAAAAGTTGTTAGAGGCAGATGTTTTGCTTTGCTTTGCAACAGATTTGGAGCTGCAGCTGCATCATTCCTCAGGGATATCATTGAAAAAAGAAAATCTTTTATTTCATTTCATATATTTCATTTATTCTGTGTGTCAACTCAATTTACTCGGACCCAGTGACATATATACTTACACTTACACATCTGAACAAACATTTCAAGTATTCCCTTTATTATGATACCTTGATCAGTCAAATAGACCTTGTAGTTGCAGACATACACTCTATTGATTATCGAGCAGAGACCCAAAATATTCATTCTTAACAGGTTGAAGCTCACACATTAACAAGATAGATGTCATTTGTTTTAGTCTGTGTGAGAAACAAAGTGTACAAATGAATTATGGTGACTTCCTTGAGTCCCTCCAAATGCAGAAACATTCCTTTAATGTTGCGAATATAGACAGAGGAAAGTCTCGCCATCGACTAATACACTGTTTTGTCTCTGCACGTCCACATGTAGCTTTGCTGTCCGTGGATCTATGTATACATTTAAGTGCAGTGGTGCATGCATCGCCTGTGCCTCTATATACATGACATGGATGTGTGTGTGTGTGTGTGTGTGTGCGACACGATGGCCGTCCCGGGGAGTGTGTTGTTGTTGTGCGTGTTGCGTGCTGCTAAAGAGTTTATGTTATTCCGTCCCTCCTCTCTCCCTCGTTTACCGGCTATTCTGGGAAAATCCAAATTACAGTCTTTCAGTGTGTGGTTGGCTTGTGTGGTTCCAAATTTGTACTTAACCTACCCCTCCCGCTCCGTCCCTCTCCCTCCGCCTTCCCTCACTTCCCCCATCTCTCTCTCTATATCTCCCTCGCTCGAATGACATTAATCTTTGTGACATTAACGCTAAGTTTTTAGATTCTAGCTCCTACTTTTCTTGGTTAGATTTAAACTTGCTCTGAATCGGACTGATTTTGTTGTTGATTTTTGTTTGAATCCCAGCGGCACACAGCGCCGCAGCTGTCAGAGTGACACTAAAGTCACGAGGCACGGCCTCCTCCGTGTCTTTTTCCTCGCACAGATCTCATCTTTTTCCCTCTCCTCCCTTCCACATTTCTTGTTTTCTGCGCTTGTTGTTTTGTCCCGGTGCCTGTTGCTGTGCGGGATGGAAGTCCTGAACACATCCACGTCTCCTCTAAAAACATATCCTCCCTGCGGCTTTACTCGCCGCTCAGCTTCGGCGCTTCCTGTCTCCCCTTTCTTGCCCGCCTGTAATTACCATCGTAACCTATGGATCTGCAAACCCCCTCTCCATTCACAAAACGGCTATTTTTATCAGAGCGCCAGAGTTTTTCTTTTTCTTTTTTTCCGGATGATGTTTATTTGTGTGAGGATTTATGCAAATGCACCATTTAGTGGGACTCGTCGCTTGCGTAATTGCTCGGCTCTATTCCTGATACCTGGTAAATCTATTCCGGACCCCTGGGTGACCCTTCACACACACACACACACACACACACACACAGGAGTGTGTGAGTTATCAGACATGTAGCGGCTTAAAATGACAGACTGAAAATTGAAAGTCTACGAACGCCGCACCTCTGAAAAAGGCTCATTGCTCCGGCACACTAATGCACCCTCAGACGCTTTGTAATCATCACTGAATATTTTTAAAACGTTTCAGAAAACTTTTTAATTTTGACCCTAAACGCCATGACGCACCAGCTCCCTCTGATGAGGATGTGCAAAGCAATTTGTTAGTTCTCTCTCACAGCTGTGGTTCGCATTTAAGCTTTAAAAAAAGGTCCAAATGAGAGTGTCTGAGCTGTCAAACTGAGTCACCAGCTTTAATTTATGTCTCGCAGTATCTGGGCGGGCATCTTAAGGGGACGCTTACACTTACTCCCGTTTCTCTTTTTTTTACGTAAAGTGTGTGTTTATGCGGCCAGACGTAGGCATTAACGCGTAACGCCTCGAGTTCAAGCCGCCCCACTTTGACGTGAAGCATTCTGGACGGGCTCAGCGCAGATTATGTCACGATGACCACCTCCGCTGCGATGCATCACGTCACGAGGCTTTATCCAAAAATAGTACACAGAATCTGTTTGACACATTCTCATCGTTAGGCCGGCTATTATTAGATTATTACTTTTCAGGGCAGATTAATGGACTTCCTGGTGGAAGAGATCTCGATGGGTGAAAGGTCTCATTAAATCTTCGCGGGGAAATCTTCTCTTAATATCTCTCTCCCCGGGCTCGCGTCTGTTATTTATGGGCCCTTTGCTTTTTAGTCTGATTGAGAGGCGACTGGATCGTTTCCCATCTGAGGTGACCAGCTGCCTCGCTCTTCCCTTGTCCTCCCGTGGCCCCAATCCATGTCTTCCTGCTACTGTTTACCACTTCTTTTTTCCCCTGTGCGCACCAGTGTACGGCAAGCTGGCGAAAAAAAAACGCATGACCACGATGAGTGCTCACCACTCACCCCTCTAATCCTGCGGAGGAGAAAAGGGGAGAGGCCGCCTCAAGGCCAAGCCCTGCTGGTATGACCGAACGCTGTGTGACATTCTCAGCAGCATCCCCTCCGGCTCTGCACGACAGCGTCAGCGGTCGCTCTGTTTTGTTTTGTTTTTTTTTTGCCTCCTGCTCTTTGCCCCGTTTTTCCGAGCAAAAAAAAAAGGGCATGTTTGGTTCAGTCGCATGGTTACACACAATAAATAAATCTGCATAATTACGTAAGCGGTGTTTTGCTGAGTCGCAGCCAACAGTGTTTTTGCGAGCGAAGCGCTGATGTTAGCCCTGAGAGAGGGTGGCACGACGCTCCCCTCAAAAGTTCAGAAAAAAATCGCAGTTATGGAAAAACACTCCGGGTCATGCAATGCACACTGGATGTGCGCTGCCTCTGACGGCGCGGTGTGTGTGATCTAACGGGCTGGAAACAACTGGAGAGACAAGAGCTTCTGTTCGCCTGATGGCTAATCTCAGATCAGCAGATGAGAAGTCGGCGAGGGAAGCGCATGAAAGCGTTCATTTTTTTTTTCATCCACTTTGAAATACTCCACTCCAATCCAGTAATTCTTCTGTTCTCTCCTTTTCCTAACTCTGTTTTTTTTTTTTTTTTTTTTAGTCCAGCTTCTAAAAACCAGCCTTCCAGAACGCTCTCCTCCATTCTCTCCTGCCTTTAACCCTCTCTGCTTCTCACTGCATTTTCCCTTCCTATCTCCTTTGCCTTTCCACACTTCCATCACTGCCTTCCTCTCCCCTTTCTCCCTCTTTCCCTCCTTGTTCCCCCGCTTTGGTTTTGTGAAAGGGGGCTTTATCAGCGGGCCTGAATGGTGCAGGTCCACTGGAAGCACGGACAATGGGCCCATCATCAGAGGGAAGCAGAGCCCATGAAAGAGGAACAAAGACCCTCTGCCCAAGAGGGGCCCCACTCTGCACCTCACACCACCGCAGCAACAGCCTCCCCTGGCCCTGCATGCTGTGTATGTGTGTGTGTGTGTGCGCGCCAGGGAACGAAAACGTGTGTGTTCTTGCCTGTATAAGCAGGCAGGTGCTGCCCCTTGGGATTTCTGCATTATGGATCTGCCCCCCCCCCCCTAAAATGGCTTGGCTTTCAGCTATCATTCTTAAACAGGCCGCATTCTCCCGCCGGCTCTTCGCATCCATTATTGTCGAGATCCATCTTTCTGCATGGCCTCCTGCGCAGCCTCACGTCGCGCACTCGGCCGTTTGTTAGCGTGCGGAGGCTCTTCGTAAGTCACCCTCGGATGGGTTAGTGGGTACATGATTCCCCTGTCCGCAGTTGTAACGTGACAATACATGCACCCGTCATGAATATGCACGATCCCTCGCTGTCTCCTCGGGGGAGAGGGAGACGCTTTAACAAGAAACATGTTTGTGCAGTGAAAGCTGTTTGTGTGAGCCGAGTGCGAGACGAGTCGTGTCTGTTGAACAGGTTTTTCAGCGAGAAAGTGACTGGACATGACGAGCTGACAAAGAGCTCGTCTGTTCCTCCATTTGTCAGCGCTGCTGAAGAGGTGTGCTCCCGTATGGTACGCACCTTTGGAAACAACCTTCATCTGAATTTGACAATTTAATTACTCTAATAATGCTCTGCTTATAAGGTTGCCAATCAAAAAAAATAAATAAATACACAAATTAATCAAAATAGAAGTCTTTATATTACTGTTAGGGCCGTCGCCGAGAGCTCTGCCTTGTGTGTGTGTGTGTGTGTGTGTGTGTGTGTGTGTCTACCTGTACAGCATTAGTGTGATTTCAGGCGATAGCAATGTAAAATGTAATAACAAAACAGTAAGAGAACAAACAAAAATTGTCGAACAAGACGAGTCTACAGCTTTGCAAGCAGCTAGAGTTGTTTGTCCACTGCGTGGTTCAGCTAAACTCAACTTGACTCTCCTTTTTTTCTTTATCCATTGCAGATAGTATCTGTTAACCTGGTCATCTCGCTCAAGGTTCCAAGCGAGCTACTAGAAGGTGATGTGAAAAACATACCTGCAGACATTAGGCTGTGAAAGAGAGAGGTTTTCTGAGAAGAGAGGCAAAAGGCCTGAAAGAAAGTGACATTTGGAAACTTTTTTCTTCTTCTTGTTATCTGTTTTGTCCATTTTCAGCCGCAAACTGAGCGGAACTGAGGGTTTCGAGCGGGCGCACTGACGAGACGCACATCGGGTAGGGTCTTTTAGCTGTGCCACGCTCTTTGGGAGATTACGGGGAGAAACTGGCTGGTCAGACAATAGGCACTGGAATTGTCACTCATGCAACACAAAATATTTAAATTGCCAAGCTATAATCAATAGCAAGCCAGACAGATGCAGACAAGGTGCAGTGGTCCTGTTATAAAAGTAGTATCTCTCCTTTGACTGTGCGAGTAGCTAGTGTGCGGTTGATTGATAGAAAGGGAGTGGCGGGGAGCAGAGAGGACCAGAGGAAAAGGTTAGCAGTGAAGCTGTCAGTTTCGGCAGTAAATGTAGGCTACAGGTAACAGTTGGACAGTGAGTAAAAGGTGCGGCTTCTCAAGAGCAAAGTAAAGCTGCTGTGTGTCGTTTCACCGTCTGAAAACCAAGCAGAGAAAGTTCTTGGTACAAAAAGGGAGTGTAGTCGAGCCCGCAGCAGAGAGACATTTGTGAGCACAGTGGTTTGAGCTTAATGCCAATGTCAACATGCTTACATAGTTTGGGTGCCGGGTGCTAAATGCCGATGTTAAAGCTACGACAAGGGACTTTGATAGTTTGTTGATTTTGGAGGCCCCTGTGGACAAAAGTGGTTGTCTTTCCACCGTCAAAACCATAAAATATAATGTTAAAACTAACATTTCATGAAGACAAATTCTTTCTAGATGGCCAACATACTAATCGGTACAGTCTCCTCCAGTCTGCACATGGACGCTGTTGCAGGCGTTAAGAAAAGCTAAATAGAAACAGTCAGTCTTCTCTCTGATGGTCCCATTTGCTCATGTAATCATAGAGAGGCATCAGTAAATTGGGACTGTTTCAAAACCAATTAAAAACTCCTTGTAGTAGCCTTAAGCATGTTTACTATGTTCACCATCTCCATTTAGCTTGTTAACATTTGCTAATTGGCACCAAACAGAAAGAAGGTTTAGGTCATACACCAAAATATCAGTCGTTTCCAACAATAGCAAATGATGCTGATCCGGATGATGGATGGACTGTTGCTGAACTGCTCTTCCCAAGGTCAAAAATTGACTATGATATTTGATTTTTACTCCAACACGGACAAAGTGTTATCGACACAATCATAACATCCTTTCAACTAGCTGTCAACAGATCCATCGTGATAACCAGAAACACTCCATCCACAGATAAAAAAAAAAAAGCTGGATAGTTCTGGGAAAAGACGATCAACCCTTTTTAGAATTCCAGAGGCGTTCGATACATAAACAACTCATTAGACCCTCACGCTGATCCAAGCTTCCTGCGTCGAAGCACCTCACCGGCAACAGAAACTCAAGATGACAAATTCACAAAAACAATCACAGGTGGTTTGCCGAGCTAAATCAGGGCTTATGTGGAACGGGTTTTGTAAGTGACTGATTGAACTTGACAGTTTAAACCAGCAACAGAAATTCAGTTCAATCTGAGGCTGAGCTTATTGTCAGAAAACAAATGCCCTGCTTAAAAAAACAGAATACTGAGTTGAAGTTAGGTCTTGCCACGAAACCAGGATAGACTGGAATGAACTTCCTGCTGCTGCTGTCAGTGGAGATTTTACTTTGATCTGTTGATATTGTGCAATAGTACTTAATATTTGAGGGGAGCTAAGGTCCTATCCGTCAACTGACCTTAATGGGTTGAGCTGTACTGACATATGAGAACGCTCACTAATGTCCATTATGCCTCTCGAGACCTCTTATGACCTGAAGTGGATTATTACTTCATCCAGAGGTTAAGAGTTCCTCTGAGGTCACTCTTGAACTTTCTTTCTTGCTGAATATTTTTACATGTGTGTGCCTGCTTGCTTGTGCAAATAATCTGCACTGTATGTATTAGTTCGCAGTTTCTGTGCTTCCAAAACGTCCATTTGAGTCTGGCAATTGTGGTGTGATGGCGCATACTCAGGCGCCAACCCAGACCAGAGGTCTGTTTATTTTTGAATGCAGACAGGATACAGGGAGCATATTATGCAGCCCACAGAACAGGACCATGCAATCGACCTTTGACCCCAGGCCATTTCGAATCATTATCTCTGAGCTTAAGTGCAGGGGCTAATCCTTGCTGTGTTTACCACACAACTGGCACAACAGCTGGATGGTCTATTTGCAGCCGCGCCCAGGACCTCTTGGTATGCAGATACATATGGATACGATCCGGGATGATCTGCCCTCATTTGGATTTCAACCAATGGACATCAAGGAGGCATTAGTGAATGTACAGTAAGCTACGTTCATCTAAGGAGATATGAGGGCTCAGCCCAGTCGGGTGCTCTAAATCATTCCATTGCTTCTGGCAAATTTCACTGTTCCAATGAAAATTCGTATTAGTGAAGGATTAATGAGAGTGTCCATGTTGGCCAGTGGGGTAGTGGGTACTATGAAGCTCTGATGGACCTTCCTGGTGATCTGCTATTAATGGATTGGTGACCTCACTGCAGCCGAGCCTGTTGTCTGGAGCAACACGGTAAAGGCGTGTGGAGTGCCAAGTAACATCTGAAAGCGGCATGTTGAAATTAATTCACGTGTGCTTATGAAATATGTTTGATGTTGTGACTACTTGCAGGTCATGAGACACCATGTCTCATGTTAGTCATGTCTAATATTATAGCTTCTCCCATTTTGAATCGTTCAATGTTGTTCCTTACAAGATCAGTAATAAAGAATGGTGCAAAATCATGTGTAATCTGTAAGAAAGGAGCCAGGATACGAAGGGTTCTCTAAAAATATAGCTCAGCAGCTAAGTGCTGCTCACTATACTGCTGTAACTATCATTAGCTGCCATTAGCAGTGGAGCAAAAGTGGCAGTCACCGCACACATCTGGGCTTAACTCAACCGGGTTCGGCCACCTCCCAATGAACACGGCTGAACTTGGACTGAACACAGCCTCAGAGACCAACAGATGCCTGTTTGAGGATCTAGGATACACTACAGAGGCGATTTACAGGCACTCCGATCAGTACATAACACTTGGAACAAGTAGACATGCCCTTCAGGGACAGGAGAAGCATGAAGCAGCAGAGGAACAAGAGACAGTCGGGCATCAGAAGGCGAATATGTTGTGTAGAGCCGAAATATTTTCACATCTTACTCAGTGAATTGAGGTTTTATTTCGACCCAAACAGAGGTGATTGTGTGAAGGTAAAGCAAGACTATTTGGTAAATAATTTATGTTGAGCTTGAATAAAGTGTATTGTACAATGAGTTAGGCCGTTAAGTTCATCTTAGTTCAGTACAAGAAAGAAACAAGAATTCAGATGGTGTACAGTTGTATTTTTCAGTTTAGTAAGGTAAATGAAAGTTAAAATATTCCCTTTATTGATCTACATGTTGCCCCTTTAAATAAAAAAGGAATAGTTCTGTATTGGGGAAACATACCACTTCTTTTTCAGAGTTTAGATGAGAAGATATATCCCACGCTCACATGTGTACGTAAATAAGAAAAATACCACCAGCCAGTTAGCTGGGTAGCTTAGCTTATTATAAAAACTGAAAACAGAGGGAAACAGGTTCAAGCAACAGTAACAGCGAGTCGCCCTCCGGCTGAAGTGTCTTTTTTACATGACATTGAACTTCTCAGGGCTGTCGGGAATGTTGTTTTGTTGCCAAACCTGTAAAATGAACCTTCAAAACAACCTGGGCAGGTTGTGTTTTTGACATGGGAAGTCAAGTTCTCACATTTTGCCGGTCAATCAAGTGGTTGAAGTCATGAGAACACTGCAGCTGCAGAGCAATTTCTTTTTAAATTGTGAATGATTTGGTGTTCCTCGCTTTGCAAACTTGGAACAAAACAGGGGTTCAAATCTTGAAAAGTTCCAATGGCTCTGACACCGGTGTGTGTCACAGCGGGAAATCAATCAGGAAAGTTCCACTTGCGAAATTGTGAATAGATCGTGTGTGAGTCAATAGACGTGAGTAGGCGTCTGGATTAAAATAATAAACACAACCCTACCTGATCCCTCTGTGGGCGGGGTCAAAGGGATGAAAAATTCACCTCAGAAAGACAAATGATCTACGGCACAGTGCAAGGAGGGGTGTTTGTTGTGTGAGGCGAACAAAAAAATACCCTATTTAAGACAAAATTATGTAATATGAATAAGCCTAATAACCTGTGGGCTGCGTCGTTTCTATTCTGTTACCCCGTGATGTGTTTTTAACCGAGCAGGGATTGTGTAACAGCTCTGCCAGGACAGGTGAACCATGTAACCGTGTTCTGACTTGTTTTCATCCTGTTGAATAAGTACTGCCTTGAGCATGTATCCACACACACACACACACACACACACACACACACGTGCACTTCCACATTTGCTCTGAACTCAGTCAAACGAGCCCCCGCTCACACGCACACATGCAGACACATCACGCCTCACTCTTTTTCGCTCACCCTTCATCTACTTCATTTCCTCTCTCAATATCCATTTATAGATTTAAAGCATTTTAAACACAACGCACCAGATGCGTGTGTGTAGTTTTAACCCTGTCTGAACCCACTCTGTGAAATCAACAGTATTTCATAACGCATCCTGATGGCCTAAGAGGGCTTAGCTTCAATGCATGTCTGGGCAGAGGTCACAACTGCGGACCTCCCTCGTATAGGCTTGTTGATTATGCATAAAGGTCTCTTAATCGCTATCTCCACATCCATTCATTCAAATAAAAAACTGCCCTGAAACGCTTGTTAATAGGCTGTGGATGGGAGTGGAAGCATTAGCGGTATGAGGATAAACCGGAGCTGTGCCTGAAAGTCATCAGTGTCTGTCAGCGCTGACTCTTTATACCCATTCTGGGACCTCGCCGCCACAGTGGGAGAGAGGTTTGCCGCGGGTCATTTAAGGGGAAATGAACCAGGAAGTGACACGCTCCCTGTTAACAGTCTCTTTTATTTAAATCGCGTAGAAATGTAATGGATAAGAAATACCCATTATCATCCTTCATTAAAGTGAAATAAGATGCGTTAGGATTAAAAAACGTTGGATCCATTAGAGATTTGCCGAAACTGTGAACAAGCATTCTAACTTCAATTAATCTTTAAAATTGCTTTTTAGCGATCGCGGCGTTTCAGTATGGAAGTTGCTAATGCTTTCAGAGTTGCTCACAATGGCTGCTGATATAAGAAGTGAATGTGGTGGTTACAAAATCATGGGAGTCGTTGCGAGGTTGGACCGGCTCGACACTAAGAAACAAGTTTAGTTTTATGAACATGGCGAAAAGAAAATGCGAGTTGTGTTTTACCAGCTTTGAGTCCTCGTGTCTTACTGCATTTGGACTTTAGTTTTGCTCGTGCGTTACTCCTGTTTTGTTGCTAGCTTTTTTTGCCTGAACTTTGGATTTAATGGACCACGGTTTTTGGTCTGTTACCTGCCTGTTTGTAATTAATTAAACCTGACAGATGATTACACATTAGGCTACTCTGGTCTGACATTAACTAACCGTTATACGTTAGCTGGCTAGTTAGGTATATTCTTGCCAACATTAGCTAACCTAAGATGTGACTATATACAATGCTATGTGCTTGGAAGGCTGTGGCTTCTATTCAATGTGACTTTACATTGTAATTTTACCTTTGAACAAATGTCAGTGTCTTTGGTGATGATGTTGATGTGCTGCTGATGGTGAGGTCTACCCAAACCCCCAAGTAAGCCAAATTTAGTGGTGGCCAAAAATAATTTTTTCCCGTAAGCTTGAAATGGTGGATACATTTTCTGGAGTCATAATTTGAACCATTCGGTCCGATTACATTTGCAAAGTCTAGTAGAGCCGGACTGATGAATCACTGTATTCCCATTCAAGATAGCCGGGCGCTAAACTGGAAGCCAATATGGGCCTAATGTGCAGCCTAATTCAATTACATCAGACAAAATATGTCCTCGGTTTTGGGGATGGAATAAACAACCCCTCTTCCAGGGTTGTCTGTCAGGGTGTCAAGGTACAGTTTTTCTTTTCATCATAGACAAGTTGAACAGGAAATGGGCAGGATTTCCAAAGGATTTTCAGTGAAGTGAAAGAGAAAGAAAAACACAAATGCACAAGTTGCGACATCATTTGTGACAGCAAGGTGCATCTGATGTCGCTGCGTTGGTGTTGCTCCTGGAACATCATAAATAATGTTGCTCAAGCACCATCACTTAAACTTTCAGTCAGGAGAGGAGGGAGGAGGGTTTGTGTCCCATTGTGAACATAGTGTTATATAGTGGACTATATATATGAGTATAGTTTTACACTAACTTCACTTATTATTTTCCATTTCTTTTCAGTTTTCTGTCACTGTTTGGTTTGGTTTAGGCAACAAAAGTACTTGGTTAGGTTCAGTAAAACGTGGTGTGGCTCAAAACACACCCTCTCACAACGTTTGACAGGATGTCTTCCCCCATGTGCGTTTTTTCCCCGTTTTTTTCCCTCTTATTCCCCGGTCAGTTTCAGTGATGGACCTGGAACAACATTAATAATGATTTTCCAGGAGCCACGCATGAGATCGTGCGTGACAGGAAACAGGTGTTCATGGGAGGTGTTGCCTTCATTTCGAACGTGAAGTAAGGTACAGGCTGTCAATCATCTCCTCCGTGTTGTTATTTGTCTAATTATATGGTGTCACAATTAATCTGACAGCTTTGACATGTTTATGTTTCTGAACGAGCGAAGAGAAATGACTCAATGTACGACTGAGCCTGGTACAGGTGAAAAACACTTTAAAAGGTCAACAAATCAAGTTCTCAGCAGTATTATTTCACATGAGACACATGAGGTGCGAACTAAATAATGTACTATTTCATCACCTCCAATCGCTGCACAAGGCAGTGTTCAAGCAGAAATGAAAGTGATAAAAAATAATCTGATCGCTGTATCAATGCTCCACGGGAGGGGTTGGGATTACAACCCATTTTAGTGGTTATTAATACGGATATAAGACTAAAAACGCCGTGACCTCCGACCCTACAGAAAAAAAAGCAGGCCAAGCTGGTCGGTTGGTTAAACTGATAAGCTCTTTGATCAGCGCGTGGAGCCACAGAGCGCCTCGAATGCAAAGAACACATTGTCTGATTTGTGGCAATAATTTACCATAAAAAAAAACATAAAATACTGGAGGCCATTTAAGTACAGCGACCTCACTCTCATGTTTAATGTGATGTGGCACGTCCTCCTGCTGGGAGTCTGCATGAGAAAATGTGCGGACTGCTGGAATAAAACAATGCACCAATACTCGGGCAGGCTGCTGCGTTCAAAGAATGCTCAAATGCGGTATCAAATGACACAGTGTTGTTCAGGGAGCCCTGCCCCTGCATGTTGTCGATGTTAACCTGCTCCGACACACCTGACTCAAATTACTGGGTCGTTATCAGGCCTCGGCAGAGCTTGATGATGAGCTGATCATTTGAATCAGTGTGTGTACCTGACAACAAAAGAGTGATCTTAGGACTTGGAAAATATGAGATTAATCAACTCGTTTTAAAAGTTATTTACATTTTTTTTATTTTTGATGATCAATATGTCTTTTACGCCTCAGTTAATCAGGAAATCATCAATCAGTAAAGTAATTTACTGGTAAAAACAAGCTCCATCAAAAAGAGTGAAGCCACATATTCTCTTTGACAAAAAAAAAATGAAATACTCGCCTCAGTAGCTAATCAACACCACCTGTTTTAATTATTTGTAATTGTTTCCTGGCCTACAGAGATAATTTCACTAACATTAAGTCTTTTTCTCCACAGATTCATCATTATTTGTTTCATTTTATCTCGATTTTTGCGGTGTGTATACACTAAATTCCGGTCGCACCTCGAGACTCATCAGACCAGCTAAGTTTTCCAGTCTTCTTTTGTTCAATTTTGGTCGTCTAATGCTTATCAAAGCTTAAGTATCCTGTTCTTAATTGATGGTAGTGCAACCCGGTGTGTCTTCTGCCCATCTGGTCAGAGGTTTAATGTGTTGTGTGTTCAGAGCTGCTCTTCTGCGTACCTCGATTGCAACGAGTGGTTATCTGACTTACCGCTGCCTCCAACCAGTCTGGCTTTTCTCCTCCCACCTCTGCCATCAACAAGGCATTTTCGCCCAGAGATCTGTTGCCCTCTAGATAGTTCTGTCAGATGATTGTGCGTGAAAATCCCCGCAGCGCACCGGTTTCTGAAATGCTCAGACCAGCCCCATCTGGCGCCAACAACCATGTCACTAAAATCACCTTCCCTCCTCGGTTTAACGCTCGGTTTGAGCTCCATATCTACAAGCCTAATGCTGCAATCCATTGCAAGTAGAAAGCTGATAGTCAGTATGCCAATCTAAATGTGTCCCAGTGCAACTGCCTGGGAAAAACATGGACTTGAACAGCGAATGGATGCTTGTATGTGAAGTCTCTGAACTTCACAAGCAACTTAACTAACTTGATTTAACAGATTGGCACACTTAAAAAAAGAGACGACTCGCACCGCGTGCATGCGAAGACTTATATCAAGCGGACTTGGAAATGAGGATGGTAACTTCAAAGTTGCTACAACACACTTCATAACACAAACACATTAAGTAAAAGTGATGAAAACCGCTGCTGCTGTGACGTCGTGTGTGTTTATGTCAGTGAAGTCGGGCGTGGTGGATCTTGCCCGAATTCCCAACTTGGAACCCTGACTTAATTTTACTTCTCAGAGTCGGACGTGTTGGAATGCATCAATGTACAGAGTTGCTGCCACGTGTTTGGCTGATCAGACATTTGCGTTAACATGCAGCTGAACGGCTGCCTGATGAAGCAGCCGGCGAGTGTTCGCACAACGTCCTATGATGTAATATCGTAAACTCAAAGCTCACTCACGAGATGTCAAAGGGGTTTAACATCGATGAATCTGAATCTTGTGTGTTGCTTTTAACATTAATAACTCTATATCCTACATGCATCAGTGAAGGAGTTTTCAATCAAACACTGCTGGTTCCACATGGCCCTTTTAGTGTTTGGAGAAAAAGTGAGTCTGAACTGCCTTTCAGACCGTAGGCCGGTCAGCTGCAGCTTTGTTTCCATTCACAATGAAATTACCTTGAAGATGGATGGCCGCAGGAGGATTAGCAGCCCACACGACAAACCTCCCACACTGACTGGACAGACCTTCAACGTTTGTCATCGCTGATGCGCCATCCAACACACCAGCGCTCCCTGTCTCCTTTGATTTGTTAAATTTCCTGCTGCGGGAAGGTGTTAAAAGTGGATCCGTGTTTTCAAACGTGTACATCAGTCGGATATCCGTTAAGGAGCTGATCGTTAAATGTTTGCATTGTTTTTTATTGGCTGATTGTTTTATATAGAGCCTCCTCGGTCAGGACACTGCGGAGTTTGGAGGGGTGGCGGCGTATGAAACGTAACACATGTGCCACAGTTTAACATGTCGTGTTTAAAGTAAGAGTCATTCTATATTTCAGTCCCAGCCTCCCTCGGTGTTTACTGAAACCCACAGATATAAATGCAGGGGTTTGATCAGGCACAGGTGCAGCTTGTTAAAGGCCAGACCTCTGCTGGCTTCCAACCAACAGCCATGCTGCTGCTGTTCGAGGGAAAAACGCTCATTTGTAGGGACGACATGCAACACGGTCCGCGAACACTGCAGACATCTACAGATGTTGAGGTTCAAACTTGAGAAAATGCCTACACTGTTAGAAAAGAGGCTGTGACTTTTTGATTAGACGTCTGATTCATATAAATAACTCAAAAATACCTTCCAGTGTGCACATTTCCAACGCTTCCAACGAGATGTCACTCCGTCCTGTCACTTCATTTGGACGCTTCACCAATACGTGTCAACATCTCATCTATCATTGTGGCCATTAACACTCCGCAGCCTGTCGGTGTAATGTGGCGCTCACACGAGGCTCATGTGCCGCGAACGGGCATTAACCCTCGGAGATTATTTATGCTCCAGTGTAAGAAATAGTCTTCCCGCTGATGTCAATGCAAAGCTGTCAGTGAAATTGTTTGTGAAATCATGGATGTTTTCGTGAAATAGGTTTCCGTATTTCAGTTTCTTTTTGAGTGTATTTTTAAGTCCCGCAACATGTCGGTCTGAGTTTGCATCAAAGGCTGCAAAAACCCAGGAAAAAAAAAGTGAAACTGAGAGGCATTTGCAAGATTACTTTGTCAATATGACATTTGAGAAAACATTCCCCCTGGGAAGTGAGTCAATATACCTTATGACATCTGAAGCAAGACAGCTGAGGTAAGTGGATTTGACACATGCTCACACAACGTACGAAATATGGTTATGAGGCGCAACATGCTTTACTTTTTAATAAAATATCCCTTCATATTAGTGATTCGTCATCGGACTGAGGAGTTCAGCAGGCGCAGTGTCCATAATTAGTGTTGACAGCCAATGTGTCATTCAACCAAATTTCCCCAGTGAACTAGTCATACTAGATGATCTTACGCAATTTAAAGATAATGCTCGTATCAGACACCAGAGTGGATTTTATTTACAATGATAGTGGCACTGCTCTAGATGTGGCAGTGTTGGCTGGTCGATCACGTTGGCACGGAATGAATTATTGGATTAGCACGACATTTTGTCCAAACAATCATGATCCCCAGAGTGTGAGGACTAAGATGTTGACATTTTTCTGATTTATTGAGATTACTTCACAAGTATTGGGTGGTACGATATAGAATGTTATTATTATGACATACATACAACAACTATCCATGGTGCCCAGGAGAGGAATCTTAATGACTTTGGTAATCCCCTGTCCAGGGTGCACCCCGCCGCTCGCCCGGGTTTAGCTCCAGCCATTGGCTTCCATAAATTGCATTTGATCGCTCCAATCCACATTCACAACACACTGTTTTGGTCGGCACGCTGTTCCTATTTTTGAAGCGTCCACGCCTGAAGCAACGAGTCTCATAGTGATCTGGGATCTATGTTGGCATGCTACAATTAGCATGTAGCTCAAAGTACTGCCTGAATAGGCTACAGCCTCACAGAGCTGCTCGGGAGGCTGTTGTTTGGCCTTTTTTTCAAATGAGTTGAGTGATTATTTCTTTAATATGGCATTCATTTAAGTTCGGCAACATTTGTTAACATATTTGCGTTAACAGTCCAGTGTGTAGAATTGAGTGGCATCTAGTGGTGAGGTTGCAGACTGCAACCGCCTGCACACACCTCGTCCCACCCATCCCTGAGGCACACGAAAGGCCCTCTCTAGAGCCACTGTTAAATTTGTCCGATCTGGGCTTCTGTAGAAACATGGTGGTGCAACATGTAGGAAAAGCCGCTCCCTCTGTAGATACACTGGTGATATCGACTCTTTTCCTCGAAACTTGGATTGAGAGCAGTTTCGTAAGAAAAAAGTTCCTGCTAATAAAACAAGTCATGTTTGGACCGGATTTCCTTTTAAAGACTTGTTTACCAACCAGACAAGATGTAATCTCCTTGCAGCTTTCTCTAAATGTTAAACTCTGTTATCTATTTGCATCAATCGGCAACATCCTGCCCGACATAAATACTTTGTCACAACATCTTTTTTGGAGACGAGCATTAGCTATTCCTGGGCTTAAGTTTGGACCAGATGCCCAGAGTGTCTGCACACACACACACACACACACACAGCACAAGGTCCATGGCTGTTTGTGTGTTTGTGAGTGGGTCCCCAGCTGTTGAGTGCTGTGCAGATGTAGCAACCAGAAATGAGGGATTAGCTAAATCTGGAGGGAAGGGAGGAGGAGGAGGAGGAGGAGGAGGGTGATTAGGGGACAGTGTGGCAACTGGAGGGAAAGTACGACTTTCTAAAACGAAGACAAGGGTGAGGATAAAGAGATGAGACAAAAACGACGGGTGACGCGGGGCGAGATGTGGAGCATCTGAGAAAATGTGACAAAGCGAAAGAACAAACGAGGGAAGGAGAGATGAGAGGCTGGAGGGATGAAAGAAAGGAAAAAACCGTCCCGTGGGGGGTGTTACGAGGCTGTTGCACACTCCGTTTCTTTTCATTTGATTACAAATTCATCGATTTCTTCTCTTCCTTCCTCTACAATCAGCAGAGAAGGCGAGAAGAAGCGGCGGTTAAAGCAACTTAAATCTCACATCCATGAATAAACTCACACACGGGGAGGCGGCCGGATGTTTTCGCTCACGGAGGAACAGTGCAGCTTTCAGCAGGGTTCAAATGTGTTTTCTATAATTCATAAGAAGCTTTAGCCTGTTGAATGGAGAAAAAAACAGATAACAGATTACACAGAAAAACAAGGTTATATGAGCCTGACTTCACCGATATGTTTATAAATGTAAATGCATATCAACGAAGGGGAATACGGCTTCTTTCCTTTCACGGGCTGATATCTGCCTCCACTTCCTCCTGCCCGGGGTCACACCCATTCAAATCCCGCTCTGTTTAATATTCCAAACATTTTCACACCAGCGCCGTTGCCGCTCGTACTAGAGGGCTGCCGCAGACGGCAAATGTGGCCTGTTTGATATTCCGCGATAACTTTCCCTCCACTTGTCAACACATTAGTCAACTGATCTGGGGAGGATTGGCGAGAGCCCAAATTAATGTGCGCAAAAGCAAAGCCCGCTAGGAAGCTTAACGCCGTTCTAATTAAGATGCACATTCACATTTTTTTTTTTCCCTTCCTCTCTTAACAACATGTCCGAGAACGTCTGCCTCGTAAAACCTCTAAATTAGTGAGCTGTCATCGTGAAATTACAAGTTTTGATTTAATTTTAGGAGCAGCACGTCTGTTCAATAATGCAAGTTTTTGCATGTTACAGATTCAGACTGTAAGTCTCGTTCCTCCTGGCGCCAACTCATCAGCTCACCAGGGACCAGATCCTTCTCTGCCCGAGTGCTGCATGTGTCAGATCAGCAGCTGCGGACATAATAGAGTGAACACTTACTTATCACACTTGTAACCGGCCTCGATAGCTGGCCTGCGTCACCAGCGGACTTCCGCGTCATCCTCCTTTATCCCGTCGAGTATCTTTGTCGCAGGAGCCGACGTCATGTTCCCCCCGGGGCTTAAACAACGTCAATTTGTGTCCCAAAATGTCTCCTCGCCTCATCTGGGCCCCCCACCCCTCACCTGGGTCAGTTTCCGTCTTCAGAGGAGGAGAGTTGACTCACGGTGACCTGAAGCTGTAGGAGTGTCAAGACAAATCCAAAAATCCTGGGCGGATTTGACAAGGTCCTATAGACACGCAGCCGAAATGCCACCTGCGTCCAGGTGAACAGGTCAACTGCTTTATTACGGTTCACTCACTGCTATGACAGTTACAATACAGGAGGGTGTTTACTTTTAAGCCAGTTGAATCTGAGAATGCACTCAAGTTTGGTCCTTAAAGGAATAGTTTGAGGTTTTGAGAAATGCTGATTTGTTTTTCTTGCTGAGAGTTAGATAAGAAGATTGATATGCATGTTTAGTATGATGCTACTGCGAGCAGCTAGTTAGCTTAGCATAAAGAGTGGAAACGGGGAAGAAGGTAGGCTCTATTCTGTTTTAAATTAAAATAAACTCACATTTACAGACATTTTGTCTTGTTTATTTAAGCTGTACAAAAAACAAAGTATAACAATTATTTCACAGGGAATAATGAGTCGCAGGCCTTCTACATTTTGCTGAGTGTGGTGACCTCATGAAGTCTAACCCCCAACTCATAGCTGTTAATTTAGCAAACAAGATTAAATGTGTTAATTAGTGAGTTTTGCAGGCTCTGGTGGGTGGATTTTAGACAAAGCCAGACTAACTTTTTTCCCTTGTTTCTGGTATTTTTGCTAAACCAAGCTAACAATCTACTTATTTAAAAGGCAGAAAGTTTCAAAAGTCAACTTTTCTTACAAATAGGACCTTTAACCTTGATTAGTATGTAGTTAAACTTAGCTCCAAACAGTAAAATGCTACCACATATTAATGTATTGGTCATAATAATGAAAAAACATATAACACTGCAACACTGACAGTAGACATCTCTGGTATTTTGTACTTTTTACGTTGTACTGTACTGCCATTTTAAGTAACATGAGTATTTTTAGATTGTGGTGTGGCTACTTTAACTTAAGTAAAGGGTCTGAAGGCCTCACTCTCCACTGGAGATATGTCAAGACATTCCAAGAGTCGAGTGTTTCATACTGAACTAGAAAACTACTCAGTCGATATCAACATCAGTCAAGGCTGTTCTGGGGAAAAAGGGTATTTGTAGATGTTTATGCTGCAGATTAAATGAGGCAAATTGGTGGAAAAACAAGATGAAGTTACTTAATTCCCTATTTTTTGTGAATTTAATCCCTGTTTCAATAAACTTTTAGATGTATAACTGTTTAACTTTATATTTTAGGGAAAGATTGGACGAAAACCGGGGGACAGCAACAGTCAGGATGTTTTTCCCATGTAACATTTCTACAAACAGTCAAGCTGCTATAAAACAATCACCATCATCCCTCTGTATTTTGGTACTTTTGTGTTTTTACCACGATGATATAGTTTGGTAAAGCAATTGCATCTTTTTTTAGACAGAAATACAAAGAAAGCGTTCACCAGACACCAATGAAGGCACTTATTTCGATTTTCACATTTTATTCAATTATTCATTCTATTTTCCAACATCAAGGCCTGAACGCTGTCTCAAAGCCTCTTCTGCAATGTGGTGGGAAAGTATTGAAGCGTTTTATTGGCGTATTTATTTGTTTGCCTAAAACTAAGCAAATGATACGAAGTCTAAAATATACTTGAATCGTTTTATGAAATATGCAAGTGTTACTTTTAAGTGTAGAGTGTGAACTCCCCCAAGGTTGCCGCAACCCCAAATCTTGAGAAGAAACGCTGAGGACACGACCCATCTGCAGCAGCAGGTTCAGCCCTGCGTACCGAACCTCAGAAAGAACAGTCTGTCTTGTGTCATGTGTCAAAAAACACATCAGTAAACCCGTCCCCAGTATGCACAGATTATGACGAGGATAATTTTAGATTTCCACGTAGAACAGAAATAGATGATGACATTGTAATACAGTCTGTTTATCGTGGAAATCTAAGTTTATTCCTAATCTGTGATGACTCACCTCTGTTTTAATATAATCCCGATTGGTTGAGAACAAATGTCAGTACAGTAGGTCAGCTCACATTTGCATAAGAGTTGCATAAGAGATTCCGCGAGGTTATCTCTGTTTCGCCTTATGTTTCCATTGATGACCTTCTTTTATCTCCGATTTATTTTGCTCTGCTCTACTTTCTCTGAGTGTCCCGGGGCAGAGCCGCATGAATCAAACTCACAGTGAAGGCGCTCTTGAGTTTGGGACAATATTGCATTTTGGTCCCAGTGAACTTCAGCAGCTTAACCTTTACCCAGAACTGCCCAGACAAATCTCTTCAGGGTACTCGGGCCACGTCACACATAAACCCACCCACCGCTGTCATCGTTGTTTTTATGACTCTCAGTTTTTATCTTATAGGCAAACATACTCACAGTCAATCTGTAGTGTAATGTGTTGCAGATGTCCTGAATTACATCCCACCGGCAGGAGCACAGACGGAGAGAACGCTTTGGCGACACCTATGGGTGGGAAGCAGATCAGGCGGTGACACTGATTTACATGCAGAATGTTCTTATGATATCTGCTGTCTGGAAACATGTTCAGGTAGACGATGTTTTCCACATCATCATCATCATCATCATCAGTCTGTTTTGAAAGTGTAGCTAAAAAAATCTGAGAGCATGACACTGAAAGCATATGCATGACACATTATGAATGCACAATTCTGAAAATGATGATGAAAATGATACCCTCTGTGTCATTTTTTCACGTTCAGACTACCACAGGAGCATCCAAGAGGGCAGTTTTGCAGTGTTTTTTTTCGAAGATGGTCCATCAGTGGTCAGGAATCCACAAAAATAGAAGAAAAAAGGCTTCCTAAACAGGTCAGAGATAAACAACAGAAGAAAACTAAAGCCCTTCAATACAGGGGAGGGAAAAACATAATATTTTTAATACATGGACGTGCATGGAGGGACTTAAAGTCAGAATTCAGACAGAAAGAAACTTGGCAGCGGCTCTGTGCTGCAGAGGATTTTAATTAAAGTGAATATCACAAATACACACTGAGCTCCAAATGAAGCGGCCTGTGAAGAGTGTGGCATTTTGTGTGAATAGCTGCCATTAATATACGTTTATTTATGTTCACTTTGTTTAATGCAGGGGTGCCAAAACATTCTCCCTTGGAGGGCCAAAACTTCGAGTCCCGTCGAACTCTGCACTCTGTTCTCGGATTGCGAGAATGAAATATTAACTGGCGCGCCTAAATATTTAAAGAGGTTACAGAAATAAAACAGCATAAACACACATTAATACCCAAAGTTTCATATATACATATATATATATATATATATATATATATATATATATATATATATATATATATATATATATATATATATATATACACATATATATATATAGGTCTAGAAACATCTGGTGGGCTGATTTGAACCTTATGGCGGGCCAACCTTGGGCAGCCCTGGTTTAATGTGTAGTTAAATGTCATACACGTATGAGTTTTCGGTAAAAAGTCATTATGTCTACATGCAGTATGCATTTCCTAGGCAGCTTAGTTTCTTGCTCCATCCATCCATCCATCCATCCATCCATCCATCCATCCATTAACTGAAACCGCTTATGCTTTTCAGGGTCACGGGGGAGCTGGAGCCGATCCCAGCTGACGTCGACGATGGCGGGGAACACCCTGGATAAGTCGCCAGTTCATCACAGGGCTGACGTGTAGGGACAAACAACCACTCACAAGCACATTCGCACCTACGGACAATTTAGAGTAACCGACTGACCTAACTTTTTTCATGTCTTTGGAATTTGGGAGGAGGCCAGAGTACAATTTAGCCACCACTGATATATAGTATGTATGTATGTACTGGGAACATTTTTAACAAAAGCATCTGCCTTCTTTTCTTCTTGTGCTGCATGATTCCAAAAATAAAACACACACACACACACACACACAAAAGTCAGTCAGCTACATCATTTTCTGAGCAGATGCATCTGAATGAGCCACAACTCATTTTTTATGAGTCTCCCAACCCTGAAGCAGGAGTTTCCAAGGAGCACTCGAAGGCAGCGCCGGTCTCTGTGATTGTCTCATTGATGTCCTGAGCCATAACACGTTCTCTGAGGAGGAGGCATCTGTTTCATTGTTTGGACCAGACGGTGCAGCCTGTCAGGGGAATTCTTCTCGGCGGCACGGGCCGGCCCATGCTACAGATGGCTTATCTCACAGTAAATGACTCAGAAAACGATAATATGCCTCAGAACGGAGAAAAGGTCATCTCCTGTTGCTAATGGAATGTCTTCCCTGGTTAGATCCTGGACAGAGCGCCTGTTAGATCTCTGTTTCGCGGTGGAAACGTGAGGCTCTGTGACAGCAGCTCGGGGAGAGGTTGGCATTTTTTAATCCACTGGCAGCGCTCCTGACCCTCTCGTTTGAATAGTAAGCAGATCAATTAAGGTTTCATTCGGGGACAGGCAAAACATAAGCTTCGCCAGACACGAATTGAAGGTGTTTTAATGTGACAGCGCTAATTCTCTTGCATAACCACCCAGAGACGAGCCTCGCTGCCAAAAAAAGCCCGAGTTGCTGCAAAACTGACGGTTTTAAGTTGTCAACTCAGGCCCCGGAGCAGAAGCTAAAACCCTTCCCCTGTTTCCCCCGCTCGTCAAAACACTCAGGCGTTTATGTGCAAGTCCAAACCTATAAGCAGGCGAGGAGGGGGGGACTGTAAGCCGAGACCTACTGTAATATTCAACAATTATCGGTCCGTCAGCTCAAACTGTCAGGGAGAATCAGGAGCTGCTCCCTCTCAGCCGAGTCCAAACAGCTGCGATGCAGATATTAATAGACGCGATCGCTTCATTGTCACCTGCTTGGTTAAGTACGACTCACACTTTGTCGAGCAATTTAAAGTATATTTAATTAGCTTGGGTTTTTCTTGGCACAAGCCCTCCACACACACACACGCACACACACTTGCAGACTCTTTGACCCGGGTCTGGAAGTGAAAGCCGACAGCAGGATCCGCTCCACTTCTCCCCTCTCGTGTGATGTCAGGCCTGATGTGCGACATCAAAGCCCACGTCCTATCTGCCCCCTCTGTCCCTCCTGACATGGACATTAGTGCGTCGGAGACATGTGTCCCCTCCCCATTGTCAGCTCCTCTTCTGCTCCCGCGTCCAAAGATTAGAAAGTGAGGCCGACTGAGGGGCAAGAGGGAAAAGAGAGCGACACGGAGAGCAAGATTTGTGGAGACATGAATGGCTTGCAGGTGTTTTTCTTTCTTTTTTTTTTTGAGGGGAAGAGATGGATGGAGTGGGAGATGTGGAGCCGTGACTCCCCCCCCCCCTCCTCCTCCCTTTCCACCCCTCCCTCCATCGCTGTCATTATGTTTTATGGCAGACGAAGTGTTTTTGCGGGAGTGACTAGAAAAGGATGGGCCGTGCGAGAGAGGGCGAGAGCTTCACAGCCGGAGCATGTGCAGCAAGTGTGCCGTCGGTTTACACGTCTGAAGGTGGAGCGCTCCAGAAAAAACAAACAGGAGTGAGTGGAGGGCGAGTGAAGGTGAGGGAGGTCACGGCTGAGATAAAGAAAGGGCGGACACAAGAAGAAGAAGAAGGAGAAGGAGAAGGCCGCAAAGAAACACACAAGTAAATTTGCAAAAAAGTTTTTAATTGCCGTTTGTTTTAATCATTCGTGGATCAATTTACAGTTTTTTTTTCTATCCGTTCTCGTCAAAGGTAAACACATTTCTCGTGGTTGTCTTCAACATCAGTTAAATGCTTTTTTCGCCCCCCGCTTCCCAAACCCCGTAACGTAAAACTAACATTACAGAAGAGCACATTCTCTCGTACACACGCACTTTGCATATTCAGATCCTACAAACGACTCCTTGACGGGTACGAAATTGTTTTTTCTAAATGCCACATACTCGAAAAAAGCGCGGACGAAACACATTCTACATACATACGCACGCGGATGTGCACACATATGTTGCTGCTGTTTTTTTTTTGTTGTTTTATTTTTTTAAACCTCTCGTTCGCTCGCTCACACGCAAGAAAGCAGGCAGATAAAGCCACACACACACACACACTCACACTCACACACACGCATCCACACACACACACACACACGCACATTCCATAACCGGCATGTGTTATAAATATACATTACAATGCAGACTCCCTCGTTTTTTGTAAGTGCAGCACTTGTGGAATGCCGCCCTTCGGCCAACATCGGCTCGTCCGCGCATTCACAGTTGGTTTATGACACGCTCCGGTTAGCAGTATCCGTTACACGAGAGCAGGGTTACTCACTGCACTGGACGTCCCTACTGATTAGTCATAACCAATAACCGTCTCCCCTCGTTGTCAGGCTGAATTACGTCCGACTGTTTTATCTACACGAGCAGAAAAAACGCTGCGGTTAAAAAAATTCCACCGTTTGAAAAAAACAAAAAAAGAAAAAGAAAAATACAAAAATTGGCACAGTAGCTTATCGAGCAAAGGCCTACAAATGCACACTAATAAATTAGGTAGATAAATAATATACTTTAATGTTAAAATAAATACATTCTGAAAAGTAAATAAATAAAAAAAAGAAGCACAACGTTGTAGTTTGATTAATGCCAGCCTACGTCGTCCTGTATTACAATATAAAAAAGTGAACTCTTTGTTTGCACATTCACACGTGTTTTGTTTTTGTTTTTTGTTTTTGATTCTTTTTTAACAAAATGGCGGCAGCGTTACTTTGAGACTCAAAGCACAATTTCTCCTCAGGCACCTGCCGCGCTCTGGCGACTGTATGGGGTCGTTTCCATGGTGACCGCGACTGCTGTAATGGCCGTCGGCGCTGATTGGCTGGCAGCACTCTGAAGTGGGGAAAAAAGGGAGGGATGGACTAGAGCGGGGCTGTCTGGGATTAAAAGGGAACCTGCTGCTGCTGCTGCAGAGAGAGGCTTTTTCTTTTTCTTTTTTTTTTCGCAGAATTGTAAATTAGTGGTGTTCTGAATGACTCGGCTGATTGCTGCGAGGAGAAAGGTTTGACATCCGGGGGGGAAAATCTACGCCGAGTGCTGAAGGTAAATGCGTCGGAACAAAACACACACCTACCGGGCCTAAGTGCCGTCAAATTACTAGTCCGGGGTCTGTATTTTTCTCGGGTTGTTACAGTGTGAAGGCAGGAAATACAGAAAACGACTAGTTCTAAGAGGGCACTCGCTATCTTCTAAGAAACGCGGGCTTTGCATGTGTACCTAACACAAAGCCGGGGGTACTTTTGATGTCTGGAGAAAATGGGTTCTTGAAAGGCCTGCGGATATTCTCACAAAGTCTTTCCCCTTTTTCTTATGAACCGGCTCGGCCTCTTATCACCAGCAGCTCTCTCGCGCCAGTGTGAAAACATTCCTCAGTGTCCAGGATAATGGCAGCACTTCTCATCATTGACTGATTATATAAATATCCTGTAGGATAGGTAAGATTCGCACAGCTCCACAGTCCAGCTGGCTCCTCACTACATCTAACACATTGTCCACATCCAAGGCATAAACGTCCACTGCAAAAAAGTCCAGCCTTCTTCGAAACCTACAGCTACAAAAAGAAAAACCCTCGCTGAAGACGGTGGAGCTTGAATTCGACGTCCGTGCTACAATAAGAGTGTGTAGTCTACATCCAAGTCATCACAAGGCTGCTTCCTCAGGCGTGACAGCAGCACTGAAGTCTGATTCTGAATATAGGTTTGTGGTTTGTGGTCTCCATGTTGTGGCACACCTGCGTGGGATGCCGTGGTGTTCGTATGATGTCGATGTCCAACAACAACACGTGGAGCGTCAGAATACACTGGTGTGAATATGACAGCAAAAAGGCCTCTCCTTTTTTGTTTTTTTGAAAGTTTTAAAGTTAAGTTCAGTCTCCTCCTGCGTCCCTCTGATTGTGGTTCCGTTTCACCTCTACTCCGTTCTCTCCCGCGGTTTTTCGGCCGACTTTCACATCAACAACTGGGTGGATACAAAGCCCTTTGGACAAGGCGGTCCAGCTATGCGTGAAGTGTCACTCGCGGCGCGACAGTCGCTAGGACAAGAGGACGGCGGACACGAGCAGCATCGCCACGGTGAGGAGAAGGCGGTCGCGTGAGGGGCTGCTGCCGCTGACGCTTTTCTCCAGTTTGGGAACTTCAGGGTTAAATTCATCTGGAGAAAAAGAAAGAAAAAAAAGCACAGAGAGAGAGAGAGAAGTGAGAAAAGAGAAATAAGTGTGAAGGCGCAAGAGAGAGAGAGAGCATGTGTGCCAGACAGAAGGAAACGAACCATTACTACATTATTAATTCATCAATCTAAAGGCGGTGTGTGATGCATGCAAATTGTGCTTTAACATATGCAGAGAGGGAGACATGATGCAATTATCAACAAACCACCAATTATCATCAGCGCGGCTTCATATGGCCAGTTCCCCCCGCGGGACGGAAAATTAAACACACTTTTGTTTCTGATCTGTTTTTTTCTTTTTCTTTGCCTTTTTTTTTCTCATGTATTCCTCTTTTTTTTTTTCGCAGTAATGATGTTTTTATCCTAGAGGGATTTCAATCAAACCAAATTACTATGGCCTCGCCATTGATTAGACACAACAGAACATTAGCCGGAGGGGGAGAGACGGAGAAAAAAAAAAAAGCTGGGAGAACACATTTCGTAAAAATTTGGTAAAAAGTGGATTACACTGAGTCATTATGCGCCGTCTCGAACATAATGCTCCCCATTATATCTAGGGGGTTATTACGCGCTAAAATAAAAGCAAAGGGAACCAAACAGAGCTCTGTTGCTCACACATCCATCACAAGTTTAAGGGCAAAATGGGCTACACGTATTAAGTTGTTAGAGAAATGTCGAAGAGGAAGAAGAAGAAGAAAGCAGCAATTTGTTCCCGACGTCGGTCACATTAGTCCACATCAGACATAAAAGCGAGACGCAGGTGAATGGGAGGAAGAGTTTGAAGCCCCGAGACATGACATATTGATTTTACATCGTATTACCAGGAAAGGGTTTGAAAAAAAATATTGTTTTGATACAAGAAAAGATGTATCTATTTGACAAATTGCACCCCAAAGCTGACATGTTGTCGTCATTAAATCAAACTCGCTTTCAGCAGGAAATTCATTAAATTAACGAGGCAAGATGTGAAGGAGCCAGAACTTTATTGCTCTTAGCAACTGCTATCCAAACCCATTCACCGTAATAAATGTTGGCATTGTACGTCTCTGCAAACCACAAATATGTCGAAACTTTACATTTCTGTTTGTTACAAATTTACATTTCTTTAGCTTTAGTTGTAAACTCTATCTTCTGACAACACTGTGCTTATGCTCTGGTTAGGTTTAGGCACATCAAACACTCAGTAAGGGTAAGAAGAACATCACATTTTGGCTTCAAATGCTTGTTTTGGTCGCCACAAACAGGGCTAGAAATTGTCCCGAGGTCTCTTTTTAAAAGATATCCAGTTGTTTCAACTGTGGTCGCTGGCTTACGATGCACACAAATGTGAATTGAATCAGCAGAAACGTTGACTGTACATGAAGGCAAGGAAGAGTTTAAAGACTTGAGACGTGACATGTTGATTCTACGTCCTATCATTAGGAGATTATTTTGATTTAATGGCTTAAAATTGCACTGATAAGAAAAATACACGAAAAGATATATCTGTTTGACAAATTGTACCCCAAAGCTGACACAAACTGTGCGTTTGTCTACTAAAACCCCAAAACTTTCACTTCATTATGTTGTCATCACCAAATCAAACCAGGTTTCAACACGAGATGCATCAAATCAACAAAGTGAGATGTCTTCAAAATGTCTCCACGGTGACGATTAAGTCCTGTCTGGAGTCTGCTGAACATAATGGAGACAGTAATTGTCTACAAGCAAAAACAAGAAGGCCGATGACAGACAGAGATACAGATAGATAAAGATAACAGGTAGAGATAACAACCACACGTCAGCTGACGCGTGATGAATGGCAGGAATTTTGTTTTTAAAGAGAACCATCCGACCGCTCTGGTTTGTCCTGGCCCGTGTGTGCGACGCTGACGTCAGAGATGTTCTTAAGGAACACGAAGCATCTGTCTGTGGCGAAGACACACGACACTGACATTCACACCGCAGTGCACCGGGATGAACTCAAACAGAGAACAGGCAGCGGAGGCAGGGGGCAGAATACAAAACAGCACCGCCTCAGGTAGGGCCCACAGGTCACAGCGGGGACTTTCACACCATCCGGTTAGAGGCTCTCCAGAAGTAACACTCAGTGACCAGAGGAACATATATAGGCTCTGTCCCTGCACAAGGAGTGAGCTAAACAAGTACACGCAGACATAAATCCATTCCGGTGCTTCACATGTAAGCTGATTCATTTCCAGTTGTCTTTGCCTTCTTCAGTTTGTGGGCGCGAGCTGCTTCGACAATCACAAAGCAGCAGCAGCAGCAGCACAATATGTACCTCTTTAAAACCCTATTGCTATTTAGGGAGGCCGCCCTTGGAAGATGAATGTGGGGGACGTCGGGTGCCTCGGGCCATAACAAGTTATCAAAGGTCCACAGTATGACACCGAACATCACAGCACAATTGTGGGATACAGCAATCAATTTCCAAGAACACAATCTGGCGCAGTCTCGCCTGTATGGGGTTTAACAACAGAGAGCGCGCGGGGCAGTCCTGCTCCTGTCCGGGGCAAACCGCCCGAGGCATTTACAGTGAGATAAGAAACATCAGCTCCAGACTGTCGATGAGTGGAAAGAGGTTGTCTGGTCTGATAAATCATGGCGCCGAGCTGCGCCACAACGATGGTACACTCGCAGTGATGCGTGCACAACAGGAGGCGACGGACCCATCATGTATGGTTACGGCTCTACAGGTCAGAGGGGGAGGTGTGATATAGGGTGGAGGGCATTCAGCCGGCTCACACTCAACTGTAGGTGCCTTAATGTCAGAACATGCCTTAGCATCATCACAACCTCATGCATTCATAACCAGGGGCATGACTACTAACAGAAGATAATGATCTCGAGCCCGGTGGAAGACTTGCTCTGAATGGTTTGAGGAACATTAAGAGTGAAATCCACTGATGTTTCACTTAGTAGATCATATTCACCACTGAAAGATGATGGTTTTTGAAAATCTGGAGGGACTTTGGGCCATATTTCAAGATAAAACAACATATTTGGTAACTCATTAGCTAGCATTGGCCCACTTCCTAGTTAGCTGAATGCTAGTTTGAGCTAACGGGTTACATAATATGTTGTTTTACCTTGAAATATGTCCGAAAGTCCCTTCAGATGTTCACTACTGATTGTCTTATCAGCTGCTGGTTACTAAGGAAGCAGCGAAATGAAAACGATTTCAGATTTCCTACAGTCGTGGCCTCTGACTTAACCCTAACCCAACCTGAAACACAACATTACTGAGTGTGATGTCAGAGGAACATGGCCGCCGTGTGAATATGGTTTATAAAACCAGTTGAATGAGAGCAGGTATAAAACGTAAGTTGCATCTTCGCAAGGAACTGTACCAAGCACTAATGTATTTGTGCCCTTAAAGCTAAAGATGTTAGCTTTAGCTCTGGGCGGCTACTAGCTCGGTTACAGACATCTCTGCCCACATCTCTGGTATTATGCTCATAGATGGATATGTCCACGATACAAGTTTCTCCCACCTCCTGATATCAAACATCATAAACATGTGATGTGAATACGATGTGACACATTTTGTAGAAATGTCAATACGGCATGTGCAATTGTCAACGTGACTTGTTTGCAGAAACGTTAATTGTAAACACTTTATCCTGATAAAATGATTGGGCTGGCTATCGTAGCTGTCTTGTCGATTTAAAAATGTCATCAGCCGGACGGACACATCACTTGCTGCTCATTGATTTGAGCAAACAAACAGCAAAATGGCAAACATGAAAACAATGTCTGGCTGACATTAGGGAGAGAAATGAAAGTCTGATTATCAGCCTATGAGGCTGCTAAAGCTGCTATCAGCTCCAGAGGTGGTCCCACATGTTTCTGGTCACTGACTACACAGGCTGCTCACGCTACACTACCACTATTTTAGGACAGATTTTTGAGAAGATCAGCAACATAACAAACAACTCAGACCAGATGAGTCATGGGTGCCAGTGCTTTATTGATCCACCTTAAAAATGATCTGTCTGCGGCTGCATTTTTTGGTCCACACCACAATTTATGTCTCAGCCTTTAGCCCTCTGCTGCTGCTGCTGCTGCAGACACTCAATATAGGAGGGAAGTGTTTGAGGGCAAGTGTGTCACAGATGGAAGAACGCTGCAAGAAAACTATAAGGTTATGATTTATTCAAGGCACAAGCCACAAGACTGATGCTTTGTAGCATGTGTGTGGCCATAAGCCTATAGCTTCTTGGGGTGTAGAAAATTAAAGTCACAGAGGAGGCAAATCAAGTCACGCTGCTTTATAGCAACATTGTTTTCGTAGTTATGAAGTGGACTGAAGTTGATAAGAGTTGGAAACACTTTTTAATGGGGCAAGAAAGAGAAGCGAGTCGGATAATCTGGCAGGTTGGTAAGTGATTTGCACCCAGATAGAAAAACTGTTGTGGCCCAGAGCCACAAGAAGGCCATACCATGGTCACACGTCAGCCAAGAGCAAATCGAATAAACCAGAACTGGTCCAAGTCTGGGCCAGATCCAGTCAAACCAGAACAGAAATGATGTGTGGCCCAGATGGGGGACAGTCCTGGTTTATTCGGTTTGAGGCTCAGATCTTGCAAACAAGAGCGGACCGCCCAAGTGGCGTCATTCCACGCGGCATGTGGGCCGGGTGAACGTGTCTGGTGCAATTTTGCTATCAGGTCAATCAATATCACTACAGGATTGTGCCATTTTTTGAATCCCAAACTTCTCTTGAGGTTTTTGAATGAACTCCAATTGTCTGTTGTCACATTTTATGCAATCACAATAAAGGAAATGTTAAAATCCTCAATCTGAATATCAGAGATTCATTGGATTAAACGGAACATCTGGTGAATGCAGATACATAAAATAATCTCCATTTGTGTGCAACAAGCGGGAGAGCAGACAAACAAATGTTGATGTTGAAGGGCAAAATGTCAACAAATATGGCTTGAAGCAAGTCTTTTTTTCAATAAAGTCTGGCTTTTGGACTCTCCTGGAACTGGAGTTATTGGAATTATATGGATCAGACAAGCCAGAAACAATCAATACCTCCTCACACATAAATGACTGAATAAGTCGACTATAAGCGACTCCCAAAACGGCATGCTGCTGCAGCGTAACAGCAACACACGTACCGGACCTTCATCATACGGTCACAGTTCGGTTAGGTTTAGGAAAACCTTGCAGTTTGAGTTTAATCACTACGTTACTTCTGTATCTTCTACCTCAAACATACGTCACCTAGGTACTTAAGTTGCGTTATTTATTTGACATCACTTCACTGCGTTAGTAAGTTCAAAGAATTGGACACCAACAGTGGTCTCTTGAAGGGACCGTCCATCCCCGATGGTCACTTTTCTGATGAGGACAGGCTCGAAACAATCCTACACAGCCACCACTGGAATCTAGTTCAATAAATAGTATAACTCTAATAATATAAGTGTAGCCTTATCTTTATCTGCAACAATAATACTACTAATAATAACCTTTTTCTCTTCCAAGTGAGTCTGTTTGATGCAGGGATTTGTCAAAAACCTGTACGATCACCTTCCTGCTCATGTCTCCTGCCCTGTCGCCGTGCTCCCAGGTCTCAGCAGTTACCTTGGTGAGACCAAAACTTGTTTTTGTACCACGGCAAAGATGGCAGAAACTACAAAAATGAGGCCCAAAAGAGTGGAATCCTCCTTAAAAACATGTTAAATAGGGAAAATGTGACGTACGAGGCGAAGCTAATAATAAAGCGAACGAGGACGACAGCGAGTCCAAACATATGTGGAGAGAGATGGAGAGATTTGTTGATGCTAAGACGGTCTGTGGGCCGGTCTGGTCCTGAGGGTGAGTCAGAGAGTGGGTGTCCAGCGGTCAGCGGGGCCATCAGGGGCTGGGCTCGCTTCGAAGTGTGTGCGTGTGCGCATGAGTTCCGTGTGTGTCCTGATTTTGTTATTCGGCCAAATGTATTCAGCAAAATGCATCACAGCGCTGGAGGCTACGGGTTTTCATGATTCTCTGCCAGAGAGTGTTTTTTTATATTAAATTCTACGTAAGCCGGCGCCTGAGTTACTGCTGAGCAATTCGCCCACCACTGAGCTTCTCTTTCTTCCTCGGCCCCTTCTCTCCGCACCCCCTTTCTCTGCCCCCACTAAGGGTTTTATCTCTCTTTTTCGACCTGTTTCTCTCTCTCTCTCTCTCTCTTTCTGCCTTATCTGTCCCTGTGTCTGTCAGGCTGCATTTCTCTTTCACTGCCTCCTTCCTGACTTTTTATCCCTCACTTTGTCTCCCCCTCCGTCTCTCTCTCTCTCTCTCTCATCTATTTCCTCTCTCTCTCTCTGAAGGTGCTCGTTGCTGATGGCTCAAGAGCTCTTTTTTCTCGCCGCGTCTCGGGGCCGGTCTCAGTTTCCATCTCCGGCAGGTCACACTCTCTTAGCCCTCGTCGCAGACTGCCCACAGCTCCCAGAAAACAAGCATACTAAATGATTCCCGGCGAGAGGCTTTTGTTTGAGATGAGGTGGAGAGAGAGAGAGAGAGAGAGAGAGAGAGAGAGAGAGAGAGAGAGAGAGCGAGGGAGGGAGAAACAGAGGGTTTATGTAACCACTCGGCTGCACAATTGACTCGCTCGCTGACATGCTCTCTCCTTAGGTAAACACGGACCTTTCATTCTTTACAAGACCTTTACTGACCTTGTGGATCTTGCACCAGAGGAAAAAAAGGGAAGATTTTACCTGTGTGTGTGTGTGTGTGTGTGTGGAAACTGTAGGAGGTTACGTTTTTCTTTAATTCCTCTTGGGTTACTTGTTTTCATAGTTTCGGCCATCGTTCTGATTGGTATTGATAACATGGTCAGGGATTACCGAATGCCCAGCTTAGCCAAACCTTCATTTAATTACAATTATATGCTATTTAAGACCCTGATGCCGAGGTACGGAGCACAAACAGAACATAATAGTAAGTCAAAGATAGCACATGGCGTTACTTAAAGCAACAAAATGTAACTTCCTGGAAAAAAGATGGTTGAATGTTGAGTTTCATCCCCAGATCATCAGACCCTTTGAGCGTGTAGCTCGGCTTGGACGCATCAGTATGTTAGCTAGCGAAGGGCTTGTATGATTGCAACGTTCAGCTTTGGCCTCCAACTTAAACGTGCACTCTCTTAATTTTCACGAGTGAATAAACTGAATAAACAAACCGACCTTAAAGGACAACACAATTTCATGCTGTTTCACTTTGTTTACATGTGGCGGACCCTGCCACCTTTCTAGCTTCAAACAGTGTTCTGGGATCCTTATTTTCCTCTGAGAACAGCTGGTTTATTCAGAAATGGTTTGTATCATTACCTCTTTAATATTCTAAATATTAAAATTCAGAGTTTGAATTTCCTCTCCCAAACTAAATACATTGGTTTCTGACTGCTGTGTTCTCAGATATCAACAATTATTTTATAGGAATTCATCGATTTAATGATCCAATGCTCATGCTCTTCTATTTTAGCGTTTCTTAAGTCTGTATACATCAGTGTGCTGTGTGCAGTTCATTAAAAATAATTCTTATATAAGGACACACGAGGTCAGTGAGTGCACTTGCACCCAAAAAAATGGGTTAGCGTCCTGTTTTGTCTGAATAAATGTAACCGAGGAGACACCGAATTTCACAATAACTCTGACAAATGAACTGTAAAATACCGTTTTTGGGGTTTTGGCTCGATTTTTTCCAAACATTATATTACCATAATGACAAAACACAAGTTGTTATTAACTGGAATCGTCATGAGCGCTGGGTTCATTTATGGACGCTCATGTTTGCCTTCTCACACAGACGTCAGTAAACACTGTCATTACGGCTGATTCATGTTGCACTGTTTCATTGTCTTACCCGCACTGCGTCTGTCAACAGACCCAAACAAAGCTTTTACTCATCGACCAGCGATGACCTGTTGATTTTCTTTTCCCAGGCCATAAAGTAAACTAACGACTGGTTGGTTCCTTTTCCTCAGTGATCGGAACACAAATCAAGCCTCGCAGCCGCGGCCAGATATCGACCGGCATCTGGCAATTAGCTGCCGTTCGCTTTCGACTCAGAGTCACTCACCGATGTTGTGTATGTTTGGCCTGACTGTGTAGTCGGGAGGAGTCTGACTAGAGTCATCGTCCGCCTGGGAAACTGAGAAAACACAAAGACAGAGAGAGAACGAAGGAGAAGGAGAGAAACAAAGAGAGACAGGGGGAAGAAATACTAAATTAAAACGACAAGAGTGAGTAAAATGTACATTATCGGGAAAACAGAACAGTTGGTGCCGCTGAGAGAGAAATCTTGGACCGAGACTGCAGACTTCCATCTGATGATTACAAGCATTTGGAACCGGCGGACAGAAATCATTTCTACATTTACTGTTCGTCTAGACACAGAATTGCATTCAGCCGCCGTTGCCAAATTATCCACGAGTGAATGATGTGTGGGTTTGTTCGTGCGCGCGTGTCTTTGTGCATTTTCTCCCTTTTTTTTTTTTCAATTAAACGTCTGCGCGAGCCTGTGATTCTGATGCACAGTGAGCGACGATTTCACGTAGAAGCCGGTGGCAATCAATTCGCGGCTCTTCACACGCGTAAAAGCGTGTGCCATGAATATTCACGTCCCCTCTTTCTTATCTCGAAGTCGGGCTCAGGTGGAGAGGGAACGGAGGCAGCCGAGATCAACAGCTTTTTCGATAGCTAGCTGTTAAAACGACCTTGCTGAGTAAAGGTTGCGGATTGTAAACCGACGAAATGCGCCGGTGCACACACACGGGCCATTCATGCGCACACACACACGCATGCACATGTGAAAAAGAAGGAAAAAATTTATGGCTGCACGCACAAACACACACACACACGGAGGCAAACGGAGGCGTGGTAGACACATCAATAGATTAGCCGTGACACTACGGTGGGGTGGGGGGGGGTGTTAAGGTGATGTGTACACAGGGGCTGACACTGGCCTGAGTGTGGGATGTATTAGTGCTGACAAGGTTAGAGGAGAGGGGGAGGCTTTCAGCGCTGGGCTGCCTGATCAAAGGCCTGCAGGGGAGAGAGCAGGCTACCAGGGTAAAAATAACACACACACTACACAGAGCAGCAGGCATCAGAGAGCCAGAAGAGAGCGAAGAAGAGATAGACGGCGAGGATGAGGAGGAGGATGGAGGATGGAGGAGGGGGCTGGTCAAGAGAGCTGGAGGGGAGAGAGGGATGGAGAGCGACAGAGCGAGCTGGATGCGGCTGAAACAGTTTTTTCCCTTTTCTCGCATCTTTTTGTGCGGCTTCACGAGAGCATGTCATTCACAGAGAGAGAGGATGGAGCATTACTGTAATAGCGCTGAGACAGAGAATAACATTAAGCCATCACTCTCAAAGCGCCGCTTCGAGGAGGGGAAAAGACGCCATAATCAAAACCTCGCCGAGACAGCACGCAGGCAGAGAAGCCTCTCTCCGAGACAAGACTGTCAGATCTTAGTTTCTCTCTCTCCCTCCCTCCCTCTCTCTCTCTCTCTGTCTCCGTCTGTTCCTCTCTTTGTCTCTGGGTTCTCTGCACGTTCGTGAGATGGAAAGAGAGGAAAGCGGGGATGAAGTGACACAGGAAGAGGGGAGATGGCTTGAAAAAAAACAGAGAGTTGCCGGGTCTCACCGGTGGAGCAGCAGACGTAGACCCTCAGTCTCAGGCAGCTGTGGCCGTGGTGGTGGGTGGGTGTGGCTGCAAACAGAGAGCAAACACACAACAACAGCGCGTCAACCTTGTGCCCTCTGCAGGCCGCAACGCCCTCCGCAATCAGCTGCGCACACTGCCGCAGCCGCCTGTCCTCGGCTGAACTTCCACAATCTATTAGCAGCACCCACACGCAGCCGGGCTCGTGTGGGTTACAGCCGCTGAGGAGGAGATATTCAAATATTTTGAGCTGCGCAACATCCTCAGGCTCCGTCACAATAAAAAACCTGGTGCTTTGTGTCCTGACTCACAGATATAGTAGTACTGCTGGCCCACGTTGAACTCGTAGCCCAGCGAGAAGGCGCTGTAGCGCTGGAACTTCTCCGAGAACTTGATGGGAGCGTGGGGCGCGTGGGGCCGGTTGCACTCCCAGCGCTTGAAGCCCTGCTGGGGGTCGCAGCTGCGGTAGCCGCGGTAGCTGACCATGTAGAGGATGTACTGCTCGGCCACGGTGCGCTCCAGCGTCCCCCGCTGGGTGGTGTTGTAGTGCGGGCAGTAGATGTCCAGGTAGTCGTTGACGCTGACCTGCACCGTGTATCCCTCTTTTCTTAGCCTGAGCAGGACAGAGAAAGGAAGCCATCAGTAACCAGGGCTGCAAATAATCAACTGTTTTCAATTAAGGAATAAAGGAATAGAAATCTGACATTTAGATCCAGTCATCAGCGTTGGGTTGCCAGGAAACCAGCCTCAGAAAAATCACACACACAATCCTCATAAAACTGCACCGTGTCATTTTTTTTTTCATCATTTTACAAGCAAACAAGATACAGCATGTTAATCAGAGAGCTTTAGGTGCACGCGTAGGTGGATTTCTGTACATTTGGACGGAGCCAGGCAAGCTGTTTCCCCCCGGTTCCCAGTGTTTACGCTCCAAAGCTGATTCCAAAAATATTCAGGATGCCGCCGCGCGAAGAATAAAAATACAAACAGACTGCGATCGTCTTCGAAACAAAACAAAAGCCAGACAGGTGTTTTCAGAGCGTTCCACAACTTCCCCACTCTTCTGATGACCCTGTACCAACTCGTTTGCCGGCATTGAAAAGCAAAATAAGCATATATTTTACATAACTAGATGAACATATGTTTTATTTATGTTTTACAGCACAGCAACCCAACTTTAGTGGAATCGGGGCTCTAAGCTAAGCTAACCGCCTCCTGATTGAAGCTTCATATTGAGCAGACAGATGTACGAGCAACATCGACCTTCTCTTCTAACTCTTGGTGACAAAGCAGGTGTATTTCCCAAAACATTGAACATTTAAGCTACTACAAGGAACTTTGATATTTTGTTGATTTTGGAGGCCCCCGTGGACTAAAGTGGTTGTGTTTCTAACATCAGAACCATAAAATGTGGTGTCAAAAATAAATAACTTTAGTCTGCACACAGAGCCGGTGGCGAAATAGAAATAGTTAATCTTCTCACTGATGGTCTTGGTTTCTTATGTAGGTCGTATAGAGGTATCAGCATTGAACTGAGGCTGTTTCATAACCAGTTAAAAACTCCTTGTGGTAGCTTTCACATGTACATCAGACTCAGAAGACCCCAAAAGATGTTGATTTCACAGAGGAAAAACCTAGAAACTCACATTTGAGAAAGAATTCAAATATCAAAGTCATTGTCGGATATGTTTCTGCTTTTTGACCAACTAATATTCAACTGATCTTTTTAGCGCTATAATTAATAAATTAAAATGCAACATAGACGCCGGAGATCTTCAGATTTTTCCCTCAGCGTACAATAACACCTTTTTTTTTCATGAGATGAACCGACTGACTCTTCTTATAAATCTTGTGAAGGGCTCGTTGCATGGGTGGAATATGGTGTTGATGAGAAGTATAAAATGCAGGTTTCCTTCCTAACCCTTCATTCCAGGCTTTGTGCAACGTCAGAATCCAAGGCAAGGCAAAATGTAATTAAAATGACAAATGTGAATTAGAGATTTTCCCGAGCCTAATGATGGGAATTTCTTATTGGATAATCCTCTTGGGATCATTTCTTCTCTCCGGGAGTCTGATAATGTGATTTTGTCTGAGTCAAACTTTTTCCCCTTTTCTTGGAGTTTCCTCAGACTGAGATATAAGTTGCGAGACTGATATTTCTGAATGTTCGTTTGTAAAGAAAAATGTGTTGTTGAAGCTCTAAAGGACTCATCTATGTTGGTCATTTAAAACACATACTGACGTTTAAATCAAACCTTACAGTGTGCCTTGGATTGCATTTTGCCCTTAATAACACAGAGTGAAGGCACCTGTATGATCACCATGAAGACCCAGCAGCACTTCCCCTCCACTGTCTTCACAAACTATTACACCTTTTCTCCCTCCTCTCTGTACAAAAATACACATTTTCACACTAAATGCCTGGCGGCGAACGCTGAGAATGATAATCTGCACTCCTTGTCGTCCCCCCTGAGCCGGCTACAGGCCGGGTCATTGAGGCGGAAGGAGATCCTGTCAGGGGCGATGTATGCTGCGGCCGCAGGGGAACCGGCCTGCACACGGTACGTATGATGGGCCGAGCTCCCTCTGCAGCCGCCGCTGATGGACGAGCAGGCTGTTAGCAGGAAAGGAAGGCCACTCTGAGGTGAGCACGGTGTGTGTGTGTGTGTGTGTGATGTGCATGATGGTACAGTAACCCCGCAGTTGATTCAAGGCTCCTCGCTCAACAACTGGGACAATGATGTGATATGATTTCGCATTCAGCCGCCACGCTGTGATCTCGGCTGTTTATAATACTAAGTATACCTATTATGTAAATTACACAATCTGTAATTAGACAAAGTAGAAGTCATTAGACGGGCTCCTGCAGGTGAGCTGATGAGCTGGGAATTGTCCTTGGCTGCAGCGATGTGTAACCTACAGCGAGCCGGCGGCTGTAACGACCCGCCCGCGCCACTAGGTGGAGGTATTGCGCTGCAGTGTGTTTGCAGAGCGGCCCTCCTTCTCTTTCGCCTCTACACTCTTTTTTTTTCCCACCTTCTGGTTGTCTCCTCTTTTTTAGACATTTTCTCTCTCACACACACACACAAACGCAAAGGGGACACACACATACACTCACAGCCATCCCCTTTGCTGTGTATACATCGTGCCTACACACACACACACACGCACACAAACCTGTGGACACGCAAACATGCGCACACGTGCACACGTTACTGGGTCAGGCCTCCTGGGAGATTATTATTCAATTACAAAATGTGGATCAGAAATGTCATAGCACCTCTCTCTACCTCGCTCTCTCTCTCTCTCTGTCTCGCCATATTTTTTTCTGGATCCTCTCCATCCTCCTTTTCATCTCCACCCCTTCTCTTCCATCACACACACACACACACACCGAGGCAGATGAATATCAATTCTCTTAACCAGTGTTTCTTTTCGGGCCATCAATCTTATCTGCGCTTTCTATCCCCGGCGCTCAGATGTGAGATGACAGACTTTTGTCTTGCAGTGTTGCGGGAGGAGACAACACAGCTATGCTTCAAAGGGACTATATTTAGAGAGGGGGTGGGGGGTGGGGGTGTAGGTGCGGGGGTGGTGGGGTATTGAGATTTGGGGGGGGGGGGCAGAGGGGTAGAGAGAGATAAAGAGGTACAATGGGTGTGGGGTAGGGAGAATTGTAAGTAGATAGACCTAAGATGAAAGTGGGAGGAAGAGGGTGCGTTGAATATGAAAACAGGAGAGAGGAGGAGAGGAGAGGAGAGGAGAGGAGAGGAGAATCCTGGATGCGAGCGGCGTGCGGAAAAGTGGGAGAGCGATGCAGTCACTGAGAAGTAGGTGAGAGGACAACGGCGGAGGAAGCAAGAGCAGGAGGAAGAGTGCGTGTCTGTGTTTCAGCACAGGGGCTGATGGGTAGTACTGAGACTGGAAATAGAAAATATATCCAGCGTAAATACAGGATTTAGGCTCAGTGCACAATTTTCATGTCAATTAAACGACCTAAACAAGTACAGTGTATTTCAATTTGACCAGTTGACCATTTGATTTCTTATCCAGACTTTTCGCACGTGTTATATGTCTTGTTCTATACGTTATGGGGTTTTCTTGTGTGTGGACCCCGGGAAGAGTCGACTGCAACCCGAGCAGCTGCTAATGTGGATCCAAATGAATAAACAAAGAAATAAAGCTGGCATGCTTCGTTTCACAGCGGTCCTCCATGCAAAGGAATACGAAGATAGTCGCCACCAAGTGACGATAAATTCAACAAAGTGAGGGAATATATTACATTAGAAAAATGAATCAAAGGAGTGGATCCTGCCACGCCACAGCTCGGCAGTATATCAGATAATTTGAATCCGCCCACTCCATCAATTTCCTCCGTGTCTTTGTTTATCTCATTCCATAGAACAGCGCCGCAAACGCAGACAGCCAGTGATGCATTGCTGTCTGAAGATCAGTATTAGTCTTTTAAATGTCAGGAAGTAGTGAAAAGTGAGCATTAGAAAATTCACCGTTGCCAGATGGCAAATGTTAAAGCAGCTGTAAGTCTAATTATCTTATTAAAATACGTGTTAAGTAGCTCCGTACTCTACCAGTAATCACTGTTGTACAGTGTTTGGTCAGTAACTCATGTCTCTCCTGCACCTGCTCAAGCAGTAAAAGAGAGAATTAAATGTTCTGTTATCCCCGCTCCCTTTATCCAATCAGGACAGAGAACTCAATACCTGCCCGGGGAACACGCAGAGAACAGGAGCCTCACGTTTACCAGCAGTGGCAGAACAGGAAAAGCTACCAATTCCAAGGGAACAGGAAAAGAAACGAGACAAAGAGAGCTGCTAACAGGAGGTTAAAGCAACGACAACACTTACAGCATCTTTGAACGATCGTACCAGAGGCTCAAAAATGATTTGGGGCAAAATATCTGTACCCGAGTCAGAACCATGAGAGCAATTAAGGAACAGAATTAAACGTATTAAACTGGGTTGACTGGTGCTTTCAGAACAACTCAAACTGAACACAGCATTCCTCAGTGAGAAGGTTCGAGCTCCACTTCCAAGTCGCTTTCGAATGAGCGCTGAGCGGTGCTCATGAGTCAGACTTCCATATTTTGCTCACCTGACCACGTCAGAAAGTGAATCAAAACAATACAGTGGAGACTTACACCAACTACTGCACTCAGCATCACAGAACAGTCAGATTTTTGGCATTATTGAACATACATGGCCCAAGATGGTGATATTATTGTACAAATATGACGATTATCAGACATCGGACAGTGCTGAGGAGCGCACAAAGCCAACATATTTCATTTACCGTCATATAAAACTTAAAAAAGCAAAAAAATCCTCACATTTCAGCAGCACAGTGTGGGATATTCATGATATTTTCTTAATTGCTATCAAAACTGTTACTGATTAATCTTTCTGCTGGTTAACTGATCCTTCCAGCTCGAGATGAAAAAAAAAAAAAAACGCCACCCTGTTATTTGACTGTTTTGGTTCTCACTCAGCCTCACTAGACATAACTACACAGCGGGAGGGCCGTTTGTTCCAAATGTAGATACAGCAGCAAAAAGAAGAAGAGGAGGAGGAGGAGGAGGAGGAGGAGGAGGAGGAGGAGGAGGGAGAGAAGAAGCAGAAGGTAAGGTGGTGCAGGAGGGAAACGAGCAGAGGAGACTAAAAGGGTGGAGCGAGAAGAAGAGGCTGGCTGGGCGAGAGGAGTCCCTCTAGGTGCGCGCCGTTATATAAGCAGTCCACTTAGTGGCACAAGACAGAAAGGTTGCAGGGCAGAGAGGAATGGAGGGAGGAGACGGTGGGGGGGGAGGAGAGAGAGAGAAACAGAAGAAGAGGGTGAGAGGAGATTTAATAACTTACGGTTGTGGGAGGAGGGAGGGAGGAAAATGCACTGAATGATGACAACAGAAGAGAAAAAGGCGCAGAATAAGGGAGGCGGAGGCCTCGACAGAGACATAGTGCTCCCCGGGGAGCAACATATATGTGGTAAAAGTGCATAAAAAAGACTGATGGCTCTCATTCTCTCGTCGTCTCTCCTTTCCCGCAGCCTCTCTCCGGCTCTCTTTCCTCTCTCTCTCTCTCTTTCGGCTGTGCATTGTCTTCCGCGGTGGTTTTGCTGTCTCATCATCATTTTCCTGTGAGTGGGAGTGCGCAGCTAGTTAGTAAAAGGCCGCACAAGCTGGGCGGAGAGACTGCCAGGGGAGGCAGAGAGAGGGAGGGAGGGAGGGTGAGGAGGGGGGGGGGATGGTGAGGAAGATGAGACAAAGATAGCACCGCTGCACCTTTCACATCTGCGCTAAAAAGAGTCTTTGGAGGATATCGCGGGTATCAATAAATAACAATGGTGAGGTAGCGCTGCGGCTTAAAGACACTCTGAGACACGCAGCGGACAGAGGCGGCCGCAGAGAACCTCTCTGTCCTGCGGTGGAGAAATAAAACATCACGGAGAGTCATTCGTAACAGAAAATGAGGAGAAAAAAGACAAACAGGTGAAACAATATCAGGGTTTATTCCCTCACTTTCCACATGAGCGATGCCAATCATTTCCTGTTTCGCTTCGCCGAACTTATAACTAAAACAAATCCACGTCCCCCCCCGCCCGTCATTTCCCCGCCGTGTAATAATTTTGCTCGATCGCATCAAAGTGAAAGCAGAAGCATGAGCGCTCACAGCTGGCTTTCAAGGAAAAGTAATACCAGCGCAATTGTATTTGTTGTTGGGTTTTTTTTTCTCCCTCCGCTGACAAGAATGGATATGAAAAGTCTGAATCCACCGAGGTATTCTTCACAGTCTGAAGTTAGTGCTGTTTGTTCTGCTGCAGGTTCGCCCCACATTACTGCCAGAGGCTCCAACTGTTTTCAGAAATCCATTAAAACAGCTGGAAGAGACACGTTGTAGCTTTTTGACAAACGTAGTCCAACCTTGCGGTAGAAAAGACGGTAATAGCTCGACTGCGAGGAGGAAAAAAAACACTTGTGGGTTTCGACTCTTTGTTATCTGATAGGTGCAGTAAGAATGCAATTACAACAGTGTTATCATATGCAAATGCTCACATCATGTAACTGTTTTATTCCTTCCAGGCCTACAAGCTTCAAAACTCTGCTCTATGTGGCCAGATTTTGCTTCTTGATTCTTTTTTTCTTGCAAACATAACCAAAGATTTGTCCTTGTACATGTCACGGTTTGAGCTTTTGGTTTAATTATGTCCTGTTTTATTTTGTAGTTCTCTCCCTGTGTGTTGCGTTTCACTTCCTCCCTTTGTCCTTTTCCCACCTTCTTTCCTGGTCATCTGTGTTCCATTTGTAAATGAGTGTTTTTCTCTTACTCATGGTCAGTTTGTCGGTTCTGTTACCAAATTTCGGTCCTGTGTTCCTAGTGCTTCTGTGGTTTGTACCCTTTTTGTATTTCGCACTGTTCTTCATTCCTGGATTTGCTCCTGCCTGCTTTCTCTGTTTATGTTTATTCTCGTCGACAGCTTTTTGTCGACTTCCATTTGTATTTGCATTTTGGATTCGTTATAGACCTCGGCTTTGCTGCTGAAGCTCACCCTTTTGTTCTGTACCCTGCCTGCCTCCTGAGTGTCTTCTGGTCCCTCACTACTTTTGCTCCACGTGATGCAGTACATCTACAAAGCAATTATGAGCACAGTCAAAAACAGGGCCGTGAGTATGACTCAATTTAAAGTATCGACTTTTGCATAAGTGTTCTTGTCACTGCACAGGCTATCACGCCCTCCACGACAGTAATTAACAAGTTGTGTTTTGGTGGCTGCATCATTTGTCACTATTGCCTTCCAGGATGCCTGCCATGAAAAACTAGTTCATTAAACTTTTTATTAATCCAATTATGTAAAATCTTGTACTTCTTGTGTACCTCGGCAGCACCGCCGGAGAAGCTTCTCTCAGCAAAGCTGAGGTCAGCTTTGCCTCATCATTGATGACCTTAAAGACACGCTCTCTGGGGTAATCAACATCAGCCTCATCAGGAGGATAAACCAGCGATGCGCGAAATGGCGTGGCTCGAACGCCACTCACCAATCGTCTGTTTACCACCGACGAGACTCTTCCGATCGAGTCCCCCGGTAGAGTCGAGCTAGGCTCGGCTGTTTTTCTCTGTGCCTCAGCACCAAAACTCATTACTGGTGCACGCACACATGCACAGAAAGACACAAACAACCATCAGACACGCACACACACACACACGAAGAAGGCACAATGTCTCCTGTGAGTCGTCACTGATTGAGTTAACGGCACAATTAACGGCCCGGTTTACAATGTTTCGATCCAAAATGGAGGATTGAGGGTGGAACAAGTGCTGAGCCAGTCTGTGGGAAGAGGCAAACGCTGCAACTCTCTTCTATCGCTATTGGGCCGCTGGGAGTCATCCACCAGTTTCCTCTACAGCCTCTGTCCACTTCGGCCTCAGAGAAATTGGGTAAAATTACCTTTTCATATTTACCCGTTCCTGTATAAACCTCCCCACGGCTTCCACCTTGGCTTCCTTCATTCGAAAAAGCTCTGCCACATTTATTTCCTGGCCTTTATTTAATTCAGGGAAGCTTTCGCAATAACGTTTCTTAACATTTACAGACATCCACAGCTCGGAGACATCCTGTAAAAGCGGCAGCGTGCGTCATCGCCTGCAGTCGTTCTGCAGAAGAAATTACAATTCTTGCTCAAGGACACCTTGACGGCAATTACCTTTTCAAGCCGATCACCTTAAGAGCTGTTTATCAATTTGAACCAATCACACTGCGACCTTTCCGTTCCCCGACTGACCTCAGTCGTAAGCATGTTTTCTGCTCCGTCCAGCAGCTTCACTTTAATGCAAACCCAAGATTATATCCACATGTGCTCCCCTGCCAGGAGACTCTGCGGCAGAGAAGCGCCAAAATGCAAAATGTATTAATGACTTCTGTAATTAATACATCTGTGTTGATGTTGCCTCGTCATGACATTTACACAGCATGCCAACAACGATGAGGTGGAACAACTTCGTGAGTGCAACATCAAAGGCTCAATTACACGCAGAAAGTTATGGATTTCAGCTTTTAAGTGATACTTTATTGATCTCCTTTAAACAAAATCTCTCTGCTCGCCTCTCTCAGAGGGACGTCACAGTGCAGCCTCAGCTAAAGAGCGGCAGCTTGTGAGGCCCGTTCTTGCCGACACAGGGGCTGAGAAATGGATCTTTCGGTTAAACGCCGCTCTCTCTGCTCAGCACTCCAGCCCGCGGTTCAGCTGCTCGGCGTCTCCATCTCCCCCAGCCTCGCTCCGGGCGTGACTTTAGTAAAGTGGGTGGGGGCTCGAGGGACCCTTTCAGAAATGTATCATATTAGCCAACTTAACTGAGGAAAATACATCTATAAGAAGGGCATGCAGTGTGTCACGTGTTGAGAATTATATCTGGCAGCACCCCTGGATTTATAGTGCAGGCCGGCGGAGGAGACGATGCAGAGACGGGTCACGACTCCAGCCTCAACGGGAGGTTAAACGACAAAAAATACACACAAGCCGGGGGTTTGGGAGACTCCAAACAGGTCATAAGATCATAACGCAAAGTACCATTTCAAACGTTTGATACAGGATCTTTATCTTATAACTGCCAGTTATCATTTTTGAGATATGCCCCTACTACAAAAAGACATTTCCCAGTCTTTTGTTGCTCCTGTCCCAACTTGTTTGTAACGTGCTCCTGGCGACAAATTCAGAATAAGTATATGTTTGCAAAAATTAACTGAAGTTGATGAAGCAAAACATCAAAAACACTATCAACTGAGCTGAGTATTCATCAAAAACGATTAGCAAATGATTCTGTGTAATCTATGTTTAAGACGGCGTCCAAACGTTTTGGGAATCAGGGTTGCAATAAATGCATCTTTTCATCTATAAAACATTAGAAAATGATGAGTTATCACTATCGCAATTCACACAGCTTAAGACAATCTTCATATCGCCGGCTTGTCTGGCTAACGGTCCAAAACCTAAATGTATTCATATTGAAATATTATATTCATATTCAATTTATATTCAAATTCAATTTACAATCACACAAAGGAGAGAAAAACAGCAAATTATCGCACTTGAGAAGCTAGAAGCATTAAATGTTAAGCATTAAAGCATAAAAATATGTATTTAAATTAGACACTAGAATGGCACTCAGTAGAGCACATTACCTCTGAGGAGGCCCAGCAGTCCCCTAGATAGCCCTGTAGCAATCAAAATGTTGAACCCATAACTGCTTCATCATAATTTCAGATTTTATATCCACATCAAATAGTACTCGCTCGTAGATACCAGCCATCTAAATACGTCTGATTTTTTAAATCCAGAGCCATGCATTATTCCCTGAGAAATTACAAAAATGATGAAAAATCTCCTGTCGTGCAAGATTAAAGAAAGTGATCTACACCAGAAGCTAACGGGGTCTACTCTGGGCAAGTTTTCCTGGAAATCCATTCAGTAGTTTTTGTTTAATCCTGCTGACAAACCAACCAACAAACATAACGCACTTGTCGAAGGTAATCGTGTATGCTTAAATACGTTTTTCAGCTCTTTTTTCTCCTCTTTAAGCCTTTTAAACTTATTAAACAAAACAACATAACATCTAACATCTGTTTTCAAACTTGTACACATATACAAACTTGGTCATGGGTAGAAACTGCTACGTTTTAAACGTCCTGTGTGTGGGTTGAGTGACATCTAGTGGCGTGGCTGAAGATTGCAACCAACTGAACACCCCTCGTCTCACCTTCCCTTATGGTGGCCACTAAAAACATGAAAAACGACCCTCTCTAGAGCGAGTGTTTGGTTTGTCTGTTCAGGGCTCCATAGAAGAAGATTCCAAGGTAACAGAAACACAATGACTCTTGGTTACAGGTGATTATACACTAATGAACACATAATAGTGAACATTATATTCCATTTCTGCTCCTCAATCCAACACACTGGTCCTTTAAGCAGTCATAGATTTAAAAAAGTGAATAAACAAGTTTGGCGACACCGGCCGAACGCAAAGGTCACTTGGTGTTTACCGGCAGGCTCAGTGGGCTTCCTTATTTGAATTGTGGCCGCGAGGGAAACAAAATGTGATCATGATCAACATAATAACGCCATTTCCACAGCTCCAACCTCCGATTAAATCACTTGCAAAGCATTATGGGTCGCTGCCAGCTCATTCAGAGGAAATATGAACCGGCATAAATTTCATTGATTAATCTATGTGGCTTAAGCTGCTCTTTACTTTCTCGACATCCACAGAGGAGTTTTAAATATCAAACAGAAATATGGATGACACAGTTGAATATTAAACTGTGGCTCTCCTCCAACTAGACTCTTTGCATAAAATAAATGTAATAGAGGACACTGGGCATCCTTTTTTTCCCCCTTTTATTACAGTGAAATGTTCCAAGGACCACTTGGGAATGTTTTTTTCTAGCTATAATTGGCCACTGTGCTGTGGGCATTGCATTAGTGTGGCAGCTCCAGACTGGCACTGATATGACTTATATTTTAGTGAGCACTCAAATCCAGCCATAAACTCCCTATTTTAGTGACTACAGTTTGGTAGAGACTTTTAGTGGCTAAATTATCAGCGCCATTGTCTCTGTGATGTTCAAAAATCTCCAGTCATGTTAAAACAGGATGGATGACGCAAAGGAAAAGACACGGAAATGTTGGAAAAGATGACGGGAAATCCTCCTAATGAGAGAAAACCGTCAGAGGTATCAGGAGGTGATGTCAGGCCGCAGTCGCAGGCAGTCTTTAAAAGTCATCCATCCCGCTGAGCTGGTAGTGTGATTATATCCCGCGACAAGCGGCGATAACAAGGGTCCATCTCTCTCAAGGTGAGGCTCTAATTGTACCTCGCCATTAAAGGCTTGATCGCCCACATCTGCTCTCTCGCTCTCTCCGTGAGCTCACTTCTCATTTGCCGCCTCACACCCGACACGCTCTGGCCTCTCGTTCACTATTCATTTGCTTTGCGAGGATGAAGTCGTCAGATCATGAAAAGCACCACTCATTCCTCCTCTTTCCTTTGGCCCGTGTTCTTCTGTAAAGGTCCCACATTCATACATCGATAATGGAGCGTGCCGACCCTGTTAGAAACGAGTGTGTGTGTGTGCATTATGTGCTCAGGTAAGGACACTCCAAACAAGTTTCCTCTCACATGAACTCAGGTCACCGAATGTGGAGTTTTAAAATACAAGGCCAGTACAACACTAGTTTTGATCGGCAGCTATTTTCTAAAGATAAAATATGCTATATGAAATACAATTCCAACACCATGTTTGATACAATCTGTATGTATATTCTGTTTGCTATTCTGCTAAACATCTGTTAAGTACCTTCACCTAATGGACTTCGTGGCCATATGGTGCCTGCTGCCTCACGGAGCGGAAAACTGTTGGAATTTAAATTCAGAAAACGATGAATCATGTGCAGATTAGACAATAAAATAGTGTAAAATCGACAAAAAGTGAACATTTAAAATGATTAAGAAACACACACAGCAGATGCTGCAACCTTAATCAAGGACACAGCCTCGTCTGCCCTACGCATTTTGTTATGAATCTGTTGACACTGCAACTGGGATGGTTCATTCGAAATCAACAGTCAATAGTTTTCACTGATGTATCTTGGTGCATCCGCTGGAATGGATGTGGGCACACTGAGCGTTGACTTGCTACCTGTGAAAACACACAAATTCCTATTTTGAGCACACTGCTGCTTCAATGTAAAGGATGCCGGCCTTAAAGAGAGACAGAGTCAGACAGACAGGCGGGAAAGCGAGATAGCAGAGGGGCTGTGACACACAAAAGAAGCTCTCATCAAGACGAATTCTCCACAGTATATACGCCCTCAGCTAGGGTGCCAGGCGGCTCCCGCGGGCCCGCCTCGGCCATGTCCAAAAAACACAAAGTGCTTATCTCGCCAACTGTCTGCCCACTGACAGAGCAGAGGACACACTTAAGAAGGTTCACACGTCAGCTTCACGCATCTAAAGAATCAACTGATGAAACAGACATCAGGGGCCTCATTTATTAAAGTCTTCTTAGATTTATACTTGCAATCATTTCCAACGGTGTGCTTACGTTCAGCTCAAAGAAGATGCTGAGCGCGAAAAACCTTGCTTAAGCAGGTTTTTAGGAATCCTAATTGAAACCTAGGCACCTGTGATCAATCAATCTCAAGTCAACTGCCACTACCTGCCTTGTGATTCACCTTATTTAATGTCAGCACGAATAAGGGGTTTAGTCAGGAGTAGCCCTGGACAGAGACAATCAAACTTTTTGGGAGATGAGATCACAGCGATGGTAGAGGAGACTGAAGACGGGCAACATATATTATTTAGTGGACTGAAGAGTGGGTACACAAACCGAAGCCAAACAATGAGATTGGGAGTGTGTCGCCACAGCACATTGTTCAGAAACCTCATGCAAAGTTCACCACAGGCTTGGACGCATATGTGTCCCAAACTGCGATACACCTCCACGACCAGGTAGAAAATCACTGAAGCCAAGTTTAGACTTCACTCTGAGATACAATGATTTCTACGTCAAAGAACTGTTTTTATAAATAACTACTTAAACGTGGTTTTCTACCTAAGTCATATTTACTTTCTCATCATCCGTCCCCTCCAACTTAAAAGTTGCTAATGCTTGCTAAATAACGCAACCTAACGCTAGCTAGAGCTAGCAACGCTAATGTTTACAGCGCTATCATTGCTAACGCTTGCTGGATAGCATTAGGGCAGCGCAGCATGCTGGGCACATGCTGTGGAAATCAGACATTTTTATGTATTTTTCCACCACAAACTGGCAACGACCACGACTCTTGATCGCTGACGAAACACAGATACCACTCGATATCACCGGCGTTATACTCCTGGCTCACAAACGTTGTTAGAACTCTTAAATTAGACATTAACAAAACGATTATTGTGGATCTGACAACGTTTTTAAAATCATTGATTCGCAATTCTAATAAAAGAGATTTATCTACATAAGACTTTTAAGATCTGAACTGATCTTACATCCTTTGTTGAAAAAATAAGGCCCAAAAATAAGGTGCAAAAACAAGACCGAAATACAAATTTACATACAAAAAAATATGAGTAAAATATAAGACATTATAACAGTAAGTCCACAGAGAGGCTCATGAGCCATGAGACAACTTCTATTATCTGTATAAAAAGTGCGGTATGCAGGCTTTGAAGTTCAGCGTGTGAGGGGCTCGGCTGCTCTCACAGGAAGTCGACCACAGTGGGGTGTTCGCTCCGTCTTTAAGCCCCTACTCCGGGCTGGCACACATATCCCTCTGTCGGCGAGAGCGGAGGAGAGGAAAGGAGAACAAAGCGAGGCGAGAGAGGGGGAGAGGTGGAGAAGAAGAAGGAGAAGAAGAAAGGAAGATGAAGGGAAGTAGTTCTGGGTCAGATTTAAGACTGGACGATATTCAGGCAGCGCCAGCCGAACGGGTGCCAAGTAGAATAATCTGGCCTTTTATCTCCGAGCCATGGCAACTGCTGGGTTTCGTGTAGGTACGCAGCCCGCCTCCCCTAAAGATCACCAAACACACACACAAAGTGCACTTTTTAAAAACCAGAAGAGAAACGTCAAAGCGGCGCGAACGCACTCCCCGACGACTGAGGTTAAACACGGCCGACTTTCAAAAAACACCCCTCGCATTACGTCATTTCCAGCGCGCGACACCCCCAAATACGCCAAACATACAGAAGCACAAACACATCCGAGCAGGCCTCCATGAATAATTCACCCATTTTCTTAAAATAACCCCGTCGCCCTTTTAAAATATACCCTCTTTTCTTTGTGCAAACAACCCTCCAGCTCGCACAGCAGAGTGGTCATGGAGTAATTATTTACACGTTCCGCCAGAGAGCACTGATAAGAGCCTGTACGGGAGGAGAGAGAGAGAGAGAGAGAGGGAGAGGGGTGCTGTGTGAGGAGGAGATGAGGGGAGTTTGCTCAGGTAGCATGTCAATCTGCGGCCCATTAGCAGGTGATGCCAGGCAGGCGTGTTCAAAGCAGCTCCCAGGGTGCGTCGGACCTCTCTCCTCTGAATAATTGACCGGCCGCAGCCCCACGTCTCCTCGCTCCCCCTCTCTATCTTCTCTGCGTCACCTGCGCACTTCCTCCCATTGTTCTCTCCTCCACTTCTCCCCGTCTTCTATACTTTCTTCCGCCTCCCGCTCCATCCTTCCACTCCCTCCCCGTCGCTCCCGAGGCTATGAATTGTGAAGGTTGTCGGTACATATAGGTGCTTATGTAACCGAGGAGATAAAGAGGGGGAGCGCTTCTGAAAGGGTTCGATGCGAGACATCCTTGGAGAGGCGAGGCGTCTTTTCAACGTGTTTACTTCTCCAGGACAATTTCTGACACCACAGCTGCTGTTTGGTAATGCATGCAGACACGAACGGGAGAAGGAAACTGGCGGGCGGCGGTGATGCAGGAGGCTGAAATGATACACATTTTCTGCTCTTTTCTGTTTAAACACTTGAGATGGATTGAGGGAAGATCTGAGAGGACAGTCGAGAATACTGAGCAGGCTCAGGTGAGGCTCCGCGGATACGGAGCTGGAGCCGAGCGAGCGTTTCGGGCGAGGATGGGAGGGGAGTTTGTTACACCACACAATGATACTCAAGGAAATTCCACCTGCTCTCCTCCTGAATATGGAAAACCCCTTTGTGGAACAACTTCGTCATGAGGCACAATACATTATCCTGAAGAATCAAATCAAACTCAAACGCCCCCCCCAGGCTCGCCTCCCATCGATATGCGGCGCAGCATCTGGCCGGGGCCATTAATGAATGCCGCCTCATGCCATCTCCTAATGGAATTGCCTTGTCTTGGAGTTCACCGCTGTGACACCGGCTCAGCAGTGGCGAAAAGATTACTAGAAAGATTAAAAGACAGAATAAACCAGCGGCCGCGCATGACAGGCAGCCGGGCCCTCAGATCACACATTAGATAATTGGTGCAAAAAAAAATCCCCCCCCCATCCTCGTCGCCGTCTCTCTTCTGTTTTCTGCTGAGGTTCGGAAATGGTGGGCAGCAGATCCCCGCCTGGCGTGCTGTCACACCTCCGCAGTGAAAAAAAAACGTTTGAAGAGGCTGGAACAAAGCCTGTGTGGTGCATGTTATGTCTGTGCGAAAACGTTGCCTTTGAGGGGCCCAGAGATGAGCCTGAATCCAATGGCACAGTTACGCAGCTGGTTAGATTTGGACAGGAGGCAGCGTCGATCTTCCTGACACACACACACACACACACACACACACAGAGACAGGCGAATATTCAGACAAAGGCAAGCGCACACACTTTCCCCCCCGCACTCCAAAACAAACACCCTTTCACTCCACTACACATGCAAGGCTTTATCTCCCGCTCTTATTGCGCCGGTGCATCTTCCTCGGCTTTATTCTTTCCACTTTGCTTCACTCTACACCATCTTCCTATCCATCTACACTGTGTAGTTATCTCTCCATCCATCTCTTCCCCCCCTCGCAGAGCGAGTCCTGCGATGGGCTTGTGCCCTTTCATAATTCATGGAGTTGTTCTTATGGCTCAGGCAGCCATGTCGGATGTGAATCTGTGCGCCTCAAAGGCTCACTCAGCCTCCGCCGCCTCGGCCGGGAGGGTTACCGCTCGAGCTGCCGCGCTCAGGTACCGTACAGCACTAAATCAACACGCTCAATCACACCTGGGTCACACAGCAAATGCAAATCCTCTGCTTCTCTTTCAGCCGCCGCAGACAGTAGCACCTTTCTTATGAAGACGATTAGGTCTCCTTTAACGCGGCCAACCACAGGAAATTCAGCGCTACCCTTTATTAACCTTCAGAATAATCGTAGCGGGATGATACGATTGATTTCTCTTATAAAGTGGATTAAGGCAGAGGTAACAACAAAATGTGTGATACATTCAAAAACAGATCTGGGAATCCCACCTGGACGCCACAGAGCCTGATGTCTCTGCCGGCGCCGCGTCTATAAATCTGAGCTGGTGTTCAGTTTGTTTGTTTGCTGTTTGGTCTTTTTTTCCTTTCTCATGTGGATTTCATAATGGATCCATCCTTGACTTGTTGTTAAAGTAAAAACAAATAAATATATTGCTAAAAAAACAGATTGTTAGGCCACTCGGGGGCAGCAACACAAGCTGTAAACACATCAGTGTGTACATCGCCTGATAAACTGTTATTGCCAGCAACCAGTTGCTTATTGAGCAGATACGTAGTTAAATTCATTCACCATTTAAAGGTCCAGTGTGTAGAGTTTAGTGTCATCTATCTGTGCAACTCTGCCTGTCTGTAGAGCCAGTGTTTAGTTTGTCCACTTTGGGCTACTGCAGAAATATGGAAATGTAACATGGCGGACTCAATGGAAGGGGACCCGCTCCTTCTGATGTAAAAGGCTTATTCTACGGTAACAAAAACACAACAATTCTTACTTTCAGGAGATTATATACTAATGGAAACATTACCATAAATATTAAATGACATTACTGCCCACAGATCTCCCTAAATTCGACACACCGGACCTTTTAAGTTGCGTTTCTGGCCACCTGGTGAATTTAATATTTACTCTCTCTGTTTTATGTCTCCACCAATTCCTGAGAGGAACATCTGGCTCTTTCTTTTAGTCGCTAAATGCTCCACTATGATCACCAACTGCTTCCATTTGGTGCCGGGAAGGCAGCATTTACTGGGTTTGGTTGCCTGCTGCTGCTTGAAACGATGCTAAGGAGACCAATGAGGAGGAATGAAATATTAAATGGTCCAAAATGTAAGAACTTTTGTTTGAAGCATTCAAAAAGTAGCAGCAGTTAGCGGTTACTCTGTTGCTATGCTGCCCCCTGTTTGTTTGGGGAATGAATGAATTCAACAGGTGGCCAATTCCAACATATTGCACCATTAAAGCCACGAGTTGTGAAATCGAAAACAACATCCTGAAAGACGCTAAAATGCTGCTTAGAGCTGAGGGAAGCTGCAGAGTCAGGTGATAATACACTGAAGGTTTGTCGCCATAAGAGACCAATTCATCATGTTGCTGAAATGAAATATGTTATGTTTGATTGGAGGCAGGCAGGTTAAAAAACAAAAAGCAAAGCTGAAGTCCAAAATCCCCAAAATGCAAGGAATAAAAACCCATGCGACAGAAAGCTGGCAACAAAAAGGCAAGCAAAGGAGAATCAAAGAAAAAGAGTTCCACAAAAACTTGGACGGTACAAACCAGAAAGCAACAGGGAACAAAGCAGGAACACAGAGGACAAACGAGGAACGATGCAGGACCGGGGAGAAGACATGAAACGCAAACAAACCGACAAAGAGCGAAGGAAAAACACAGACTTAAATACACAGGGGCTGATTAACTGAAGAAACACAGGCGTATACAGAAAACAGGCAGGAAAAAGACTAAGACAGGAAGTGGAAAGTAAAACATGACACATGAGGAGAGAAACTACAAAATAAAACGTGAAATGACGGAAACCAAAATCCCAAACCATGAGAAAATATTGATTAGAGCCTCTCTGACCATTCCTGTAAACAATTAATCTAACATTACCCGCTTTTATTCTGTACACCAAATCCAACAATGCCTTCTAAAAAAAAAAAAAAAACATTAAGAGAAATTAAAAATATTATCTGAGGCTACCAGGAAAAACCTAAAAGCAGATTTGATCGGGAAACTAAATTAAGCTGCGGGTTCTCGGTGTGCGGATCCGTGGGTGAAAGTGTCCGCGCGGCAGGAAAACAAAGGGACGAGGGTCTTTGTTAAACAGGCGGCTGAATTACCGAATGTGTTTCATGTAAACTGTATACACACACACACACACACACACACAGATAAACACACATATCCACCCACGTACCATCCCATTAAACACAAAGACACCTTCACTGCTAAGCGCTCACAGCTGGGCTTTTCTTTTGCTCGCAGACGCAGCTCCAGATGAGTGACAGCTTTACGGACATGTTCTTAACACAAAGACACACACTCGCATAAACGCGTATATTCAACACACACACACACACACACACACACAGAGCCTCACACCAGCAGAATGAAAAGGAGACTCGTTAGCCACTTTAATCAATGTTAATCACTGCAGACTCGCCTCACTGTCAAGACTGCGACAATGTCTGTCTGAGGGGGGAAGAGAGGGAGAGCGACGGAGGGGGAGAGAGAGACGCAGGCAGACTGGGTGGAGCAGGGCGGGGAAAGTGTAAAAATGTGAAAATGGTATCCCAAAATATACGCCGGCCACGGAGCGCTGAACCCAGTGCAGTTTTGATGTACTTTATCTGGTTGTTCAAGGTCTGTTTCTTGGGTCCGTGCGGCTGAGCCTCGGCGGGAGACGTGGTCGGGCCGGGCTCACGCCAACGGGGTTTAATTTTCAGGCAGGAGGACGGAGAGGGAGGGGATAGAGGGCACAGAGAGAGGAAGGTAGCTGGGCAGAAAGATAGAGAGGGAGGATAGGAAAAGAAGAGATGAAGGAATATAGAGGGTAAGATAAGAATGGGGAGGGAGAGGGAGAGGGGGGAGGTTGCCCAGGTACTGAGATAGTGGAGAGGTGAAGCGCTTAGAGCGAGGCAGAAGAAAGGGATGCAGAGACGGAGGGCGGCAAAGGAGGGAAAATTGAAAGATGAGAGGAGAGATTATTAAGAAAAGATGTGTAATGCATAAATAAGTCGTGACAAAGGGGATGGATCCGCCGAATGCGCCCTGAATGGAAAAAAAAAAAAAGACGTTGTTTTGAAGTTGGAGCGGGGAGCGGGTGGAGGCCAAGGTGAAGGGACGGGGGGTGGGGAGGAGGAGGAGACGGCAGATTGGGGCGCAGAAAGTAACAGGCGGATAGTGTTTATCAATATGTAATACAAATGTGGGTGTTATGAAATGGGCTTTGGCCTTCACGGTTTAACCAAAACTTTAGTGCAAAGCTGAGCCGCTGTGCAGGCAGGCAGCCGGCAGGAGCACAGGCTGAATAGTAATGTCTGCGAGTGGTGATTAGAATTTCAGATAGAGACCGGCAGGCCGCTTTGCCATGATTCCGGGGGCCTAATGCGGCCGGCCTGTGTAGCGAGGCATACAGGAAGCTCTGAATGTGACCTTATGTGCGTAAAGATAGAGAATACTCTAACAGCCTAATGTACTCAGCTGTGTGTGTGTGTGTGTGTGTGTGTGTGTGTGTGTTCGCGCGACGCACGACAGAGCAAGGTGATCCGACTGTATTGAACACGCGCGCATCAAACGGTAAACACGTGCCGTCCACGGCGTCGACCCCCATCGGAGGGGTCGCGCTGACAGGCTTCACGTCACACGAGGTGCAAAATAAAACAAAAAAAAACAGTTTTCTGTGGAGTGTGTCCGTCCGTCCGTCTGAAAAGTTGACGGCTGTCAGTGTGGCAGGGATCAGCCGGGGGGAGGAGGGGGGAGGAGAGGTGAGAGGTGTCAGGGCAGAAATGACAGGAGGAGGCAGATGGAGGGGGCAGAGATCAGGAGGGGAGGAACAGAAAGAAAGAGAGAGAGAGAGAGAGAGAGAGGGGGGAGAAAAAGTGGCAGAGATAAGAGGATAACCCCCTCCCTCCCCTCCCTGTCAGTCTTTATGATCGTCTGCTCGTCGTCTTCTCTCTATCAGCGATCCGGTAACCTTCAGCACAAGACCCAAGTAGAGATGATGAATTGAGACGGAGAGCAGAGAAAGGACGGAGATTAGCAAACACGGACGGATGATGAAAAATGACAAACACGCAGAAAGAGAGAGAGAGAGAGGGGAGGAGGAGGAGGAGGAGGAGGAGGAGGACAGGGAGGTGTTAAAGGAGGAGAAAAGTAAAACGCCGGGAGAGGAAAGGTGACATTGGGGGAGGAGTGTGGAGGAGAGAGAGCCGCTGGCTTTTAGCTGGAGGACGGCCACAGGATGACATTAGAGGAACGCACTTTGGCTGCTCCTGCTGGGAGACTCTGCGCGCACACACACACACACACACACACACGAACACGAACACACACAGAGAGACAGGCGGATACACATGGACAGACAGCTCTGTAAACACACACACACACACACACAAAGACACACGCAGGTAAAAATAAGCACCTAACTGGTGCTGCATACTTATGCCTCCTAACCTGTGGGGAGCCCGCCCCCGCCTCCCCTCCACCTCCACCTCCAGTCTAGTTTGTGCGCTGGCCTGATAACCTTCATGGCAACTGGGCTAAACACACACTCGGGGTGACAGGACTGCCTACCTGCACAAACAATGATAACTTTGTCCGCGAGGGCTTTTGAGGGCTGCTGCCAGTTAGTTCCACGACGGCGATACAGTTATTAGCGGCGGAAAACAGAGCGTCTGACACGTTGTAATTTATACCAAATGAGCGCTATCACGTCGAAACAGAGTCCCGCTTTAGTGTTAATTTTACGACAGGGCTGATATTACTTACTGCTTGGGTTGGACTGATAAATCAGCGCGCTAATATATTTGACTGATACTGGCCTTTAATTAAATATCAGATGTCAGACAGTCAGTGCCTTAAAGTAAAATAATGGGGTTCGGTCCCTCCACAGATATTTAAAAACAGACCGTAAAAACCAGCCATGACTTTTATCGTACTTTCATGTTTTATTCATTCGTTTAGTTGTTTAATGTGTTTCTGTGAATTTATTCTTCACTTAAAAGCGGTCATGAATCGCAGACTTTTCCATGCTTTTACGCGAGCACGCGGGGTCCCGCCAAGACTAAATAAATTTCATTAGTCGGTGATTTTAAGTGGGCAGCACGAGTGGAGAGTGACTAATTGCAATTGCCGTCATTTATTAGCATTACTCCCACAAAGTCACCCGTGTTTTTTTTTTTGAAAAACAAAATCATTTTACCTTTGCTTGAGTGCAACTTTTTTTTTTTTTGTACTCTCTGCACCCCTTTCCAGTGGGAGGTTAAAGAGGAATATGGTCTTCTACACAGCATGGAATTTGGAGAAGTGAATGAATGAATAAATAAAAGCTAATTATCTGCACAAAATGTCGACCATCGACTGATTTCATTAAAACTCTTCTAATCTTCCGACTCTGCTGGAAACGGATGGTGTAAGCCAGGAAATAAGTCACACAGGTATGTTTGTTCCCATCGATCCGATGTTTAGGTGTCATATGACGTCAACTCATGTACAGAAATTTTCTCCGGCTTTCCGAGTCGTTCCTGCTGACTGCGTTCACGGGAATTTTCACAGTTGGATATATGTTTTTCTTATTATCATTTACGACACCACATGAATCTCCTGCATTCTCCAGTCCTTCATTGGTTTCCAATTTACTTGTATTTTTTGTCGAGGGATTCGCCCCAGCCTGCTTGTCAGTCAGCTCTGTTTTCCAGAATACAGCTCCCTTATCAAAGCTCTCTTAACATTTTCTGAACATTTACAGACAACTGTATAAAATCTAATTCATATAATGCAGCCTCGCACCGAATGTGGTCCCCAAACCTCCAAACCTGCCATCAAACAACAGGACATACGAAAGTGAACGCTCTCTAGAAGCTTCTTCACACGCTGAAAGAACAGTACAACCTGCATTTGGACGAAAAAGAACCAAAGCAGGAGAGAAAAAAGGGGCTTAGGAGAGACGGAAAACAACCCTAATGAAAGGAAGGGTGACTCATTCACTGATTACACTCCTTTTCAAAATTGCCCCCATTCTCACATAAGCCACCTCAACCACACACACACACACACACACACACACACACACACCCCAACAACTCAGCGCCCTTTACCTCTCCCTCGAAGCGAGGCATAAACGAGTGGAGTGACAGACACAGAGAGCCGATGGTCCCCCTCCCCAGAGAGGGGAAACGCACTCATCCGTCCTGATCTTAAAACAACAACCTCCCCCCTTTTGCTTGCTCGCTTTTTTCCTCTCCCTCTCCATCCTCCCCTCCGTCTCTTTTCACCCTGACTCTCAACCTCCCTCTGGCCTCTCTCTCTCTCTCCAAGCCTCCTCACATCTCACGAACCAACCACCACCCCCCCAACCACCCGCACTTCATTCCCTCATTCATTTTCATTTGCCACTCCTTATTCATCGCCCTTTTCTGTTTGTCTGTTTGATTGCTCAGCTTTGGTTCGTTGTTTACTCTCGTTCCCTCTAATGCTGCAACCCGACTTCAGTCCTCAGACCCTCGTCAGTAATCGCTTTCAAGCATTCATCTCTCACTCCGTCTCATCCATTTGATCACATTTTCATGTCACTCTTTATGTCTCATAAATATCCAAGAAGGATCCCTGACCCTGCTCTAGTTTCCTGCACAATCAGCTTCTCTCTTCTTCCTCGTTCCTTTTTACATCTTCGCTCCTTACCAGAGCTGAAAGACCTGAAGAAATATAATATTATATATATATATAATTGCACAGCTAGCAGGAGCAAACTGCAATTTATGGTGATTGACAAACCAGACCTGTAATTGTGGTTCACGTAGAATAAGCAAGTTATATTGACAGTATATCACGCATAATCACGTAACACAAAGTATCTTGTACGTTTCAGGCATTGAGTAAATAATGTACTTGCTTGTTGCTGTTTTTCATCTTTTATTTTTAAAGAAGTGAGTAAAAAAATGTCACAGGTGAAACTTCAGGTAAGTGTACCTTTGCAGCCCAGTCGCCAGAAAATGACAGCAGTTAACGTTACGTTCAAATGTAAGGGTGAAACCACTGAACGTTCATACGGAGACCTCAGGAAGATTTCCAACGTTCTGTACGTGGTGATAAAACCAGGTGTTTTTACAGAACCCGGGGGGACATCTCCAGCTGTGTTTGTGGTGACAAAAACAGGTATTTGAAGACAAAACATGACATTTTCCTGACCTTAACCAAGCGGTTATTTGTGCCTAGACCAAACCAGAGCATAAGCACAGTGTTGTCATGAGAGAAAAATGTAAGTTGAACCTAAAGAATCATAAAGCTGCCACACAAAGAAACACAAACATTGCCAGTCCTCCCACATTTCTGTTAATTTCTTAGGGAATAAGGCATAGATCTGGATGAAAAAAAGCGTATTTAAATGTTTTATTTGATATTGGATCGGGTTTGATTGAATGGCAGGGGAACGCTGGGCCTTGGCAGAGGTTTGTGCTCTGCTGAGCGCCATTCTAGTTTTGTTACGTGAAATAGTCGAGCATTAACCGTGCTCAAAACCTCAAAGTAAACTTGACATATCATACAAAAGTGACCAATTTAGCCAACATTAATGAAGATATCACATTAGCAGCATACTTGACATGAATAGACGATATTCAAATTTAATCATGACATTCAAAATTTGCATAACATCCTTTATAACAGACTCAATTAGGTCACGCTGCTCCTTAAATGCGTCTGGTAATGTTTTAATACTGTATCTGACACCTGATGCCTCGTCACTGCTGGAGTTAATGTTAGCTTTAGAGGCTCAGAGGAATCCTCTGGTCAGCTTTGGTACGCATTTACTCTTCGTCTTGATCGTGAGTAAAAAACACTCTTATAAAAGATAAATGACTTGGAACTGAACTTTTATTGCTTTGATGATACAAACTGTAATAACCTTCTGACAAGGCATGAGCTAATTGAATTCCATACATTGCATTGAACATATGAATACTTCTTAAATACCAGAGATCATAAACTTTATCCACTCTGAATGTAGGGTGTGTTTTGTATTATCCTTGAACTGACTTGTATCGGGCATGTTATTTCTTTCAATGGGCCTTTTTCAAAAGAAAAGCACGGGTATTACAAAGAACATTAAAAAAGGCTCTGTTCTTTAGAGAGCAGCAGGGATGAGGTATTTCATGTAGTCTAACCCAGAAGTTAGCAATTCATTGGTTCCTTCGACAAAAAGTCTATGAGATTTTTGAATTGGATTTTGGATTAATGCAGAAAATGTAGTTTATGATGCGTTCAGCAGAATCGTCTTCACAAATGAACATCACTTTAATGAATTTTGAAGCAAGTAACAAGCTAGCGTCAGGCTATAGATGAACTACATCGCATGACTTCAACATCGCCACCACTAAGCCTCTCACTACACTATGTTTTATGAATTGATTGATCTAAAAGTTGGAAAGTTAGAGTTGGAATTGTTTGCAACTAAAGCGAGTAGATGAGTCTCCGTCTACGCTGTGACGACGTTTAATGCCCCTGACAACTTTAGCCACTTGTTAGCAACCGCCTTTTTAAAGACGTGTAACGCTTCAAAAATGATTAACTGATTCATTCTATCTCATAGAACAAAGAGAGAATCTCTCACATTGGTGTTAACCGCAGTCATCAAAAACGCATTGATTACAAATCTGGGACTCTGGGATGCATAAAAAGTTTGCTAATTGTCCGACCATCCCTCCATCATCTCACGTACTTCTTTGCTAGGGGTCATATGCTAAATAAGGGTCAGGTCTCAATAATTTATGATCGGAGTACGGACAGATATAATCCCCCCTATATCTCATATTCGAGAACAATGAGAAAATGACCTAGGGGTCCCACTGTCAGATGAAGAATGGGACATGTCTCTCTTGAGGGTTCATTTTTCATCTGAATGCTCAAGACATGCCTTGATACAGTTTAAACACAAGTTCTTTTTTACAATATAGCAGCATTCAGACACACGGCAATTCAAAGTGCTTTACAAGGGGCGTAGAAATGCATTTAACTAAGGCGTTAAAACATCAAGTAAATGTTCAAATTGCATTAAAAGGCAACAAAAACAAAGGGAGGCAAATAAAAAGTTGCAGATTAAAAAGAAGTCATGTATCTAGTTTACTGGAAAGCCACTGGAAACAATTGTATTTTACGCCCTGATATAAATTACCTGACAGTTTTAGCAGAGCTAAAAGCTTGTCCCACAGATGAGGAGCATAGAAACTAAAAGCTGCTTCACCTTGCGTGGTTTACATACGACACCAAGCAAGGTGAGACGCAGGAAACGGACGGGAAAAACGGGAACTTTCCAGGTTTATCCAGGTTTTAGAACTCATTCCTGCAGCGCTCGATTCAAGTGTCCCAGTAAGCCATGATAGTGTGACAGTGAGCCAACGCCCATAATACCAGGAGCGTGAAACTGAAGCAGCTAAATGGAATTCAGCCATCATTAATCGTTTTATCTCAACATGTGCTTTTACTTCTGAGACAAGAAGCTTAACTGGGAGATTTCACAGCTCTGTCTGCTGGCTTCCTGTCTGAAACGTGGTTGATCGGAACACCGACAAAGAAGAGAGATGCGATTCCCTTCAGAGAACTATCTTTGGGCAGGTTCACACCAACATGCATGAGCATGATAACCACCGAAAAACAACAGCCGAGTTGTAAATTTGCCATCAACAGCTGTCATAGTTTGGGAAGCCAATGGGCGCCGAGCACAACTTTCACCTCCCACAGCTTGTTAAGACACGGTTATTTATGTGAGCTTCTCCTGGATTTTTTTGCAATTTAAAAAATCCAGAAACACTCTAAACGGCGGTGGCTCGGCTCTGCTCCCTGCCTACAGTATCTCGCAATCTCTTCGCCTCGCTCTTTACCTCCCTCCCGAAATCGTCGCTCACGCTGCCCTATTCCACTTAAGAATCAATTTGGGACAGAGGTGCACTGCCGGTGCCCTTAGTTTTCATTGTTTTCCAGTCCACATTTAAAACGGCGCACAGGCAATCTCCACCCGCCTGATTCCCGTCTACACTCCAGCTGAGTGAGAGAGCTTTTCTCCGCTCCATGACACCGCTGAGATGCCGCTGACGCAGTCCAGCGTTTGACAAATGAGCCAACAAATTGACTTCTCCGAGCATTCCCGGCAACAAAGGCAAAACAAAACAAATCTCGCTTAACTAAATGCTGGATGAAATGGCGCAATAGAGCGCGCAGGCTATTACAAATGATTCCACTCCTGCGCTCCATCTCATCGCTCCCACCCTCTTTTTCCTCTTAATCTCCTCTCCCTTTATCACCGTCCCTCCCTCTCCTGCATTTTTCTTTTCTTTTTTTTTTTCCCTGTTTCTTGTGGTTTGTGCCCCAGACACACATTGACCCACACGCTCTGGACCCAGTAGGGGGCCTTGTTCCTCCGCGTCGCTCCACTGCACATGACTGACGTTCTCCTTACGGGAGGAGGAGGCGAAAGGTGGTAAAGAGAGAGAGTCAGCCAGTGGAAAACGGAGCAGCCCAGCACAGTTCAGGGAGGAGGAGGAGGAGGAGGAGGAGGGAGCTGAATGTGATTCATGATCAATGGTGCTTCTCCAATTACATTCCAATTAAAGGCGAGTCTCAAGCACGGCTCTACTACACCGCACCGCAGAAGAGCTTTTGACAGGCCTTGCTCTGGGCGCGCTATCCCCATAACAATGGCCATTTATGCAGGGGAGCAGCTCTCTTCCCTCACACACCGTAGATATCCATCCACAAATATTAATATAAATGTGTGTGTGTGTGTGTGTGTGCGTGTCACGGAGGGGGGAAGCCACCAAAATAAATGTGAGTTTATTACAGTTAGATTAAGGGCAGTTCAAAGGGCTAATGCCCACTATTACATCGACGCTGGTTTAACACCGCCTTACACTCAACAGTCAATAAAGAGCAAGGGAGATGGAGGGAGAGCAGTGGAGCAGAACCACCGGGGATAGGGAGCGAGGGAGAGGGGAAGAGAGGGGAAGGAGGGCGAGAAAAGAGAAGGAGGAAGAAAAAAAAAGCAATGTTAGAGGGGACTGAAGCATGGCTAACATGGATTGGAGCATAAAGCTTCGAGTGATTCCAATTAAACTTAAGTGATCAATTAGATTGTTACACTGGTTAGATGAGAGCCGGCAGAATGTAAATCACAGTCAGGATCGGCCTCTCTCCGTAACGCGCGGCCGATGTCACATCTTAACTTAAAAAAGCAGCAGGCGACGGTGAAGGAGACGGGGGATCACGGTTAATACGAGGAAACAACGGCAGAAGTGAAGTCATTCGCTAACCGTTACTGGTAAACCATCATGGATGTTACGTACGGTGGCTGCACGGGAGAAAGTAAGATGAAGCACCGGCAGCACTTAACAGCGTAAGCAGCATTCACACGATGAATGCATAACAGGCTGTACCGAACAACCCTAACCCCTTGATTCCACCAGGCACGTCTCTGTTTCCTGCCGTGTCCGACGCTGTTTTGTTCCGTCCTTCACGCGACTTCATATTCCACTGGGAGCGTTTCAGAAGCGAGAAGATGTTGTTGACTGGCCCACGTTGTGTTTATTTCATCTTCTCTCCTTGATTTCTGTGCTTCTACTGCGGGTGAGCGGGCTACGTAGTCAAAGTATTTCTCTGTTTTAAGTGTGTTTATTGCTAATATTTCCGACTTTCTTGTGCTGTAGAGCCCGAGTCAGCACCCCATGTTTTATTTTGAAAATTGGCCAGATGCACTATGCCGTTCCAATGTGTAAACAGGAAGCAGATTGTAAACAGAAAATACTTGACTTTACTTTGATTTACTTTTTAACGTTACTTACTTATTGTATCTTTACTTTCTATTATATATGTTACAGGTACCAGGGCTGAGACAAAAATGAGGAGGCTGTGCAACAGGTTTTTCATTAAAACATCTTCAACAGCTGTTTCTTTTCTTTCTTTCCCATTATTGTATTGTGTTACCGTATTTCAGTGTCCTTCAGTGTCCTGTGTCTCTGACATAGACAAGAAAAACCTATTCAGTCAATGTACAAACTCAAGCATGCAACAATATCCTAACATATAATCCGAGTTCAGCACACACTGATAAATCCCAACTGGGATCTCTGATCTCTGTTTCTGCTAAACACTGACAATGTCAATAGAAGTTTTAGTAATCACTGACTGATCCCATAAATAAGTCAGATATTTGATTATCCTGTGATACTCCCATATCTCAGACACACACTGTCATTTAGACTGAATGTTGTTGGACTGGAGGAATAAAGAAAGTTCTGTCTGGCTCACAGCGAAGCAGCCGATTAATATCCGCGTAGTCGTAGCACTTCCTGTTGACATAATGAAGAAATAAAATGCAAAGCAAACAAAAAAAAAAAAGAACAAGCGTAAAGCCTATAATCATTCACAACAAAGATGGATGGCTTAGTCATCGCCCTACGCTTCCTCACGCTCGGCAAACAGCATCCTGACAGAATGGCACTCTGGACTGAGCTAGTATTTAGCAGCAGAGTTAATTACCCTGTGTTACATGCTATAATGCATTATTAATGCGCGAGAACAACATGAGTCAGTGTTCTCTGGCCCACAGGGGCGTTTGGCTCAATTCAAACTGCTCAGTCATTACTGATGAGAAACATGGACAATGCCTGAGTTGGGAGGAAACTGCAGCCAGTTTCAGCCGGTTGGCTGCAGTTTAAGGCCCGTATCGATTTGTGAGGAAGTTAGGAGACCTCTGACAACCCCAGTGTAAAACCAGTTCGATCAGTCTCCTGTCTTTTTGCCCCTGGGCATCACTACGTGCTGGGCAAAGGGCCCTGAACCACGCAGCTGAGAGCGAGATGGACACGTTCCAGTCAGTAGAACATCACACTTCACTTCACAGGTACCGATCACTGCTCGACCGGACAACAGCAGGTGAGCACATGTTCTGTTAAAGGTACAATGTGTCAACTATAGTTGGAACTTTTGTTTAAATCGTTCAAAAAATGAAGTAACATTATCAACATAATATGAAGAAATGACGTTTGACGTTATGTCAAAGACGCTGATGTATCTACTGAAGTATTCTTACTACAAATGATGTCTTAATTTGTCTTCCCACAGTTCTGACAGTCACCTGGCTTGGTCGAAAGTTTTATTTTTCTGAATTTCAGGTAGCGTGACCCCTCAGAGTTGCCACAAGGCATGAATTGCTCATTAGCACACCACTGCAGTCATCACTGTTTTCCATTGTCATCACCCAGAGAGAAATGTCTCCCAGCACCAGCAAAGGGAGTCAGATCAGCTCTCACACCCCTCGCCTGGCATCGAATACACATCTCTGTGCCTAGTTTAAATGGGTCCTCATCTCAGCGCCACATGTCCGCAACCGAAGTCCTTTCAGGCAAGTCAGCCATCTTGGCAACGCCCCCTGACAGTTATTCAGGGATAACTAGCCCAGGCCTCTATCTGAATGAATGGGGAGAGCGCCAGAATTTCACTTTCATGGGCACCAGGACATAAAAACTGAATGTGTACAATCACAAGCAAAATCTGAAAGAAACCGCTGAAAAGGTTTGGCGGCTTTGTGCCAAACTAAGGCTTAAAATGCCCTTTTCCAACAGGTTATATTTACACCTGCATGCACACAGTTTCACAACACCAACCTTTTCCACGGCTCAATACGGAGCGCGGCTCCCAAAAAGCACTTAAACAAACGTGAGTTTAACATCCAGTCTTTGAACAACCTCACCTTTCTTGGTAATCCTGTACATTAAAGTGATTCCCTCCTATTAGAAGACTTCCAGTTGAAACGGTCATAGATCTCAACTGTGTGCTCCCATAAATGCCACAACACGATTGGCTGATATATTTCCCAGTTCAGCTTCCTTAGAGCGGACTATTTGGGGAGAATGGGGCAGGCGGTCATACAACTGCCATCCCTGGCTTTATAAACTTTTCTATTCAAAATGCCCAAAGTGGTCTGTCTCCTCTCTACGATGTCTCTGCCGTAACTCAGCAGCGTCCAGTCTCAGACGCTTGAAACAAAGTAAGCTGGCTAGCTAAACTGAGGAAGCTAAGCTGAGACAACGCAAATTACAACGGCATGATTGAAATAAACACACTACCAACGGCCCGTGGAAAAGAAATACTGCTGCCAACAATGTCACCTAGAGACTTAAGGTAACATACATGTGACAGACGCCAACAACTCCTAGCTAGTGGCAGCTAGTAGCTACCAAAACCCTTGAGTAGAGAGAGAGTCGTGTCAAAACTTACGAACTACCGAACATCTTACTTCTGTCTCTCTCTATTCACGGAATTTAAATTGCCCACTTAGAACTTCCTGGAGCTATCTGAACTCTCCGTGAATCAGTAAGGATTTTGAACTTCCATTGTCGCAACTCTCTCTACTCAAGGGCTCTGGTAGCTCCAGCAAAGAGCATAGAGAGCAGCAATTGGCGTTGACTCTGCCGGTATGCTGCCCCCTACTTGTTTGGAGTGACGTTCTGAGCTGGCCCAGCTTTACCCACTGAACCTTTACCATTCTGTAATACGTCAGGTAAAGAAAAACAGGAAACACGTCTTCTGTTCGGAACTGGAAAACACTGTAACATCATCTTCGCCATAGTCTCTACACGAGACTTATCAGGGGGATCTTATCGAGGATTACTGGAACCTGAAGCTTAATCTCAATAGATAAGTGTACAGCATCGACCTGGGATTATCAAGCACATCTCTGAAGGCATAAGCACGGGCGGCCAGGAGTGATAGTGCTGCTCTGTTCTTACAGTAAGGCGTCTCCGGACGAGCAAGCACCACATACAGCGGCCTGATTCATGAATTAAAAACTACTTAATATGGTAATCGTGTCCTTCTAAATGAATTATCCATCTTTTTCCGTCTGCATGTTGGTTAAAACACATTGCCCGTGTAGCCCGGAAGAATGAAAAAACAACAACCCAGTCTTCATTCTGCGTCCTCGTCTTTGCTTTATGTGTTTCCCGTGTCTGCAGGTGCCTCTTCATTTCCCCGTCCTGCTGCTGCTGCCGTTCTTCCTTCTATTCTCTCCTTAAATTAAATTAAATTCAATTGCCTTGCGCACAAATCGCTCGGTTGGCATGACAAAAGAACATTTGTGTAGCCAAAGTGTGAACACAAACAAACAAATTGAGCAAGGAAACAATAAGTGGGAACAATGAGCGGTGATTATAAAGCAGAATTAAACCAGTAATCCCGTGAATGTGTGTGGAACAATTAGAGAGAGAAAAGAGTTTTGACAGGCAGGTGGGTTGGGTTTTTTTTGTTTTTTTGGCGCCCTACCCGCTGTTTTGAGGGTTATGACAGGTGGCGACAGGCTTTCTGCACACCTTCGGTGTCGCTCTCAAGAGGGGTTCAGAATTATTGCTAAACTCGTGTTTCCCATTTACGGGCAGTTTGTGCACAGCCAGTGTTCTCCGGCGAGGGGGCAAATCATCCTCTCTGACAAGAGACAGAGAAAATACACCCACGTCCTGAGAGGTACATGTAAATACGGCGGCGCTGCCCCCTGCAATTCACCGCGGAGAACAATAGATGAGGTGTGCGTAAAAAATGGCAGCCTCTTCAATTGACATCCCTCTGTCCCGCGGAGCCATCCCACAATGCAATTTGCACCCCACGCACTAGCTCCATTCTTTGCAAATAATTACCTGTTGTACCGAGGCCGCCTGCGTGTGTGTTTAAGTACCAAACGCGAAAGAAAAAAACAACAGAAAACTGAATTCCCAGAAGCAGAGAGAGATGTGTGAGCACACTTTACGCATAATGCTGAAAGCAGCAAAAAAAAAAAAACAGGGGGGAAGAAGACACTGCACACATAATGGGGGCAGATGGACATTTTGAGTCATACGCAATACTGCAATCTGTTCCACTTGCTGGCAGCCTGCACAGCAGTCAGTCTCTACAGACAAAGCTGCTAAGTGCATTATTGCATTGTAGTGACTTCCTGCTAACAAGGAGCAGATCTGTTCTTAGGCTTCGGCAGGGTGAGGCTTCAAAAACTGCAGTGGGCTGGAAAGAGTCGGGTATTTTATTCAAGTAACTGTTTCAGGCTATTGATTTTTTTTTCTTGTCCATGTGGTGTTTCCCTGTGTGTCGCCAACTTAAGTCCGTGTAGATTAAGTAGAGGCACTACTCCGCTCCATCACTCATGTTCGCAACCCTTTCTTCTTCTAGTACCAGCATATATCTTCATATTCATCCACACACAGTACTTAAGGATACGTACTGTAAGTCGCGGCCGGTGCATCTCTCTCTCTTGTTTTACTTAACCTTACCGCCAGACAGAACATTAATCATACGACGACTCCGCAGATTCACTGTCAAATAAATAAATTATTGATTTTTTTTTACGTTTCATTCACTTGCTTTTGTCAAAAGAAGCCTACATTTTTCTTTCCCTGCACGAATTAAAAGGCACTTTTTGGGGTTCAGTGTCCTGCTGCAAGGACACTTCAACATATAGACGGGAGGAGCTGGGGATAAAGCCGCCAACCCTTATGATTAATGGCCGGCCCCGTCTTCCACCTAATGTGGTGTGTGTGCGTGGCAAATACAGTGTGCTTAAAGGACCACTGCAGCATTTTTCACACATGGAGATCAGTTTGTTCTTCATGGTTGGCGCAATGTTTCATTAGCATTATATAACATTTGTATAATGTCGCCTGCTGTTTGAGATAATAACTTTTTGATGATGTCGTAGTGATGTCGCCGGGAACCTTGCATCGGTACAAAATTATAGCAGAAGGCCTGTGTTACACACCGTTTGATTTGTTTGATGGTTGCTCTAATGAAACACGCTATCAAGTTGCGTTATGGTATATGTATTATTTATGGAGATGTGATTGTGATAGTTCTGTGCTATACTGGTTAAATCCTTATTTTTAGATAATTTTAAATCAAACAAGACATGAAAACAAGAAAAAACACACTTAAATCCGACACAAACATGGCTCCAAATCCCCCCGACATAAAAGGAGGATGTGAACGTTTACCAGGCTGCTCTAATTAAACATGCTATCAAGTTGCACTGTGGGATTTGTAGGCTTTTTTAATTATTTTTTTATTCATGATATTTCTGTAGGAGAAGGTAATAGTCGATTAAAACTAAATGTGCCACATGTAGGAGTTATAGCTTAACAGCTAGCAGTTTTACATGTCAGTCTTTGTCGACGACTGTGTGCTGTGTCGCAGAGATATCTATTGAAGTTAGCATGCTGACCAATCTAGGCAGAGTCAGCTAATACGACCGCTAGCTGCACGGTTCAACTTAACGGCAGCTACAGTTAGCAGCAGTTAGCAGTAAATCTGTTTGGAATATGACTTCCACAAATGGCCAAGTAAGCTAAGTTATAAACAAATACAACATACATTATTTCCATAATGAGATAAAGCTGCAACTATATGGCCGTGACGTCATTGGGCAGCACTGCTCAGGAAGTGTAGGGATATAAACTGTAGATCACAATCTTAAATACTGCATTTAAATTCTGTAACTTACATAGAAATTGGTCACAGAGTTGTAAAGACATGGGTGTTCAGCAGTTAGCGGGGGATTGGAAGTTGATTTTTCGCACAACTTCCGGCGTTTGTGCATCTGCAGCCTTGATTTGGACTGTTTTTAATCTTTCTCTTACATGTCCCTCAACTACTACATCAGTGAAATACCCCTTCAAGGTTAGGGAAAGATTGTGAACATCAATTGTTGGGCTGTGACAGGACGTAAACTCTGATCTCCGGTCTGAAAGTTGGCTGCACTGCACACCCATCCATCCCTCGCCGCCCTTTAGAGCTGCAGCGACAAGTCAAGCAATCGATACGTTGAACAAAATAAAATGGATTGGCTATGACTATTTTGTTAATCAATTCATAATTTCATTGTCATTGTCATGTCTCAAAAAAGTCGTAATTGTAAGGATTTGTTGCTTTTTTGACATTTATGACAGTAAATGACAAGTCTTTGAGATTTGGACTGTTGGTTGGACAATAAAGCAGTCTGAAGATGTCACCCTTGGCTTGTTTTACAATTTATGGACATCAATTAATTCTGCAGATTATCTGCTAATAAAAATAATACATAGTTGCAGCCCTGCCACCCTAATGTCTGTCTCTTATCCATTTTTTCTGCACTTGCACTAAACTACTGGCAGTGGATGCAAGTTGTGGCATTTAGAATTACTACACAGGAATACTTTCTCAAGATACTGCCGTGATTTATTTTATTTATTCCCTCTACTGTTCGCCTTCGATGCCTACAGGCAAGCCCGAGCCCCCTCCACCATTAACAATTAACCAAACAGCCAGACCGTTAATCATAATTTGCACCGACAGACAGCTGCAGAGAATACAGATGTTGCGTTTGAACGTCTTCATTTGCCGGGACGCAGTTCTGCTGAGTCTGTGATGGCGAGTAAATGAATAGATCAATTAAGTCATTGTATAGCGAGCAGAAGCACACTCGCTGTGGCTACATTCTGTCTCGGTCGAGCAGGCTTTCAGGACACGCAGGCGATGCAACGTGTCCGTCTGACAGGTTATGTACCCTACACAGCTTGTACCCACGTATGGTACAGATTGGCCTATAAGCTGTCAACTTGTGGCAGCGCGCCGTGTGAGGCCAACAACATGTTCTGTGGCTTTTTCCCCAGCCACCTTCAACTTCCTGAGGCACAGAACATTTTTGAAGGCAGGGCTGAAAGAGGGCAGAGAAATGCAATTACTGGTAAATAGAGACTCCCTGCAACTGCAAATTTATCCAGGGTCCAGAAATCATTCCTCACAAGCCTGCTAGAGGTGTGTGTGTGTGTGTGTGTGTGTTTCCGTGTGTGTGTGTGTGTCGCATGGTGTGAATCATTGTGGTTGGTGCCATTAAAGCTTATCAGACTCCAGTGGAGCTGCCAAGCTGTGGTCGGCTCTCTCCTCTCCCCCCTCCAGGGCGTCTGTGAGTGGCTGCGACTGCCGTTCGTTGCCCACTCACGCGCTCCCGCTGACCCTCGTTGGCTCTCGGGCGGAAAGGCAGAAAAGGCTCTGGCAGCTAGATTCTAGGAGCCTTTAAAGACAAGTCGGTCTAATTCAATTCCCCCCAATTCGGCGCTTCTAACAGGTGGATAGGGGTGTCTGAGGACGGGCCGCGATAATGGCGCTGATACATTTTGGGCCACGTTCCTCCTCTAACCCCTCGGCCCTCTTTTGCCAACTATTTTCCAACAAAGGTTCGCTCCGGTTCCGAGTCACCGCTTTTCTTTCTAATGCCCGTGACTTGTAATGACTCGTGGCAGTCGTGACAACCTTTCTCCGTCTCAGGAAACGTCGACCGCTGACAACAATGTGCTCCGTGACAGTTCATTCGAGGACAGAACAATAGCGAGGGGATTGAAACAGCAGAGGGGGAACACAGGTAGTCAACGGATTCAATAGTCACCGATGGATTGTGGAGTTTCTTCTCCTGACGAATATTAATCAGCTGTCTCTCGCTCTGCCTTGTGATTGATTAAAGCTGCCTCCTATTTTTCTGCATGCGTTTGCTTGAATGTGTGTCACCAGGGATTGCCGGATAGACTCACTCTAGGTTGGAAAATAGTCTGTGCCTTTTTATTCTGATTTCCCAGCATCGACATGATTGTTTCGCATTATGACTTGATAATTAGTAGCTCCAGCGTTTGGTACACAGCCCGTAAACTCATCCCTGAAACTCTATTTTCCCTCACAGATTCACCTTGTCCACTAAGTACAATAAACACACTCTAATTTGCCTCGGTGGCACCGGTGCAGAAACACATCAACAACTCTCATTACGAAGCCGTTCGTTCTGTCACACGCGGTACAAAGGCAGCGAGCCCTCTGAAACAGTGACAGAGGATGGTGCCGCCACAGAGCAATCACATCTACACTCACTATCTTTGCTCCAATTACCCTGAATCTAAATCCAACATTGGCCAAAATTAACTTCTAGGATAATGACTATTAATCATGATGCATCTACAAATGTTCTATCGTGCCATTTCTAGTAAGTATCATATAAAAAACAGTGAACTCACTGCGGTTTATTTCAAACTTTACATGTGACGTCTTTCACAATCTTCAGTCGGGTGTCTGACATGACAACAAACAGCGACGGGGGGATTTTACATCCTCGTCGTAATCAGAGCAACGCGAGCCCGAGCTACAACTAGGGAGCGCGGCTGCCAGTCCCGCTAATGAAAACAGAAATCTGCCTGGTGTTTTGTGCGAGTGTCGAGAAATGGTTTTGTTCGGGTGCAAAACAATCCTGATTCCATCTGCTCTTGATCAATTTCAAATTGATTTTTTCCAGCGGCAAATAATAAACAAGACGCACGAAATCCGCAAAACCAATTTCTTTGAATGGATGTTCTGAATATGGTTTTATTATTGAGAGCCCAGATAACTGAATTCAGTATTAGCTGCACTTATCCACTCAAAATCAATACAGGGAGATTGTTATATACAGTGTGAAAGCGTGTTTTATTCAATATGCCGTTTATTGCTTTAGTTTTTTTACAGGCGGCTTCCTCTTTTTCTCTTAGGACAACAGAGAGAAGAACTTCATCTTCTAGAGAACAATATCCCAAGAAAGCTTTTATTCTAACACAATAAAAGGTTCTCTTATTGTTTATATTCTGCAACTCTCAATGAGACAAAAGTGCTAGAAAAAAAATCAAATAATAGATTTAGGGAAATCACAGATACTCGTCATGTTGCCAGCCCTTTTTTCAAACCCAGTAGTCCAAGCCATAATATGTTCATTTGCATAGAGCGCATACCTCCACCAAGGCCCAACAGTTTCCTTTATCTGCATCAAGTTCTACTCAGTCAGAGATACCAGCCACCTAAATATGTCTAATTTTCTTAATCAAGATCTTTGCCTCATAAATTCGTGAAAATTAATGGAGACCTATTATGCTTTTTTGTTCCTCTCCTTTCCTTCAGTGTTTTATAAAAGCTCTTGTGTATGTTAAAGATTTTCAAAGTTAAAAAGGTCAAAGTCCACACCAACAGAAGCTCCTCTGTCCCACAGAAAACACTGCTCCTTAAACGCCTCATCAGTAGTCCTGCCTTTAATTCCGGGACTTTGTGACATCACGCCACATCACCATGTCACACATATGTGTAATTCATGCCTAGCAGCTAGTTTGGCACATAAGAACGTATTTAGCACAGCTGCTGTGTTGTTAGCGGTGCTGGCTCAGGTGTGTGTGAGCTGACCAATCAGAGCAGACTTGGTATTCAGGAGGGGGGGCCTTAAAGAGACAGGAGCTAACACAGAGACAGAGGGGGAATACAGAGCTGCAGCACTGGACAGTAGAAATAAAATTATGAACCTGAACACAATATATTTAAATCTGCTACATCCAGATTGTTATTTGGGTCCACATACCAGCTGACTAAATAGTTTTGGTTTTTTTTACATCAAGATCCACGCATAATTCCCAGAGAAGTTAAAGTAAAGTCGAAAAAAACACCCTGTTTCGCCGAGACAAATCCTCCCTCCAAGTTTTATGGAAATCTGTTCAGTTGTTTTTGTGCAATCCTGCTGACAAACCAACCAACCAACAAACAGACACGTCTTAATTCTGCAACCCTCAATGAGAAACAAGGAATAGATCTGGGCAAAATCACAGATATTACTCATGTTGCCAGTGTTTTTTTAAGCCCAGCAGTTTAACCGTAATATGTTAATGTTCCAATATTTTTCCTAGTAAAAAGCAGAATTTCCCTTTGAGCTGATATTACTGATTCTAAGTCTGTCTCAGTGTCAAAGTCATTTTTTTTAGCCCGTCAGGCATCGGCTCCATCCAGGTTAGACACTGTACCACCTCCAAACAACATAACCCGCTTTAAAGTCTTTGAAACGACACAAAGCCAAATATCCCCTTTCATTAGCGAAACCTGGCAACGGAGCACTCAGCCACCATCGCTCTGTGACTGGAGAGTCGAAAATGATGTGTCCCCCTTGGCTCATCACACAGAGACATCAGATGCCTGCCAAAAGCCTGCGTGTGTACAAGATGTGCTCCATGCATTATTAATCCGAGAACAGCACTGTGTGTGTGTGTGTGTGTGTGTGTGTGTGTGTGTGTGTGTTTGTTTCTCTGTGTGCAAAAAAATTAATCATTTTTTACACATTCGGAGACGGCGGCGCTCATCCAGCAGCCGCAACACCTTCGTGAGAACCAGGTTAGACTCCTTTTTTTTTTTGTTTTTTAACTGAATTTGTTTTGCAAATATTTTTTTTCAATGTATTCGCAGCGGAAGCGCGAGCTGAAAAGCCGCAACTCGTGAACTATGCGCGGACAAATCGCGATAAATAATTTACAACCGCGGCCGTAAGACTAAAGAACACGAGAGCGGGAGAACACTAACGCAGGGACGGCACTTTACAGAGTAAGAACAGTCCAGTAAAATGCCTTCGTCACTTCTTTGTTATGGTATTTCCTATAGGTCCAAGTAATAAAAAGGCTGGAAACAGGATACATTCGTGAGGTTTTTTTCTCTCAAACTTGGCACCGGCGAAAACAGGAAGACTCGAGAAGGCGTAATTTAGACCAGAACATCCATCGATCCATCGGTTTCTCTGATTAATTCATCTTTTCTTGCACACAAGCCGTCCCATTCATTATTTCGAGTGCCAATAGCTGCTTTGGCTACCTCTGAGTAGCTGCATATAGAGTAAACTGCTTCTTTCATTATCTATCTATCTATCTATCTATCTATACAGCTGAATTAAAACAATGTTAGTGCTTGATCGGCAACATTATGACAAAGACAAGGCCTTTCATTCATCCCTTGTGAGGAGTCGACGTGCAGGTGCTAATTTTTCATCTTACCTTGACTGTCAGCACCGGGCCATACATGCCACACGCCATTGATGGGGTCATGCATTTTTCATAAGGTTGTACATGTATTTTAATGAGCGGGGCTGATGAGGTGTGCTGCATCGACATTGGTGGACGGCCTTCACCACTCCCCCTAATTCACCACGTCCCACACAGCCCGTCAGTCAGCCCACTCCAAGGCCTCCTCACGTCTGTCTCCCGCAGTATCCTCGGATATCAATCACGCCCAATTCTTTGCATATTTTCGCGGGATAATTAAGAGGAGATTGCGAGGCGGCGCATACGATCAATCTGCAAATCAGCGGACCAGATTAAATCCAAACTCCGACGCCGTTTTGCAGATGGCAAACTAAACAGCCTAAACTGACAGAGATGCGTTCGGATGGCAAGTTGGATACCCCCCCTGCCGGGCGGAGGAGCCCATGTCAGTGCCTGTGTGTAATTTGGAATTAATGGGACGGTAAAACTTTTAATTCAAAATCCCAGCCTTGGGGACAAACACATTTGCATACAAATGAACACAATTTCCTGTTTGTTCGGTATGCAAATACAAAAGAAGGAACTTGCAGAGCGGCTGCCAGAGTTGAACAAGCGGCGCGACTCTCGCCCGAGCGCAGGAAGCGGAGGCAACCAACCGAGCACTTCAAACACAGCTATGTTTGAGATATCGGGCCGCGGCAGGGGTTGAGCCGAGACCACCCTGAAGGGCCGCGCAGCCTCGCGGGGCCCGCGGGTAACCTTTCCCTCCCTTGTCTCATTTACACCTGGAAATAACATGTGAGGTGAGTCTTCCGCCCAAACACAAGAGGCAATTAAAGACCACTGATGTGAGGTGGAGGAGGAGAGAAAGAAGTCCGTCCCAGGGGCAGAGTGTGGCTGGAATGCTCACAGTGAGAACTGGAATCATTTCGCAGTGTAATTAACAAATGATACCTCTTTAGACCTTTCACGGGGAAACACTACGAGATCTCCTAAAGTCATTTTTGTATTAATTACGGGTTTGTTAGCCGAGATAAGCTTTTCCCGAACGAGGCGAAGAATCCACGGCGCCTTCCCTCTGTGGGGTTTTTTTTTTTTTTTTCAATAAAGGTTGCGGGGACGCCTTGAATGCCAATGACACTCGGGACGCGAGGCAGACGATCTGATAGCTCATAACTCATCACTGTACACATTAAAGAGACGGAAAACGAGGGGACTTGTTTGCATTAACATAAATGACTGGCACGCTGGATGAGGAATCGCCCCCCCCACCCGCCCCCGCCCTCCCGCCAGCTCGCTAACTTCGTCAGCCACGGGCGATCTGCGTGCCAGGTTGGATTTGGTTCAGACACTAAACAGTGCACTTAATGCCGTGGCGTGTTGTGTTTGCATTGAGTGGGACGCGGCAAACTGAGGCAGCCATTACTAATTTACAGTTAGACGTTTGAGTGACAGCCCAAATCGGCATTTTTTCACAGCACACACACGCACACACACCGTACACTAAACAGCAGCATTTGTAATTAAGTCTGGGGTCGTGACTGAACTGACCCCGGACATCGGGCTATGTTAAAAAGCAACCCATTTCCCGACGACTCCTCATTAGTAGGCTCTGCGGCAGCTCCCCATGTACAGCCCTCCCTTGGAACTCTGAAGGTGACACAGCAGTTACAGTGGACTTTGATGGGGCACTGGGGAGCTGTACTTCATATCACAGGACTGCTTCCTCTGCAGAGTAAAAGGTTTCAACAATCAGCAGCTGCAGCCATTTGGGAGGAAGGAGGGAAAAAAATCGTCCTCCTCTGGCGGAGGTGGTGGGGGGTGTTTTCTCTCCCCGCGCTTTCTACGCAGGTGCTCTGCCCGTAAACCAAAGATTAACCTCCTCCCGGTTGCTCCCGCCTGCCGCAGATACGATCCAGCCCCCCCCTAAATCATTAATTAAGTGAGCGTTCGCATCAACGGTGAATCTTCCACAGGAGCCTCCGTCGCCTCCTCGGCGGGTTGAGGGGTCGTCGGCGCGAACGGGAAACAGCCTCAACGAGCCATATTAGAAGCAGGAATCAAACTTGTCGGCAGACATGTGGATGTGCTCCGTCGACAGGTCAGATAGGATCAATGAATCTCCTCACCCGCTAAGCCAGACCTCCGGCCCGCGGATGGAAACCGGCGTCCACGCCGCCGGGGCCTCCAGTTACCAACGGGCCCCGATCAGATTGTGTATTCACTCGCCGACTGCGGGGCTGATTAAATCTGTATTTAATTGGATCAGATCTAGTCGTGATGGAGCACTCCCCCCGGCGTTTAACCCACGGTCCTCTGTCAAGTGAGAGGGGAAAAAAATACTGTGGGGGGAATTAGGAGCGGGAAATGAATACCAATGATAGGCTGTGCTAATAGCCGGCGCAGGAGGAGTGGACCACACCTGCAGGGTTTTACAGAGAAGAATCAGAGTTACCGGCTTTGCTGTCTCTGCATGTGTGTGTGTGTGTGTGTGTGTGTGGCCCCGTCTCCCCTGATTAGTTAGACATTATGTTACTCCGGTCGTACAAAGACTTGTTTTTTTTTTTCTTTTGGTTGATTAGCTGTTTTATAAAAGCACATCGCTGATAACTCTGACAACTCTGCCACAATCAAAACTTGCATCAAATTTGTGGTGATTTGGGGGAAAATAAAGGGCGGAACGAGAGCATTTGCATAATTTCTCAATAGACAATTGAATTGAACAATTACGCGGCGATTAGGAACCTTTCGCTGAGTCGCACCGTGCTGCGCGTGGACGCATTGTGTCCGTGGGCGTGCGGGCGAGATGTACAGCATCGTCGGGGCGGATTTACAGCGTAGCTCGGCGTAAATCACGGGGCTTATAGGAGAATATGTGGTGGTGAGGTTACTGCACAGAGGCTGATGTTACATCTCGGCATAACGTGCTCAGTGGTTGTATCTGGGTGCTGCGGTGGGTGAGCAAATGTAAGGGAAGCAGAGAATGGGTGTAACCTTGGTGTAATACCGGCCTACATTTTCTATCACTTAGGCTGCTGAGAGAAAAGACTTTAGATTCTGTTAACTCTTTGGTATCGCACTCATTTTACAGCTGAAATCACAAGGGAGGAGGGTTACACACACAGTAAAAAGCAGCGCTGCAACGCTGGCCATGAAACAGCCTTACTTGGGCAGTAAAAAGTTTATTGCCTTGCTCAAGGGCACCTTCACGTTACCGTGCTAAAAAAATACCCCTTTCACACTGGACAAAAAAACCCCAGAGACACGACTTTAACACAGTATTCACAGGTATTTATCAGCTCCGGCTGTGATGAAGCCATGAGTCCTGGGTGGACACGCTAATTTGCGCCCCTTTTTCCAGCGCCATGCTATGACATGCGTTGTAGTCGAAGATGCTGTTGTGTACACACTTTTCCATCCGTCTCCAGCACTCGAACATCATTCAGTCGGTGAGAGACTTGTGTAATACCTATAAGACAGTCACATCGTCACTGGTCTCAGCTGCTTTCCTGTTTCCGGTTTTGAGACACGTTTGTGACGTCGAACCTGAAACACTCGTCAAGCAAACTCGTCTTCTAGCTTTGAGAAAGAGTCAACGGCCTACTTCTAGCGATTCAGTTGTTTTAGATCTTTCAACCCTCTCACGAGACAAGAACATCAGTCGTGGACTCAATATCAGGTCAATATCAGCTAACCAGTGCAACAATCAGGTTCTAGTTCAGACAAAAAGACAAGAATTTCTACAATATCTGTGCGTGGTAGGTACATTATGGTTGAGGTCCTGGAAAGATTGTGGTTATGGCAAATAAATAAAGGTTAAAGTATGGTATTGAATAGGATTTGTGACGTGGAAAATGGTCAATTGCGGCTGTACTTCCTAAAGGTACGTGCATATTTTCACGCAAATCCTGAGACAAACTCTTAAACACACAACATCAAGTATGTCCTACTGTAGGTCTGGGTATCGTTTGAAGATTTTTTTTTTTTGATTACCTTTACTTTAATTAATTTAAATTAATTTTCGCTTCATTTTTAATTAAACTGAACTGACGACTGATGTGAAGCCAGTTGTGGGTCTTTCACACCCCTCGTCTCACATCACACACAGGCTCAAAGGATTTAACGAAATGCCACAACAGGGCTGTGAAGGTCAGGCGGCAGTCGGGTGAGAATCACTGGAGTCACATTAACTCATTTTTTAACTTTTGTCTCAGAAATTAAAGTCTTGAATTATAAAGACAATGTATCCTCAAATGACATTAATTCTGTTGACAATGAAGCCTCTTGTTACATTATTTAGTAAAGTCTGCTCGCTGTTAATTGCCTCATTAGTGCTGCCGCAGTAATCTTTTCCTGATTATTACACTGTGAGCTCTTACTTATTTTCTGTGAGATTGTTTCTGTGACACCTGACTGAGTTTTTCTGCTGCTCGGTGATTCAATCAACAGCAACTTTAGTTCAGGGCTCATGTTATTATCATGCAAAATTACCTATTTAGTGCGAACCAAATTCTGGCAGCTAATGTTTTTTTTTTATTACCCAGCATTCCCGGGTGCTAACATGACTCAGTCGGTGCCATCACACCGCCATCTGTAGCTCCTCTAAATACAGAACTCGCAGCCAGTTTACTTTCGGTGACCTCCTCTGTCTCGTCGGAGGCCGCGAACACCGAGTCGAGGTTAGTGATTAAAGGTGTCATTCCACCGGCTGACCCCCGGGGGTCAAAAGAATTCTAGGGTAAATTGCCTCGCAGAAGGACGGAGCTGTATCGAACGTCTCGGAATGAACCGCAAGGTTGATTGAAAAATGGGTATTTGCATACAAGGCACTGAGCGAGGGGGGGGCTGGCAAGAGCAGCAGAACCCGGCTCTCCGCTCGGGCGGAGGTGGCAAAGCCAGGGAGAGAAGCGAGTCCTCATTAAGCAGAAAAGCATCATTTTCTGAAGCTTAGACTTCTCTCTGCCTCGCTCTATATACGCACAATGGGGCTGACACGAGTTTCGAAAATATTACCGAAACCTAAATAACTAAAGAAACCCGTGCTGTGTGTTTAGAATGAAGCAGGCTCCGCTCATAAATAATACATATGATGATAGATTGCTGATGAACTGTCTAATGAAGAGGAGGAGGCAGGGCGGGGGGGAGGAGGGAGGGAGGAGGGGGAGGCAGGGTTTTTGCTGACGAACAGCAATTTATTTTTTTATAGATTTAAAAACGGAGACCTCGCACACACACACACACACACACAGCACGACGCAGGAATGCTAATGTCCCTGGCATTTTTGAAACTGCTGTTATCTTCCTGGCACCGCACATTAGCTAGAGATATGGTTTCCTTGGCACTAATTTACCCCCATACAGCCGGCGCTGGAGGTTAGAATCAAAACTTAATGGAACCTCTAATTTGACTAAAAGTTCATTCCCGTTAGGGAAATTAAAGCCTGCTAATTAGGGATTACAGCCTGTTTTTTATGAATTGCAAATGCCAAGTCACAAGTTATTCGGGATATTGGGGGATCGTGACAATGCTTCAAGTGAACTTCCTGTCGGCAGGATTTACGTTGACAGAGATCAGAGCGAGAGCTTGACGTTCCAATTTACATTACCCCGGATCAGATGAAAAAAAATAACCAGCCATAGATGTGAATTTGATTATCTACAGTCTCTCTCTCTCCTTTTTTCAATAACGACGCGCACTGTTCTTAACAGCAGCCAGGGCCCGGGGAATAAACCTGCAGGTATTAGACCAATTTCCACACGAGGAATCCATCTTCGGCGGTTGCCTCGTGTCACACTTGCTTCTCCCATCATAAACAACGACCCCGGGCTGTATATGTTACACTCCTTGTGACATCATTTAGCTCTTAACAATGTGCTCAGCCGTTTTCTCTCCCCTACATGCCTACACTCCTTTCGCATCTCACTGTCATCCGCTATATGAGGAATACCATATTCATTTCCCGTGCTTCCTCCCCGCTTTGGTTGCCGCCGCTCTGACAGGCCTGTTCTTGGCCCTGTCACCGAGTGTCACCTGCGACACCGGCTTCCTCGAGAGACAGCGTGTTTCTTCCCTGCATCATGTGGTAAATGAGCATCGCTTCTTCTTCTTCTTCTTCTTCTGCTTCTTCTTCTTCTTCCTCGAATCCTCTCTGTCCTTCTTCTTCTACATTCCTTTCCTCTCACGCACACACACACACCTGCAGCTCCCTCTCTTCTTCCTCCCTCGCCGTAGATCCCGCCGTTGACAGGTGCTGGAAGGGTTTTCAGAGTCCTGACACAGCTGCAAGTCAAGAATCGGCGAGCGTGTTTGAGTATGTGCGCATAATACAGAAGGAAGGGTACAAAGAGTGAATGAGAAAGAGTGGAAAAAGAGCAACAGATAGATAGATAGATAGATAGATAGATAGATAGATAGATAGATAGATAGATAGATAGATAGATAGATAGATAGATAGATAGATAGATAGATAGATAGATAGATAAAGCATCTGCGGTATCTAAATCAGCATGCTCAGCAGGTGTTCTGAGCCAGATCTCTTCCTCCAGGCGAACTGATTTTGATAATGAGAGGAAAAGCAAACAAGTCACCTCTAATAAACACGTTTTATCGAGCCGAACAAACGCTCTCAAACGCCGGGCGGGATCGGGCGAAAGGAATCCACCGGATGTGATATCGTAGACGTTGAATTTCCTTTCCCGGTTGTTGTTGTTGTTGTTGTGTTCGTCACCATTTGTTTCCTGCAAACTCTAATGAATGTCTGTGGCTGAAATTCTGCCATTGATGCAGTTTCTTATTCCGCTGTTCCTCCTTTTTTTTTTTTTTTTGCAGCAGTGCCTCCAAGCTGCTTGTTCCTATACAGTACGCATGAGCACCAGAAGAAAGGTTGAGGTCTTTAAAGATACTCCACTTCCTGACACGCCATTAATATTCTCCATACAGACTCTTCCTCTCCTCTACATACCCCCCCTCCCCGCCACTTCCCTCCTACACCTCCCCATATCCCCACTTCCACTCCGCTCCCTGCCTTTACATCTCTGCACTACCTCACATCTCCCTCTTCCATCTTTTTTTTTTTTTTGTAAAGCTTCCCTCCCCCAACCTGACTTTCTTCCTCTTCCTTTGGTTAGGTGTTTTTTTTTTTTTTTTTGTCGTAACTTTCTCTTCCACACTCACTTCCTCTTCCTCCTGGGAAGTGGCACAGAATCCCTTTTAAGTGCTGCAAAAGCAAATCTATTTATCATAACCATCTATCTCTTACTGTACGTATATCTTATGCCATACTGAGAGATACACACACACACACACACAGAAACACACACACAGAAACGCACAGACTACAGAGGAGAAAGAAGCTTCTCTCATGTGTGCTTACTCCGTACTAGAAAGACAAGTGAATGTGCAGAATTTTCTAAACAGTGATTCACTACATGTGATCCGCGTGCTCTCTCTCTCAATAGCAATAGAGCAATAAATTAAAGGGCGGCGAATGGGCGGCGGTGCCCACTCTCCTCCCACGCACGGCACTGCGGTTGAGCGAAGCGGTCCTTCGGGGACTTCCCATTGACTCCACGCAAGGTGAGAACGGAGCAGGAACAGAAGGCTGAGCAGAAACACTTCAAACGACGCGGCAGGAAGACAGAGAGGGGCTGCTGCCCTGCGAGGCAAAACGCGACGGAACGGAGAGGAAACACAGGCGCTGGCCGAAAGAGACGGAGAGAGGCCGAGACGAGGAGACGCAATCATTACTTTTCACGGACGCACACATGACCCAGACAGACAACGAGACATGAAAACACCTGAAATGCCACCTAATAGCAGAAAGACACACACACACACACACACAGAGAGAGAGAGTGAGAGAGAGCTCAACAGGACATTGATATTCCATACACCCACACACAGCATGGTGAGGATCTGGGGCTCGTCGCTGTGTGTGTGTGTCTCCCGGTTTTTACACACTACGCTGGTCTAGGCACAGTCCCACGCAGCATTAAAGGTGGCTAAAAAAACATGATGTAAGCCATTTATCTGGCACACACGGAGCGCATGTCGTGTGAGAAAGTGAGGCTCCGACACTACGACGGACACCACACACACAGATGCCTGCTGCACGTAGCCCAAAGCCACCGAAAAAAGGCAGCTGAACCAACCGAATAAATGCCGTAACAAACAAAAGCTTTGCGGCAGATTGGTACACGGCCGGGGGAGAGTTTGCTCGGTTTAAACAAGGGGAGCGTGGTGAACAGGTAGGCTACTGGCTCTCGCTATACATTTCCCCTCTGTGAGCCAGTCATTAATAGTCACGCATTCAAAATTTAGTGATAACGAGCAGGGCGCCACCCCTTCCTCAAATTAACCCCCTCCGGCTGTGACAAATGCAAATAACAGACTGTGCTGTAGAGCTGATCCTCCTCCCGGTACAACACACTGATCCAGAGAGAGAAGGCAGGGAGAAGGAGGGAAAAAGGAGCAACCCCCCCCCCAACCCCCCATTGATGGAGGATGCCAGTAGTGCGAGATGAGTCACGTATTGTCCATATAAATCAATGGGTGAGAACAGCAAATCCACGTGTGTGAGCAGAGAGACATGATTATGCGTGTGCCGTAGCTCATGTATTAACCATAACTGAATTTACACATCAAGGCGGCAAATGAATTCCAAATAGATTTTTGATGCAGACCAACACGAGACCTGATTAAATTATGAGGTTGAGAGATATGGACGGAAGCACGGAGGGGAAGAAAAAAGAGGCGAGGTAGACCGGAGTCGTACTCTGATCCACTGGCTTTGTGTTAGGTATGCAGGGTGCAGGATGGAGATTACGACAATGACCCCTTTTTAAAACATAAAACTTTCCAGCGCCCCAGCCGTCCCCCATAAAATGAAGGGCAGAATCAAAGCTGTGAGCAGGCGTCTCATTTTTTTGACTTTATGAGCTGTATCAACGGTTATTTTGTGGGTTACCCAAACTACGAAACTAACCTTCTCACTGTTGTCTGATAAAATGCATCACGAGCCAGTGATGGGAGTGAAATGCCACTGTTTATTTGTTTTATATATTTAGCAAGGATTGTTTGTTTTTACTGTTCACAAAGGCAGACAGGGTGAATAAACCAGTCCAACAGGGCTTAAAGGCAGGGTCGTCCAAACTTTTTCCCTTGGAGGGCCAAAACTAAAACTCAGTGTTGGGAGATGGGCCAGAAAATACCTTCAGTATTGTATTTTTATGATGCAAAAACATTACCAAGTTCCAAAAAGGATCCAAAGTTGACTTAATTGACCCACTTCATGCACCAAGTGATAACACAACACAATCATGCTTGTATTATGAAAAATAATAAATAATTAGGGATCCCTTAAACAGCATCTTACCTCACAAAAAACCTACAACATGTACAGTCTGTAGTGTGGTACCGTCCAGCACTGTGTTTTTGATGGAGTTGGACCAAAACATTTTAGAAAGTATTGCAATGGTGTTGTATAACTTTGTGACGTCTGATCAGAAAAAGGTGGAATAATTATTCCAAGAAAAACTGTGAATAACAGTAACCTGAGCGATGACGAATGATGATGTGACTCATCAAGCATGGAGACAACTTCAAGGTGGACATCTGCACCGTGTTCGCGGAGCAAATGACTTCTTCCACAACTGTCGATTCCTTCTGGTAAGTTAAGAAAAAGGAAAAAAATTTAATATGAAATATTCTATTTGTATCACTGTGAGACTACTGGTATTGGTTATAAGACCCAGCCATAGTCGAGCACCAACCGACAGCCAGCTAACAGCTAACGGGAGTACGTAACAGTCAGAATCCCTGTCATATCGTATTGTATACTGCCCTGTATTGTCAAAGAGACAATAGACAACTTTTTTGCTTGGAAGGCAATGAAGGAAAAGAGGGAGAGTGATGCAGGACGAGGCCAAACAAGAGTTGACAAGGATGGGGCATTAACTCGATGGAGAGCACCGTTGTTGGTCAAAGTCGCCAGGCTGCTAGCGGTAGCCACATTGTCATTGCGACAGCAGTTCCAACAGTACTTTCACGGGGAGACAGTGGAGGGGGGGGTTATATTTTGATTGAACTCGACTTACTAGTGCTGCCAGTCCGACATAATATAACGCTAACTGATGAACAGTTAGCTAATGTAAGGTTAGCTCAGCAACACGATGGGAGACTAAGAGCAGTAATCTGACTTCCAGCAATGTACTGAAAAGGTCTTTTTAGTTATCCCAATAATGTAGCTGTTATCTTTTTTTTAGCTATTATTATGGGCCATATAAAGTCCTACCGGACAATCTTGGCTCAAATATGCATAATGGCTTGTGTGTCCAGGTTGTAGGTCTACAACAACAGTGAAAAGGGGTTTTATTCCACCTCTATGTAGCTACCTCACCATAGTATATAAATATATTTATGAAATATCTGAGCAGCACAGCCCTCCAGCTTCCTCCTAAGAATATAAGTTTCATTTTTTGCCAGTAGGCAGCTTCCCATCCAATCCACTCACATCACACTTTCAAGCTCTGAAGACTTCGCTATCATATTTGTAATAGAACAGTTTCGCTTGAAGATGTAGCGATTTAAATGTTCCCTCTAACAATATAAGAGGGATACATTAAACCACTGGAGGTGGTGGCTGCCGCTGAAGGGTCAAATTACTTTTAGTCATTCTGGATGCACAGAGCACTAGAGAGAGATTTCAATTTTCTTCAAATATTCTCATTACAGAGATGACGGCTGCCAAAGGGTCTCAGACCTTCATATAATTACATCTTCAATAGGAAAAATCTCAATTATAACAGAATACCTAATTATCACGCTGCCCGTATTCGAAAATTGCCCTCACATGAAAGGAAAAGCTGGAGCCGTATCATCTGCTAAGCTGTGAGGACAGTTTCCACTTCTCGTAACACCGCTGTTGTTAAGCACCCAAGAGCATTAGAGGGAAGACCTGTCACGGCTCAAGACCTGAAGGGAATGAACAGAGAACAAGATATGACAGAGCACAAACCTGTGTCCTCGCTCGCTGCCTTTCTTATGAAGGGACACTGATAACTCTGAGGGCGCTGGCCGGTGCAAAACACCACCTCAAATGCAATACCTCAGAAGAGGCCTTCTGCTTCAATAACAAAACAAATTATTTTGAGCAACTGCTGCGGCTGCCACATCGTTTTCTGGCCGATGTAGCGTAACAAGGCCCATTTCCCAAATAATCAAACTCTAGCCAGTGACCATCCACCTATCAACAGCTTTGATCTTTTTCCTACATGGCAGCCGCTTCCATCATAGCAGCAGTGTAATTTCCCAGTGGGTAACGGGCACTGCGGTGCAGACTCCCAGTGTAATGTACTGTGGAGCTACCATTCGGAAGTTGGAAAGCCCTCTTTGTGGAAAGCATTTGCATTCAAATCATTGAGTCTGAAATTGGTTCTACCTGTCTGGGATCAGAGCTATCTCCTGTGGGTTACCACTGCCAGTTAAGTGCAATTTTTATAACCTTGGAGCGCAAGGAATGCTAATGGCTTTTGATGAAGGGCCTAACTATGTTTTCCTTTGGACTCCTCCAAAGTAAGAAGCACTCTGCCTCACCTGGGGTAGCTGTAGATGAGTCCCGCGGCACTTTCCCATCAGAGCCCATGAACAGGCCATAATGGCCCACCAAACCTGCCGATTGGCCGTCATAATGAAGCTGAGCAGGCTCGGGGTGCCTCAGACATCCGGAGGGACCAGAGAGGATAAAGAAGTCGAAACACCATGAAGAAAGAGAAGTCAGAGCTTTCGCAATTTCCCTTCGGTTCATATCTATTAAATTCCAGGTTGATTAAAGCGCGTCCTCCTGGGGTTTTATCTGTAACCCTGCACAACTTTTAATATAACTCGTGTTTATTACACTGCGGCGTCAAATTACTGTTTGCCAAGATCATCAGTCCAGAATGAACATTAATGTGTTTGTGCACTTTTCTTTTGCAATTATTAGAAGTTAGTTTCCATCTAGTTCGGCCGCAAGTGTGGAGAATTCCTAACGGTGTGCCTCAATTATAAACAACCTCTCATATTATTTTTCTTAATTCGCTTTGTTGTTTAAGGTGCAATGTGTAAGTATAGGCTGCCTGTTAACTCATACTCAAAACAAATAGGTGGCAGAGTTACCGCTAACTGCCGCTAACTGTAGCTGCCCTGAGCTCTTTAGCTGAGTTAGCTGCACAGCTAGCAGGAGGGACTGTGTGCTCGGGGACCAGGAGGAGTGTTGGCGTTAGCGCTGCTAGCACAGGACTTTTGGATCGAGACAGGCTCGAGCTAGCTGGTTTGGCATGTTAACTTTAAGTGGTAACACAATACATAGACATCATAATGTCAAAAATGTTATTGCTTCACATTATGTTGATCATTTTAGTTGCTTTCTGAATGGTTTGAACTAAAATTCTCACTATTGCTCATTTAAATAGATATGCAGTGAGATGTTTTTTAAAAAGATGTAGAGCATACTTCTGTTCTCACCTGACCTTTGAGTCTGCGTGGCAGGAATCTAAATGTAAGCGCTGATGAAAAAAGTCGTTTAGGTCTCACTTTTTCAAATACTTTTTTTGTTTAATCCTACGGAGGAATAAGTTGTATTTCATTTATCTTTCAGACACATCTTACATCTGTGCCCAGCTTTTGTGTTATTCTTTTAACCTTCGCCTTCTCTGAAGTGGCTGCTGATGTTATACCAAGACCTCGCTTTGTGTAGAAGCAGCTCAGGCCTCCACGGAGCGTGAACCCGGGAGGAGTGACTGACAAGCCCGTAGTAATCAATTCTCGAGCATGCTGCTCAAAGGCAATACTTGATCTGCGCTTCCCCGAGCCGAGCCCCGAATACTTCACGGCAATTTACTGACACCATGAAATTCAATTAAAAATGCATTTGGACATTGATCACCTGATGAACCCAGATTGATTGTTACTCAGAGAGCAGCCTTGTTGTGTTTTTTTTTTTTGTTCAGCCAGGGTCCATTCACCTTCCCATACCATATTAATGTATTGATCCGCGCACCCACTCCTGGATCCATGCGAACCATTAAACATCCTTTCAGCGTTCCTCCATCCATCCATTTATGTGACTCATCGCAGATTCTCGCCGAGCTAAAAATGGGCCGGCGTACCACTTAGCAGGCCAGTAGGCTTTGAGACACCACTGCGGATCCGCAGCATAATGAAGCTAGGTGATGATGTCGAGTTAACAACCCATTTAAAAAGCGCCGTTCGTCAAACTAATCTTCTGGATGTCTCGGAGAGATAAAGCAGTCAGACTCTCGCAAACATCTTGAATAGTCGGAGAGAGGAACGCCCCATTAGGGCTGGAGAGACACGCTCAATTCAAAAACTTTAGCAAAGGTCAATCTGCACTTTTCAATCAGTGTCGTTCACACATTCTCATTTAACACAACTGCGACCGGGAGAGAAAAAAAAAAGAAAAACGACACGCCATCCTCCGCTGTTTGAGAAGCTTTCGTGGCACAATGAATGTGAAGCGCATAAATTGAACGCCAGTGAATAAGATGCATTTGTATGCAAAATCGGCGAGACAGCCCAGAGATGGAGCTGCAGGCGGACGGACGTGCATGTAATCAGGTATCAAATCCGCTTGTCTCCTGTATGCGCCGTGTTTTCGCGGGGCGGAGGGGCAGGTGGATGGCGGGCGCTATTGTCTCTGAGCATCGGTCCACACGAGTGGCCCGGCCTCTTTCCACATTAGCACGGATCAACTCCCTTGGGTATCATCTCCTCAGAAATAAGACAGCAGCTACGACGCATTCGGCCAAATAACCTCACTTCTATATCCGGTAAAACCCGCGCTCTCGTTCACCCTTCCCGACTTTTTGGCCAACTCAATCAATCTTTGCCTCGCTTTCTCCTCCTGACAGACTGCTCCACTTTCCACCTTTCCAGCACGCTCTCCTTCCACTCCGCCGGTCTCTCCATTACGCCCACCTCTCTTCCCCTCCTACAGTAATATTCTTCACACTTTGCATCCTGCTTCTTTCCCTCCATCCATTTTCAAATTCCTCTCTATTCGCCACCTTCTCCATCACTCACTCAGCGACATTTCCCTCTTCACTGCGACTTTAACACAAACGTTTCCCAGTCAGGTGTCAGGGTTCTCCTCTTCCCCGCAGGGAACACACCTCAAACTCTAGCTGGGTTCTGCACACACCCACACAGGCCAACCTGGCGGTTAATGAGCCTGTTGAGTGAGACGGCACCTCGACTCAACATTGATCACCGCGCCTCCGTACCTCGAACTCTCGGGGAAGCTATTTGTCAAGGTGATAATTTATTTTGCAGCACCAGATATGGTGTGCCGGGGACCGGGCTTGTTTTTTCTGCATGTGGTCTCGGGGCCTGACGGACACGTTTCGGGGTCCAAACCGGGGTCATAATGTGCGGCGTGAAACACACAGAGCTGTAACTCACCGAGGATCAGCCACACGCAGAAAAAAAAAAAGGAAGACTTTCATCTTGCCGAGCGGTCGAGGGAATGGCGATTTAGCAAAGAAATCGGTGGCACATTTTCAAACCCAATTCCCCGCGATTCCTTCCCACGCCTGTGCAAAGACTTTTAGCTCCGGCCTCCTGCTAAGTCAAACGCATTAGTCGAGACACTGGGTGACTCGGGGAAGATGTGGGGAAGCGAATGAAAGCCGCGCTGTTGTTTTGATCATGCTGACATGGGGCGCCCAATTATGGAGATGCGGCCTGTCTAACCAGTGAGGCCAAACACCTGATGGGAGGAGGTGGCGGGAGCACGGGACGTTGCTCGTGGGTAGGCGAGGCTACCGCAGTGCACCGCTGCTCCCGCGTGCTCTCAAGATGTTCCACATCTCCCCCCTCTAATTGGCAGATGGCCTCAGATGCGAGATGATTTAATGGCCTGCGTGTGTGTTTTTTCCTGCCTCAGTCAGCCATTAGCAGGGACATCTGTAACGAGTTGGCCAGGCGCGCTGCTGAGAGCGGAAGCTGAGAGCAACACTTTCTAATGGGGGGTAGTGCGATCGTGACGGACTCGGGCGGTAATCAAAGCACTCTGAGCTATTGCTTTCGGGTTATGATAATCGAGACATCTCGTTTCAAATTGTCCGAGGCAGAGGAAAAAGCCGTATTAAATCGTCTCATGTTGTTTACCTCGGGAAACCTGCAAAGGAATCAAACAGCACAGTATTTCTGGGTATCAGCTGTGTGACGGTCCTCTTTTGACTTTCAACACGCCGGAGCAAGACGTTTTCTAGCTGCGCTTTATCATAAAAAGCCATTTTCATGGCTTTGGCACACACAGCTTGGCATCCAAGTGATCCCATTTCTTGCAGCTGTGCCGTAACCATCTGCGCTGAATGCCGCGCTCTGGGGCGAAACATTAAGGCCTCCACCAGACTTTGGCCCTAAAGGCCTCCGAGTCCTGGCTCCCTGTCGCTGCCGTCGCTCTCGCTCCTCCCTCCTGAGCTCGCCTCTATAACCAGAGCTGGATGAGGGGAAGGAGCTGCGTCGTCGAACAAGTGAATGAGGCCTTCAGCTGGTTCTCTATGCATGTGGACAGAGCGGAAGGGAAGTGGCCCCGAGCCTAAGGCCTTTTAAAGCTTGATGGCCATCAGTATTCCTGCCACAGCCTCTGAGGATTTGTCTGCTACCTGCAAACTGGGTCAATTTTTGCATTATTTTAGAGATTTGTATCCCACTGTGGAGGAAGGAGAGGTTTCTGCACACGCAGGCATGTAGACCCACACCTGCACTTTGTCTCTCTCTCTCTCTCTCTCTCTCTCTTCCCTCCCTTTCACGCACACAGTATCCTGAATTCATTAACACGAGCGCATATTTGTCACTTTAACACACAAACGCCAATTCAAGTCCACAGAAGGTGCTAAAGCCGTAATAAACGACTACACGGATCCACATTCCCCACGCCGCGAAAAATCATTTCAGACTGAGCACACGCCGAAATGACTAATTAAAATTGATAGATAGGACCGATACTGATTGTGACACTCAAAAACCAGAGCGCTTCCGCAGAGCTTAAACGCGAGCGAGGCTCTGTTATTACAGCCGCTCTCTATTCATGTCAGACTGATGGGATTAACGGCGGCCATAAATCTGGAAACAGTTTTGAACGTGGCTCCGCCGTTCACACGTTGACATTTAAGGGGCGGCGTGCAGTTTCGCAGGAGAAATTGAAACTCAGAAATATAATGTTTTACAATACTAATGAGGTAATAATACAAAATCAGGACATTTTTTTTTCATAACTGAATAAATAAGCTGTTCTCAGAGGAAAATAAGGTCCCCAGAACACTGTCTGAAGCTAGAAAGGTGGCAGGGTCCGCCAAATAAAGTAAAACAGTATGAAATTGTCTTGTCCTCAATAAAGATCTTTCTCTTCTGATTATACTTTCTCTCGCCGTGCACCTTTAATGAGGAGGTGACAGATCTGCAGCAGCACCTCGACTGTTTCCAGTCTCGATGAAAACGTTCAAATATTTGAACTGCCCCACCAGTCAATCAAACAACTTCCATACAGTTTTCTAATTCTAATCATCTACTGTATGCGCGCCCCTCAGCCGAGAGAGCCTGGGAGGTGACTGAGGGACCGGGAGCAGATGGGGGGGCGGTGATGAGATGCAGGAAAGAGAAAAAGGGGGGGGGGATTGAGGGGGACAGGCCGGCTGGTGAGACACAGCAGAAAAAATAAAGAGAGGGGAGAAAATAACCAAGTATGAGATAGAGAGAGGCGATAGGAGAGACCCGTGTCTGAGGTGAATACAAATGGACAGAGGAGGAACACAGATAGAGGAGGAGGAGGAGGAGGAGGAGGAGGAGGAGGAGTGTGGGGGGGTTGTGTGAGGAGAGGAGATAAAAGAATGTGAGAAAGATGGATTCACTGTTGGCTAATGAGAAGACAAAGGCAGTAGAATCCACATCGATCTCTGCCCCACAGCGAGCCGGCTTTACAGCTCGCAGGTAGAGATAGATACGAGAGCCTGGGGAAGCTTACCTGAGGTAAGCAAGCTGACTGCTGTAGAGAGGGAAGAGGAATCGAAGTCCAAGGATAGGCTCAGGAATACATGAGCGTGTGTGTGTGAGTGTGTGTGTGTGTGTGCGTGCCCAGGCAGATTAATGGAAGTTTGAGCTTTTGAGTGACAAACATAAAAAACCCCAGAGCAGGGGTTAATGAAAAGGCGTCTGCTTAAACGGAGTCATTGTTGAGAGGCGGTGGATGGATTGAATGTGGGGTAGAAATCAAATATTTATATAGCGAGCACTCTGCATGCAAAGAGGCGCATTGTAGAAACAGTTTCCCCCTGTGGAGGTGCATCACTGTCCTCCAGCTGATTAAAAAGAGAGAGCTTACAAAAACATCTGTTCATCTGACAAATTTCACACAATCTTATTATCATACAAAACTGGGAGGATGGTGATCTTGTTTTAATGTGCATCAGCTGTGTGCCATAAACAAAAGAAGCGCGCCACTGCGGAGGATGACCGCCGTCTTTGTAAACAAGTTACCGGCGCAGGTGCGCATCGCCAACAAAGAGCAACACACACAACTTCATTCGCTTTTTTAAAAAAACACACATGGAGGTTTGTGCGGAGAGGACACTCACTCTATGTTGGAGCTGTTCCAGTACACCGCGTGCCGGTCGCTGGCTCTCGACAGGTGCAAGTTCGCGAGCGCCAGCGTGACGAGGCTGAGAGAAAACGTTGCGAGAGCCATAATCCCGCTCCGGTGCTCGTCCCAGCCCTGGATCCCCTCTCGTCCTTCTGCGTCCCCGCTCCGTCTGTCCCAGGCGACGTGTCGTTCACAACATCCCTTTTTTTTTTTTTTTTCTTCTCCAAGTTCCCAGTTACCTTAACGACGGCTCGACTCGGGCTGACTTCTCGCTGCTTACGTGTTCCTCAACTCAAATCCCATTGCGACGAGTAGCTACCCATGTGGACGCCTCACACTTGTGCCAAATCTGTTCTGGACTTCTTCTTCTTCTTTTTTTTCTTTCTGGTGCGCACTTTCCCAGTCACTCCTTCACGTGTTTGGTGATCACAGGAGAGGAGCGAATGATAAGGCAACAGAGGCTGCCGCGCTCACAAGTGACAGCGGAGGTCGGTGTTTGTTTGTCTGGATCTCCGCTGAAAGGTTTGTGGACCTGCCGCTCCTCTCATCATCATCATCATCATCATCATCATCATCATCATCATCATCATCACCAACAGCAGCAGCAGCAGCAGCGGCAGCCACACGCTGCGCACACAACGCTACAAGCCCGCCCTCTGATGGAGGAGATGCGCTCACATGTCCATCTCCTGTGATGCCCCGCCCCCCTCAAAACAAGCACTAAGCGTGTGTGTGTGTGTATGTGTGTAACCGTGTGGATAAAATGTCATTCTCTATATTAAAACAGCAGAAAAAAAAGAGTTTAAGATTATAATAAAGGGGGAGGTTAGGTAATGGACCCTAATTTTCACAAAACATAAAAGATTAAAGGTTAAAGAGGTTCATTTTTCAGGTTCATACTTTTGTTCGGGGGTCCCAGTAGAATAGGTTTACATATTTTAATGTTTTTCTCACATGGTGCATTGCTGCAGCAGTGCAACGCATCGTTTTAGCTACGGAGTGAGACATCGCTCCTCTTTTCAACCTTTGGTGAGAGTTGTATGTGCATTACATAACGGGGCAGGATGTAGCTGATCAGAGGCAGAGTAGGGCAGGTCGTGTTGAGCAAGGTAGTGTGATTAAAAATAACGCCACAACAGCAGTAGCGACTGTATGCCTGCTGACTGACTGGAGTGTATATATTCTATGATATATACACTGTATATAAAAATATATTTATATAATGCCTGTTACGCCTGTAAATTCTCATTTTCGGGTGAACTTTTCCTTTAAGCTGGGAACACACTAAAAGACTGAACTCCTCACTGGCTGTGAAAGCACTCATTATCACACAATGAATCATCATCATTGTTAATTACAAGCACACTTTTCAAATTCCTGTCAACAACCAGAAAAATGGAAGCTGTTTGATTTACAAATGGGTTTCAAATTAGAAGAAAAATCAACATGATTGTGGAAAGTGCCTACTAATTGTGGGATCAGACTACATGAGGGATCGTGAAAGCCGGCAAGCTATTTTTGAGGATCCAACGCGTAGTCTGCCTCCTCTCCCAGCCAAATCACCTGGCCGAACTAGACTGTACCACTGTTCAGCCTTCTGAGACTTTTTTTAGGCTTCTGTGTTTACAACCCACTGAGTCCAGTTCTGCTTCGAGGTTTCTGCCTGTTAAAACACAGTTCTTTTGCCTCCAAGTGCTTGCTCATGTGGGGAAATGTTGAGTCTCTGTAAATAGATAAATTAAAGAGTATCGCGTAGCCTTCTCCAATTGAAAAGTGTCATGAGATGAGAACCTGATTTCATAGTCAGTCTCCACAGTCACATAGACACAAAATGCACATAGGTTCATATGAGCCATGGTCTGGGTTTAGTATAAAGAAAGTCACTGATGATTAGTAGAAGAATTGGAACTTAAGCCTCATAAGCCCCCACTGGCGGCACCTATGCCTGTCTGTAAAAGCCCTTTCACACCGGACAAAAAACCCCACTGACATCTGGCTTCTGTCTTCAGTGGAAAAGGGAACAATCAGCATTAATTCCAGGGTCAAATAACTTTGCACTAGTCGAGGGTATTCGAGGGTCGACTCTCGCTGATTTTCTGCACTTTTTTATTGCAATGCTATAACACACATTCAAATTGGTGATTAAAAACTTTGTCCCCATCCAAGCAGCACGTTGAGCACGTTGAGTTTGAAAGAAAGACTGTAGTAAAAGATATAAAAAGGAACCACCGTAACTGGAGCCCAACCGATACTCAGTGTTTGAGTCTGACGCCGACACCAAACCACGTGAAACATTTTTTATAGAGATATATTGGCCAAATTAAAAAAAATCTTTGCAATGATCCTTCAAATGTCGTCCTTCAAACACTTGTGATGATCTGTAATGGTATTTTACAGACTGACAATAAACCTTATCGTCTAGAATGACCCCAGTGCACGGGGAATTTAAAATTAAGGTATCTTTTTTTCAAACATCTTTTCCTGTATTATGATCTCTAAATACATATTTATATATATATATTTATATCAGTAGCCTCGATGCTGCTTACTACAGTTATGTTTTCTGGCGGATTTGTGAAGTCAGATGTGACACATCAGAGATAAAGCAGGGAAAAGTGAAAAGAGTCAGTCCCCCGACAGTGTGTGGGTTTCAGTGGTTTTACTCGCAATCAGAAAACCTGCATATGCAGCACACTGCTTTTGGTGTGAAATGGTATAACTGTGATAGGATATGTAGTTATTTATTTTGTTTGCTGCCTCTTTTTTTAAAAAAAGAAAGAGTTCTTTTTTTTCTGGGTAGAAAAAAGATTTGGAGATATGAGGCTATTTTGGTTTCACTTTTCAACAGGAGTTATGGTGAGAATTAGGATTCATATTAATATAAGAAAATTAATAAGGCCGGTGGAAGGCCATCACAAGTAAAGTAATAACACACGTGTGAGTAATTACAAGTGTGTGTGTGTGTGTGTGTGTGTGTGTGTGTGTGTGTGTGTGTGTGCATCAATGTGTGTGTTTAGCGGTGAAATACAGTCCGAGGGGGGAGTGTATGAGAATTTGAGACTTTAATTAACCTGTTTAATTTCGCCGGTGGTGGTTTAACCACTCTATCTATCCTAACGGCAGCCCGCAGTATTAATGGCTCAGTTAATTCCAAATATTAAGCATTAGCCTCGGTTTGATTAACTCTGCCAATTTCATATCTCATAATAGTGTCCTTTTTGGAGGGGATATCAGTGATTTTCACACCCGCGAACGCGCTCGTCGTGGCTGTTGGTGAAACTTTAGCGGAGCGACCCAAACATTAATCTGAGTGACCTCCGGTGATGAATGAACGTTCATTACACTTCTTAGCCGAGTCGCTGAAGGTCGAACTCGCACTTCTTTGAGCGAGAAGGAGGAATAGCCGGAGTCGGTTGAAAGCCAACAGCATTAGCGAGCACCTTGTCTGAAGTGGCTGCACAAGCACAAGCGCATGTTGAGGGTGTAAACAACGTCGTTTATAATCAGATTTGGGTCTTGGGGGCTTCCAGAGACTTGGATTACACCCAACAAGCAATATGGAACCATTTTTATGTTTTGGATTTATTTATTTTTGTCATAATTTGAGGTTGTGGTTCTGTTATTTCCTGTTTTATTTTGAAGTTCTGCCCTTGTGTGTCATGTTTTGCTTTCATTTCCTCCCTTTGTGTTGTTTGTCGTAGTTTGTTGTTTCCTGTCTTCACCTGTGTCCTGTCAGTTAATCAGCCCTTGTGTATATAGTCTTTGTCAGTTCGTCTGTTTTGTTCCCCTGAGCATGTTCCCGTGTCTTTGTGTCCTTTTCTACTATAGTTTGTTTCTGTCTTATATTCCTCATGTTTTTCCTAGTTTCTTCTTTGCTTTTTGATTTATTCTTTGCTTTTCTTGGTTTGAACTTTGTTTATCTTATTTTTCTGGATCTGGTCCTCAGCTTTATTTTGTTATTTCATTTTCTTTACTCTGCCTGCCTACTGAGTGTCTTGCGCTCGGGTTTGAGTCGGTTGTAGATCTGCTGCCTACTTCCTCTCTCAGCTCTCATTCATACACACTGTCTGTCTAGTTTGCTCTCGTTCGCTCTCACTCACTCTCTGCCTCTCTGTTGTTTTTGTCAGTGATGACGCCTCTCTTGAGTGCCCTCCAGGCATGTTGCCGTGGCGACTGGAGTAAAGGGGCGGATGAAAGAGCAAGTACCATCACTTCTCCCCCCCACCACCACCCAACTCTCCCCCTCTCTGTCCCACCACCTATCTGTGCGGCTCCACTGGATCACCCGCCTCCATCCACTCTAACATTTGTCATCCTTTTGTCGCCTCGTGCTCAGGAGGAAAGTGCTGCATATCAGGAGCATATACTCACATTTCTTCATAAACTGATCATCTCTCGCTTCCCGTCGTGTTCGGCGACCACGCAGCGGCAATAAAAGTGAGATGGAAATATAAGGAGTGACATTTAATATGTTTCCTGGACTCATCTGAACCAGCAGAGGCACAAATGCATATTTATGACGTGCTTTGTGTGTATGAGTGTGTATTCTGAACACACACGCCTGACTGGAGCTTCACAGCGTCCTAAGTTATTGAGCACGTTTGGTCTTTCGACTTTGCAACATGTGATGCACTGTTTATGAATGCGCATTGCCTCCTGCAGCGTCTGCTGCTGCACAGGTTTGTGTTTTGCAATAGGCCTCGGCGCAGACTGTAGTGACAGTAACCATGGCTCGTTACCCCGACTCCGACTCTGTTTGTGATTAATTCATGAACAGCAGCTACGGGCATATTGATTATTCAGATAATTTGTTATCATCAATCAGCCTCAACACTTTCATGTATCCTTGTTGACTTGATATTGATTCCCTACCAGCTTCATTCACGTAGTAAGCAATATCCCACTTGAGAGTGTGTGTTGGTTTCTTCCTCCGTGGGACTCATTCATTCTTCCTCCCGGCTTCTGTCTGTCTCTGATTTCCCGCACCCATCTGTTCCTCGTCCCCCTACGTCTCATTTCGGAGTAATCTCGGCTTTATTGTTAATGGATTAAAATGAGGTTGTCTTGATTGAGTTTAACGTCCAGTGGCGGTGTCAGTAAACAACGATTTATTTGATTAATCAGTTAATCAAGTGAAATGTCAAACTTTGAATATAAAGTAATTGTGACAAAAATAACAACAACTCGAAGGCACAGACAAATAAACACGTCTGAGTGGGAGGCCTAGTCCTAACACACCCCCTGCCAATACCACTCCGCCCTACCCCTCCATTTTGCGATTTCACGCCAAGGGGCATCAAACAATCAACACTGATTTGCTGATGTTTCGGAAGCTAGCTACCTAGTTGACGTTGCTATAGCTGATTTGTGCATGACAGTCTCACATTTTGACGTATTTCAATGTTGTGTTTCTCCCATTTTATTGTATCAGACGCCCGTGACAAGTATCAGACACACCAGGTGTAGACCAAAAACGCACACCTCGCGGACACTTCAGGTTATCAGCGTGGCAACCAAAACACAAAGGGATAGGCAGAGACAAGGTAAATACACGAGGAAGAATGCCGGAACGCTAGCTATGAAGGGCGAAGACTAACTGGCACACAAGGGCAGGAAGGGGATCAGAAACGAGGGAAGAGTTGGACATCAAAATAAAGCAGAAAACAAAACTGAAATGATAAAGCAAAACAAAAACATGACCTAGGTTCAGATGAAACATGACAGCCCGATATCTAACAGAAGTCCAGCAGCTAAGTTGCTGCGCTTGGTACCGCTCACGGATCTGGATACAGCATTGGAGACTTGCTGGCAGGGTCGTTGCTAATGCTAGCCATGAAGCAACGCTTGTGGCCAAGTGATGCCACAGTTTTCTTTTTAATTCAATAACTTGATTGATAGCATGATGTTGTGAACGAATCGAGTCATTTCTGTCTTTAGACAAATGGCAGACGACACTGTTACAATGATTGCCACAGTAATGCAGGAGAAATCACCACAAGATGGCATATTGGAATTGTCCAGTTGCGTCTGTTGAGGACAATTCAGGATGTATTAGGATTTCAAGGATTGTCCCATTTCATATAGGTGAGATTTAACTCTGGTCTGAGAGGAAAAAGGGACACTTGAATACAAGAGGTAGGAGTAAAAATTGGAAATAGGATTGTGCCCAAGAGTGTTTAAAGATGAATCTCCGGCCTGCTGCTGGTGCTCAGTACCAACCGTTTGAATCTGCATTTTGCCTTGACCCCAGTAAGTGGGGGGTTGATAAAAAAGTGAGGGACCAAAAAGTTAGAGTGTGGGAGGACGAATTACAGAAAGCCTGCGGGCATGGATGGATCGAGGTTGGTGGTGGGAAGAAATTACAGTGTAGGAATCAAGGGCCAGGTAGAGTCAAAAGAGACTAACGTATAAACTGAGAAATCAAGGAGTGTAGGGGAGGGAAGATGGTGAGGGAGACATGGGAGCATTAGCTAAATGGAAGAAAGGCCAACAGTGTTTTCAGTAATGGCATGGTGCTGAGGAGAGTCCTGGCCTAAGCTCCAGGTGGGCCTCCATCGTTTTGTCCCCTCGAGTGTGGTGCTTAACCTGCCTCGCTTCAGTAAGTACCCAGCTGTGCAAATGGCTAATGTGATTGTGAAGATATAAGCCCAGGATAATGGCATCTGCCAAGCAATCAAGGACAATGTTCCTCAGCGTCGGGCCGTGATGAAAAGGGAGCACCGGGAAATGGATGCTGGGATGAGGGCTGAGCCTTTGGGGAAGGGAGTGATGTGTTGGTAAATGGTCGTTAAAGGACAGAGGGCTGGAGGAGCAAGGAGATGAACTGCGAGGACAATATGTTCAGGGGAATAAATGAAATGAAATGGCAGAATAATGTCAGGAGTGAGTTGGCATGGATTAGGGGCGTAATACTTCTTAATAAAGCAAATGTGAATATATGAAGGCTTGAGAAACAAGCAGAGAAGTAATCGCAATGCTGTTGGCTGCACAGTCTGTTGGTTGGTGGGCATGTAAAGCCACCGCATATGTTATAGAAGACTATGCAAAAACTCTGCTTGAGTTGACCTGACCTGCCTAAAATACTTTCCATTTCCAATTTTTGTTCGTTTTTCAAGTTCCTCCCTGCCCTCAGAGCAGATTTAAAAGGGGGAGTGCTTGAAATCTCCCCCTGTTCTGTTCAAGGGCACAACCCCTCAAGACCTTCATACGTCATCAGTTGTGGTAATTTTCTGTTTTCTGTTTTGGTGATCTTCCTTGCGTTATTGTGACAATCCTGGTTTTTACACAAAGCCATTTGCCATCTATCTGATGGAGAGAAAGCACTGACACTCCCAATTCATCACAACTTCACGCTTTCAATCAAGCCGCCAAATAAAAAGAGGACACTGCTTCATTACCTGCCCACTAGCGGTGCTTTATAGGCTAACAGTAGCAACCAATGCTCCTAGCCAAGTGTAACAACTTCACTGCTGGACTTCTGTTTTTTTGGGTGTCATATGCCATCAAAAGGGGGAAAATGCAACATTGAAAAACATCAAAATGCAAATAACAATGTACATTAGCTGGCTAGCTAGTGAGCAACCGAGACATCAGCAAGCTATCCCTCGGGCCAAGAAGGGGAAAGGGGCACTTTGGGATTGGGCCTTACTGTGTGAGCAAGAATGAATGTGATATCATCAGTGAGAGATTATTAAAAGAATGGTTCGAAAGTTGCCATACCCTCTTTTATTGAGGTTTAAGGTGGAGGTATGGCTAAAAATATTCAGATAGTAAGCCAAGTTGTCCGTCAAAAGTTGAGCTGTTCTAATCGACAACACTTGGCGAAAGACCTGCTATCGTACATGAGAGTGCAGCTCGGGCAGCATTTTTCTGTTCAAACATGACTGACTGACAGAAAGTAATGGCTGAGCCCAAACCTGAACTCAACAGCCGTTCTGTTTTTTTCACATCCCAACTCGACTCGAGCCCGATGCAGTTATTGTGAGCTGAATGAATGTTTGCCACCAGGAAAGTAACAAAGAGCCTCTGTGGTGCATTCAAAGCACTGTCACGTAAATAACAAACCTCGGCACTCAACGGGACATACGGACCCCGACACAGACAGCAGGTCCGTCACTTATGAATTGAAAGAACATGAAAGCAAACTGTCAGTTGACGTGACCAAATCCAAGTCGAACCCAAACATTATTTCTCTTTTTTTTTTTGTCCAAACCTGGGTATCCAAGCGCGATCGTACAAAAGGACGAGGTGGAAGTAACAGTGTGAAGAAAGAATAAAAGAGAGCTTGACAGAGATGTTCAAAACATGCTTTCTTTCTTTTTTTCTAACCTCACACTTCGCTGATTGTTGAAAATTTCAGAAATTGCCAGTTACACTAATATGTTGTCTGAATTGGAGGGTCTGCATCCCCTCCAATTCAGACAACATGTTAGTGTTGGGGCGGGGGAGGAAGTTTCGAACGCTGACGAGCACTTCATGGTGCCACTGTATGGATGGAATACACTGTAAATTAAAGAGACTGTGTCCCGTGTTCATACTGACAAGTTTTATGTTAACGTGATTGATCCCAAGAACTGATGAATGAATAAGAAATGTCAATTTAACATCACTTAGTTTAAATCACATAAATTTGGCATGTTTAAAATGCTCTCTTAAGATGAAAAGTAGCAAACTGTGGCAGACGGTAATTTCTCTATAGGCTGCAGACACTTTCAGTATTCATAAATTCAGCAATCCAAAACACTTTTAATCTAAAATACGTGGCCCTCGAGCGTGTGTATCAGATCTATTCTAATTTCATCAATGAGATTAGATTACTGCTGCTGCTGCTGCACTGGGCAAGTAATGCAGGCTCAGTCAAAACTAAACAGCAAACATGTCATGTTAAACGATGTTTGGATGTATTTTGATCAGCTCAACCAAAATGTGTCTCAGAAGGCGATGAAAAGCTCATTTAGCACGACTAAGGTCAGTCCAATGCACATGATGGCCTCTGCATTGAAAGGCACTGAGAGGGTGATGAAGGTGGAGGGGTGTCGAATGATAGAAAATTATGTTTTGACAGTCGGTAGGTGGTGGGGCACGGGGAAACGCCGAGAATAGATGCACTCTCAATGGCATGAAATATTGAGGAGAGGAGAGGGAAAACAAGAGCCGAGCAGCATGTGTCTGATGAGCAAACAAAAAGGAGGAGAAATTATTAGCATGGCTGTTACAGGGAAGAGGAACATGTTCCACTGCGCAGAACCTTTAGGAAGCCGAATGTTCATGTTCTCAGTGCAACACAGCTCTGAGGTTTTTTTTGCTTTTTTTACTGCAAAAGTTGTGAAACTGCGGCGGAAATGTTCACCCCGTAAAAACTGTGATGAGCTTTCACAACACATCAGAAACGTAGACAGTTGAAGCTCTAATCTTTTCCTTGTTTTGATATTATATGCAAATATCCAGCATGATTTAATATTATGCAAATGAAGGTGGGAAGAGAGGCTCCGGTGAAAGACACATGATCATAAAAGAGAATTAAAGTGTTGATCTTTCATTCACAGAACAAATCAGAAAAGCTTGGAAAATATTGAATTATGGATAGAAACAGGTGCAATTCAGTGGATTAATGAATGAAGTCAATTAAAATGTGGTTTGATCTGTAATGAAGAAAGTGTGTGTAATACGCTGCCAATATACAGCACAGGCTGCCGAACTAATGCAGGTTCATGAATTAATAACTGAGTACATTAACCGTATATTACCTGACTGATGTTGTTGCTTTCCTTTCCAAAGTCCGCACCACCAGAAGCTCCTCTCTCCCACAGAAAACACGGCTCCTGAAACGCCTCGTCAGTAGTCTCGCCTTTGATTCCGTGACTTCTTGACATCACACTGCGTCACCGTGTCACATATTCGCATAATTAATGGCTTCGGCTCGTAAGAACTGATTTAACACAGCTGCTCTGTCTTTGTTTGCAGTGCTGGCTCAGGCGTGTGTGAGCTGACCAATCAGAGCAGACTGGGTATTCCGGAGGAGGGCCCCTTAAAGAGACAGGAGCTAAAACAGAGCATTACAGTGCTGCAGCACCGGACTGTATAAGAAAACTGATGTGTTTTTGAGCATAATGAGCAAAATATGTCTCCTTCAAATCCACTATTCTCCAACCCTGGTACAACCCTGTACACGAGCTCCCTCCGGTTCACGGAGGAATCCTGGAAATATTTTTTGAAAATGAAATAAGATAACTTAAAAACATATAATGCGAGCTCATCTCAAACTGGGATGGCAAGATAGTGAGTGGAGATAAAAAGATAAGATTTAACAACTTACAAACGTGGCTCCGAACAGGAACTATGAGGAAGAGAAGTGTGTGGCAGGGGTCCCATGTCCCCAAATGCTTGAAATAAGGTCAAAAATTGCCCTCTCGGATGCCTCTAGGGTAGGTAACACATGAAAAAGTGTCCTCTACGTATAACTGCTCAAGATAGATAGATAGAAATGAAGAAAAAATCCTGCTCCTTCATGACTGACTATAAATCAATGCGGCTGTGTCTGGGAAATTAGGCGATTCATGTTGTTACAGAACACTGAGCATTATAAAATGACTACATAAGCCCTGTGCTGCAATATAATAATATAAGTACGAGCATAAACAAATATCGACAAACCTGACAGCATGCTGAGAGCTACGAAAGGTAAAAAGAATAGCGAGGGGACCAGGAAGAGGTGATTTTACGCTGTTTAAAAAGTTGTTTCTGGTCTTGTGAAGCCCGGAGAATTGGTGTTGTACCAACACCAACAAACAGCAGCTGAGTCAATAACCAGGCTCAAATCAGCAGCCTGGACTGACCGCAGGTCGAGCATCGATTCAGCGAGCAATTAAGTAAGAATCTCAGTGTATTCATAAAGGATTGTTTCTCTCCTGTTTCTTCCTCTCTGAACATCCGGGCTGTCGTCTGCTGTTAAGTAAAAGGTAGCGTCCCCGAAATGCTTTAATGATCGGTAATTGGCTGCGAGGTGGGCGTCACCGGTAAACACAGCTTCCCTCTCATAGTCTCCGTGCTCACTTAATGACACACTCTGAATGGCAAAAGATTTCACTTTGCATCTCATCACTGTGCTTTGCCCACAGCGCTAACGAGAAGCTGACGGAGGCAGAGCCGCGGTGGCAGAGAGGATTGACTGGCAGTGTGAATCAGAGTCAAAAGGCAGAGTTTAGTCACTGCCATCGCAGCCTCGGGGGCTGGCTGCATCCTGCCTGTACAGGCTCCATAATGCACAGTGAGAACAGTTATTATTAGCATGTAAACGACCTGCAATATGCCATATTAGCTTGTACAGTACACGTTGCTGTAAGGCTCGGATCACCGTGTGGACACTTAGGGCTGTTTGCCTTGTTATCCCTTGTTTCTATAGTGAGACGTAGCTCTGTGTTGTCAAACAAGGATAATCCTCACACGCTGCCTCCGCTCGCCCATCCATCCGTCCTTCATCCCCCCCCCAAAAAAAATACACAGCCACACTAAAACCCGCTGCGTCTTCACATCGACGGCTATTTTTCGCCTCCTCTGTAAATGTTAGGTCGAAAGTTCACTTTGAAATAATGGAGCATGTGACCTTTTTCTCTGCGAGCAGAAGATATTGCTCCAGAGGAATTGGAGCATTTTGGATGAGAGGGTGTTCTGAGGAAGGCGGGGGAGGGAGGGTGAAGCAAAAGCCCTGAGGGAGAAGGAGAAATGTCACGATCACTACCAGAGCAAGTCCTGGCGCGGACATCAACCTTTCCCCGTGTGCACTCTCTGGAAGGGATATAGGAAAAAAAAAAAAAGAAGCACAGCCGCTGGATTATGGCTGCACGTTGGGGAATAGGAGCACAGATTTCTTTTGAATAAGATGAGGAGGAAGACAAGCTGATTATGGAGGATGATGGCACAGTAGGTTCAATGTTCTTACAGCTGACAACTGATGCTTTGGGTATTTATATATATATATGTTCTCAGGCGGAGAGCAAAATGCAGCGTGATTTACAGTAAAGCAACCTGTTAAAAGGCTGTTACTCACAGACATGTCAGAGCTGTAGCCTGCTGCCGCTCACCAAATGGTCTGCATGCAACAAGTCCCTGTAGCTCGGCTTTAATATCAGAACGGCATCCTGTTATTCTGCGCCACCCGACTTTATTCATTAAACCTCCACATGCTGTGAACATGTCAGTTCAAACTGTATATGTACCTCCGCCAAGGAAGGTATGTTTTGGCAGGATTATAGAAAAACTACTGAACGGATTTCCACAGAACTTGGATGGGTGACAGGTCTCAACTCAGAATAGACGCCGTTGACTTCAGGTACACATAAAAGGACGGATCTGGGAATTTTTTTCTTACTTTCTTTAACCTTACTGGAGAGGGCTTTTTACAACATTTTTGTTGATTTCTCAGGGGATAATGTATGTATCTTGATGAAAAGTCCACTCACAGATCAAGCTGTTGGGCTGGGTTTGTATCCCATTTGGAACATAATAGTATTTTCTGTTTCACTGAAGTTTTCTGGCTTTGTTAGGTTTAGGGAACTACAATTCTTGGGCTAAGACAACAAAAATACTTGGATTTCGGAACGACACTTTGCCCAAATGTGTATTTTTTAACATTTTTCCCCGCGATTCTCTAAGCTATGACATCATACAAAAACCCAATTGGTCAGTTTAAATGATGGTCATGGAGCAACACCAACACAGTGAAATGAGATCAGATACAAGATACAGATATTGCTTTTATTACTAACATTTTCAATGGCCTACATTTACTTGTAATGGAGTATTTTTACAGTGTGGAATAGGAACTGTTACCAAAGAATATGAATGCCTCCTCCACCACTGCTGGCTGTGCAGCCCACAAAGGGGTTGCAAGATAAATCTAAGGCGTTGCGTGAGGATTGAAGAGATCTGGGACTTGTTTTCACAACTGTGGTCACTCAGACAGTCGTGCTAATTTTCACTTGTCACATCTGTCGCAGAGATTCTGGAAGTGTGACTCAAATCGAAACTCAAACTCAACTCGAATCAGGCAGCGCAGCCTCCAAATAAATGTTATAATAAACGTAAATTTTAGTGTAATTAAACACTTGGCTCTGGCTCCAAATCAAATAAACCTGGATCTCTTTCCTGAGAAACTTGTGGGCTCAGACACAAGTTTACCAGGACAGGAAAGCATAACAAACACATTTAAATCTCTTACAATACTTGTTGAAGAACCAATCTCAACTCCAACACATCCTCTTTTGTCCCCGAGCTTTTGACCATTTCACAGTCCTCCTCAGCAGATGGAGTTTGCCCAGCTGGCGTGGAGCCGTAGATGTTGAAGCTCTGAAAACATTCACACTGTACTCTTCTTTGTAATCATTTTGTCTCTCTCGTTGTCGTATTTCACCATGTTGTCGGCTCCATCTGGCACGTGCAAAGCTAGGAATTACTCGCAAATACAATTTAAGCAAGACAATTCCTGCACAGATGCATGTGAATGGTCTGTGTTTATCCCAAAAATCAAATGACTTGTTCATTCAAGGGTTTGGCTACGGAGTGAAACATGAAACCCTGTCCAACTGTTGAAAAAGACTTTCTCCTGGTTGTCTCATATCCGTGGAGTACAGTATCACAGCGACACATGGCAGGATGCCCAGAAGGCCTGTACTTGATGCTCAGGATTTCAATCATGAGTCCAACTGATGCTCGGGTCACTCATCTCTTTGGCTTTGGACCAATCCCAGCTACCGATGCCAAGGAAAGCCGTCACGAGGTCACTATGTCAGGCCTGACCATCTTGCACAACCCTCCGCCTGCAGGGCCGAAGGAGCTGACTGACCTAATTAGCTGTTTGAATAATTGCGGTTCTGTCTGGCATGTGGCTGATTTGGATGTATGCGAGTGCGCCTGTGTGTGTGTGGGTTGGGTTTTTTTTTACTGCTCGCGTCTACGTGACAGAGGGAGTGACAGCGAGAACAGATGGTCAATGGCTTGGCTAAAATGAAACATTTTCGATGCCTTTCATTCATTGCTGTGGACGGATCCGGGTTGTCGGCAAAAGTAGACAGGCCGCCATCACAGCGTCAAGCTCTGCTGCCAGGAAGTCTGTCCAAGGCATCCTTTAGAAGTTGTCACACGTTTAAATTATAGTCATCAAATGCCATTTAAATAAAAAGTCTAGTCTAGGTATAGGTTTTAGATGTCTTTTCTCTTCTATACTGTTATCAGACGCTCCAACAAGACTATAAGCCACAACCTGCATAGCATCTTTTGAATTCTGTCAAAATTCTTTTACATTATCATGTCACCAATTTCTATTAAATCATGAATTTCTTGAAGATTTTATTGAATGAAATTGTGGAGTTTGATGATTTAAAGGGGTGTTTTTTTTTTGTAAAATATGACCAGAATTTGGAGGTAAACAGTGGGCAACACATCACCAGAGTAATAATAACTGCTGCTTCTTCGCTTGCTATCCTTTGCTGCAGCTATAGCTACAATTAGCTAATTAGCTAACGGCTTTCTATTGCTGAGGACAACAGATGTAAGTTTGCATTTTTATACACTTAAAGCTAAGAGAGTTTGTGAAACACAGCAAACTCGCTGCCGACATACATCTCCCAGCTGAAACTACAGGGGCAAGTGGTGCTTTGAGACTAATGCCTGTGACTGTTTCACTGCTAATACTGAAAAACAATTTAATTTCAATATACTTTAATGGCATGAATGTCAGGAGAACAATATTGCTAAAGTGTCACAGATAATACAAAGAAAATGTCAAACATGACACAAACATCTACTGTCGGTGTAAATGTGTACAGTTCACTGATGCCATCACTATACAGACGGGTCAACCAACAGCACACACTGTCCACACGTTAGGAGGTCTGCTCCCGATCAGACAGTGACCCTATTCGACAGCATTCCCAACTGGGAGTCACGAAGCAGCATCGGCCTCTATTTAGATCCCCCTTGTTCCGTCTTCTCCCAGAGCACCCTGGCTGTGAACATCAGTACGAGCCACAGGGGGATCAGCTGATGCTCAGAGAGCTTTTTCAGCGAGCTTCACAGTCCGCTCCGCTGTAAGCACTTGTACAAAGGCCAAGTGCAGCGTCTCAGAGGAGCGATGTTAGTCAGCAGTCCGGCGAGGAGGAGGAGGAGGAGGAGGAAGAGGAAGAGGAAGAGGAGGAGGAGTAATGAGCCAAGCAATCAGTGTTACTTGTTCATAGCACAGTGACACACCGCTGACGTGGTGGCCTGTGGAGTTATGCAATCCTCGTGGAGCAACATCTGCTTTTAAGCCGGATACACGCAAATGTATGGCGGCCATCTTGGAAAGGATGGATGTGGCCCGCTCTCCGATGAGCTGAGAATCGACAAGGGCGATACTCGCTCCGAGTTGGTCATCAGACTCTATTGTTTGGTTTTCTTCCCGTCTGGCTGCCGGATCGAGTTTCCCCCGACGTGATGGCTTTTTCCAAATGTTAATTAATCATCTGAAAAATGTCACTCGCACTTTCAGAGAAGGGAACGAGACAGGGCCGAAAGTAAATGCTCGAGCGGGAATTGAAACCCTGGAGAGGATCGAAGAGAAACTTGTTTGGTTACATTAACGTTGAACTTTCCCAGGAGAGAGAGAGAGAGAGCGACGGAGGGAGAGACGGGGAAATCTAATGCCGTTCTCCAGATTGAGGATGCCTCATTATTTGCGGTGATGTGAATTGCATCAAAGCAGCTTATTATGATCATCAGCGCTCGATAGTGGAGATGGAGGTGATCCACTCCGGGGCTGAGGGCACAGCCGTGGTGTGCTATTGATTTGCCTGTTAAGAGGTGCTTGTGTTACAAAGGGCATCATCTCAGTCTTCCATTAAGATAATTATGCCTTCCATTGCCTTCTGCACACCTCTGTGGCCCGTTCAATGAATAAAATCTCAAGTAATTAAGTTGCTCTTTATGTGGGTTTTTTCTGCAGAGCTCAAGAAACTAAGCGGCTGCGTGCCACGTGTAAGATTGGGCAGGTGCTGCGAGGAGAGGAAGAAACACTTCATCATAAACCGCAGGCTTTTGGTGGTTTCATAACACTTCCATAAAATTCTGAATAACCCTCTCAGATGTTGAAATCTTGAGAGAGCAAGTCCGTTATGTTTCCTGCGTGAACTTAATCGGGTGTTTGAACTCGCTCAGATGTCGCCGGAGAAGTTGTTCCGCCGTGAAAACAAGGAACACGCTCCACACTGAATGCAGCCAAGTCGCACATTACACGGAGCTTGAACCCCTAAACTTGACACAGTGCCCTCTGAATACACACCGCTCGTGGTCGTCTTCCACCTTTTCTATCCGGCGCGCCGAGGGCCCCCTCGGAGGACCTGTTTTGTGGAGAACCATTTGGTATTAGCATTTTCAAAAGGGCAATCGAGTCAGCGCGTCAGAAAACAGGGAAAGGTCACCAGGTTTCCTGCCGCTTTAAACCTCCACACTCTATCAAGTTCTCGCCTTGCTGCCACAGACCTGCTCATGCCAAATTGAGAGATTGCCCATTTTTCTCCCCAGTGACATTAAGAGGGTCATTTAGCACTCTAGCGCCGAAAAACCCAGATTGGTCTGAACAAGGCCTCCCCCCCCCCCGCCGCCCGAACTGCAGCAGACAGAAATCAGTGGAATGTGGTCGCTGGATCTCAGACCCCCAGACGATTTAGGGCTCTGCTGTGACATGACTGGCACTGAACCCCTGGGGTAAAAACCAGCATGCTGGGTTGGGAAAGGGCTGAGTGCACAGGAGGGTGGTTGCGGGGGGATTTCTCCATGAACGTCTGTCTGGCTTCCAGTGAAACTGGCGGTGCGTGCCTGGTGCGTGCTGTGTGGCAAAGCAAGCGAGGGCCCCCACGGAGGCTGGTTCCAGCGGTGGGGGAGATGTGCTTACACGGTTGAGTTAGCTAAGCCTGCAGATCCAGAGGGGACAGAGGGGGCGGCATGGGGAGGAGAGGCAGAGCTCCAGGGAGCAGCGTGAGTCCTGGCTGTGGATAAAAGTGCTGCCTCGCAGGCGCCGATATCTCTGAGTACCCCGGGGTTGACCTTGGCAAGCCTGCACTCGCTGCCAACCCATCTGCTCGTTATAGAGATGTAATGGTTAGGGAGGTAGCCGAGGTGCCTCATTACAGGTTTGTTGATAGAAAATTAAAACGTCGCGTGGACCTAACAGACAAGAAACACTCATTTATGGGTCCAAAATCAAAACAATGATGATCTCAGTCACAACGCTGAGAGAAACTTTTAAGTCTGATACAATGCTGGTGTTTTGACATTTATATCTGCCCATTTTGGCATTTTCCAAACTCACCTATTCACCGTCATTGCACAAGGTCAATACTAATACAGTGCACACAGTGCATACAGATATAGTTCTGATAGAAGTCGCAGAGAAGAAAAATAAGGAGAAACTGCGCTGAATGGGTGAAATCATGAACACCACAGCAACAGGCTTCCAGTTTTTTTTTTCCATTTCTCTTTTGTTTACTGATCCACTTACCTGAAGAGCCATCAGAGAGACTTCTCTCACCGACAAGCCGCCAGAAAGATGCAGACAAGGGCTCATCCAGTGCCACACACCGCAGTGACACTCACTTACGGCTCTGACGATGGAGAAGAGCCGACATCGGCCTGGTGTGTCGGGGCCTTAACCCCTCTTTCCGGCTCAATCCCAGCTGACTGAGGAGACCTCAGGTTCACAGCGCTGATTTCCAAACACAGCACAGCTGTTAGACAGACACATGGAGGTGGGTGTTGTTGTTGGTGGAACGTACAGCTCCTGCGCTGCAGTTGAGATTGTCAGCGAGCAGTACAGTTTTTGTCGAACAAATAAACCTACATTTCTACGATGAAATGAAACCTACCACTGCAAATGTGCACTCGTCTTCTCTATGTAGCATCGACTTGTATCACTTAAACCCCCATAAATCTGAGAAATGAATGAATGAATTGACTTCAACAATCTCTGACAACCCTGACACCAATCAGAACTCAGCTTTTCGAAATACAAACTGGTGACAGATGGTGGGTTTCGGGGTCGCTGTCAATCAAAACTGATCAAACTACACGCACACAGTCCTGATGTATCTGAGTTTTAAAGTGTTTACTCTACATACTTCTAACTAAAGATGTTTTTTTTTCTGAACTTTAACTCTGATTGTTGTTTATTAAGTTGTGAATATTTCATGTTGTGGAGAAACACTGAAGATTAGTAACCAAGTGTTCCGGGGCTCTGAGAACAAACCGAGCATTTACACCCACTGAACAATAAACTTGAATACTTAAGGCCCACTTCTTTCCTTTTATTACTGTTCCAGCCAACTTCCAATACATAATTAAAGAGTTCTCCCAGATAATTAGCGTGTTTGTCAGTCGATCATCCTCGAGACTATGGAATCACTTTACACCAATGATTACAAAAATTACTGATGTAAACACGCCTTAAACAGCCCCAGGAAGTATTAATAATTAAGACGGTGTTGTTTCCGAGCATTAAAACACATGTCAAGTCATTTCAAAGTGATAGGGCTAGCGGGTTGTCGTTAACATTTAGGGTTCTATTTACGTTTTGAGGCACAGATCATATCTTTGTGTGTCTGTGCTTGATATACTGAAATTCTTGTTCCCCACCAGTCAGTCGTCGTTGACTCACTCCCCTCCTCGCCCACCACCTGGCGTCCCTCAGCTGTCTCTGATGTCTCTGTATGGGTGACGGGGTCCGGGCTAATGTGAAGTGGCGTAACTCGGGCGGTTTGCATGGATTTTATTTTCCTCAGACCGAAATCTCATGATCAGAACTGAGAGCGGCGGCGCGCGGGCGCACAATGACTTTTACTGAATCTCGGTCGTGTAGCTTTCATTTCCCCGCTCGCTCCTCTCGCCGCGCGGCCCTTCATTGCCTCTGTCAGTCTGTAAACGACGGCTGAACGCGTCTTTCCACCTGCCCCCTTTCATCATCAGCATGTTATCATCGCCTGAGCGCTCCTTCTCGCTTATTGCCTCTTTTCTCTCCCCTTTCTCCTCTGTCCCTCTTCACCTGTCCTCAACCATCCCCTCCCCTCTTCCTCTTCCTCACCATTTTCCCTCCCCCCTCTCGTCCTTTTTGCCTGAGCGTCACTCGGTGAGCAGGTAAATAAATCACTAAGCAGCTCTGGAGGAGATAACGAGGCAACGGGGGATACTCCGCACTCTGCAGATGTGTGCAGATGCTTCGCCCGGAGCCACATGGAAGAGGACCGCGCCACTTGATATATATACGCCAGATATCCGCTGCGCCCCTAGAAAAACACATGGACTCCGATCAGATGCTCCGAATAAACGCTGCTTTGGATGCGTGAAGCGTAACATCGCGCCGGCCTGCCTGCGTTAGATTGAGGAACATTCGGCGGGACAATTTGCCCACGTTCGACCTTTTTTTATTTCATGCTTTCTGAATTCGGCGCTCTCCCAAAAATTATTCATCGTCTCTCAACAGGAGACCAGGGGAAGCCAAGAGGGAGGTTAAGAGAATGGTGAAAATACGCCCAGGGTGAAATTTCACTCTCGGTGATTTTTACACGCGGCAGATAGAGAGACAATCACCAGCACGCAAAGGCCCAATTACACTTTCTAAAATGAAGAAGAAAGAGACAAAATTGTGACATTAGGGTAATGAAGGGAAAACTTTGCTAATGAGAAAGAGAGACGCAGACGGAGAGAGAGAGAGAGTTTACTTCCATGCTGGTGTGGTGACAGACGAAAAGGAGCACGGTTCAAGAACAATGAAAGACTCGTAAGAAGACTTTTAACTTGCAATTAAATCCTTGCTTTGGAAAAAAAAAAAAAAGATTATTCTAGCCCGGAGAGGAGGAGAGCTAGCTTTCATTTAGAGGAGGTAAAAAAAAAAAAAAAAGTGTGAAAGGCGAGGAGCAAAGGAGGGCGTAAAGGCCGCCGTCACAAAGATATCCTCTTACCGGATGACACTAATAAGCAACACACAGAGCGGAGAGACACGCGGGGACAAATAGATCGATTGTCCGACCACACACCAACTGTTGGGGGGGCGAGGAAAGAGATAAACGAGCCGGGGAAATATTATCACAGCACATTATACAACACACAGTCGTCCGTGATTGCATTATACTGTTATAATTAATGTTGGGGTGGGCCTCCAATATGAAAAGGATGTAATTATTGCAGAAGAATCGCCGGGGTGTTGCCCGAGCGCGTGTCCGCATACGTCGGGCGGCGTGTGATGCCGCACGTAGAAGTTTGTGACATTGAGGAGTTTTGTTCTCCCGCTGATTAGGCAGGTGAAGTGCTACAGTATATTAGGATTTGCTCGGCTAAATGCTCCGCGGCATCCGAGACAATGGCTTATTTATTAACACTGCTGCCAACCACTGGCAAAGCAAACGGAAGCTCAATTAAGGCGAATAAATTAGGATTAACGCAGAAACGTGGCGTGTTTTTCATTTTAATTAAATGTGTTTTATTATTTATTTCCGGGGGTGTTGCAGGGGGGATCGAAGGAGAGTCACCCAGGTGGAGGTTTTTGTCATGGAAGCGGCCGCCGGATGACACAAATCGTACATTTTTACATTTTTAGGACTAAAGTGATGTGTTTGTCATTAGCGCTGAGAGAAATTCGCAGAAAATCCTCATCCCACGGCTCGGCTCTAAACACATTTATGATCCCTGCAATGCGACACGGGGAGTCGAATCAACATGGCCCCTCCATTTCATTCTTTTAAAGTTACGCTTGGCGAGGTTTTATGAGCTCCTACACAAATCATATTAGATGAGTTGCCACCAAGTCATTTCTTATATATTACTGCACCTCATCACGTCCCGCGGAAAGAGGGGAAGGAGAGAAAATACAGCGCGGGCCCCACACAGAGTGCCACGCCGCTAAATGGCAGAGAGACAGCGGAGGGGTGACACACGTCGTGTCATCGATGTCATGGCAGCGCGTCCCACTGTCTTGTACGGTATAATCTAACCAGCCGGGGTGTTAGACGGGCTTTTTTTTTCTTTTTCTGCCATGCCAGCACAGCTCGTCGGAATGGAGGTGCAATGACAAGACAGACAAAACCAGGGACAAGACGCAGGCGGATACACAAACAGACAGACATAATCAGACGTATATCCGCCCACACACATGCAGCTATATATCCATCTCAAACCGAGCTATGGATCTCTGTTGGATTTGTTCCCAGTAATTCCGGGCCTGTGATGGAGGTTGTCGGTACGCTTTTTCTTATAGTTGCAGATAAATGGCCGAACATAATTGGCATAAAATCACACTGAGATGATTCGTAGTGCTACTATGCTCGAGTTGGATAGCAGAAATGTTTTAGAATACACTAGAAAAACAGTTCAAACCAGCAGGATGCATGTATATAAACCAGAATGTAATGCAGTCACATAGCATGTTGTGTTTGATCGCGTGACTGAGAGGAAGAATTCATCCTTTTCCTGCCTCACAATTGGTTTCCCCAGTAACACATACCTTTGAAAACGAAATAAGGGGAAGAGGCGAGTTCACCTCGAAACAGAAAAATGTAGAAACGCCATTAAGGGCTTTTTTACGTCATCAAGAAACAATTCATGAAACGTTAAAAATCAAAAACCCACGATGCCATAAGTTATTATACGAGAGTGGCGCTTTCACACATTTCTTTGCTCTTGATGTATTAAAGGTGACACGAGGCTCAGTTTGCTTTACCTTCTGCGCATAATGGAGCCAGACTGACACACTGCGACGCTGCCAGAATGAAAGTGTTATTAGAGCTGGACGGACGGGGAGCAGAAGGAGGCGCCAGCATGGGTTTGAATCACAGAGGTCGGGGGATCCAAACATTTATATCTCATTCTTTCCTGTAATCTTAAATATTGCAATCAATACATTGTATATTCATACCTGTAAGAATCTTTCAATACAATTTCAGACACTCCTTAAGTGGACCGTACCATTTCTTAACCCTGACGATCACTGAAAAATTTGCACTCTGTCAGTCACAAAAACGTACATACATCTGTAGAAAATAAGAGCGTCCACAAAAGAATGGAGTGGCCGTCCTCTCAGTGGAGCTCAGTTGAGGCAGATTTCTTTGTTGAATTTCACGCGGGTGAAGTTTCTGAAGTGATAAAGTCAAAACCCACATGATGACTCCACCGCGGCCGTCCCACTACAAGACTGGTAGATGCGTTTTTAAACGAGCTCTCCGGATTCGTGGAATAAATCAAACCGTCGATAAGTGTCTCACTCCGAGATAGTGGAGGTAGATTACATAATTGCGTCAAGCGTAACCCTTTGTTGTGCATTAGCTCCCCTCCGCACCTGAACCCAGTAGGAGTAAAACTGAAGCCTCAGCAGCACTTTGCTTTGAGTGGTGTAAATACGCCTATACGTCCATTGTCTTCTTGGCGAGATGCGGCCATGAATCAGCTCTCCATTAGACTTTCATGAGGGAGCAGAAAGACAGCCCACAGCTTTTATTTCCTTTACATTACCTCTCTGGTCACAAAAGGTAGAAAGGGCGCTGCGCAAACAATGATATATGGGACATACCCACACAAACGCATTATCATAAAGAAGAGCCACACACTTACTTAAGTTCCAGACAAAGATGGAAGCCCTGCGGTATTGTAAACACCTAGATCGGGGACGCTGTTTGAATGGAGCCCGTTGGAGTATTTGGGTAAATTAGGTATTAATTCGGCGCGATGAGACTTGCATATCAAGTCACGTTGACAGCGGCTGGCGACGAAATTAACAAAATAATGAGATTTCGACAAAGAGGAAGGGGAGAAAAAGGGCAAAAAGAGACGGGCGGAAAGGGACGAGATGAAGGAGAAAGCGGCGAGACGGACAGGCGGGAAGAGGAGGGAAAGGAAGAAGACGTCATTTTTAGAGGAGAAGAGGGGACGATAGGTGTGGAAAATGAGGAGGTAAACGCAGCGAGAGAAAAGGGCAGAAAGGGGGACATAAACTGCATTTATAAACACGTCTCTATAGTAACCGGAGTGGTAATTTCACTAGCGGGAGCGCGGGGGAGGAGGAGGAGGGGGGGGAGGTGGCAAACTGGGCCACCATTTACTCGCACCACCAGAATCAGGGTAGGTATTACAATAAAAAAAAAAGAGACGCAGAGAAGGAGAACACTGGCATTAGAAATTAAAATGTAAAAACTGACTCAGAGGTTGTGTGAAGAAGAAGAAAATCTTTGACTTTGAAAAAAAAAAATTTTTTAAATCGAGCAACATCTTTAAACACGAGGGCAGAAAAAAGCAGGTCGTGTTCCCCGGGGCTCCGTGAGGCTGTGATTGGTCTGTAGTTTTTTTACCCTGCTGGGGGAGTGATTCAATCCTTTTTCCTTTTTACTGTGAGCAGCTTCCAGGGTGCTTCTGAGCCTCGCTGTGTAAAATCACAAGCAGTTACAGCCCACCTTTTACTACAGTGTGCAGGTGATAATGTTGGCAGAGCGAAGACAAAAAAAAGGTGAGCCCGAACACGGAACGTAGAGGTCATTTTTCCTGTACCAGTACGTGCTTCACATACCGTACGGAGCCGCCGCACTTTCATACTATGTGCAATTACCCTTTAGCTGTGTGATTGCACACAGTGATTACCGGGTGTGCGTGTGCAAATGTGCGTGTGTGCGTGTGTCTTTCTGCCGGTGTTGTTCTTTCATCATCGAGGCTCTGCTAAGCGAGCCGTAATGTTTTCTAATGTACTGTAACAAACAGCCGTCCTCTATTACTGTACGTCTCCTTTCTCCTTCCCTGTGCCTTTGTCTCCCTCGAACACACACACACACACACACACATGCACACGTACTGCATCCACAGATCATGTAATACACCGCGAGAGGCATGAGGGGTGATTATATGCGCGATCACCAGTAAATCTCCATAATAAGTCTGTGTGACATCTACATGCGCCACCCCTGACATTGCCGCGGCGGGGTGCTCTATCTGGAGTGCGTTTCATCGAGCTGTCATCCCAGACGCTCAGACGGCGAGAGGAAATTTTTAATCTACATTCAAATTTATGACTGTCTCAATTGACCAGGAGTATGAAAGTATCCCTTTACTTTCAATCTCTTCAAGCAAAGCTGGACTAAAGAAGATCCGGGGAGGGGGGGGCCCTGGCTGCCCATTTCCTCCCTCCACTTCTGTCCTCGCTCCCCTTTCTCTCTCCTGACACGACTGCAGATAAGACGGCGGTGAACAACAATAAGACCGCGGTCTCGTGCAAGCCCACGGTGTCACCGGGGACCAAGAGGGAGCCCTCCCGGGGACTAACCAGGGAGCAGATAAATAACAGTACATGCTTGACTCCTTGGACACGATGCAGACTGGAGAATTAATCACAGCCGCTCCACGGCTCCTGCAGACCAGCTGAGGCCGGCTCGCAGGAGCAGCTCCTTTTGTAGCTCTGCTCCTTGACACGCGCCGCACTTATTCGCATACCAGAGGTGGCAAACGTACAGATATTGAAGTGCAGAGTACTGATTCCTTACAGGCTCTGAAATATACTCGAAGTATAAAAATAAAAAGTATTCCTCTGAAGGACATTTCTCCCAGTCTTTACTGTGCAAAGCTAACTGAGCCTCATGTCATAGCAATGTTTGCATTTACATTTAGCAGACGCTTTTGTCCAAAGCAACTTAGTAATCTATACATACATTCATACACTGATGGCGGTGGCTGCCATGCAAGGTGCCGACCAGCACATCAGGAGCAGTTTTGGGGTTCAGTATCTTGCCCAAGGACACTTCGACATGCAGACCAGGGAATCGAACCAGCGACCTTCCAATAGCAACACGCTGGCTCTACCCCTCATCCACAGCCGCCCCAATATAATTCAGAGACTACTGAGAGGATTTGTTGTCCGAGCTGCTCGTAAATGCACCACAAAGATTTGATTGTTGAGTCCCAGGACGTCAAATACCGACATTTTGGGTTGGTTAAGTGTCTCGAGCACAGAAAAACAATTGAGAAAATAAGAAAATCCAGATGCAATCACATGTACATATTATGTTTATGCGATTCTATTTCTATTTCTGCTCTAGCTCTTCTTCCTACCTTTTTATTGTATTGTTTATTGTTATATTGAACTGTCCTTTGGCTGCTGTGACGCACAAATTTCCCCGTATGTGGAACTAATAAAGGAATTTCCGATTCTGATTCAATCCGATGCATTAAAGCCAAAGTGACGAGCCTGTTTTGAAAATGTGAGGAGTGGAAAGTAGAGATATTTGTGTTAAGATGTAGGAAATAAAAGACAAAGGAATATTCAAGCACATACAGACACCTGAACAATCTACACAGCGCAGTAACGAAATAATGTGCCCGCTTTCCGCCTCTGTCGCACACATACAGACCAACACACACACAGCAACACACAAACATATGCAAGCACAGTGGTAGAAGTCGGCACAGAGGCATTAGTCTCGCCGCATGACCGTCCTTGTGAGGGAAGGCAGCGGCACACGGCCTCAGGTGAGAGTTATCTCGCCACTTTACCAACGCCGCTGTGCTGTAATGTGACACCAACACGCCTAATAACATACCACTCCACATCCCTCCTCTCCCTCTCGCTTCCCCACTTTGGCTCCCCTCCCATCTTTTCACCGCTCGCCTTCCCCTTTTTTTCGCTCCCTCGCTTCCTCTGTTTTGTTCCTTCCCTCTCCTCTCTCTTGTGTGATTTCCGTTATAGATACAGTACAGGAAATCTATTCTGCTGGGAACCCTCGAGGCAACACGCGGAGAAACGAATGCCAGGGCCGTATCACACAAGATGCATATAGATATATAGTGCTTAAATTCAGCAGTGTGCAGCACGGACGCTGCCGGAGAGGACTTGTGGGGATTATGGCTGCAACAAAGCATCTGCAGTGTAAAATCCAGTGTAAAATCTATACATAATGCATAGAAGAGAAGTCAAAAAAAAAGAAAAATCCTAGGAGGAAAACATTGTGTTAAATCAGAGGAGCGTGGGGTGCGGTGACAGCGCGTCATTAACGCGGTCTCACAAGGCCGATCAACCAAATAAATGACTGCTTTATGTTTATGCTTCCTCACTTACTCATTTATTATTCATCCTCGCTAAAAAATCCCTAATAATTCAGTGATTAATAGCAGTGCTTCTTCGCGAAATCCGAACCCGCCGGTCGAGCAATGCAAATTCGCAACGCTTCATCAGCCCGACCCTGTAAAGCACCGATGCTGAAAAACAAGAAAATTCTCCAAAGGAAAGGAGGCGAAAGACCCACTCACGAGGCCCAAACTAGAATTCATTGCACCTGACAGCGAAAGCGTGTCCGTTTTATCATCGATAAACAAAACGCGGGGAAGGAGGCGAGTGGTAGGTGCAGCTAACCTCAGTCCTGAGCAATGTTTCACTGGGACAATGCTGGGCCCGGATCATCTGGCCCCTGCACACGGGTCCGGCTGCCAGCCTGCCCGCTCGGCAGTGCCCAGTCCCGTATCGCTGGTGAGTTTTGGGCTAATCCAGCTAATCCTGCCTCTCCCCGCAGACACCTCTTGGCTCCGCTGCTTTGATCTGAAGTTACGGGAGAATAAAGAGCCTCCTGTCTTGTGCACGTTTTTCTTCCTTTCTCGACACACAAACCCAATTGGAAAAGGACGAGGTGGAAACTTGGCAGTCGGGCCTCTCTCTCTCTCTCTCTCTCCTTGTGTCTCTCACATTTATTTCTTTTTAAATATCCTGTTCCCTAATCCGACTGGAGATGACGGGAGCCGGTTGTCTTCCAAGGTGCAATATTGGATTCTGCCTGTTGCCCATCTCCGTCCTGCAGGGACCAACTTTGTGTGATGAGTAATCAAGACCTGACAGAGAGGAGATTCCCCGCATGCCACGGCGCCGCACAGTTAATGATATACGCTACAGACCGAAACAATGACACGACGCCAGCGATACTACCACAGCCCACATGCTCTCAGCCGTCTGTGAACACGCTCCTCCGCTGAAAACAAAGGGAAAAACTCTCCCTGAAGGCTAAACGCTGATCGCTGATCGGAGACAAAAAAGAAAGAAATGTTGTTGTTTTTTTCGAATAAAACACCACAGAAATGTCATGTCAGCCACGGGAGTAATTGCTTGTTTGTTTTCTCCTCTGCGCATATTTGGCTCACCTAATTTCTTTTCCAGATCAATGCATACAAATATAGATCAGGCGAGCTCGCGTTTTAGCGGTCCGTTTTCTTGTTTTTTTTTGACAGACGAATTTAATGAGGCGCACTCTGCCATCATTCAAGTATCAAAGGGCAAAATCTAATTTTATTCAGCCGAATCCAATCAATAGCATTTAGTTTTTGTTTTTTCTCTGCTGCATTGTGTGTTTTTTTTCAGTGTTTGCATACATTAATGTCAATCTGGGAACTTTCTAAGCCTCCGCGCGCACGTGTTTGTGTGTTCGCAGATGCTTTTTTATTTTACAAAAATGTGTAAAGGTATGTGTGTGTGTGTGTGTGGGCTCGGGGAGGGACGGCGTGTGGGACCGTGCGTTTCCCGGCGCGAGATGTCATTCAAACGGCGCGCCGTGAGTGCTGCGAGGCCGCGATAAGCGTAAAGATCTGATTTCACTTCTCAGTGTGCCTACCGCTTTGGCTAATTTTCATAATTAATTAAAAAGCCGGTAAACATTACATCACGCGGCTGATAAGGCCCCCTGTTGTTTTTCTTCTTGCTTCCCATTAGCTGCGAATTATCAGCGTGCGATGCATTCTCCCCCTCCGTTCGCCGCCATTGAACCTCAATGGAGTGACAGTATGGACTTAATGTTCGACACCACAGTCAACCGGCACAGTGTGGCTCCCGTCAAGGCTGCCAATCAACGTGATGAGACTGAAGCTGGCACCAAAAGACTTGAGAAAAAAATGTCTGCGTGATGGTAAATCTACGCTCGCCAGATAGGCCCGTTTTGTTTCTTCAATGTTCCCGCAACTTGTAAAGGCTCAAAAAAGTTGATATTCCCTCAAGATAGCGAAATATATTCACGAACCGCGTCGTGTTATTCTCGGCTTCCTTCACATCTTTTTCATTAATGAGCAGGAGGAAGAGGTTGTGCATCCACTGCCAGTCTACAGATGGAGAGAAAATAACGAAGAGGAGGAGAGATGTTATTTTATCATTTCAATTAACCTTTTTTTTTCCCATCCAACTTACTCCCACCATGATCTCGCTTTCAAGCCGAGGCGGCAGCTCCGTAGTAAGCCACAAACCAACAGCAAAATAATTAAAATAAACAATTCATAATAAAGTGGCGTGCAGTCTAAGCAAAAAGGAAGCAGGGGAGCAGGATAAGACGTTGGGGGGGGAGGATGCGAGTGAGGTTTTCAAAATGATGTGCTAGCAGCTGCCTGCTGTGAACAAGCCTTCTCAGCATCCCAGGTCCTCATTGGTTAGAATGACTTAGAGTGGCGCCACGGGCCCCTCACTCTGCCCCGCCACCATCCTCCATCTCCGTCTTCTCCCACATTAATCTTTCACTCATATTCCCTCTCTTTCTTCCCCTTCCTCCCACTTCCCTCCTCTTTATTCAGCTTCCTCTTCTGAGTCTTTTCTCCTCTTCAGCCAAGCATCCCCTTCACATCTTCCCCTTTTTTTTTTTCTGAATGTGCTTCTCTCTCTCACTGGATACGGATCCAGAGCGTACGACTGCTGGTCACACTTTGTGTACTGGTCCACATATAGGTCCTCCCTCCCTCTCCCTCCTCACATCCGTCAGCTTCACCCACCCGTAGCAGCTGCCTGTGTTTGCTCTGGGTTTCCAGGTCTCCTGTTGTTCGTCCGTCTCCTCGCTGCCCCCGCGTATGAAGTGTCGCTGTCAGGATTAAGGCCCCGTAATGAAGAGCGGAGGGAGCGGCGGCGGACCCAAAGGTTGGGTTAGAACAGTACTCCAACGGATTAACGCAGCACATAAGTGTTTGGTTGCACCACAGCTCGTGATTCGACAAACCCATTCCCAGGGAAATGCTCTCTGTGGGTTGCCGCGAAGCTGGCAATGAGCGCAGCGAGCCCGAGCGAGATTGGCACATCAAGAAAACAGATCAATGCCATTACAGGGGATCTGAATGCGGTTTCTTATTTCAGCACTAAATCAATCCAGGGAGATATATGATATACTGTAGCGAGGCGTCTAATTGTTTATAGGCCATATGCTCGCATTGCTACTTCATCCATTAGCGGGGATCCCTACAGAGAAAAAGATTAGGGAAATAAGAATGCGCTAATTCCCACAAGATGTCCCTCACGCCTGCCGAAAGGTGACAGAAAAGATGGCAGGGAGCTCTCCGAAAATCCTCCCCAGCCCCTGAAATCCGGCGTAACCCTAATAAATACGGAGCCACGCGGCACAGAATAACTGTCCACTTTAATTGCACATTTTCCCACAGTAATTGAAGGAATAATTAAGACTCAGAGGAGTCGCCGAAACCATCTGTGCAGGTGAAGAGAGAGGACGTCCAAGCGGGGGCCAGAGAGGAAGAGAAAACAGTGAAGACTAGCGGGGAGACGGAAAAGGGGTGGAGAGAGTGCTCGAGAGAGGGGGATCGAGACAGAGGGCACGACTGAGGAGAGGAGGGGCGAGAACAAGAGCGCAAATGTGGAAGACGGGGGGAGAGAAAAGAGGAGTGGAGGAGATGAACTCATTAGTTTGAGTGTTATTCGCAGTGGAGGAAGTGCACTGCCAAACTCAACTTCTGCAAAAACAGATTTACCCAAGAGCTGACTGGAGTTTCCCTGTAGGTGTGTGTCTGATTGTGTGTCTCTGTGTGTGTGTGGTTGTCCATTAGTTCATTACAGGTTGAGTCTGTGTGTGTGTGTGTGTGTGCGGCCTGTTTATATGTACATCTGTTTATCTGTGTGTCGATGCGATCATTCAGTTTAGAGGACACAGCAGAGCACAAACAGAGATACGGAGAAAATATAGGAAGAGGGAAAAAGAAGACACCAGCATTACTCTGACGCCTCTCCGTCCGTGCAAACATTTATTCTTTGTTTAACGTAGACACACACACGCAGGCCATCTGGGTGCATCCACGCTGCGGCTAGCGGCTCGAATCGCCGCTGGTCTCCGTGCATGCCTGTGTTACAAATCGCTGGCAGTGGCGGCCGATCGTGTCACGGCAGACATGCTCAACATCATGACCGGCTGGCGAAAGATTAAATAGATTTGCTTCAGAAAAATCTCCAACGTGATACAATGTTTGTTTTCTTTTTTGCTTTTCCTCCTGGGCTCCCCCCCCCCTGCTGTGCGTCTGTGGCTACATTCACACCTTCGGCGTTTGAGATTGACAAGCTATCTGCTAATGAGAGTGAATTTCAATTTGCGGTGCACAGCGGAGCAGAATGAAATGAGCAGGCCACTGCGTGTGTGTCAACAGGTAAACTCAATCAGCTCCCCTAACCGATGAATAATGCCTTAGTTGTGATTAAGGTGCGTAACCATGGCGACGTTCAGTACAGATAAAAGGTGGTGACTTCAGCAGCTACAGAAACAATCACAATGTTTGTTTACAATTGGTTACGGAAAATCATGTCGCTTACATACAATTCAATTTTCTTATTTCATTTGTTATTTCACAGTGAAAACATCTCATCTAGGTAATTATAAAGAAAGGAATCTCCGTCTGTCCGTCTGTAATTCACATATCTCCAGAACTGTTCTTCTCAGCTATTTCAAACTTGGCAGGTTTGTCGCTGAGGACCCGTGGACGTGCAGTGTTGAATTTGGACACGTTCAATATTTATACATTCTGAATAAACAGCGAACGCCGCTCTGTGCAGCAGTGGGGGCGTGGCCTCAGCGCTCTGGCGTCATGGCTCCACAGACTGAAACTGGGCTCACACTACAGGACTTTAAAAACACCAACCGATCTTGAAATCGGGTGTGTCACAGGAGAAACTCCACAGATTTCCTTCTCTGTAATCCTAAACATGCACGCATTACAAGATTTTATAACAATACTGCATCACACACTACAGATAAGGTTATCGTACCTCATGTGATCCCTCTCCTCCAAGTTGAGATTAGCGTGGCGAAAAAATTTACTGAGGTAATGGGTTGTAATGAGGAAAAAACAATAGAAGAAGAAGGCGAAACGAGTCCGGATGAGTGGGGAGACACAGGCTTTGTATTCTTCTGGGTGAGATTTAAAGCTTCTGTCAACAGTAGTATGCTAGCAAACATTAGCACCAGGAAGAAGGAGCTATTTTTGTTTTAGAGCGACATCTATATCTCTATATCTCTATCTATAGTATATCTAATAGTATTCATTCTTTACCTGAGCGGCCAACCAGAGGTGTCTGCATGTCCATCGAGTTATGTGACAGACAAAAAAAGAATCTTTTGAGCATTTTCCTCCGGTGAATTGATCAATTCATTTCTCATGTGTGGAGCTGAAAAGACTGGTGTGAAATAAAATCTGGTGGAGCCACAATGGAGTGGTATAAAATGTGAGAATGTCACATCTCTCTTATCTCCATCTCCCAGTTAGCAGCATCTGCAGCTCCTAGCTGTCGAGTACAAATCTAATACGCATTGCAGATAGCGGCCAAATCTGCACTCACATTTGACAGTAACTGCCTTAAAATGTCAGGCACAATGAAGCCGTCGCTCTTTTCAAAGTCCAAACTGTTTGTGTACTGAGTTTAGCTCAACCTTGAGGAGTGACAGCTGTATTTTTTCGCTGTGGTGTATACTCGATTGTTTGCAGACTTTAAAGTTTGGTCTCCAGAACTTTTCTTGAAGAAACATTATGAAATGTTTAAATGAAAGAGAGCTCTGCGCAAAAAAAAAAAAAAAGCAAGTGGGTGAAATGACTAGAAACAGGCAGCAGCTTGACACTGAAATATGGAAGAGAAGCGTGCAGAGATTTGGTTGACAGATGCGGGAAAACTCAGGATTTCACACAGAAGTGCGTTATTAATTCACTTGTTTGAAATTGTATAAACCCAGCCACATTTTAGCTCCCTAAACTTGCCACTAACCTTAATCAATGTTGTTTCTCTGTGAAAGTTATCCAGCTATTCATGTGAGGCACTGATGAAAAAAGCCTCATCCAATTTGTGCCACTTTTTCATAATCCAAATCAAGCTATTGTCACAAAAAATCCAATTTTTTGGAACGTAATCGTGGCATTATTCGGGTCCATGGCGCGTAATCTGCATTTCAGCTTTATGAGACTATATTGCACTGTATCCTCTCTCTCTCTCCGCCTCTTACAGTGTCTCCGATCCGGGTCTGGGAGAGAAGACATTAACCCATAATAACGGCAGGAAGATGGAATCGACAGGGGAGGAAACACGTTGTAAAAGGATGGGTGGGGAGGTAGTCAACAGGCCTCAGCTCCCACAACATCAAGGAAGTCCCTGGAGGAAAAGAAGAGGAAGGGAGCCAGGTCCGTGGAGGCCTGTGGGGAGGGCCGGAATACATTACTGTCATCGACGGCACAGTTCCCCTGACTCACGGGGCTAGAAAGTATTCTTGAGAGCGCGGGGAACGCAGAACACAACCTATTCTATAGAACTACAAAGTGTTCTAGCTGTCAGTGAATGATGTAGGGGGTGGGCTTAGGGCGTGTGCGTGTGTGTGTGTGTGTGTGTGTGTGTGTGTGTGTGTAGCAGTGGGTGGTAGTGCAGTAGAGCCCCGTAGTAGAGAGGCCTGTATTAGTGAATTCCAGTAACAAATGTGATCTCACCGATGAATGAATGGTTGGATATTTAAAAAGCTTTCATTTACGAGTGTTTCATCTCCAAAGTGTGAGAGGAAGTCCAGAAATACTGACGCCAAATGGAGCATTTTCAGCACTGAGCATTGCCAAGTTAGATGAGGAGACTGATACCACTCGTGTACCTGTCAGTTAAATACAATGCTACCACCTGCTGCCACGTTAGCTTAGCTTAGCACAGGCTGGAAAACACGTTTTAAAAGGCAGATTGTGATTTTACTTTACTTAAAGGGGTTCTATTTAGCAATTTACATGCATTATCCTTTTTTGTTTGGCCGTATGTGAGCGGATTGTAACCTGACATGAAAAATAAGACCTCCCTCGTCTCTCTCGGCCGCCTTTACAAAGACGATTTGTTTAAGTTGTTTAATGCCGCTGGACTGTTGGTTTCTTTTCGAAGGACTGAGGTCAGATTTCACAAAAGATGGACGAAGCATAAAGATGTGACATTATGCACGTTCTCGAGTGCCTTGTCTCAGCGCCTCTCTCCGCCCCGCTAACAGAGAGCAACAGTAGCCGCTAGTTTTGAAATGGAGTCCGCAAGCATAAACTAGCGACCGGCTTCTTGCTCAACACGGACGTTCCACAGATGGCAGAATGCATAACGCCCTCAAAAAAACGTAACGTGTCGCCTTCACTCAGTTTTTTACAGTCTTGCAAACACATTAATAAGTTAGTGAGCACTTCAAGTGTAGGTAGGCTGATTTTCATACCTTTGGAAAGAGCTAGGCTAGCTTTTTTCCCCCCACTTGTAATGTTTATGCTAAGTTAAGCTAACGTGCTGCTCGCTTTAAATTCAAATAGATACGGGAGTGGTATCGGACTTCCCATCTCTTAACTCTCAGCAAGTAAGAGATTAAGCGTATTCTCCCAAAATGTAGAAAATGTAGTACTCTACTGATGTTGCACTCGTGTAGCTAACCTTTACATACTCGCAATGGACAGTTAAAGAAAAAAAGGAGACAAATCAATCCAGCAGAAACTAAATTTTCGTCGTTTTTTATTCCGCACATTCTTCGTCCTTTACAAAAACGTGGCTCTTAGGCTGTAGCCTCGAGCTGCTAGCCTCAAGCAACGCTGAGGAGCGGGCTTCACCCACGGATTTCATTTTCAGTTTTCAAACGCCGACTACAGTGGAATCACTCGAGGCAGTTCATTTGACTTTACACAGCTCCCTCTGGAGCCACAGAATGCCCAATTTGTTAAGGAAGTAGATTTTTGAGTCTGGGCGAGTCTTGGCCTTGGTTCAGGTCAGCTGCCATCCCAAAGCGCCGGTATTTGACGATTGAGACTCTCACAAATCGGACCTTTAACACCTACAGACCTGTAGACAGACTTTCATGTAGGGGCTCTGTGGGACTTCTGTGTAGTGCTGGAAGCCGGCCGTTAGTTTAAGTTCGTAGACTCCATTTCTAAGCTAAGACACTGAGACGAGGTGCTAGAGAACGTGCACAGCGTCACATCCTTTGGACTGTCGCGGAAAATCTGACCCGAATCCTTTCACAAAGAAATCTTCAGGCCAGCAGCATTAAATAACTCTAACAAATCATCCACAGGCTTGTATAGAGAAACCAAGAGAAACGGCTCAAATAAGAAAAGTGATTAAAACATGTCGACTGGTGCAAAGTGTTACTCAGAGCCCGTTTCAATTTACACGTAGGAACAGTCAACATATTGTTAATCAGTGTCTGGCTGCAGGAAAATGAGGAAAATGTTCTTATAATTATTACTACTCTCAGCAGGTAGGCCTATTTGAGCCATGATCGCTATAATTTCATTACAAACTCATTTTAAAGCTAAAAAGATGAAAGAGACAGGGCTGCTGAAGTGCTCGCATGTCCTTGTGTGGCTATTATTAACACAAGAAAAATGAATATAGAACTTGAGATGAATGGGGATTAGTGTCTTAACGCTGCTCTTTTCAAACATTAGCTAGATCCGACAGTCCCTGCCCTCTCCAGGTTATTAAATTGCCCATTGAGGGCATCCATCTCTTCTGATAATTACGAGCTGCCTAGAAAGATCTTTCTTTTATTTAACAATTACACGTCTCTGAGACAGTCTAAGTGTAAAGATATATTTTCTCTTGCCTGCGCCTGGTCCTATCTGGCCCAGTTTTCTGCTGCCGGCTCCTCTCAGATCTAGAAAGCTCCGATGACAGAAGGGGAGCTGTGAAGTCTTTAAAGCAACTCTCGGTCTCAGAATGTCTACAGAAGCGGGGAGTACCAGGCAGAAGAGAGAGAAAGGATGGAGGGATACAGTAAAGGAGGAGTGCATGGTGAGATACAGAGATACAAACACAAAGTGCGTCCGCCAGAGATGGGGGAGGGAGGGCGGTGCTACCGTTCGACACAGTCGGAGCAGGGTGCAGCGACTGTGAAACTGCTTAAATAAACACTGCAAGAGAGCAGGAGGGGGAGAGGGGAGGGGGAGAAAGTGAGCGGCGCGGCCCATCCGAGGGCTAAAGACAGCAAAGGAAGAGAGGAAAGAGAGTAGACGCAGGCCATCTTTAAAGCAAGCCAGCAGGAGGAGAAGAAGAAGAAGAAGAGAGACATTAGGGAGGAGACACAGGGGTAAATAAAGTGAGGTGGATGGTGCGTGTCACCTAAAAGAGAGATAAAGAGCCCGATTACGAACCAGACCGCAGAATGAGACTCAGAGGTGGGGCGTTTTTTTTTAAAAAAGATGGAGGCAATGAAGGTGAAATGTGGTCGGTATAAAAGGTGGCAAAACAGGGAGGGAGGAAAGAGTAAGTGACTGAGGAGAGTGGATGGATGGAAACAGAAACGATGACTGCCAGAGGGGGGGAGAAATGCCTCGGGGGACGTTTCAGCCTTAACTCACACAGAGCGGCTGCGACAGAGAAACCTTTTACCTCCAATCCCCGTGATTTCCATATTCACTTCAGCCAGTGCTGGCTCGGCCTGTCGCAGGAGGGACCCGTGTCATGACTCCGCGGGGATTACACAACCTATTTAAACTAATTGACATTTACAAAAACCAATGGTAGTTCAGCTAAAGTGCTGTAGTTAAGATAAGAGCTTTTAATCCCGCACTTCTTACACCGCTTTCTCGTGTCTTAGCGTGGGGCAGATATGGTGGATGTATTTAATAAAATGAGGAACTTCATTTCATACACAGTGCATGGATTATTAATGCACATTACGCTGTGCATGTGCACGGGTTTATTATTAATTCAGAACAATTATTCTAGCTTATGTAAAATTTAAATGATGCGAAAAAAAAGTCTTGAAAGTAATCAACATATATGACTTCATTTTCGAAATCCCAAAGCAGGGCTCGAGATGACGGGCTTCCCGGGATGATAGAAAATATGTTTGAGACAGACTGAGAATAATCCCTGTGACCCCTCCAGAACAAAACGCATGTATGTATAACTATCGCTAACTGAACCAAGCGCTGACCTCAACAGAGAGGAAGTCTTCCCTGGCTGGCTACGTAGCGGAAGACCTGTGAAAAATATGACAGGTTAAAATCTGAAAGGACACAGTAAACTCACGATCAACAGGGGGCGCATCCTATTTTTCCCTCATGATCCTCCGCGTTGAAATCAGCAGAACGACAGCCAGTTAGCTGTTAGCTGCTGGTAGGGAAAAGCAGAGCCCTGCGGTTTGGTTGGCCAATGGAGCTAACAGCTAACTGAGCTAAACACACAGCAGGACTGAGAGTTTGTGTCCAGAGGAACACGAAGCACATTAAAGTCCAGTGTTGCTTTCAGTGAAGGCTGATTTTAGTAGTTAGGGAAACAATTGACCAGTCAGAGTTTTGAGGACAAAATGTTTACGTAGCTGGCTAGCTGCCTGCTAACATCCATGATAAGTAGCAACACACCGAATCACCACGAGGTCACGTAACAGTCATGGCGGAGATATGTGGAATCAACAAACTTAACTGTAATGTTTAAAGTAATACAGTCAAACGGTGGTCCGACCTATGTGACGTTTCTGCTGTGCCTATTTCCTGTGCTGTGTAGCTTTGCTAGCGTCCTTGATATCTACTGGACAGCAACATCTTTGACTAACTGCTTGCTTAGGTTAACTCAAGCTGTCGTTTTCTTTAGTGTGTGGCCCAACACGCAAATGAGGTCTCTACCCTTACATTAGTCAAAGTGAATTAGATGTCTACACTTTGAAATAACGATGAGAAAATACAGTAAAACTGCATGTAAAGAAGTGCGTGATGCCAGGTTTGTTTTACCCAGAAGTTGTTGTGAATAAACGTGATTGGTTCAATAGACAATGGCTACAAATGTGGATTGATATATGTAAGACAGTGTGTGTTTCCCAGCATGTTAAGAGATACACTTTTTGTATGGGAACAAAAAAAACAAACTATAACATGCTAATAACTCATCTTTAAGATAAGGGTTAGTTTTAAGACCGGCTGATCTCCCCCTGATTTGGCTTCATACTTCCAGATTCTCTGCAATAGAAGTGAAATATTTCCCGAAATGTGGAAATACCTTCATTGCAATGACAAAATTACCATTCAGGGTATAAAAATGGCTTATTTCATTTCACATGAACCTTTATGATCCCTCTTTGTTATAACACAATTTAGACTTTACTGCTCAGTGCGGCATATTAAATGAAAAGTAATTAAAAAGTAACAGTAGTCGAAAAAAGCGATAGTAAAAAAGGTTTTCACGCTCAAAAGCTTGACTTGTTAAGATGCATTTTGTGCAGAACTTCCCTGTGTTTATTCTCACACCTCTTAATCGTGTACTAATTTCCTCACTCGGATATTTTTGTGTGATTCTGTGTGTTTTCCTTTCTGCTCACTCAAGCCTGCGCTGGGCTGGAACGTGGCACAATTAAAACTGGCTTAGTCACAGTGCCACTGTTCTTTATACACCGCTAATTAGAAGCACAAAAAAGGAGGACGCTCTACACGTTTGCCTTAATTTGAAATGTTATTTTCTTAAGGACAATATGCTCGTACGCACATTTATTTCACACTACATCGCTGTACTTGAACCCATCTCTTACAAAACGCACACGCTACATTTTAATAAACTGTATGCTTAAGTGAATTGCAAACACACTCGTACACGGACAATAACACATCCGAGTGTGTGCGTTTGTGACTTTAGTTGTGTTTCTATGGAGGACCCATGTGTGCATGGGCGTAGCTGCACCGGCTGCCGGTTTCTGTCTGTCGTCTTCGGACCAAAGGTCAGCAGCTCAACTGTCACATTTAGTCCGTCACAGGATCTGCTCTGTCTTACAACAATGGTGTGAGGTTCAAGCTCCGCTGACGACACTCGACCCTCCGGTGTGGGCTGCATGTGAGGCGGGAGCAGAGTGACAGGGCCGGGCTGAGAAATGGCAGCCGACACAGGGGTCACGGAGCCAAAGGGCCATGAAGAAAGTCACAGGGATGGAGAAAACACAGGCAGGGTGATGGAGGAGAACCAGAGGAGAGGACAACTTCTCCGGGGCAGCGTTTGCGTCCCTCTCATGCTCTCTTGCTCCGTCTCTCTGTATTTTCTCTCCCCCACACCTGGCTCTGCCTTTTCCTTTCCTTGGTGTTTTCTCACTTTCTCTCTTTGTCTCTCTCTCTCTCTGCTGCTCGCTCTACCGCTCCGGTGGCTTCAGGCAATGCTGTCCGTTCCCCTCTCTCACTCCGTGATGGAGGGATGGTTTGTGGAGTGAAGGGGGCGATGAAGCGATGGCGGCTTTCAGCGCGGGGAAACACACCCTTCCCTCACTCTGTTGCCATCTTTTGCTGCCCATAAACATCATTCTGATTGATTACTTGTAGTCTGTATGTCAACCCTCAGAGCATCACAGCTGACTTGTGGTTAGATTAAAGGATCTCTTCACCAAAATTACTGAAATACATATTTTCTCTCTGGCGTAAAGCCATGAGGTCGGTTTTGTTTTCATCCGTTCAGGTTTGGAGGTATCAATCTCAGAGATTTCTTTCTCTTTGGAGGTGAATGGAATTTTGTTTGTGTTGTACAGAGAACTGAAAGCTCTTGCCACAACAAATGTCAGCAGTTATAATAGGGCTTCCCTGTCACCTCGAAACTATTTCTACTACTAAAAGTAAGGGAAACTCAAAGGCTAAGGGGGGTGACTAGGGTGGATGTCGGGTGTTCAAAACACAAGACTTCAACACCAGAGACCAGGATCTGCATCCCAAGTGCCTATGTATAGGTTGGCAAGGTTTTCCACATGTATCAAGGTATACAAAAAAATCTTTGATGTGTGTCTGACATGGAAAAAGTAGGGTGGTGGTATAATTACCACATTAAGACATTATTGCTATGGCAACAGCGGTGCATGAAGATGCAAAGGTAACTGGACAAACAAGACTGTTGTGCCCACATCTTTACAGAGAAATGTCTCCACCACAACATCTCGATTAAAGCTGTTGCACTCGACGTGCGGACCGAGTTCCAGGCCGACAGAGCGAGGGAGGTGGACTCCGTGTTTATAACATTGATGCTTGGTGCTCACACACACTCGAAGTGGATGGACAGTGTTTGTCTGATGTCTAACTTTCGATGTGAAGATGCCGAGCATGTCATCATCACCATCATTTTACTGTTGTTTACGTTCACCCCGACACAAATTCAAAAGGTGCACTATGTGCTCATGTATATTTTCAATATAAGTAAGTGTATATATGATATATATATTAAAGTTTAAGTGCAGGACACAATATGTCTCCTACTTCACTGTAAAGTCAATTCTCAGCATATGTACACTGGAGGCTTCAGGTTTCCTCATCACACTTGTGTGCACTCAATATTGAACCGGGATTGGCTTCCAGACTATTTGTGATGTCTAATTTACACTTTCATCAACAGATGTGAAAACAACCAGCTAGTGCACATACATCATTCTACACAGTGAAGCTCAAACATTCAACTGCAGGAACAAGAAGAAAAGCATTTCCTTGACTGGAGAGGGACTTTAACAGAGTATCATCCTTTAATTGCTTGGAGAGGATTCATTGTATCTTGAGAGAAAAAAACAAAAGCACATGTCGGTAAATATTTCGTTGATATGTGAGTATCAACATCTGGGGACGTGCCAGATACTTTAATTAACATTTCATAACCATGTTGATAAAAAATGTAATCCAGGTGGCTTTGCATTGTTGACGACAGTGTTTTGCTGTTGCCAAGTGGTTCTATATAATGTGTTCTTGGAGACAGGGTCGCCTGATGGGACTGTTGTTCTGATAGAACTCAAGTGGAGGCAGAAAGCTCAGATCCTGAACAAGTAAACGCTTCTTGGCTGGAGACTACTAGGGCTGAGCGAGAAAATCCTGACCCTTTTAACAAATATCTCATTTATACATGCTGTGCCATGCGGTAAAAAACACTTTCAGTGCTATGAAATATGTGTTGTGTGTGTGTGTGTGTGTACTCTGTACAGTGTTTGCATGTGTGTTTTTCACACAGTCTGCATCCAGTGGCGTGCTTCGTTATCTCCTCACACACCTTAATGAGCCATTTCTTCGGGATTGGACCAATTAGTCTCAGTAATCTGGTCAATTTAGCCATTCTGCTTCCTCCCTCAGGGTTTTCAACCTCTGGAAATCACGCTACCGCTCTCCCATTCGATGGATAAGCACTGAACGGGGGAGGAGCAGAGGGGGTTTATGTATGGCGGTGATGCGGGAGGGGGGGTCTTTCGGACGTTCAATATCATAATGGTGCATTACAGCTCCGAGTGCTCCCTAAGCGCCGCGGCTAGCTACACCCCAGGTCAGGCTGAGTATCATTTAGCTGTGATAGAAGCATCTGTGCTTTGAGCGGCGGGCCTCTCTCCCACAGGCATTATCGTTTAATTGCTGGTGTAGCGGGTACACAGGGTTAGCAAGGGTTATCCTTAATGCGAGGCAGCGCCGTTACAAACGTGTATCACCATCACTCTTTTCTCCATTAGGCCGAGCCGAGCGTCGTGGGTATCGATCTTCAGGACTCGTTTACATCCAATAGGCTGCGCAATTATTAATGCTTTTAATGAAGATCTAAAAAAAATCTGCGCCGTGACCTCGGCGTGAGGACGTGTGGTCCTCTGCCTTGCGCACCTTCGTCGTGACCCTCGCTCCACTCTGTCTCATTATGTGGTGACATCGGCGCGGCGAGCATAACTTCAATCTAGCATAATTAGCCCCAAGCTATAATTAAGGCACCTCTCGTGGCTCCTCGCTATCTGATTGTTTTGCTGTGGTGTACTGTGTTATTAACTTTGTGAGAAGAGAGAAGAAAAAAACAAAAAAACTCCCGCTTGGCTCCTGTTCCTCTGCTGATTGTTTCTTAAGTAAGACGCTCACTTAAACTTAAATGCTTTCAGCGTACACGTTGTGTAATTCTCTTCCAGTTTGTTTCTTGTAGTTTACTTTTGTCCCCTGTGCATGTGACGCGGGGAAACAAGAGCGCATTAAAGCTCGATATGCAATTGCTCGGGTCTAAATAAAGGAAAGGCAAAGTTATAAAGGAATAATGAGATACAAGTTAATCTTTTTTTTTTGGCCAGTGGTTGCTCCGACACATCATCTTTCACTCCGCGGCTGTTAAGTTGGACATAAATGACTCTCTTTATCAAAGTATACAGTGGGCGAAATGAGTAGTTAATTGAGATACAGGGTGTTTGTCTTGGACCGAATACACTAACATCGTATCGACCGCGAGGCCTTGTTTATGTCACATTTGACTGAGCATGATCAATTCTGTCCTGGCACTTTGATTGATCACCAATACGCTGTCACACGTATTGATTAGGGCTATGGTTAGAATAATGCCATCGTCTTTAAATGCGGGCTGGATGAAGAAGAGCGCGCCGAGCTGGCCCTGATTCGTCTCTGGAAGATCCCTTCTCCCGCCAGAGTCGCCTTCTCTCTCCTCTCTGTCACAGTTATTTCCTCTAAGCATTTCCTGAATCTCCTTATTCCGGCGCCTCTCTTCCTCTCCTCTCTAAATTCTCTCCCATAAACTTCCCCCTTTTTTTTTTTCTCCACGTCTCCCTCCAGGCCTCGGTCTCTCCCCCTCGCACACGAACTCACGCGCTCTGTCTTTGCTCATTATCCCTCCTTCCCCAACTTCTTGACTTGTCATTTTTCCAAAGCCTCTCCCGGATCTCCTCTGTGCATCTGTGAATTGTCTCTCTCCGTGGCTGTGCCCCTGTACAGCCACACTCCTCACTCCATCCATCTCTGTCTCTCTGCTGCCTCTCCCCACTCCCCTCATCCATCTCTCCTGCTCCCTTATTCATATCCTCTGAGCTTTCTCTCCACTTCTCTTTGTTGCGTGTCATGGCAACCAAGTTTCTCCTTGACCCTGTGCAGCGAAGAAACACACACATTACTGTGAAATACGTCAATACGTGACTGCATCATTTCAGAAGGTTATGCATTTTTTAGTACTGTCCGTGTTACAGTATACCTCATCTATCTATCTATCTATCTATCTATCTATCTATCTATCTATCTATCTATCTATCTATCTATCTATCTATCTATCTATAGGTCTTTCTATCGACACCACACACAAACAGACTCACAAGGTGAAAACAGCACCTCTAAAACGCACTAATAATCTAATTTGTTTTATCAGTACAAAAACAACACGCAAAAAAAAACTCATCTTGACGAGATCATCTTGCCTCGACGCCCGTCAACACGTTCCCGTGAGTGATTGCTAAATTATCACCGCAGCCACCTTTAAACCCGGCCTTCGTTTTGATCTCAACTACAGACCTGTCACGTTTTCTTCCTGCTTCTTGTGTCTTGTACAGTTGTGACGATATCGAATAAACATATAAACACTAGTGCTCTAAACTGCTTCTGTGCTAGTTCCCACTACAATAGGGGCCTCCAAGATCACACTCAAAGTTGACTATAGTCCATATTCACACATCGTCCTCGGGGTGGGCATGCTGGGATAATGTTATGCTGCTGTGTTCCACGTTGCAAGTGGTATAAACGTGGGGTATTTGACAAATTGTTATCATATCACAACTGCCCTGATGGTGAAAACCTGGAGGTACATCGGCCTGTGATATGAGGTAAAACAACATATTTGATAGCCCATTAGCAACTGTTAGCACCCTATCATGTTGTGTAACAACATCAAACAGCAATGTTAGCTTGGAAGCGGTTGAATGCTAACGTTAGTCAGCTGTCTAACGGGAACACAGCAGTGTGACGTTTAAGCTTCCCACCTTGAAAGTGATGTAAGAGGAAAATGGCGGCCCTGTAAACATGGTCTATTCTTTGGATTGTTTCGAGCCTTGATGCTAAGCTAAGCGAAGCCGACCATCTCACAGCACTAGCTGTGTAGCACAGTGTTTTTTTTCATCTAACTCTCTGCAACAGAGTGAATAAGAGTGGTTCTGAAACAGTCAAACATTTAAAGGTTATACATAGACAACAGTAATAGCTATAGCGCTGTTATCGATGAATACCTATTAAATAATTAATCTGCAATAGTACAAGTAATAGAGTGTACAGTACTTTACATAATTTACCACAGTATATATATATATAACAGCTTAATTATGCAACATTAGAATGGCACTCAGTAGAGAGCATACCTCCGCCAAGGCCCAAAGGTCCCCTGGACTTCAGTCAAATCTAATCCAATATTAATCCTCGAATTGTGATCTAGATACTGACTGCTTTAATATGCCTGACTTTTTCATCAAGACCCATGCATTATTCCCTGAGAAACTGACAAAAATGTCAAAAAATGTCACATCTTCTGATCCGGATGCACCCCAGAAGTTAACGGGGGCTGAGACCGTCCTCCATCCAAGTTTGGTGGAAGTATGCTCAGTGGTTTTTGTGTAATCCTGCCAACAAACCAACAGACAGACACGAGTGAAAACACAGCCTCCTTGGCGACCTCCTTGGCGTAGTTAATACATGAGTAAGGACAGCTAAAGTGAGATGTGAGGGAGCACAGTAAAGTCACATATCTCTACGGACAAATGCATACAGCACACAACAGCGCGCTCATACGTGCAGCCGAGCAGACAAAAGTCCAGTCATCCCCCCTCCTTTTCTTCTCCTCCCTCTTGTGTCTGTCTCCTCTCCTCCCCTCTTCCCCTCCCTCACCACAGAACAGGGCCAATTAGAGAACATCCCATGTTCCTTCTTGGCTCAACCAAGACACTCTCCAGGGCCGCTAATTAAACACAAACCTTCCTCTTTCTTCTGTCTCTTTCTTCCTCTCTTCCTCCCTCTCTCTTTCCCTGCACTGTCACCTCTTTCCATCTGCCTGACACCCTCTCTCTCCTCTCTCTCTCTCACCCTCCCTCCTTTCCTCCCAGCAACCTCTTTCCATCAATTCACCCGCGCTTCCCTCTTTTCTCGACTCCTGCCTGGTCCTTCATCCCTCGCCCCCTTCGCCTATTTGTCATGGTGGAGGTTTGATATTCACATTGGGACAGTCTTCAGAGTCAATCTGTACAAAGCGGCGGACTTGTTATTCTCCTTTGCTGGTGTTAACCATGCGCCCTGTGACCTCAGCCGTGTACACTTTAGGAGAATGTCCAGATCTGACAGTGCTGCTCCTTTTTAACAATGTTCCCCTGCAACTACTGTTGCCCACTGTCCACAGCTGAGCCCAGCCCGCTGACACTGACAACCAGCCCTGTTAATGGGCTCGTCATGGTTGCCCGCTGTACTGCTTCCTCTCTCAGTCTCCCTTTTCCTTCCCCCACCATCACTTCACGTCAGAGCAGGATGAAAATATATGCAGCTTCATGAAAACACTCACCTGGCTTGGCAACAAGTCAGTCGCCCCTCGCTACACGTGCATTTTGGCATAGAAAAGCAGGCATCAGTCTTTTTTTTATTATTATTTATGATGGGTTGTGTCCAAGAAACTTGATTAGCGTAAGATATTATCCAGCCGTGGTGTTTATTCCCATCAAGCACAGCTATTTGTTCTTTTTTTTTTTTTGGCTGCTCTATTAAGTCGCTTATAATCAAAGAGCTATAGAGACCCACCCCACACCTGTTTTCTCATTTTTCCCTCTTATATCTATACAACTTTGAAGAAAACTTCAGAAACCACCAATGTTTTTGTTATAGCATCATTTTCATACCTTCGATCACAGGGAAGCACACCCTGTTGAGCACTATTTCTATGTTAAAGGCTCCCCCGATTCCCTCAATAAAAGGAAAAAAAAATATCTCATGAGCAAATCTTTCATTTCTAAGGGAAAATCAGGGCAACAAGAGATCCCTGCCAAGCGAGAAAGGAACAGCTGGAGATGCTCATTCTGATTCATGTGCTGCAAACTAGTTTCTTGTTTTGGACTGATGGAGGTAATTAGTCGTGATTTTCTGGGATGGACTAACTCCAGGAAACAAGAGAAATATGAATCCGCTGATGAGGTGGTGTGATCCGTCTCCCGGTCAGTCACACTCTGTTTACCCAGCAGACACAGAAGTGAACGGCTAACAGTGGTTACCAGCATGGAGGTGGGAAAAAAAAACTAAAACATAATGTTTGCTCTGGTTCTGTCTCCAGGGATTTCTCTTATCGTTGTGAAATGGCAGCACACTCTCGCTCCCAACTCTTCAAACACAGCGGCTCGGTCAGTGGCGCTAAGCTTCCACCTACGATGCACTGCCTACCCCCCCTCTAGTGTCAGTTTGTGGCTCCGAGGACAAGTTAGCAATAATATAAACGTCTGCAACTTCCGACAAGCAGTTCACGTATTATGACACATTATGACTTTTGACAGAAAACATGGCTTGGTCAGGTTCAGACACAAAAAAAACGAGTTTGCGGGAAATTGTACATCAAAAATCAGGTGGTGTCACGCTTACAAATGTTGAAACGCAGTCTTGAACTGAGGTCACTGGCTTGCCGGCCTTCTCACCTGTAACTCCATCACCGTCTCATCCACCTCCTGACATCGAAGTCAGGTGACAAGCATGTCATGTGAACGTGATATGATATTTTGTAGACATGTAGAAGTTACACGTGTGCGCATGTCAGTGGTTTGCAGAAACTCCCAACGTTTTATTCTGACGACTGGGAGAAAAAGGAAGTTTCAGAAACAATTGATCGACTCTTACTTTGTCGGACCTCGGGGTCTTAGTGATCTGTCTTATCTGCAACTGGTAAAATCTGAGTTCAAGAAACTATGAGATCAGTCACAAAATCTAACAACAAGTTATTATGTTTTCCTGTGCAGCCCTCAATCATATGCCGGCTTCCTAAGTTGGCACTCAGGCACCAAACTTTAAGAACCTCTGATGTATAGGATGGGTGAAAATAAAATTAGTCATATTTCTTGCGATGGACTTGCTGACTTTATACCGAGTTTCTTATGATGGTCACTGGCTGCAGTTCAACACTGTTATTAACCACTCCATCATTAGTTATAAAAGTGTGCCGGCGGTGACGTCCAGCAAATATACACGTCCCAGAGGGCTGGGAGTGCGGGGTGGGCGGGAGGGAGGGAGGGAGAGAGAGATTGTTCTGGGTCTCACTCTGTCAACAATTGATTGATAAAAGGTTTTGTTTTCATGACGCCACCCAGATCACCCGGCAGCCTCTCCCTCATTCAATCCCCAGTCCCTGAAGCAAAACTAATCCTAACTAAACTCCCAGGATTCCTCCCATCTCCCATCCCACTCCTCTTTCTCTCACTCCCCCATGTTCTGTCATTCCTGAAGTGGCACTAATCCTCCCCCCTTCTCTCTTTTTCTCGTCCTCTTCCCTCCCCTCTGTGTTTTTATGATCTGTCGTTACCGGAGCAAAACTAATCTCCACCCCCCCCCCACCCACCCCACCTCACTCCTCCCTCCTTCCCTTCTCCGTGGTGGCGCCTTGCCTCTTTTATCCGTCCTCCCTCCTTCCTACTTCTTCTTCTGACACCCCGCTGTTATTCACCTCAGACCATAACTGTATTTACCTCCCCTCCTCCTGCTCCGCCGCCACCACGGCACATCTCTGCTGCTCTCTGCGGGCAAAGTTGTATTGACAGCCTGAGCCTTTGGACAAAAGGCTCAGGTGAAAGCCGCCGCCATGTATGTGATGTTCCCCCCTCAAAACATCTTACACAAATAGACTTCATCTGACACTTTGTATCCAAGAGCTGCACTAGAAGGAAGGAGATGTACCATGTAATAGTCTTCTCCCACCTTTCAAATAGCAGACAGTGGCAGTGCAGCAGGAATAAAAGCAGAGGCAAAGGGTTTTTTTTTATTTTTTATTTTTTCAGACATACCTGCAGCCTTGCTGGATTCAAACATACTCTGACGTCTCATTCATACGCTGAGATACAGTCATGAGTTCTGACAATACAGACAGCAACGCACACACACACACACAAGAATACTCGTGTATTCGTTTTAAAAGAGGCCCTGCAATTTTAGCTGTATCTCAGTCCTTGGAGGGAGAGTGGACGCGGAGAAGAGAGCACAAGGCTGTCAGCTCGTTCCTCACAGCTCTGCCGCGAAAAATGCGTATATCTGCTGTAGCCGCATAATTACAGAGTTATCAGAGCCTTTTCTCAGGTCCTCAGCTACCGACAGCATATGAAAAGACCCCAATTAAGCAATTATCTTTAAAGGTAGGGGCTAATTCAGTCATTTGAGCTCCAAAGAAGCATTGAGAAGGGAGACCACAGCGGCTGACAGCTAATTCAGAAAGCGGAGGCTAAAAGCATTAAGGCTCAGATAATACAAAAAAAAAGAGAGAGGAGAGGGCTTGTCATCATGTAACGCTCTGAAAAACTGCAATAGCCGTGCTGAAAAATGTCTTGGAGTCTTGTCAGGAAAGATTACAGCCTAATACGCATGCTGCAGACATTCATGCCACTTTATCACACGTGTTCATTCTCCCCCTATGGTTATCAGTAGACTGGAGTTCAATTCACTTTAATTCCCAGATATGCCACTAATGGTACAACACTGGACGACTGAGCACGGACGTTCTCCAGCTCCAACAGGTCAACAGAGCGCCCTCTCCGCAGCGTGCCACCCTTCAGCTCCGCTGTTTAGCGGCGGCTAAATGCTGCTGTCATTTTTACAATTAGTTTCTCACACTCTCGCGCCTTTCACTCTCCGTCTTTGTCACTCTCGCTGATGTGACAAGTCCTCCTCCCAAACACTATCCCCTCGCTCGCAAGCCGCCGCGGCAGTTTCGCGATTTTCCCTCCGATGAATAAAAAGGAGGAATTGACGCGAAATTGTGCATGTTTTACACCCGACTGTCATTTTGTACCTGCAAATTTTGAATTTTTTGTCTTGATCACTTGAGCGCCACTTGTCCGTATCCGCCGTGCGTGAGGAGACGGTGTCGGTCTGCTTTGTTATGTCCAGAGCCTTCTGTGTGTCTCCACGGCTGTATCAATCTCAATTGTCTGCGTTATGCTGTTTGTCAATGTGTCTACACTACCAGGGCAAAGTGAAGTGATGGACGACTTGACTATCTCCGCGCCTCTTGAGCTTACAATATATGGGGAAGGATCTGACAATTGCAGTTGTGGCTTTTTATAACTTTGTGGTGCTGAAGTATATTCTGACTCCATGCTAGAGAGACACCGGCGGTGTATATTCTGCTGCTGGATGTAGAGCTAGAGCTCTGCCGAGTGTCTTTTTCATTTCGACAACAGCGCTCTCGCTCGTTCTGACAATAATCAACACAATGATAGCCAGGCATATTGTGATGCATTATTCATTTTTGTCTGTGTCTGATTACCCGCTACCATTTGACAACCATCACACTCAAATGTGTTTGGATTACAGGCAGTGAGGAGTGAAAAGGGGGAAATGGCTCATATATTGCCTATCTATCATGCAAAGGGGGTCTTTTGGAGGAGCGGTGGGGAACAGAGGCGAAGATTCACCGGCTCACTGGGAGTATAGTTCATAAACACAAGCTCCGGTCTGACACAATGTCTATCCTGAGGGAGGATAAGTACCCTCACGAGTGGTCAATAAGTCAGACAGCGCTCCATAATCCACAGAAAGATAAATCCACTGTGCCAAGGCAATTCATAATGTGTGAGTTGTGTGGGGTCATTTAACCATTTCCATTGATTACTGTCATTTTTTGGAAGAGTGTTGCCGCCGAGGGACCTGAATGGAGGGGCTACTTAAGGCTGGACACGCTGATCAATAGTGCAGTCTCCAGGTCCAGACGGCATCTCACACATCAGGGCCCCGTGTGGAAGTCCTCCCCGGCCCTCCTCCAGCCGGATCAATACGCCGTCCGTAAGGCACAAATGCACGCACTCCATTTGCTCCCAACATCCCATCAACAGGTGCAGTTTAATACGCCTCGTTTATACGAGCGAGACATCGAATGAGCCCAGATTGAGTCGCCTTGTTCTACATAAAGAGAGCAGTCAGACGCTTCGACCGCCGGCTCGCCAGTGCAAGGAATATACTAATGTTTGAAAGACCCCTAAAGGATCTGCCAAGGTTGAAAATAAAGATAAAGCGCTCGGTCGATCCTAAAATTGATTTATAGCCCACCTCTCTCGCAACGAGCTCTTGAAAATACATGAGCCGGTGCCACAGTGTTTAAAGCTGATTTCATTTTGAGCCTTATTCCCTTTGAATGGAGTCTCAGGACGTAATCCAAAAAATATGGTTGGATAATATTCCTGTCAGCCTTAAAGCCACCTCCGGGGGTATGATGGAGTGGAAAGTAAGAGACCCTGAAGTGCTATGTGCTGTGTTTACAGCGCAGCATTATAAGGACAGGCAGCTTGACCCCTGCTGCTTATATCGACAGACGTTACTGATTTTCCTCTGCTGTAGGACTCAGCGCGCCACCAGCATTCCCAACAGGCCGGCTCGCGAAAGAACTCTCACTGCCAATCTCAATATCCGCTCAACAGGGCCGATTCGTAAAAACAACCCCTTACACAACCGTAGAGTCCAGTGAGCACAGTCTCCGAAGGGGAGATCGATACGGCTAACGGGCGACGTGCTCATGACCAAACATCTTAAAATCGTATGACCAGAGCCGCTGCTCAGCCCAGATCAATGTCTGACCGGCTGACTCCATTAGAGGACCATTTTATCAACAGGAGTGATGGTGGAGCCGGCTCAGGCTTTGACCTTGTTCAGTGAGTTTTGGTTGCACTTCAGTGGATGAACTCATTTGAGATCTCGGTGGAACTCCTGCTTTTCTACCGACTCAGCTATTGACAAGATGAGGAAAGCGCGTTCAAAATGCTACATTTAACCAGACAGACGCTGCGGATTGAGACCGATTTTAACTGGGAACTGGTCGCTCACGAAGTTCAGTCAAGACTATCTTTATTCCGTCCATCTTTTATCTTCCCACTTCCTTCATTATCAGCTGACTTTGGTTGTTTGAAAGATGAATACTGACGAGAGGTGTTTCCTCTGACGCAGGCGCAGAACTTACGAGCGAGTTTGTTGTCGGCTGTGGTCTTTGCGGTGTGTTCAAGTGCAGCTTTTTAGCTTTTTAGTAAGGCGATGCAAGGGACAACCTTTGTCTCTACTCACGCTTTGCTGTCGGGTTGGTGTCTCTGGACACTTGCAAAAAGAAAGTAGGGGTGTCACTGATATACAGTAGCTTTCATTAACCAATAAAAGTTGGGTGTGCATGGTGTGACGCACTGTATCTGGATGTATTTTACTGGTCACAGAGGAATATTTTCCACTCAGCTCGAAGTGATGTAAGATGAAGCCCGCCATTTCAATTATATCAATAATATTTTTGGTATGTAACAAAGTTTATCCCAGAAAACTTTAAATAAATCCGACTATACTGATTCTGTGTTGCTTCAGATAAAATGCCTCAGAGGAACCTCAGAAGATGTTGCCCGTACAAAGTGTCGTTGACTTTGCTCTGAGGTCTCTGTTTTTGCAACATGGCTATCAATCCATTTTAAGCATATTTCCACGGTTCAATAACATTAATGTGGTGTTAAACACGGCTCCTTGGAAGTTTAATTTATGACCTCATTTAGTCCCGCAGCTCTAATTCTCTGTAAAATTGGGACTGTTAAACACTAGACTGAGAATGTGATTATTTTATATCTTATCTAAGAAGGCTGCCATGACTAAACGTCTTAAAAGCCATTTTAGTTAAAGTGTAGGGTTGAAATTGGAGCAATACTTGAATCACTTTCTGTAGATTGCAGGTTGATAGATGAGACAGTTGCCTGAATAACTGATGGATACAGATACAGTACTTTGTCATTTCATATTGAAAGATGTCTTTAAGAGATTTTTTAATACAGTATGAGGACATTGTCATGTGTTTGCAGACACATACTATGTTTACTTGTTGAAACGAAGCGGCTAGTTCGCCAAACATTATAAAACACAGCAAAGAAAACGCCTCAATTATCGTGTATCGTCATGGCCACACACTGTTAGAAAGCTTAGATTCTCACGATCCTATTAATGCAAACCTTTTCAAAATAAAACCACACCAGAAAGGCACAAACACACTGGCATGTTCAGTGTTGCCAACTCAACAATGAAGTGTCTGGTTGATTAAATGGTGACGAAATGGCAAAAGAAAACTGCGATCACAGATGCAGTTATCTGTAAATAAGACTCTTACTTCACAGAAGACACCGCCATCCTTCTAGATGGCAGTTGTTCGACTGACAACTCATTTGAGCAGATATGAGCACCTATGCCCGGCCTAGAGCCTGCAACAGCCAATGAGTGATCGCGTAGACAAACGACTCTCTCTTCCTTCTCTTCCCTCCTGAGATACTGACACACCAGCCTCTGGATGATTGATTTCCTTAGAGAACATGTGTTAGGTGTTCTTTTTTAGTGATATTGGAACATGTAAGGATATATAATGTGGACCTGTTGTGTGTTTTAGCTAACAGGGATGGTTACAGGTAGTCTGCAGGGTTTATTTTTGCATAAATAAAACGTTTTAATGTTCTGAAATGACTTTGTACTTATACCGTATTTAAGGCCCTTTTAAAGAAGTTAAAGCAACTTGTGACAAGGTTATGTAAAACTTTGCAGGGGAGCCAACAAGCCGTCACAATGACTGAAGCTGGCTTTCTCACTTTCATTTAGCGGAGAGAAAAAAATGTGACGTGTGAGAACCTCACAGCGGGCATTTTTCATATATTGCATTAAGACTTGAAACAAGCCATTTTCCATTTCCTTTTGTCTTCTGTAATGTGCTCAGCAGCGCGCTTTTGCCTCGGGACTGATCCCACCAGGAGCTTTAATTTAATATATGACACTCATTTTCGCCACAATTGCCCTTCTGGCCTCAAGGTCTCGTGTCATGCGTCTTCGGAGAAGTCGGGGATCATTTCATATTTTCATTTTCTCCTGACAGTATCAGTCCGACGCAAATCGGTAAATCACATTAACTGAATTATACATTTTGCGAAATGTATTATTCAAAGATTAATTTATCACAGACAGTTTGTTGTTTCACAGAATATTAACCTTAGAACGAATTGCCTTTTTCTTTTTGTATACTTTGATAGATTAGTCTTATAAATTATTTGGCGCTGTTCTAAAATTCATTTTTAGAGTATGATTCTCTGGACAGTCTAATGGAGCAATTTGGGGCTCTTTGTTCCGTCAGACGTCTTTCAAACAGCCGCTCTCTCTCTCTCTCGCTCTCCTCTCGAACGTGGCTTCCTTTTAGAAGGCGCCCCGCTGAGCCGACGACTCCCAGACATAAATACCCCTTCTCACCAGAGCACTTTCCATCTCCCCGTCTGACCTTCTTTCTCCCCGCTCTCTCTTCTCGACGTCTTTCTCTGTCCGACTTTCCCTCTTCTGTATTCACACCTCTCTCTTACCTGCTCCTGTAAAGACTTACCCCCGGACCCGTTTGGCTCCGTCTCTTTGTGTCTCCTCTCAGTGGAAAATTTCCCCGCCGTCGGTTCCCCTCCTCTGGTCCTTAACTGTTCTCATCTTCACACCCCGTTATCCTCAATCACACTTTCCTCGCACTTCTTTTCATCTGGCTTTAAATTATTCATGTACCTGGCTTAAACTTAATAACACTTCTGAGCTCTTTTGGAAGTTTTTCTTTATGGAAGAGATGTTAATTTCTACGATACCACAATGAGATGATAAAACAGCGTTACGGAAACCAAACCGTGATCATTTTGTCACGCTGTATAAATGTTCACAGTGCGAGTTCTGGGCTTTACGTTCAAACCCAGAAGGGTCCAACACCATTTGCTCTCAGTTTTTGTGGCTCACGGACAACCAAATGTAAAGTGAAACGCCTTTAAAGCATTATCACTTATCTATTAAACGGACGGCATGTAGGTTCTGTCACCAGGGGTCTCTCAATTCAAACAATGAAAAAGATATTGTTTGATGAAGTCGTGAAGGAGTGTGGGATCATGGGAGTTTGGTGTTATCGTTGTTAAACAACTACCACTGCCAGTGAAAATCTATCTGATGTGACTCTGTTCACAGACGGCGCAGATGTACTTACGTTTTCTGTCATGGTTTGGGTTTTATTTTTTGGATCATGACAGTTTTATTCACGTTTCAACATTTAATCAATGGGGTAAAGAGGATATGGTTCCATTGATGGCAGATCAAATGAAATGTGCTGTAACGTAACGAATAAATGGAGGATTTCTTTTGGTTGGAACACTTGTGTCAACTTTGACTGAGTGATATTTTGGGGGGATTTGCAGAGTATTTAAAGTAGAACGAACAATTAACCAAGAAGAGTGCTCTGATGCTGCGAGGCGATCAAGATTCAGGTCAGCAAGATTTATGCGGGCAGCAGAACGCGATGCAAAGAACAACACGGACAGATTGCTGACGGGGAAGACAAATTAGACGCTATTAAGCAAAACTGTTCACGAAGACTCGAGAGCAAGACGTCCTTCTGAGCGTCTGTGTCGTCTGTTTGGCCTAACTTTGGGTAATTCTTACATTGCGCTTCTCGTTTGCCCAACAGAACGTTTAATGATCAAGATCTTTGAAATAAAAGAATGGAAAGTAAGTGGGCACTGACACAAGTTTTAGTAGCATGAGGTCTACAGAATGTCACTAGAGCGGAAAGACTGGAGAGAAAATATATTCAATTTTTGTGTTGGAATTTTTTCAATTTCTCGTTGATAATCTTCCAACTCCCCCCGGGGAGGCTTGGAAACCACTGATCAAGATAATGTTATTTCAAAAGTTCAACTCTGCCCAGCAGTGTTAACGGATGATAAAAATGACATCGGTATAAATGGGATGGAATAGTTATTTTTACTTCGACAGAGAGCAGGTGTGAGAGCTGCTCCCCGAAAATTGTTTAAATGATCTTCAATATTTATATATATTTATGAATTTAAGTCATTTTAAAGCAAAAACGACAAGTATTCTCCAGTCCCGGCCTCTCAAATGTGTGAATTTGTTGCTTTTCTTTGTCTGATTTGATCCGACAACACACGCTCTTTAAAGACTGGTTGAGGAAAATGTCGGCATTTTCACTCCTTTCTGACATTTTATAGACCAAACAATTAATCATTTAATTGAGACGATAATCTGACATTTCATCAATAATGGAATATTTCATCTGCTCGGTGTTTGACCCCTAGATTTTTGTTCAGGGTGAAACGGTCTCTTTCCTTGAAAACGAGCAGAGTAATATTATTTGGTAAAAGGTCATCGGCCTGATAAACCGGCTCGTTATTTTGCTGCACGCAGCCGGTCTGTAAATACAGACTCAGGTCATCATTTACCTTTAAGACTCCAACAGGAACCAATTTCCTGCACGATTCACAGATACCTCTGGCAGGCGCTCAAGCTTTTTTTTTTTTTTTTCACACCTTAAGGCGTCAAACATCTTATTCTGCCCGCCACACATCTCCGGATCTCAGCGGGAAGCTCAGATTGCTGACCATCACAGCCTGGCGATTACCTCGGCAACATTTCCCACAAATTGTCAGAAATCTCCCTCTGATTCACGACGCATTTTCCTTCCTCCATTACCCGTGACTTCCAAAGTTGTGCAGTTACTACCCACGGTGTCTGACGGTCACCACGAGCCCCGTCTGCCCCCACGCCTCCACGCCACTGTTGGTTCCTGTGCATCTGGGCCGCGCAGACGAACAGATGTGCTCCGCTTTAGATCACATCGCATTATGTAAACGATTTCGCAAAGGCGATGAAAACAAACAGGAAAGTGCAGATTCAGTGTAGATGTAAGCCTGAGTCATAAACATTCTGTATTCGATGCAGACTGTAATGCAAAGAGCCAACTGGATTCATATTCATGCAGATTGTCTCCTCCGCGCCGGTCGTTGTGTTTTACTGCCCTCCGCAGTCCGGAGAGAGAATCTCAGGCCGAGGCGGCGTCACAGCAGAGACACTTTTATGAGCTCTGTGCTTCTGATGCCCCACTGCATTTCATTTTGTTTTGTGAATGGATTATATTTGGTCTCGCTGTGTTTATTATTCAGCCTCGGCAACTGGACATGCTGGGAAACAGAGAGTCTGCTCCTGATTTATCGTACAACCATAAAAAGACTGTTTTCAAAGACACATTTGCAACACTGATCCCCCTCCCTGATGAAATGAATCTCTCAGCAGCCTCCTCCGGTTTAAAGGGGCACTCTGTCACTTTTTCAGCCCATCCTCGACGGATGAAGAGCCGCAGAGGTCGACAGTAAGAGGAGGTTATTATGACCCATGTCGACATTTGTTGTGTGTTGAACTTTGTTAGTACAATGTTGGTATATAAACCTATATTTTTGCACTGTAGGACTCCTGGACGGGCACAGCTGTTTTATTTCGCACCCCACCATGACACAAAATACATGCCTGTTCAAGTACATAGTAAACATGCCTTTAAAGTACATCTGACGCTCTTGCAAACTGCTATTCCACTAATCGAGAGCGCTGTCTCTGTTCGTTTATATGCCTGGGGAAAACGTCGCATAATGTACCTTTAAAGCTCAGTGAAAGTGTTGCCCAACTACTTTCTGATTCTTTGTTTTATCTGATTTTAAACTGAAAGTCTTTGCCGATAACACAAAACCGTAGACAAATGGGCCTTTGTGTGTGTGTGTGTGTGTGTGTGTGTGTGCATTTTGTCGTTTTCAGATTAATGATTCATTGAGAAAATAATTTGCAGCTTCACAGCGGGGAAATAAATGCAGCCCTCGCCTCTTTTGGCCTCTTACTAAGCAACTTTCACATCCAAAGTTTGTTCACAGATAACTTGCAGGGTTGAAATAATCCCACTGGGTCTGAAGCAAAGGTCACTGAGAGCAAAAACTTAAAGCGTAAGTTTACCCTACAAATTTAAATTCAGTCATTATCTACCCGCCGAGACATGCCGAGTTCTGTAGGTCCAAAAAAACAATTCTGGAGCTTCACAGCAAAAAAGCACTGCAGCAAAAATAAAAATCAGATAGGGACTTGTTTTAAAATGTAAAAAAATGGCTCCATACAGCTCGTCTAGCGCAATCCAAGTCTCCGGAGGGCCCGAGATCCCAAATTGATTTGAAAAGGTGTAATTTTAACCCATTTTTAAAGTTCAGAGCTGTTAAGCTAAAGGCGTTAGCGCAGCCCGTCTGAAGCGCGTGCTCTAGCTCGAGGGCTGAGGGTGTAAACAACGTCGACCAAATCAATTCTGGATCTCCAGGCTCTCCAGGGACTTGGACTGCACCGGAAAAGCTGTATGGAGTAGTTTTATGTTTTCTTTTGACTGGTTATTTTTAAGTCCCCTTCTACTCAAGTTGTTTCGGAGGATGCCGCTTCGCTGTAAAGCTCCAGAAACTACGACGCCTCACCCGTGCTTTCAGTCAGCACCAGGGCTGAGCAGATAATGATTGAATTTTTTATTTTGGGGTGAACTTACCCTTAAATCCATGAATCCTGTTTAAAGCCGCCATCTGAACCAACAGCAACATCCTCTGAATTATCCGGCCGCGGTGCTTTTGCTCATTAAAACCTCTGTAGAGCAATAATGCACCAGTCATTTCACTTTTAAATACGCGGCAGATGCTGTCTGCCTCTGCCTTCATGCACGTGCGCCACCGTAACGACTCGCCCATTCAGTAAAACATTCTGTCCATTAAGCTCGGAGACTTTTGCCGGCAGATGAGGCCCATATTACACATGAAATGGGAGATAGTGGAATTGTTACATTGGCAATATCACAGGGAACTAATAAGAAAAACAAGAGTCCAGTCACAGTGCCAGACAGCAGATGCAGCATCGCTGAGCCGCTGGATGAACTCCAACTGTGTACCATAATATCACACCTACAGGAGGTGCTGTCTGGCATACATGCCTGCGTATTTTGTCAGATCACAGCTTTATCCCAGCGGGTAAGGTGATGTGCCCCAACACCTGGTTATCGTACACATGGCAATTTTACAGCACAGCTTTGGCTCCGCTCTTACTCCAGCAACTTACATCGGGTTATAACGAAGCTGTGAATAAACCGCTCATCGTTTCTGAGGTCATAAAGGAAGGCAGTGCGTCAGTGTCAAATTAAAAAGCTGTACGAGCGCCAATAATTTGGTGTTAAAACAGGACCAACACTAAAGCTTTCCACTCGTTTTATTTTCCGTTAATTACTCGTACCTGTTCTCGTCAAAGGAATAGCACATACAGGAGTATCAGGGACTTGGGGGGGGTCACACTTCTATCTTACTAGCAAAGCGAGTGAAGGCGGCGTTAAATTTCTATTTCACTGACAGGCCACTCAATACAATAGCTTACATGTTGGATAAAGTGCAACACACTGCAATTTGTTTTTCAGTTAGATGTTATTAGTACAACACAGCTGTCGAGTAGCAGAGCACTTTATCACAGTTAATCAATAGTCTGGGTTTTATTATGGAAATAGAAATTGAAGAAAACAAATTGAGGAACAAGAGATTATTCAGAAAAGATTTCATGTGGTCTGGTGGATTTTTTTCTAAATTTGCCAGCGCTGACTGTTCAAAAAGATGCATGTAGGTATATTAATAATGAAAAATGTGTAAATGCAATGTAAATGTTTAAGTTTAAATGCAGTAGTATGCTAAATCAAATATTCAAGTGTTATTTTTAAACCACCAAACAAAGCCCTGGTGCAAAGAATTGTTAGGAAGCTCATGTGAAATGTGGATCATCCAATGTATAGTGTTCTTAGTGAGACTTGTTATGCCGACATAACATATCAGGAAGTCTTTTGTACCGGCTACAGTGAAGTTATTTAATGAATGTTGTTCCTGACCGTCACTGTTGATGGATGTGATATCGATATGTTGTTGATGACTTGGACCTTGACCAAACTAAGTACTGTGAAATGTTGAATACGTTAGGTCATATCGATGTTTACACCATTTATTATTTATGGTGCTGTGCTGCCTTAAGACGTGTATGTCTTATTTATTATTGTCCTACTTGTTTGTTCTATGTATAGTGATTTATAACCCCTCGGGAGAATAATAAAGTATATCCTATCGTCAGACAGACAGACACACACACCCCCCGATTACTTTGGGTTGTTTCATGAAAGACTAAAATGCATCACAACTTTGTCCATATTCATTTTTTAATAATTTTGCAGGACAAACAGCTCTATGCCTACACATGTAATACCTTACAAAAAGGCACAAGTTCAAGGCAAAACGTCAGCCTCAACGACAGCAGAGCAGCTCAGTGTGTGATAGTAAAACGAAGGGACAGAAGGTAAACACAAACATTTCAGATTGGGTGCAAGACAGTATTCAGAAAGAGTTTGACGATGAAATCAAGTGCCTGGTTGCGATATATTTTGATACTTTTACCCACAAATTGCTTTCCACGATCTCAGTCACTGATCCTGATTTATTCAACAAGAGCACTTAAAGGGTAGCGTCTGCCATCAAAGCTGTCAACTGCCTTCTTTTCCCCTTCGTGAGCGTTTTTAAGTGGCTCTGTGTAATAGTACAGTAGTTGAAAACCCAAATACTGCCAAAACACAAGTCCACACTACTCAGATTTAAAAGTTTACATTTATTTCAGAAAGGGCAACACATTCATAAATACCAAGCAGCTCACTGGTACAACCAGACCGGGCACAAGATTTGTTTCAAAGTGGGCCAAAAGCTAATATAATGTGCTCAAAACTAGTTTCTAGGCGACTCTTATGGATGCAGCTTTCAATGCACATGACAAAAATCGTTAAATGCCAAGTTGAAGTGCCATTTAAACCAAGCAGCAACATGTCACTTAAAACCGCCATTTGATGTTTCAGAGTCGACCTCAATTCAGGACCCAGCTTTTCTTTCTGGCTTGTGCTCCGACCCAGAATGCACTCTGTTAGAATTACTCAAATGTTTTATCAGGTTTTACTCCCCCACGTCTTATATCAGTTGTTCTAAAAAGCTGGAATATCCAAGCAGGTTCAGCAAGTTGGACAGATAGGTGAAGTCAAAAAAGACAGTGTGAGCTGATTTGAAGGTTTCTGGCAGACGCGGTGTCGCTGTTAACACATGAAGAAGTCTTTTCCACAAGAGAAGGTCGATGATTTTCTTTTTTTCCTTCAATGCATACTCTATTCCACAACCACTGTTCATAGATGCAATAGTCTTTCTCCAGGTCCAACATGATCAGTCCAAATGACAAGTCACCTACCACACAAGAGCTAGGTAATCTGACAGCGCGATCCCTATTTGGATGAGTTGATCTGTGGCACATAAGTCGGACTGATCTTCCAAGGACCCAGAGAATCTTTCCCTTATGACTTCTGGGGGGCCAGAGGGCGCCGGAACAGTAAGATGTGTGGCTCTGGAGGAGAAAAGAACAAGGTACATATTATATAAGCAGAGATAATGGTACTTAACGGTTGTGATGCTTTGATTCTTTATGGGGAAACTCGACTCCTGTGACTCCTATTGTTTTTGAATGAAGGGTGCAGCTGAGTTCGACACCCGCTGTCCATATGCTTGTGGTCAGCAAATCTATTCAACCTTTACCACAAATCCGTACCACCTTTTCAAAAGATGTAACTTCAGCCAATTTAACATCAGACTTTGCTTCTTTCATCTTCTGCCTGAAAGACATCAACATGGGCTAGGCCCTCTAACAAGCAACTATACAAGCTAAAACAAAACACCTGATAGCAGGCAGCATTCTACTCAACAACAGAAGCAGATGGGGACTTGATTTGAAAAGGCGCTATTTACAGTTTAGGCTAAAAACGTGACTAGCTGCTATGCTAAAAGCATTAGTGGGCCCCCTCGACGTGCATGAGCTCCACTCCACATCATGTGGAACAATTGTATGTTTCCGTGCAGTTTCTTTCTTCAGCATTTTAAAAACAAGTCCTCCGGCTGTTTGGGAGAATGTCACAACACTGTTTGCTGTGAAGCTCCAGAAATGTTTTGTGGACAGCAAAACTTCATCCAACTTTTAATCGTCATAGGGACTGAGTAGATAATGACTGAATTCTCATTTTAGAGCATATTTATATATAGAACATATTTTTATGCTACAGTGGACAAGTCAGTTACATGCAAATTAGCTTTGAAACATGTGCTTGGTTATCAGAATCAGACACACTATATTGATCCCTGAGGGGGAAACTGAGTATATAACAGTTGCTCCTTCTATAATAGAACTATCATGCTATAGAGCGATTATAAAATATAGAACAGAAATAGAAAATATGTGCGTTAAAACTAATGTGACATCTCAGATATAGAAACACTGCTAGAAATAGGTGTGAATATACAGTATGTCCCTCATACTGCACTGTAGATAATAGAGCAGCATCGCGACAAATAATAACTGACCATGTTAGCAGCATAAATAAATGTACAAACTGTAGAATATTGCTGAATTTTGAAAAGAAAAACTGAGTGAGTCGATTTCCAAACACTGTTACTCAGAGTTTGTGTGCCCTGCAGTCAAACACACTGTGTGCTGATGTTTGTACCGTTTTGAATACTGCGAACAAGTAGACTGCTGTGGAAAGGAATTTCCCCTTGGGATGATAAAGTCCTCACTTAATATAGATTCTCGTAGCTGGAAGGATTATCGGCCAGATATTCAGCATCTTCCTGATTATGGGTATCTGATTTTTCTGTCAGATTGCCAATAAAATAAGCTAATTTAAAATGTGCTACTTTGTTTCTAATGCAACACTATACCTGAGAACCGTACTTAGGTCTATTTCATCACTGGTTGTTTGAATGATGTCTGTACTTACTTTACAGACATCTGATTAAAATATCTCAGCTTTAAACACTTTCAAGATTTTCACTGTCACACTTGATCATTGCCACGGTCATCAATGACCATTGCTCATTTAATATAGCATTAACGTGTCAAACCACAGCACACATCCTTTTCTTTTTATGTGTAACAGTTCCACATGTGTGGAAGTTTTCATCTGTGAAGTGTCAGACGCAAGTCTCATCAACAGAAAAAGGGATCCATCGCAAACAGTTTAAGTCAAAATATTATCAAGTATTTGTTTGCCAGTTGGTATAACTTTATTTTCAGGTGATTTGATGAAGACTGTCCTAACAACTTAACGAGACTAAATACCTGGTTGATGGATCATGTAGTGCACCCATCCTTGGCTCTGCTGGACCCCGAGGTTCCTCCACTCGGTCTCAGACATCAGATGGGTTTTGGGTACACGCTTTGCAATCTCTTTTGGTAGCATTACATGCCTGTGGGATAGAGTTAGGATATTAACGGAAATTGAATTATCCAGATTAATATGATTGTGACGTATCGTGTTACATAACTGACACATGTCTTTAACTGCCACTGTTGTGACACTGTTCAAATCGTTGATTACAGAATAATGCCGACACCCTGATAAAAGTATAACAGCATGCTAATCCGTTATTACCATGAGCCATACACACCTGTACTCGTACTTGTCGTCATCGTATTTATCGGAGTAGTAGATCTGTTTGTGAGACATGACTGTGAACCTGTTGGAGAGGTTTTGGATGTGAGTGAACTTTGAGAATCAGAAATAAAGCAAATAGCTCAACACAGTGGCAAACGCGACAGCAAGTTTTACTTAGCTTAGCTAAACGTGTGTGGCTAACAGCTAAGCTAACCTCGATTAAGTTAGCAAAAACAAGCGTTATCTCTAACAACTCACGCGTATGTAAACATTAAACTAGACGTGTCTGGTGTTGTGCGACTCGGTCAGGTTACCTTATATGAATGTCAAAATATCCTGACGGAAAAAGTAAATTATTCCAGTTTTCGTATCTCACAGTCGCGAGATGTTCACTGCCTCTTTGTTTCCCTCTAAATGTTTGCGAGCCCGCTTTTCATCGTTCAAATAGACCTCGCCTCATCCTATTGGCCAGTCGCTTTAAAGTACTCTCTTGCCATTGGTCAGTTCTGTCTGTCGCAGGAAATTGTCGTATCCGCTATGGTTGCTCCTGATTGGTCAGGGAAAATGTTGTACACATTACTTAGAGAAAGTCTACAATTCAAACATGACATACTTAAATGTTATTACATAACCAGTGACCCAGATGTTTCCACTGACTTATCATGTGTAGATTTAACTGTCTTTAGTGCATTTTGAGCCATGAAAATATTATAAAAACTCTATTTAGATTATATTTATGTAATTGTTCTGATAATACAGCCATGATTTTGACATCATGTTATGTATTCGTCAAAGATGCAGAGAGGGTGACATGATTCTTTAAGGCAAATGGAAAAAATAATTAATTCTGAGTTTGTATTATAACCTCATTAAGTTTGAGTTTGAGTATCTTCTACTAAAAAGCGTAAAAAGGGTCTTTGAGTGTCTAGAAAAGCGCTATATAAAACCGATTTATTATTATTATTATTATTATTATTATTATTATTATTATTATTATTATTATTATTATTATTATTAACTACTTAGCGTTCCTTAAAGGTTATTATTATGATTTGTTAATAGCATCTTAATTCACCTTTGCTAATGACAACATAATTTAAAAGTCACCCTAAAGATATCAGTGAAATATAAACATAGTTCCCTTTCAACACCACTGCTACACCTCAAAGAATTCATAAAATGTGCATGCTCTGCATTGATTCAGATCATCAGAACATAGGTTTCTATATATATTAAACTTACAAAAATAGAAGTCTGTGACCTGTTTGCATCCATGTATTTTTATGAGGTGTATTATGAGCTATCTCATAGTTCTCAAATTACTCATAAAGTTAAATAAAAATGTCTATTTAAGTTTCTGTTTACAGCAACTCAGACACTAGAAATAGTGTAGAAATAGTCAGTGCCAAATCTTTATCATCTCAGCATTTGTTATAATCAAGTCAAGTTAGAAAAACAAGACTCTGGTTGTGAAAACAAGTCGATATGAAGGTCAAACAAACAGATCTTATATATAACAGCTATTTGACAAAGTCTGTGACTGTGTAATGAACTCACTCAAGTTAAGTTGATTTAAAAAAAAAAAAAAAAAAAAAAAAACATTTTTAAGGCCCCCCCTACACTACTTTACTTTTTTCCCTTTTTATGGTACTATGGTAACTATGGTATGGTAACTTAGTAATGGAATGTAAATTTGTAGCCTACATTTACTCAAGCACTGTTCTTCAGTACAAGTTTGAGGTACTTAAATTGCACATTTCTGTTTTCTGCTTCTTCTACATTAATCTTCCAATCCACTACATTTTGGAGGCAAATATTATACTTTTACTCCACTACATTCATTTGATAAGTTACTGGTTTACATATTTCATACAGATTTCAACACTTTAAAATGAATTTATAAGTAATGGATCTGAGTTCTTCTTACACCACTGCAGTATGCATATAGATGTATATGTGCATGTAGATCATAACCTATAGCTGTAAACAGTGTGGGTTCTGATTTCAAATAAGTAAAACAGTTAACACTCTAATATTAGCAGAAAAGAAGGCAGATGATGAAACTCATGTCCACACAGGAGCAACCAGAGTGAAGGGGCTGTCCGCTCTGGTAAGTCCCGCAGTTCAAATATAGCTCTGCAGACGTGTCAGTGTGCGGCTGGTCCTGGCAGCCTCTCCCCGCTGTGTGTATATATATATGTGCATGCATCTTGCGGGTTGGGTTCACACATGAAGTTGTATTATTAAAAACCAGGCGAAGGATCTGCCTCTATGACCGGCCACTCTCACCTGCGAGCGTCAATCATGCTGGGATTTGCGTCGTTTCCCTGACACGACACTTCTATCTGATTAGCCGAGCCTTGGTTCAGGGGCGGGAGCTCCGCAGCCTCTCCTGAAATCCGATTGGACGACGCGCGACGAGGTTGACGTGACGCAGCTTGGAATTCCCAAAGTTCCCAAGTTCACGGGAAGAGAGGAGCGTTGCTCATACTGACAAAAAATAAATAAAAACAAGACGCTTTGAAGGCAAAAAAAACTGCGAGCGACTGAGGTGTGAGCAAGTCGGGTAAATAAACCGTATTTCTTTGTGTTTGCTGTAATGGAGTCGAGCAGTGTGTGTGAAGAGCTCGCGCTAACAGTTGGGCCTGGGAGAGAACGCGGAAGAGTGGGAGTGGGAATATTCAGCCTGCCGTCCTTTGTTTACCATCATGAATGAACCTTTAACTCGGTTCCTACAACAACCGTAGCCCCTTCATGTGGCTTCTTATACGTGCCAAACAGAAGCTAAGCGAGCATAGTGTTGTCGACGAGTGAGTATGAGCCTCTGCTAGCTCGTTTGCGGATCAATGAAGTGCTCGTGTCGGTGGGGGGGAGTTTGACCATTTTTGGTAATTTTAACAGCCGCACAGATTTGAGTGGATGGATGCATGTGAATGAATGGTTGGCTGGAAATAGCAGCGGCGATGAATGCGAGCAGGATATTCCTGTTTCTCCTGACTGGACCCTTTGTTTGACTGCGCAGCATTATATTATGGATGCCACCACACACCGTTACATAACTTGCATCAACGACAAATCCGGTCTTTTATCCCGTGCGTGTGGTGCATTGGTGCCAAACTGCAACGTTATTGCACGGTTGCGCCTTCCATAGGCTGCTATTTACATCATCAACAACATAATACTGCATAAAATGTGACATATCGTGCCATATTGTGTGTATTTTCATGTCCAGAACTGTGCATACTCATAATTGTGGGTATTAGCTCATATCTATACTAAAAAAAAACAAATTACAGTCAGATGTTTACGTCTTGATCATTCTGTCAACTCCCACAAGACGTTTTGTGTGTGCATCAGGGCATGTTCAGTGAAGACACGTTGTTTCTGTCGTCGTCTGCAGAATATCAGAAAGCTGAGTCTGCACCGTGCTGTGCCGCGTTCAGCCTGAAGAGGGCGATGTCCGACAACAGCAACAGCACCGGCAGCAGCGGCTCGTCGACCAACAGCTGGACCCTCCTCTCCCCCGAGGTGAGACAGAGAACCAGATCAGGAAACTCCTCTCTCTGAGCTCTCTGCGCCTGGATGTAATTTAGAGGATGGCTGTTTTCCTGCCTCATGAATGTGAAACATGGCACGCCTGCACTTGCATCCACAGAGCTTCTCATAATTATACAATTGTGGAGAATGTTGATGATCACAATAGTCAAATTCTGATATTGTAAGACTTGAATGTGTGAGGCACAGACGCGTCGAGTCTTGCACATCGTCATTTTGCATCTTCACTCAAATGTACAAGTATTTGTGCCTGACTGTACTGCAGTGGGGGAAATGTAACTAAGTACATTTACTGAAGTACTGAACTTAAAAGCATTTTTTAAGTTCTTGCGATTTGCATGATAATTTCCCTTTTCTGCTATATTATACTACCTTTTTGGATACCAATATTGTACTATTTGCTCACTATATTTACTTGATAATGTAGTTACTAGTTACTTTGCAGATTGCAAGCTGCATCAGAGCCAAGGCAGCACCACAGCATTCATGTAGATGAATGTATAATTTACCTATACTAACACTTTTGATACTTAAGTACATTCATTGTCAGAAAATGACTATTCCGAGGGGTAATTTTTTTAGCAAAGTAAGATTTTAGCACAATGTCTTCACTTTACTCCTATAGAATTTTGGGGTACCAAAATGATACCACTGATACTACGCTACATTTTAGAAGGAAACGTTTTATTCTATACTCCATTACATTTGTCTAACAGCTTATGTTACTAGTTACTTTTCAGATTAAGTCTTCCTTTATGTGTTGAGAAAATTCTCCTACTTCTCTTTTACCTTTTTATCTATCCTGCAGGAATTATTATGTGATGGCGATTGGCCTCCAAAACAGTATAAAAAGTAAACACTCAAATGCAGCATACACATGAAAGCAGCAGTGATATTAATCCAAAAATATCACATATAATAATAAAACACTACCACAGAACATTTTACTGCATAATAAATACTTTTATCTACATAACTTTACTAAGTAAGGTTTGAATGCAGGACTTCTACTTATGGTCAAGTATTTACACAGTGTGGTATTGATACTTTTCCCTAAATAAAGTACCCTGATACGTCTGCCACCACTGATGTACTGTGTCTGCCTACAGAAAAGGGAGTGAGGACATAAGTATTTATATTAAATTGTAATATTTATATTATAACCACAAAACACTCCTCAGATATCATATGATGAACAAGAAGTATTGATATGTTGCCTAGCTCAGGCTTGAGTGCATGTGTGGGCATGCCTCCATTGGGTGTGCTGTAAATGTCAAGGTCAGTGTTGCCACTGAGGATACTATGGGTGTTGAAGCCTGATCTCCTGGGATCTCCTCTCACTCCACAGGAGGCTGCTGTTGAGAATGTGGGGCCAGTCGACGACGGCACCGAGAGCCTTGGTGACGTCCCGAGTCTCTCTGAGGAGGTGACAGGTATTGACAAGATCTGTGGCTACTGGCTACAGCTGTGACGCAAATAAGAATCAACACTTGAGATCGAAAATGTCGATTTTAAACCTTTTCTTTTTTTAATATATTCTTGACACTGTGAATATTATTGCAGGTGCTGCTGTGGAGTTCAAACCAAGTGACATTTCTATAGAGACTGTCCTGTCTGAAGAAGGCCACCAGGTTGGTACATAATAAACTATGCAAGATTCAAATCAGGACTTAAGTTAGACCATAAACAACATTATGGACAAAACTGTGATGATAATTATATCCAGCATAGGTGCAGTCAAATTTGACAGAACACTTTTCAGATCTTTTACAACTTTATATTCTTTACTTCAGAATCGAGAAGCAGCTTGATTACCATTTTGCACCCATTTTAAGGAGCCATACAGGGTTAAATGTGTCATACTATTAGTAGAGATGCCTTAAATCTAAGTCATTAATCACATAGAACACCTTGATTGAAATGAAGATCACAAAATGATGATGATAAAGTATAGAAGTTTTCACAGAGAGCTAATTTTTACTGTCCTCTGCTCTAGGTGTGTCAAGAGACCTCTCCAGAGTCCAGTTTGGGTCCCATCCCTTCCAGTCCAGGCCGAATGAGCCCTCTTTTACCAGACCCTCTTGACCCTCTTGACCTCGACCTGGAGAGTCAGCCTCCAGTCATCCATGACATCGTAACCAGCTCCCCCAGTGACAATGAGCACCTAGGAGCCACACCTTTCGTCACCAACATTGATTTGGGGGCTCCGCTCGATATTCCTGCTTCCGAATTCCTTCCAGCTGAGCCTGAGGAGTCCTGCTCTGCTCCTCCCCTGACTGAGATCCCTGTCACTACAGAGCAAGTGCTTGACACGCCTGCTGATGTCCTGATTCCTGCTGGCCCAGCTGGGGCGAGTCCTGCCTTTACTGCTGAACCTGAGGTCGACATCCCCACAGAGACCCTCACAGCCGCTGATCCTCCCTCTCACGTTGAAGCTGATATCGGCTTTACTCCAGAGAGTCCAGAGCCACCAAGCCCAGCCCCAGAGAGCCTGGTGACAGAAAGCCCCGTCGATGATGCTCCTGCACCAGAGACTGTTGGTTCAGCAGAGGCAGAGGAGGAGGAGGCAGCTGTGGAAGAGGAGGAGATGGAGCCATCTGAGACAGTGACCCAGGAGGAGAGAGAAGCAGAAGAAGAAGAAGAAGGTATGGGATTGAAGGACTGTATATTATGATGCATGCAAAATATATTCAGCAATGGAACCAGAGTGATCTTTATTTTTGAGGAGGAAATTTAGAGGTTATCAGTCAATATCAGTTGATAGCAATGCATTACATGGTATGTTGTGCATACAAACATCAAAGCAACATGTCCACAGGTAGAGGTTGGACATTTCTCTATGTAAGACTGATCTAATGAGACACAAATAAGTCAGAAGTGCTAATAAACAGTACACATAACAGTATAGCTCAGATCAAGGAACTTAAAAAAGAAGGAAGGGTCATTACGTCACTGAATCTTGCTTTGGGGCCAGACTGTGGTGTCAGGTACTGAAGTCAATGGGGGATGCATGGAGAAATGCCTCTAGAAAATAGAAGAACACACTTCAGAGAGTAGGTTGACTGATTTTTTTCCACAAATGATTGACAGGGATAGTAATAACATGACCAAATGAGGCAGGTCTGACCAAATATCGCCTATGAGACTACAATTACACTGCAAACAGGAGCCTCTCCCAAACTAAATTGAGGGATGAACAACGTGGCCGTAAAAAATATGTTGTTGACCCTTCCTTCTTTTTTTTCGTGTCCTTGGTTCAGATGGAACGCACTATTATCCCCAAACTAAGAAAGCTTTCACTGGGCAGTTTCCAAAGTGGGCTAACCCTGACTCTAGCCTGAGCTTGCCGGTTCTACTTGGAGCAGGGTTATCTGCGAGTTTGCAGATCTATCCCCTGAAAATCGACTGAGCACAGGGCTAAAAGGTGCTCGTGTGAAACGGGGCTAAAGTAAACAGTGGACCTCGAGAGTAGTCAAGCTCCTTTCTAGAATGTAAACATAAGTCGAGGACATTTAACCCAGGGCTTATAGAAGTGCAATGGGAATTGTATAGCCCTGGGATTAGGTTAACCTGTGATTAACTATGGTGGGTGTGGTAAATGGCTAAATTATTCCAGGGTTAAATCCAGCTCAGGGCTAGAGTAAGATATGTTCATTGTACTGTACACTGCACTTGCAACAGAAGTTTAGATATCTTGCTCTACAACAAAATGTTGGACAAACAGACATCCCCATCATCACACTTAACTACTATCTGGAGAAGCCCCCATAACAAAACAAATGCTAAACAGGAAGGTTATACATCAGTTAAACAAAAAATGCCAAATTGAAACAAATAATCCTTCATTTAACACCCGATTTTCCAGTTAGCTTTGGGCAGCAGAGTCCTTTCTGCAGTCATGGCTCGAATAACCTGCTGTGGAGCCCCAGAACAAGAATGAGTTGCTGGGCTCTTACTAACTTCCCGTCGCTCTCATTCTCTGTGTATTGTGTATACGCTTCCTTTGCTGGAATCAACAGGGCAGCAGATTTGCTGTGTGGTAATATGATTTAACACAATTTAAGAACATGGCCCATATAAACACATTCCTAAACAAAGCGACAATAGATCTTAGCTGCATAAACCAACTTCCACACGGTGAACACAGGGCTGAGGGCCCACAGCAGTTAACATCTGGTAACTAAATCTCTAACGTAGTGGTTTATGGCTCTGTGTAAGTAGCTCTACTCGATAGAAGCAGAAAATGAGAGTCCTCTTGCAGAAGAATTGGTTAACATGTTTCTTATCTGTGTCACGCTAGCAGCTGGAAGTGATTTATCAGTGTGACAGAGAGGCGCACACCCTGCTGAGAAAATGAAGAAACCCCCATGCATGAAATTACTGTTGTTGTAATTTAGTGAGAAAATGTCAACCATTTCCACGAGCAGCGCTGACTTTTTATCGGCTTTTTTTCACATGCTGTTTACACATTGTTGTGTTGTGCAGCTCATGTATTCACTCAGATTTTCAGTAATTTGTGTGAGGCAGCCTGCCAGAAGGTAATTATGATTTTGGAAATAATTCCAATTCTGACACTGTTGTTGCCAAAGATGTCAGGATGATTTGTTGAAGTGTCTCTGGGCTCAGATTTGAATACATGTGGTTTAACTTTAGGCTCATCGTCTTTCACAAAAGGCATTATCAGATGGGACTACTCTGCCGTCTTGTCATTGCTATTTCATGATGACGGTGTCTTTTTCCTTTTGTTATGTGTCTCCCTCCCACAGAGCCATCAAATAGTTTTGATTTGGGCGACACAAGCGGCTTCGATGACGGACTGAGGAGGAGGAATGTCCCCTCCTTCGAGGCAGCGCGACCAAGAACATCAGACGAGGAAGATGAGGAGGAGGAAGTGGAGTTCAAGCTGGCCGAGAAGAAGGAGGAAAAGCCGTGGCTGTCCATGAACAAATGCATTGTGGGTGCTCTAATCCTGCTCTTCTTAGGTTCCCTTTTCCTCTCAGGTGAGTTCCTGCTAGTTTGCTTCTGCTTTTCATGGTTCGATAAAGATGCTTATGTTAGAATTACCTGTTCTCTTTTTGAGATGAACGGAGTCGGTGCACCTCTTTCCACCTGTTCCGTCGGAGGTTTGACAGGGTTTATTGTCAATTTTGACGCTTGTGTGGCCATACCAGTATTTCCAAATCACATAAGCACATTTATTCGCAGTTGTCAGCAATAGACAGATGTCTGTTTTTAGATCTTGTTGACTAAGCTGTACTATGTCAACAGGTTTCCTCTCTGACCTGGATAATGGTAGGTTCAGTGCTACCGATAAGGCAGCAGTTAAAGCTTCTGCACTAGCTGGCTAACACTCAGTAGCTTGTCCAAGCACTTATCTGGCCTGACACTTCGTGCAGTGGCAGCAGAAAATGGCAAATAACACGCACTCTGAATTGTACAATAACACTCTTTATCATCTGAAGGACTCACTGGAAGTCAAAGCAGAAATGACCCATTGCGGATAATCTGCTGGGGCAGGCAGAATACATCATAAATATTTTTACTGAAATTTAAAAAAAGGTATCTACCTAAACAAGTAGTTTCTGTGTTGTGCACAGGTAGTGCCTGAGCTTATGGAATGCGCCTCACAACAAAAACACCTTATTGTGTCGTAAGACGGCTTGGCAGCTATGTGTCAATAAAAAGTTGCTGTTGTGAAAGATGTGTTGTTCTCTGGTCTGACAGGAGACTTTGACGCCTCTGAGCTGAGTGACGGAGAACAAAGCCAGGTCTGTTCCTGCCGTCTCTCCTTTCACTTACTCCATCTCTGCTATATGTTGTTTAAGCAGTCGCATTTAAAGAAAACTTGAGTCTTATAACTTAAAAGAGAAATGCTTAAGATAGGATTATTTAAAAATATGTGTTTTATTCATTTGCCAACCATTTTCGATCCAGGACTGGCTTAGCACTGATCCACAGGATATGAAAGAGCTATTGGATAAACTGACACAGGAAAACCAACAAATCGCTCAGCTAGAGGCTCAACTACAGGTCAGTATACCATCATACTGATGCTAATGATGTTGTTTTACCATTTCATGATGTTTCAATGGACAGCCTGTTTTCAATAAATATTTGTGCTGATTGTCCAAGTTGCACAGAATCAGACTTTTTTTCTGTGTTTCTCAGTCTCAGAAAGAAGAACTGGACGCCGCTCTGAGCGCAGTAGCAGCGAGCGGTGACGAAAAGGGTAAAGCAGGTCTGGAAACAGAAAACGCAAAGCTGAAGAAGGAGCTGCTGTCCCTGCCTGAGCTGAAGACGGAGCTGGAGAGTCTGAGGGCCAGGGTGACCGAGCTCAGCCAGCTCACAGGTGTGGTGTGGCATGAAACATGACGTGAATCAGCTCATTGAATTAAATCTGTGCCACTGCATGATGGCCTTTATTAAAAAGAAAACACATAGAGAAGTACTGAAGTACAGAAATGAATTCCTCGAGTGCTAAAAGTGATCTTTCCAATCCTTAAATCCTTCACAGCTAATCAGGAAATGCCCCAGACTACTTCAGAGTCAGCCCCTCAGCCTGGTGACAAAGATGGTCAAACTACCAAGACGGCAGCTGGCCCTGACAGGAGGAAGGACTCAAATGAGGGAGGGAGGCTGAAGGACGAACTTCAGAGGCAGAAGGTTCTTCTGGAGGAGAGCAAGAAGAGACTGCAAGGGATGAAAAAAGACGGAGGCGACAGGAAACAAGTGAGGGACCATCTGGAGGAGATCCAGAAGAAGCTTTCTGAACAGGTGGAGAGGTGGGGTAAGAAGAAGCCACAGGAGTCCAAATGGAAAGGGAACAAGGGCAAAACCAATGAGCGGGACCATTGGAAGAAAGAAGAAAAGAAAGAGTGGAGAGGAGAGAAAGACCGGAAGCATAGCAAAGACGAGTGGAAGGAGAAGGAGTGGAAGTCTCCGAAGCAGAACTCTCACAAGGAGGCATGGAGGAAACACCAGGACGAGTGGGAGAGGAAGAAGGGCGAGCGCAGGATGGACAGAGAGGAGCGGAGGAAGGAGAAACCGTGGCACAGCCGGCCTGGTAAGAGCTCCCACAATCATCATCAACACCACCACCACCAGCCCCGTCAGCCTCATCAGCACAACCAGAACGACTTCTGGAGAGACCAGGAGCAGAAGCTCAGACGCAACGTCCGCCCCCAGCTGGGCTGCAGCTCCGTGGACAACTGCGCTGAAAAGGAGGGGCTCTACCCGGTGGAGCTGCCCGAGTTCGAGGAACTGCTGGAGGGCTACCTGAGCAAGCTTGAAGGATCTTCATCTGAGAGCAAGGACAAGGTCAGGAAGCTGACGGCAGAGTACTTCGAGGACGGCGTGTTTATCCACGACAGGGTTCTTTTCAGTGACTTTGCGGAGGACGTGGCGGACATTCTGGAGGACATGGTGGACGTTTTGGACGTCGGCGGGCAGAAGGACGACGACGACGACTCCCTGGAGGAGGAGATGGAGGAGTTTGAACGAGAGGCCCTGTGGAAGTTTGCCGCCACAGCTTGAACAGACACAAAGGGCGGCAAACGGGCGTAAAACACAACACTAAGATGCAGCACAAGTGGTGGTTTTATAGGACATTTCTTGCCTACATTTTCCTCTTCAGAGCTGTAATTGTAGTAGCTTCTGGTACAGAGTGCGTTGTGCCTCTCATAAACGTGTCCCTCTGAGTCTTTAATTATAAGCTAGACTTGTACTTGTCATTTTGGACTTAGTTGTTGTTACCTACCTCTGTCAGGTCATGCCTCCTAACGCAAAATCCTTCAGTAACGTGTTGTGTGGATTTTCCTCTGCTGTATAGTGTTTTCTCAATACGTAGTGCATGTTGCAGTTCATAATGTAAATTCAAACACACACACACACACACACACACACACACAAAAAACAAACTGGGCTTTCAGGAGATGGTATTTTCAAATAAGTCAGTTGAGCACCGGTGCAATTCAGTCACAGAAAGATATATTGGATCGGAACGTCATTGGGCGTTCTGCCCTCTGTGTGAAAAACGACCTGCCACTTCTCCGAGCAGGTTAAAACAAATGCTGAGACAGTATTTTTTGCAGATACCGTTTGCCTCAAGTGATGTCTAACTGTCAGTGAGATCCCAGTTTGTTTCAGTAATAAGACTCAGATCAGGTCGGACCGGTTTTGTGTCAGCAGCAGCAGCAGCTCTTCTGTAGATTCAGGCAAATGAGTGCGGTTCGAGACCCCTAAGCGCTTGGTTTATAAATCGTAGTCTTTTTCATCCCCGCCCTCAATCCCAACCGTCACTTCACAGCAGATGTCTGGAAACGACCAGGAACCGGTTTGTGAAGTGTCAGTGCTGCTCAATGAAAAAAGCAATAGGACAAAGTGATAGCCATAGCTACATTTATGACTGCTAAACCACTTTAGCACTTTTCTCCAAACATTCACATTTACTTCAGTTTGTTTTCCTCACTTTTCACTTATACCGTTTGTTTTAGATCATTAGTTCTCATAACTTTTTTTTTTAAAATAATGTAGCCATGGGGACCTCCAACACATGATCTACATATACTGGGTATCCCAGAGCATTCAGAGTAAAAGCTTTAGCGATCTATAGTAATCCCAAAAGAGTTAATTTAATGGATATGTTAATTGAGATTGGCAGCCTAACCAGTATTGCTCTTTTTTGTTTTTCATCGTCTCCTCATTTTGTCAGCAGACTGATGTCACCTGGCTGCAGCCCAATCGCTAGAATAAATGTTAGCTAAGTACATTTTATGCAAAACCACAGTTTCCTCATGTTGCAGCTTTACATTTGTTCGGGTTGAATTTTCTATTTCTCTCTTTCATAATCACACGTGGGAAATATCCTCAGGCCTTCTTAAAGCGACCAGGTTTTGACACAACAAGAAAGGCTGGAAATGTCCACTGAGCTCCTTAAAAATATCCAGTGATGTGACTCAGTCAGCGTTTGGCAGCCTCGTTGGCTGTAATAATGCCACCACCATCCCCTTTACCTCCCAATGGGAAAGTCGGCTAATAAGCATATGATGTCAACCCGATATGCCACATTTGGTACAAATGTCAGCCTTGGACGAATCTGTGGTTCACAGGAATGTTAACTGCCAACATTATTTCCTGGCGCTGGGCTGTTAACTGACATGCACACACGTGATAAAGTAAAAGTTGTTTAGTTCATGAAAATGGTAAAACGAGGAAGCTGCTGCGCTTTGTTTTTTTCAAATGTGAAGCTGAAAGAGGTGGACAAAAGGTACTTCTTTGAGATGAACCATTTCTTTGTTCTTTCGTTTATTTGTTTTAGTGTTTGATTGTAGTCGTATTTGACCTTGAGGTTTTCCCTCTCTTTTCGGTGGATGTGAAGTTAAAGACGACAGATTGTGATTGTTGGTTCTCACTCTCGAGTGAAAGAAGCTTTGAAGTGTTTCATGTTTTATTTATTCTGTCAGTACACTGCAACTCTTTATTTTTAACCAGAAGAACCACAGACTGTCCGAGGCCATACACATCGAATGTGTGAAAGTGGTGAATTTTTATTTTGGTTTTCAGAAGTTTAGTTTGCCAGCTACTGCTTACGTGCCTTTATTATTATGAATATGTTAGATTGGCCAAGAGGTCTTTGATATCATCTGCTTCAGCAAGACTATTAAGAGAGCAGAGAGTTTACACTAGTCGCGATTTTACCGCTGCTTACGGGGCAGAGAACGAATGTCATAGGGTTTACACATGAAGTGTTGAATAGATTTTTGTTAAATGTTCTCTGTTGTTTGGACAGAGAAACTTTTTTTTGAAAGTTTTTAGACCAAAGGTCTTGGAAGAAAGCTTAATTTCAATACACGATTCTTTAATGAAACACAGTTATGAAAGCTGAATCAATATAAGTGTTTCTGTCTTTGTGGGACAACAGTGGGGCTTACTCATGTATGAACAGGCTCAGATGTGCATGTAATCCCTGAACAAATGTATCGATAAATTTGGATCATTTTTTAAATTTTTTCGGTCATCAGTTAGGTCCTCTTTTAGGAAGTCAGTGTTGAGTTGAATAAAATTTCCACCATTGAATATGTAAAGTTTGTCCTTATTCAACCTCATAAACCAAGCATCATCGATGTACACACAGAGTCCGCCTCCCCCTCGACTAGAGTCTTGTGCTGCTTGAACCGGGACTCTGTGATGGAACCAGGTCTCTGTAAAGATGCGGACACAACAGTCTCTGTTGACTTGTACACTGTAAAACTCTGATAGTAGAAAGTAGACTCATAAATTTCAAGTTGGTAAAACTTTTCAGTGTGCACAGCGGAAATGTAATCGTCTCCTTCACTTGGTAATTCTAACGTAGTCAGCTTATTTAGTTTTTTAAAGCAAAGTCAACTTTTAAAATGTACAGTGTACATGGGTATGTGTTGGTTGGCAGTGTTGGTGGCAGGAGTTGCTCCAATTGAGTCATCCCCTCTGTTAATTTAATTAACAAACCACCAACTGCATACAGAAATAATTCATAAAAAGACATCACAGAGTAAATCCCCCGCGCCAGTGTCATTTATCACGATGAATTGTGTTAATGGAGCTGGGAAATGTACAATGATGCCCAGCGGTGTGTGACTCACCGACTCTGGCAGGAAGTGGAAGCGTTGGCATGACAGGCATCTTATTCTCACAGCGATGATGCCAAACTAAAATATTTACATCAAGATTAAATACTCCGAGCAGGAGCTCACACGTTCACCGGCACGAACCTCCCTCTCAACACGTACGTGATACCTGAACCACCCAGTCTTTGACCTGATAAGGTGATGAGCGAGAATGCAAGCAATGACTGAGGACAGTCAAGTCACTTTGAAACAACAGTAATTCAAAGAATGACAGTCATTCTGTCAGCCTGTCATTCTTTGAATTCTACAAACATGTCACCATGCAAGCATTTCTCTACGCCTGTGCTTTGTTTCGGTTTTAAAAGTGAAGCAACAAACTGACAGACAGTCTTGAAAAAAGAGCATGAAGCAATTTCTTAGACCATCATCCTCCATCATCCTTAAAGGATGAGTTCACCCAAAAATGAAAATTTGGTCATGATATGCTCACCCCCATGCTGATTGAAAGTCGGGTGAAGTTTCGCAGTCCACAAAACATTTCTGGAGCTTCACAGCAAAACAGCATCGCAGTGTTCTGCTCAACAACTGAAGCAGATGGGGACTTGTTTTAAACTGAAAAAAACACACAGCTCGTAAGATGTGCCCAAAAGCCCCAGGATCCCAGATTGACTTGAAAAAAAGACTTGATTTACACCCTTTTAAAAGCCAAAATGTCCAAAGTAGCTCCTAAGCTAAAAGTGCTGGCACGTACTCCGTCTGAAGTGACTGCACAAGCTCGACTGTGCGTCAAGCGTGTAAATATTGTCTTTTCAAATGAGCCAATGGAGCCATTTCATGTTTTGTTTTGTTTTTGTTGTCCCCATCTACTTCAGTTGTTTAGGAGAATGCTCCAGAAATGTTTTGTAAGGCTTCATTACGTCACCCAACTTTCCAATCGGCACGAGGATGAGCATATGATGACTGAATTAAATTTTCCGGGGGGAGAAACTTCTCCTTTAAAATGTAATAAATTCGAACCCTTTCTTTCCAAACCTCTCTGGAGATACTCCACACACATCTGCTCCTGCACATTTACACATGCAACAGTGTGTGCTGCCCTGAATGGCGCATTATTCGAGTCATGTTTTGTATAAACTAGTTACTGCTTAGAGAGGCACGATTCAGTGGCTTGATTAGAATGGCCTGACAAAAATGCCGTCGCTAAATCCCTTGCTCTGCAAACAGACTCAAATCGGTTTTGTGCTATCATCAGTACAATTTTGCCCTTTGGAGGACAGAATGGCACTTTTTTTTTTATGTGTTGTGTGTGTGCAGTTTTATGATGTCTGTCCCCAGCGTAGTGGAAATCGGGCTGAGATAACGTCAGCCGGCTGGATGGGGGAGAAGAGGGCAGGTTAAGGGTTTTCCGCTGATGTGTGCATCACTGGACGGAGGATGAAGCGTATATATTCAGGGAGGCCGATGGTCAGAGTGGAGGGGACACAGTTCTCGGTAGCTGCTTCGACACACCACACAGCATCTCAACGCAAGAGGTGAGGCCGCAGACGCTTGTCTTTCCGCACAGTTCCATGTTTGACTTTGCAGCTTTGTTCAGGCTTTTCTTTTTTTTACTTTCAGGCCTCAGCACAAACCATCATGGAGTCTGCCATCTGCACCATCGTCACCCAGTTCAAGAACTATGCTGGGAAGGACGGATCCGCCAGCACCCTCAGCAAAGAGGAATTCCACAACCTGGTGTCCTCTCAGCTGTCCAACTATGTCCAGGTAAACCTCACAAGTTGCTCCTACAGCACTCACAGATGGACATTAAAGAAATTCCGGCTCATTATGCAACTTTAGGGAGTCTTTAGATGTCACTGTGCCGTCATTCAGACACATTTCTGGGGTTGTGAGGCTTTTATATAAAGCTTCACTCTCATAAATCCTCATAAAAGATCAGATCTTGCCACCATTTAGTCACACAGATTACTATCTTTACTGTCTTTAGCAAGATAGGATCACACGCATCATCAGGCCCTGAGCAGTGACGGAGGAACTATTCAGATCCTTTACTTACGTAAAAGAACCACACTGTAAGAATACTGTACAAAGTATATAAGCATTATCAGAAAACTGGACTTTGTATTAAAACAGAGGCTCTCAATGCAGAAAAAGGTTATAACATACCATACTGTTACATTATATCATGAGAGCATGAATGGAAAAGCAGGATTTTACTGCTGTAATGGGTTGAGATGAAGCTAATGATATTTTCATTATGGATTCATTTGTTGATAATTTTCTCAAACGATTCTGAAAATATTAAAAAATGCTGTCGCAATGACCCAGAGCTCAAAGTGACGCCCTCGCACTGCCTGTTCTGTCCAACCAATAGTACAAAGTTGAATACATTTCTGTCAACCAGTGATTTTTCTATATTGTTGGGTAGAGCTGGACAGTATACCTTGTGCAAAAATCTTAAATTGCTATTAGTAACTAGTAACTAAAGCTGTGAGATAAGCGTAGAGGAGCATAAAGTCAAATATCCCCCCCCCCAGACGTAGTTGAGTACAAAGTGTCAGTGTCAAATTTGGACTAAAGTGCAGAACTTGACCTAATGTATCCGTTTACATTCTACCTCTGGTCTTGCATTGCACACATGAGAAAATCTTCATTATCATCCTGTAAAATGTGAAATTTATTCCCTCAATATGTCTGTGTTTGTCTTGAAAAGGTTTAATACAGTTTTGCGCCGATATGCTTATTAATCTTTAGTTAAGAGCCACATTTTCTGCTGGATGTTGATGTGTGACATGTCGAAAGACGTCATCTTTCAAAACTGTACACTGGAGCTACAGCTGAGCCTCATTTTCTTTTTCCTATTCCTCTATCATTGTTTACGATGTCCAACATAGGGTTATGTGTGAAAATGACGAATGAAATGTTGGTCTGGGATCTAATGTGCTCATTTTACGGTGGCGTAAAATGAAGGAAAGAGAGCAAATACTGTATCTAACAACAAAACATTTAATAGCTGTTAACACTTTATAATAACCATCATTAATAAACGGTAAATAATTGGTAATTAAACTTAAACTGAGGGTTATTTCACTGTTAGCAAACAATTAAAAGCTTCATTTGTTAAGCAATTATAAAGGTTTATAAACATCAGTTGGAGCTTTATAACGGCTATCCAAATAATTTTAGTTTTTCTAAAGTGTTACCTTATAGATTTATTTGACAAATCACAGATGATTGATTATTGACTTCGTCACTGGTTCATTATAAATCAAAACACATTGAAACACTGGGCTGCACCTCTGTGAATGTGGACAGGAGATAATCATCCTTGCCATGGCCGTTGTCAGTAAAAGAGTTTGGTATAAAACCTGCTTCTGAAGGAGACTTTATTAATTTGTGCATCACTCATCATTTATTGCTGCTCTCAGCCATTAGGTGGCAGGACAGTCTTACAGAGCAGCTGAAGTTACACCTCAGAGTGGTTTTCTAATGATCAGGGTCTCCTCTCTCTCTCTCTCTCTTTCTCTCTCTCTCTCTCTCTGTGATCATCACCCCGCAGAACGCCGGCGATCCCGCGGCGGTCGACCAGCTCATGAGCTCGCTGGACGAAAACAACGACGGGGAGCTGACCTTCCTCGAGTTCTGGCAGCTGATTGGAAAGCTGGCGAGCCAAAAGGGCGGCTTCAGTCAGTAGAAGTCGCACATCGACTCATCTGAGGGCATCCACGTTTCTTTTATCGCCCCCCCCAGTGCCACATGTGTAACCCTTTAGCTAACCGTTTGTTGAGTTCAAGGAACTTTAAATTAAAGGCTTCATTGTCTTCAACCCTCAGCCACCGACACTCTGCCTCCTGTCATTCATTCACCACATTATATGATGGCCAACCCATCCGCATTTGAGCGGGAGTGTATTACAGCCTTGATTTAGGGGCCTGTAATCCTATATGTGTCACTGCTGCCACAACTAGACCATCCAGACCATATCTTGTTCCATAGAGCTTCATAATGCTCGTACAAAGCCGCCCGTCCAAGCGTTGAGCGGCGGCGATGCAAAAAAGCAGCGCCTCGTCTTCACCGTCGGCCTTTTGTGTTATTGTTGTCTTGCGACGTTTTGGAGCTTCGCAGAGTAATCCTGTGGTGTAACGGTCACTTTGTGTTAATTCTGATGTCTAGACAGAGTTATGTGCTCCCCAGCTGTTTTATAGCCTACAGGCCTGTTTTAATTTGTCAAAGAGACAAGGTGCCGCTAAACTGTTGTTTAACAGCGCAGCTCCTGCGACAGATAAGAAAGTGTGACCTTTGTATCCAAATCACACACGCTAAGGTGCCAGGGCGTGAGGGCTGGCGATGGGCAAATGAGTCAGCGAGCAGCAGAGCGAGAGCGGGGCACCCGGAGAGTGTAGAGGGAGTCTGAAGGAGGGAAGTCTCCACCTCAGCGTGGAGGGTTATACACAGAGGGAAGCACCGGTTGTGAGAGCCAATCTGTGGCGGGAGCTTTTAAAAAAAACACACAAAGACTTAAAGGCTCTTTCAACACTGCTTCACCCTCTTTCACAACCTAAGCTGACATTCTTGAAGCAGTCTTACGCACGATTACTCTCAGATTTCCGAGTAAGGAAAAGAATGAGTGATGTGCACCGAGCCCAGAAGTCATACTTGAGTAAAAGTTGGAGCCTACTTAAGTATTTCCTCCTGGACTTTTAACTCTACTACATTTATCTGATAACTTGAGTTACTAGTTACTTTGCAGTAAGTATGTTTTTATGGCCGGTCGGATGAAACAACACACAGACGTGTTAAAGATTCAACTTACACTTGAGTTTTCCGTCAACAAAAGTTAGAAACGTGAACGTAATAATAGTTTTCCACTTCAGAACACAGTCAAAACTTTAATGTGGCAGCGATGGACAGTCCAACTCAATGATGGAATGTAACTGAGTACTGCACTGAGGTATTTGTACTTTACTTGAGTAATCCATTTTATTCTACTTTATGCTTCCACTCCACTACACGTTGTAGGCAAATACTGTACGTTTTACTACACTACATTTATTTTATCACTTAAGTTACTAGTTACTTTACAGTAAGTATTTTTAATTGTTCTCATTTTATCTAAAAAACACAACGCGCAGATGTGTTACAGAGGCACACATTCAAAATACACTTGTGTTTTGTGGCAACAAAAGTTACAAAATACAGTTGAAACTCAAATTTCAAATCATTGACTCAAGTACTGAACTGAGGTACTTGTACTTTACTTGAGTACTTCCATCTTCTGGTACTTTATACTTCCACTCCACTACATTTTGTAGGGAAATAATGTATCTTCCTTTTTAACTCCACTACATTTATTTGATTACTTTAGTTACTAGTTATTTTGTAGATTTCATGCTGCATCAGAGGTAAAGTAGTGCATTTTTAAATTTAATGTTGTTTTTCTTTATTGACGATAAAATAAATACATTTAAAAATACTTGCTGCAAAGTAACTAAAGTTATCAAATAAATGTAGTGGAGTAAAAAGTACAATATATGCCTACAAAATGTAGTGGAGTGGAAGTATAAAGTAGCATAAAATGGAAATACTCATGTAAAGTACAGGTATCTCAGTGCAGTACTTGAGTAAATGTACTTAGTTACATTCCATAATCGAGTTTGAGCCTTCATGGCTGCCAAATTTAAGTTCTACTGTGTTTTGTAACTTTTGTTGGCACTGAACACAAGTGTAATTTGAATTTGTGTCCCTTTATGTTGTGTTTTTATTGATAAATACATACATTCGAAAATACTTACCGCAAAAGTAACTAGTAACTAAAGTTATGAAAAACATGCAGTGGAGTAAAAAGTACAACAATTGCTCAAGAAAATGTTGTAAGGTAAAAATATATGGTGGCAGAAAATGGAAATACTCATGTAAAGTACAAGCATCTCAGTGCAGTACTTGAGTAAATGTACTCTATTACATTCTATCATTGAGTTCGCGGCTGCCAGGTTAAAGTTGTGACTGTGTTGTGTAGCTGACAGCTGTGAGCCTGCTCGTGTTTGTGACAAGTGTCCCCTTTAACAACATCTGTATGTCGTCCTGAGACAGATGTGTGCCACATCCTTCCTACAAAGTATCTCCAGACTCCGCACTTTCAGTTTAGAAGATTCACTCGTGTCCACGTTTTAATAAGTGGAACGCCGAGGAGCCGCTGAGCCCCGCGCGCGGTGAAGCAATCCCCGCCCGCCCTCGCCTCCTCGTCCCCGCGGATGATCCGAGCCACAAGCCCGGCGAGTTGGCGTGAAACTGCGCAAATCGCGCATGACGCGAAACAGCTGGCCTGCGAGCCAGAGATAATTCCAATGAAAACCAACTGGAAGAGTTTATGATACACTTTTCCTCCCCTCTCTCTTTTTTTTTCTCTTCTCCCTGACAGTTCTCTCTCCCTCTCTCTCTGCGCTCTTCCACATTCCCAGTTCTCCCTCTCACTCTTCCAGGTACACGCCCTTTGACTTGTCAGGGGGGAAAAGTTTTAAGGAAAGAAAAAAAAAAAAAAAAAAGCCTAAATCACGGAAGAGGTTCTGCTGTCCTACTAGTTTGGCAAGTTCTCTGGGCTCAAAGCAGCGGAGAAAAAGGCGGAGAACGGGGCAGAAACTCAAACTTGCGCACATTTGTACACATCTCTTGTCCCGCAGACGAAAAAACGGTGAGTCGAATGCGCCTTTCTGGCTTCTTTTCTGGTCGCGAGCGGTGTGTTTGTTCATGGTTTTTGCCACGTTTTCGGTAGACTCTTGCAGGAGCCATCCCATTAGAGCCGCTCTGACTGCGGGACGGTTTCAATGACTGCAGCCCGCAGAGGTTTTTTAAAAAAGCTCACGTTGCACTTTTTTTTTCCACTTTTTTTTTCACAGGAGAGTTTCTGCTTGTGTCGCTTCTGTTTATTCGGCGAATAAGAGTTTGATTTCCTCGCACTCTCTTTCTCGCTCTCTCTTTCCCTCGGAAAGACATTTGATATTTTGCCGTAGATCAGTTACGAACAGCTTATCAAACATTGAAGTGACTTGAGGTGGCTGATCTTATGTGGAGTCTGTCCGCGGGGGCGCCCGGGGTCGCGCGTTAAAGCGCAGATCGCCACTTTTTTTTTTTTTTTTTGCGCACTTGGCTTTCCACAGAGAGGCCCAGCGCGGTGACAGCTTGGCTCGCCGGCTGAATATTTGTGTCGATCGCGACAACTTCTCTCGACGCCGCTGGTTTAGAAAAAAAAAAAAAACTGCTTGGAGATGAAGATGTGGGGGCTTATTTGAGCCCTGGCCGCGGGGATTGGATGAGAGACAGCCGCTGTGCGTCTGCTCGCCGCAATTTACAGCCACATCCAAACTTGTTCCTCTGTTAATATTTTATGGCACACGAGCGGTAGTATTGTCATTACTCTGCGCACATACCGTATCACATTCGCCCGTTTGGAAACGCAACACTCAATCTCCTTTGGGCTGTGGAGGGAAACGGGAAACCTCTGGTTGTAGGCCTGTATATTTAATTATTTGCGCAGTTGTTTTTTGGGCCCTTTGAGGACAAATAACGGGGATTAGTTCCTCTGCTGAGTGGCGCTGTGACGTGGGTGAGGCCGGTCTCATTTGTCGAAAATTACTTCACGTGTTATTTGGGCTCCGTGGAAGCGGGCTATAACACCTCAGAGAAAGGTCACTCGGTGAATAATGAATGTGAGAATGGACAGAAATGTCAATCCAGGAATAGAAAAGAAACGTGTTTGCTGGGTGTGTTTTTTGTTTTTCGGACAAGGGAGGCGCTGAGGGCCTCGACGGGCCGAGGAGGAGGGTGTGTCACCTTGCAGGAAGAAGTCCCCTAAAGTTCCTAAAAACCGCGGCCTGTGTCTGTTATAACACCGGAACTGACACGAGTCGTGATCCAGGGATGGAGCTGACACATTTTTAAAGAATAACGTCAAACCCCGTCTTTTAAAGGAGCACTGTGAAGAAATCCAAACTCAGAATTTGAATATTTACAATATTAATGAGGTCATGATAAGAGTTCTTTCTCAGCTGTTGTTCTGTCCCAAGACGGCTGTCTTTTAAAGCTGGAAAGGTGGCGGGGTCCGCCACGCACGAACAAGGCAGAACAGTATTGTGTTGTCCTTTAAGGTCGGGCCGTTGATACAGTTGATACAGTCGTGAAATCAGCCAATGATTAAATATGTCTTCCCTCCACCTCGACGTGTTTGCTGAATGACAGCGTTATTGACGGATGCCACGCTTGTGTGGCCCCATGCAAATTTGTGGGGTTTGTTCTGTGCTCGGAGCGAAGTGACGGTTAGAGATCAGTAGGTCAGGGAGAACCGCCGGGAAGGTCTCGCCTGACGCCATAATGAGACTAACAGGCGCACGTCCTAATTGGCCATATACTGTGTGCAGAAAAATGCTCGGCGGGAAGGTGCTGGAGTGTGACATGCACTTCAGTAATTGAGATATTAGTTTGCAAATGAGCACTCAGCTGATAAGACTGTTGATCCTGTTGAGTGTGTTTTCTCACCAGCACAGGCTGCTGTTTGCGGTGCGAAGCTGACAGACGAGTACCGTCGCCTCGAACATATCCTCTCGGCGCTCCGAGGCAAACTTTGCTCGCAGTTGGCCTGTAAATTCCTGTCTAAGTGATCTCGGCAGACAGCAATGAATGGAATTCCTGCAGAGATGTGTCACCTAGTGGCATGTTTTACATTATGAGCGAGCGTCTGTAGATTATCTACACATCTGCGGAAACTGAACTGTATCCCCGTCGGGTAGAGTTTAGGTCGGCTTTTTAAACATACATCCTTATCAGGCCTCGTTGTCAGATATGTGCGTTCATGTACAACAGTGTGAAGGCGGTGGCTCGAGGAGAAGAAAGGGCAGTGGCAGGCGGAGGAAGAGAGAGTCTAGGTAATCCCTTAAGTAATCTGAAGCCCGGTCCCCTCGGTAGCTTCAGCAGATCAGATGACCTATCAAAGATCAGAAACTTCCATTGTGCATCACGGCTTGTCTCTCAATCAGACTCCCTCTCACCCTCTCCACTTTATCTCACGTCACCGTCCCTCCGTTACCGCCGCTCTAGATTCAACACCTGAAACGAAAGGCCTCGCGGGGACGCGAGGAGATCCGCCGTTTCATTTTCCACTGGACGTGCCGATCGCTTGAGTGTGTTTTGAATCAGACCGTCCCCGGAACTTCCTCCTTTGCACTGCACACAACAGCGGCAGCAGGGTTTAATCACTTCTGTTTGTGACTCTATCTATCTATCTATCTATCTATCTATCTATCTATCTATCTATCTATCTATCTATCTATCTATCTATGCATCTAAACACCACGTTCTTGACCTTTTCCCTTCCCCAGAGAGAGGAGTCATGGAGGCTGCCATTCAGGACCTGGTCAAGGTCTTCCTGAAGTCGAGCAAGGGGAAGGAAAATCTCGGGAAGAAAGAATTCCAGAACCTCGTCAAGGGCCAGCTCTCCAACATCCTCTCGGTTAGGAAACCTTCACTGAACCTCTCTGAAATGATCCCAACACTCGCATTATGTAACCGCCTCACACAGTAGTCTAGCGTTAGCCATCCCCGTCCAGATTCTTTTAACATGAGCATTGGGACCAAATGGTGGTGTAATATACAGGAGGGTGAATGGGGGAAAAGTGATCCCATATGATAGAATGACATTCATCAGCATTATAATGCAAATAGAGCCACTGATAGAGGGTCATTTACGAGGCGTGTATGGTGATTTGACCAGTGAGAGCGCAGGTAGAGTTACTCATCATCATGCTTGATTGTTTCATGGTTGCGTGTGTGTGTGTCTACTACCCAGGACACGGACAGCAAGGAGGCGGTCAACAACATGGGCCAGGGACTGGATGCCGACCACGATGGCAAGGTCGGTTTCCAGGAGTACATGAAGCTGGTCGGCTACCTGGCGTGCTCGCTCAGCGAACAACGCGCCAAAGAGTCCGGCCAAAACGACGCTTCCGGGCAGGTCACTCAAACTGCCCAGGACAAAGAGGAGGTGAAGCCAGAGGCAAACGCGGAGGCGAAGGAAGAGGCGAAACCAGAGGCGTCTGGAGAGGTGAAGGTGGAGGTGCCTGGAATAAAGGTCGAAGCGAACGCAGACCCAAAGGTAGAATTAAAGCTAGATGCCAACGCCGAGCCAAAGGTGGAAGTAAAGCTCGATGCCAACGCGGAGCCAAAGGTAGAAGTAAAGGCAGAGGGGGTGACGGTGCCTGAGGCTGCGAAGGAGGAGGAGAAGACGGCAGCGGCGACGGTGGCGGCGGCGGTAGAGGCGGCGGCGACATCAGTGGAGGAGGCGGTGAAAGAAGGAGAGGAGAAGGTAACAGAAAAGGTGGAGGAAGCTGCAGGGAAGCTGGCTGCAGCCGCGGAGGAAGTGGAGAAGAAGACAGAGGAGGCCACCTCATAGGGGACAATCCATTAATCCACCCAAAAAAAAATCACACTACACGCTTACATTCAACAATAAATCACAGCGTTAATGCCAAAACACAATGGTAAGCCACTAAAGAAATCCAAACACTACAAACCCAGCTCTGAAGACATCCCACCCCCCCTTATACAAGACCAATAACATGTACATGACAGTAGACTCATTGCTTTGTACTACTAGTTACCACTATGTTCATATGTACAGCATGTGCATCCCACTATATAGCACATTTACCTCATAATATACTATGATAGCATGCAGACGTACACTATCATATGCATGTCGAATCCCTGTGAAAACTGCAAAATATGAGTTACCTGCAGCGGCGGTGTCATCGTATGCTTAACACGCCACTGCGGCCAAGACGTTTAGCGTAACTCCCATCTACTCCCTACTTTTATCTTTATCTGGGACTCTTTTTCCAACTCCTCTATACTGTTTAGTGTACATTGTTGGTGGAACATCAGCAGTTTACATCTTGCTAAGCACTAATGGATGAAGGAATAGCTTGACATCTTGGGAAATATGCTAATCAGCTTTCTAGCCCAGAGTTAGACGAGACGATCGACGCCGCTCTCATATGTCCCATTTAATATGAAGCCACAGCTTGTAGCCGGTTAGCTCATGTTTGCATAATGACTGGAATCTGGGGGAAACGGCTAGCCAAAAAAAACACCTTTCAGCACATCTAAAGATGTTCACTAGGCATTGTTTATGATCGGCTAAGCTATTCGGCAGCTAGCTTTAGCTTAATTTTTGCCACCTAGACATGAGAGTGTTGGTAAGCTTCTCATTTAACCCTGAGTAAGAAAGCGAATCATTTCCCAAAATGTCAAACTATTCCTGTAATGGTTGCACAGTTAGATGAGACGATCCAACACTCCAACTCTTATGTGTCCCTTGACTATGAGGCTACAGCTAGTAGCAGGTTAACGTATCTTAGCGTAAAGATTGGAAACCAAGGGAAGTGGCTCGCCAAAAAAACTAATCTTTCAGCACATCTTAACACGATACATCCTGTTTAATCTCATTCACACTTTGGTTTTTGTGCTGATTACACAAACAAGATGCTCGGCTTTGTTTATGATCGGCAGCTAGCTGTAGCTTCAGTTTGACCACACGGACACGAGAGTGGTCGTCTCATCGTAGGAAAGCTACTAATTTCCTAAAATGTCAAACTATTCCTGTAATGGTTGCATGAAAATCTGAAAACACTATTTGAATTTATTTTATTTTATTTTATTTTTTACATTCTCAGCTTTCAACTTGCTTTGGAGCTGATTTTGGCATGACAATAAACAAATTGTTTTGCTGGGGCTTTTGCATTACTTCAGCTCATCTCTCTCTCTCATCTCTAGTCTACTTTATGGGCTCCCCGTCTTTTTCTTTTAATTTCTGTAATTCCCACCGACTCTCTTCGCTCGTAGGCAGCCGTGGATAGGGAACTGGAAGATCAGGTGTGGCCCTCGGCTAAATAATTAAGTCTCAAGAATGGAAACCGAAGGACCCTTATGGTCCAAAGGGAGTCCAAAATAGCCCCATGGGATTGGGCTGGTGAGTAGAAGAGCAGGTCAGAGAAGGTGTCCATGCAACATAATCCACCTGGATTAGAACTGGCAGAGGAGAACATAGCAAACACCAAGAAGCTCATAACAGGTGTCACTTGGTGGCAGTTTTTATCTCAAGTACTTAAAGTCCACAAAGGCTTTGGACGGTACATCATCCCCTGGTCGTACTGGATTGGAGTGACAGAAACCTGACCTCACTCATTGTTTTCTCGTTGTTTTCTGTTGGTTTTAGCACTCACTCGTTCAAGCTTGCGTGTTTGTTTTTTGGCGGTCACGCCCTCGTACAGTTTAAAGACCCTGTCTGACCTGCAACCGGATCCTTGAGTCCCTGGGCATTGGGAAACTACTGGATTAGGCATTTGATGGGTAACACACCCCTGTGACACAACAATTACATGAAAGTAATCCTGGGCTCCAGTGATCCTGCCCGTCAGACGAGGTGGTACTGTCGGAGAGATTGTTGTCAGAGGTTCTAAAGCAAAATACTGAGCCATCAATATGATATCTTTATAAACAGGCTAATACGTAGGACGTTGCATGCTATCGGAAGAACTTATTTGCTTGTAGTAAAATTGTATTGTGGCCAAATATCTAAGTCCAAAAATGGCCTTTTTTTATATTTAACATTTTTTACCCTAACTCTACCTTGTTTTGACCACTATGGAGATCACTTGAAAACACACTTCTTTTGTCACATTATATGCAATTTGTTGATTACAATTTAATGATTTGTAAATTGTCTCGTCATCAATAATGCAGCCATGAGAAAAAAAAGGGCTCGTGTTGCACGCCTGCTATGTTATAGCTCTACCTTGGCCAGCCGTGTAGTGCTTAAGGTGCACACACACACACACACACACACACACACACACACAGACGCTAACACACATTTTGGGCACGTTACCAAATGTGCGCCTTATGCGCCGTAACAGCACCTGGCACTTCAAACTGCTCGGCAGCAAAATGGGCAAAACAAATAGACCTGAGTCATGTGGTCACCCTGCCTCGCCGTGACACTCCCATTGCAAATACTCTCTCATTTACACTCTGCTCAGCCTTTGTTACACGCTGCATTTCCTGCATGCTCTCTTACTAACGTGTTTTTTAGACATTTTGGGGCTATTTAGACTCTGTGGTTATTTCTTTTTATTATTCTTTTTATATCGAAAATGTTCTAATCATGGTACTTCCTGTGAATAGTGGAAACATATCACTCTCTTGCACCATCTACAGCCAGCTTTCTGTTCTGGCCTCAGGCATCTTGTGTGTGTATATATATATATATATATATATATATATATGCTGCATACCATATTTGCTATTCCCTATAGGCGAGGCGTGTTTCGTGCATCCCTTTGTTCATTGTTTGATTCCCAACAAGTCCTCACAAGCGACAGTATATCATGGCCAATGCTTCCTTTCCAACCTATGCGGAATAGCAAATGGACCGAGTGAACTGTGAGCCTGTGACCTTTCGAACAGGTTGAGCTGTCTCCACCGGCAGTTTTGTTACTGTCCCCGTAGTGTGAAGGGAAACCCCGCCCAACCCGTAACTCCATGTAGATTAAAAACATGCTGGAACGAAGCACAGCAGATTTGCAGCGGGGCGTGTTTGCCGCCAGATTTTTTTTTTTAATTGCCACACAATACGTCTCATTCATTCTGTGACACAGGAGATAACAGATATGTTATAAAGAACCCTCCCAGTCGATCTAACCGAGTGTACATACACGTATATGGATGTGCTTTAAAAGGCTCGTGGGGTCAAAAATGCTTGTGATTAAGGGACCAATTCCCGGGGTATTGTGCAGGCGTTTTAATCACTGTGCGTCGATGTGCTCTGTTTATTTCCTGCCAAGTACTAGAAGGGTGTGTGTGTCTAGCAGTTGGACTCATTTCAGTCCAATGTCCATGTCCAGTAAACTCCACTATGCTAGTATTTCATCTTCATATGTAACGCTGTATCATTTTTTTGCTTATTCTATGTAACATTTGTAATGGCTATTATTGAATAAAAACTGTGACGATAATATGTTTGTGTTTGTTGGCCTGCTGTGTGCTCGTTTACTTATTTATTTTACTGCACAGAAGAAAAAAAAAGTGTATGACTTGTTTCTAATATGACTTGGTAACATGGACGCAGGAAGTAGGGGTGCTGTCGGGGGCTGCAGCAGCCCCTAAAACGAGGCATTATAAGATCCATTAGTTGACAAGGACTTGATGTAGGCTTACAGCATGTGCCGAATTTACAAGAAGGCCCAAACGATTAAGAATTTGTCAAAGTCAGTGTTTCACAAAGTTTCTCCTAACTCAACATCTCACAAAACTGAGTGATTTTTAAAGGGAGTCCGGGGAATTTCTCTCCTTTCTCATCTCCGTGCTGTTGTTGACTGTACAAATAGTTTTCATTGCTGTGAATTGTTATAAATGACTAATAGATAAAAATGTTCCCAGCCATTCAAATAAATACAAAAAACATGAATTCCATGCACCACTGACCGTGACGTCATTATACAAACTGACCTCTCGGGGTGACTGACTTCCAGCGTCCATGCTCGGTAATTTGTTCCAACAAAGAGGTCCTTGGATTCAAAGGGCAAATTGAGAAAAGGGCTGCTCTGAATAAAGACGGGATGAAGATTGTGTTGTAACGATGGATTTGTGAATCGGACTGAAACACATGTCGAAAACAGACTGGGAGTGAACAGACTGATGAACAAAATAGCACATTTGTGAATGTTTTAGATCAAAAGGGAGGAATGTTCGACCGATTATTGGCTCTGACGTTTGGGATTTTGCCGATTTTCTGTGGAAGCGCTTTATTTTTCCAGTTGCTGATGAATTTCATTTTAAAGTGGCATACTTTAATAGTGCAATTACTAGGATACAGTACAATTTTGAGGGGACTTTACTCGTACTTCTTCTGCTACTTAAAACTTCTACTCGCTACATTATAGCAGCAATTTTATTTCACTATATTCATTTGATTCTGTTCAGATTATTGATATAAATAAAATAAAAAACTGGGTATCGCTTGGACATATTAGTTGACCCCTAATTCTTGCATCGAGGGGAGAAAGTACAGTTGAGGTTGTTTGCCCACACCATGTTGCAGTGTGAGATACTTGCATCATGTGTGTTTGTGTGTGTGATGGGGAGAGGGAGGAGGAGGGAGGAGAAAGCACCTGCAACGAAAGAAGAGAGAGAGAGCGAGCGAGAGAGGGGGAGGAGGATAGAGAAACAGAAGTAAGTGGGTGAAGGAGTTTAGGGGGGGTGCGGGGGGAGGTGGAGGGAGAGGGGCAGGTGATATTTAAGCCACTGGCACACTCTCTCTCCCCATCCATCTCTGCCTTGGCTCAGTCCCCTGCACCTCTTCAGAGACAAAGGAGGCCCTCCATCAGCACTCAGGTAAGACGGACAGCTTGGAGGGGTTGCTGCTTCGCCTCTACTTTCTCCTCTCTGTATTTGATGATGGTTTCCTTAGAAGTAATAGCAAATGTCAACACTGGCTGGAAGAGTTTTGTTTTTCTTGTTTGCTTTTCTGCTGACGTTAACATTTTTACCTCAAACTGGTGCAGCCAGCGAAGAAATGACGATTAATGTAGAACGAAGGATGCACCTCTGCCGTTTTGTGTGACCAAATTTTAAACTTGCATGCATCACTCGACATGGGCAGTCCTCCGCCACTTGAATTCCCAGAGTGCATGTTCATTGTGACTCAATATTGTGTTACTGGCGGCATTTTCCGTCTCCATGGTTTCCCTATTGTTTTGTGTCAGTCAGTGAGACAGATGACCCCTATAGATTTTCCAGTAGGTCAGCTGTGGTGTCCACTCGCCTCCTTCCTTTTGTCTCCGCTGCCTACATCGCTGACCTCTCGGCGCACAATGCCCCCGCGGCATGACGAGAGGCAATAACCGGTGACTGACATTAGCATCCCTGTCTCCTTCTGCGGCGGTTAATAAATGATGCACGAGGAGATTAACGGATTGATTGTGCGCCTCCGCGTTCTGCACGGCCGCGGGTTAGCCTCGAAATAATCCTGAAGGCTTCTGTTTTTGTAAAAGTGGACCCCCTAACTTTGCAGTGACAAAATGTAACTTCCGGAAAGTCTCATCCCCAGATCATCGAATACAAAGCGCCGGCATTTGACGATCCGGGGATGAGACTCAAAACCAACTATCTTTGTGCAGGAAGTTGCATTTTGTCGCTTTAAACTTGAATGCAACTGAGCAAGTGTGGCAGTGAGAGCGCCCACACCTGTACGCTCAAGTTAGTCTGCATGCAGGCCCCTCAGGTTACCCGGCCCCTTAGTTTCCCAGTGTGAGTTTTGTGTTTCACGTCCGGTTCTGAGTGATAAGGCTGTTACACGATCAGCAGAGAACTTGTTTTACACTGAAAACCCTTTTCACCAGTTGCATGCCTTACCGATCCCGCTCACGGGGAGCGATAAACCCCAGAGGCAAACGGCTCAAATGTTCCTCTTCTTGTTATATGCAACACTAACCACTAACTCTGCATCGTTGACAGTGACTTGTCTCTGTCTGTGTGTGCGCAGTCTCTCCACGAGTCCAGCACAAGAAGCTCCAAGATGCCGGACACAATGTGTGTAAGATTGTTGTTTCCCCCCCCATCAAAAAAAAGCTATCCTCCATCTTTCCATCCATCCAAACCTCTGAAATGTAAAACCCCAAGCAAGGTCACACATACACAGTCACCACACCACTTAAATTAGGGTCAGTAATAGCCTCTGCCCTGCACGCAGAGCGTTATTCGACCCCTTCTTGTGTAGAAATGGGAAAACCTCTCCTCTCTGTGTTCCTTCCACACACCTATCACTATCTCTTGGAGGCGGCTTCACCCTTCGGCTGCCATGTGGCCGCACATGCAGCCGGGGCTGGAGCGGGCATTCCGCGACAGATTCTGACCTTTTTTGACCTGGTGCCTTTCGCAGCATGTCCAAGGAGCCCAGTTCCAACCTGGAGAGTGCCATGCAGATGCTCATAAAGACCTTCCACAAGTACTCGGGGAAGGAGGGCGACAAGTACACGCTGAGCCGGGGCGAGCTGAAGGAGCTGCTACTAGAGGAGCTGGGGACCTACTTAGGGGTAAGAGGAGGGGGCGAATAGGTGGTTGTGTGCGCCGACACACTAATGCCGTTTGCAAATATGCGAAGGTATGCGCTCACATGCTCAGACGCAAGCCGGGACAAGCTTGTGCAGCGATGTATGCCCGCACGCACACACACATAACAGAGCACACATTCTTATCTCTCCCTCTCCTCTCTCTCTTTTCCCTTCTGTCCGGCCGCCGCCAGAGCTCCAAAGATAACGAAGCGGTCGAGAAGGTGATGAACGACTTGGACGCCAACAACGACGGCGAGGTGGACTTCACCGAGTTCATCATCCTGATGGGCGCCCTCACCGTCGCCTGCAACGACTTCTTCCTGGAGTTCAAATCGGACGAGAAACCAAAAGAGGAGGGCGACACATCGAAGAAGGATTGAGGCGGTGCAAGAGGGGAGAAGGGGCGAGAGGAGGAGGAGGAGGGGGGAGGTTGAAAAGAGAAGGAGGGGGGGAGAGAGAGGAGGAAGAGGGGGAGCAGGGCTGTAAATCAGGGGAGATGCTCTTATGCAATCCGTAAAAAACACTACAACTACACACGAGGGGCAGATAGTTTGTGGGTTCACAGCGCACGGGGCAGTGTTTTCTCTCACAGCACAGCAGATCCGGAGCCGGTCGTTCTCAGAGCGACTTCACACACAAGACAGACCAGGGTTCATTCTTCTTCTCTCAGCTTAAATACAGCGGGTTGGACAGTTCGGAGCGAGTGCGCCGGGAGAGACAGGAAGTTAGACTTTTGAGCATTTTCTTGCACAGGAATAATCTGTGAACGTATATGAAGTAACAGATTATCATAACATTGTATGTACTCAGTGTTCAGCAGTATGTTTATCCCCTTGTCTTTGCGCCTATTTTGTAATCCTTTTTGGTAATAACCAATGCATTCTTCAAAACATTAAACATGGCATTTAACCAACTATTCACCGTGTTTGGCCTCACGTGCTTGCCCCCCGAATGCTCGTCGACATGTCTGGCATGAGCCGCTCCCGCACCTGGAAATCGAGTTTGAGCGGCGCGGAGAGAGAGCGAAACGGTGTCAGCGAACCGAGTGTGTCAGCGTCCGTCTCTTTGTGTGTGTCTGTTTGTCTGCGTGCGTACGTGCGTGCGCGTGCGTGCGTGCGTGTGTGTGTGTGTATTGGGGATTCCCACAGAGTAAACTGCTCCAGCTCACACATCCTGCCAACAATATCCTGCAAGTCTTGTTCCACTGGATATAAGCTGACCCAGATGTTTGACTTGGATCTGCATGGAAAACTTCTTCAAAAGAGGGAGAAGGAGGAGAAGAAGAAGAGGAGGAAGAAGAAGAAGAAGAAGAAGAAGAGAGGGAGAGAGGGTGTGATAAAGTGTGTGTGCGTACGTGCATGGGTTTGTGAATGAAGGAAGGCGAAGGCGAGGGCGAAGGAGGGGAGTGAATCCAATTTATGGAGTAAATTAGCGAAGTATGTAAGTTGGAAAGCAGTGGTATAATCACAGAGGAATGTTGGAGCTGCTGTGACTCTTAGCACACTTTGCTGTCCCTCAGCGTCTTGCACAACACACACACACACACACACACACAGATCAGTAAATCAACACGTCTTCTTCCACCTCATTGGCTTTTACAGCTGCTCACGCTTTTTGAAATATGACGAGGGACGAATAGCTGAGCAGCTGAATCACAGATCACAGAGGGATCTCGTCACTTCTGGGCGTAATCGGGCTCGAGCGCCGATCAGCTTAACCTCCCTCCTCTTCCCCTTCCTCTTCTTCTTCTTACCTTCAGTGAGACTCAGAAACCCACTCCAGGTTAGTCGGCGGCCCCGTGGGCGGGGCTCGCCCTATCTGCTTTCATTCCCACTGTGTCCTCCGGGAGGGCGTCCTCTGATTGGCCGGTTTTGAACGCTCGAGCTCAACATGCTCGGCCTGCAGATAGGTAAACAATTCAAAACAAAACAGTGTGCACGACGGTTAACCCTTTCGCAGGGCCGGGAGGGAAACAAACAACCTGTCGCGACCGTTAAAGGATCGACAGGTCAGCCGTCGGTCATGTGGGTCTAAAGAGGGTGGACAGAATAATGTGAACACCTCAAAGAAAAAGGAGAAGGTTTTACAAAAGCATATTATTGAATAAGCCAAATACATAAAACCATACAGTGAACACATACACAATATAACGGAGGTACTCAGATACTAAAACAACAAAAGACATTTTCTTTATTATAAGTAAAAGTCCTGCAGTCAAATTAAGTGAAAGTACACGAGTATTTGCTGCTAAATGTACTCAGTCTATGTAAAAACAGCCCTTGTGATAACTTTGTCAGTACAGAAGCATCAGTGCTAAAGTAGCGGGCCCCTTCCTGATGAATGGGAGACAAATGAATAAAAACAAAGGCTTTCTAAACAAATTAATAAGACTTTTATTTTATTGACTTATTTAAATGAAATATCAAAGAAGTTGAGAGGGGAAAATGTCTCTTTGGGGAAACTGCTGAAACTGAAACTGGGTACTTCACTCTTTATTCTAAGCCCAGGGCTAAGAGTTCTTCAGTCCTGAGCTACAAGTTGACTCTGAGATGACTTTTTACCGCTTTACATCCACATTGTCATGCCAGGGTTAACCTAAGCCCAGGGGTGTACCATTAACACTGAACCTCTACTGGCCCTGGGTTAAACGTGCGTTGGAACATGCGACTGATGTGTATGTAGAAGAATGTCGTGTTGCTGCTCTGAGCTCGGGGCTAACAGCTCCGTTAGCTCGGGGCTAAGGAGGTTCAAAGACAATCACTCGGCCCCGGGCTAAGTGCAGCGCGAGAAGGCCTTATCTGAAATGTGACGAGCAGCCGCGACTACAGACTGCTTGTTGATTTAATCTTGAACAAGCTAATGAAATGTGTTTTTATGTTATCCACCCAAAAAAGTAACTAGTAACTATGGTTGTCAAATAAAGTTGGTATCAAAGAGAGTCAAAAGTGCATTATTTGAGGGGACGTGTGAGTTACAAGGCTCCAGAACATCTGTTTCATGAAGAACATGCTTTCATACGACAGGCAGTAACTTATAACATTTACTCAAGTATTGTACTTGAGTAAAGTTTTAAGGTATTGTCATTTACTTTCCATTCTATATTGTTTTATACTTCTACTCCAATACATTTACCTGACAGCCGTACTTACTACTTACTGCACAGCCGAGCTCCTGCGTCCACTTCGGAGGAGTCCGTGCTAAAGCTAAGAAGCTAAAGTGAAGATTTTGGCTTTAAAAGGGTGCAAATAACGTCTTTTTAGACTTTGGATAACGCTACCATACAATATTTCCCCCTGAAATGTGTCAATAAAGTAAGCACACTGCTAGAGTAAATGTGTCAAATGTATTTTTAACCACAGTAAACTGTTTTGTATTACACATCGAGCTAACTGGCCTGTTATTTAAAAGGGCCCCCATCAATGTCTCATCAACAATAAAGTACCCAAAAGTCACTCTTGAGTAAAAGTAAAGAAATTCTTGAACATGAAAGACACACATATGAATTGTACTTGAGTAAAAGTCATAAAGTGTCATGGTTCTGTGTTTTGTTGTGTCTTATGTTTTGATTTCCTTGCCCTCTTGTGTCTCGTCTGTGTTATTTCTCCTCTGTGCTTCCTCCTCGTTAGTTCACCTGCCCTCGTCCCTTCTCCCTCTCCTCACCTGCTCCTCGTTCCCTCATCAGTGTGTGTGTGTGTATTTAAGCCTTTGTTCCCCTTCGCTCCTTGTCGGATTATTGTTTTGTTTTGTATAATATTGTCTAGTCCTTGTCACGCCTCGTTCATGTCGCTGTGTTTTTGTTTTTTCTTGAAGAAAATTAAATATCATTATGAATCCCTGCAACCGCAGTCTGATGTCCGTGCATCTGGGTCCTTCCACCACGTCAACTACCACCAATCGTGACGTAAAGTATCTGATATGAACTGTACTTAAGTATCAAAATTACATGTAAAAGTACAAGTGTTGAGATATTACTTTGGTTAAAGTGAAAGTCTCCCATATGAATAGTACTTGAGTAAGTAAAGGTATCTGACATTAGGAGAGTAAGACAAGTTTCAAAAGTACTTTTATTTACCTGTATGTATATACTCTTCTGTATACTATGGGCTAGACTTGTAGTTCTCAAGACCGGCCTCGGTCTCAAGACCACTTTTCCGTGGTCTTGGTCTTGTCACGGCCTCGACAGTCTTTGGTCTTGGTCTTGGTCTTGGTCTTGATACTCTCTGGTCTTGGTAGTGTCTTGGTCTCGGTTTAGGCGGTCTTGACTACAAGTCTACTATGGGCCGATCAATTACTGGATCTGGTATGATGGTTTTGTACTTAGTTACATTTCAACACAGCTTTCCAAATGTAACAAGTGTTATTTTGGGCATATTTTATACTTTATACTTCAAACTTACTGCTAATTAAATGCGATGAGATTCCAGTGTGATTCTGAATGCAACACGATGGTTCCTCGGCGAGTTATGGGCCCGTCACTGAGGTGGTTCGGGTGTAAACCAGGGCGAGACAGACATCCTCCATGAGTTATGCTCTAGAGCAGTTACTTAATTGTCAGTCACATATCAACCTTTCAGCCACACCGGGGACAAACAATGGCTGGAGGGCATCCTTCAAATAGCATCTAAAAGGACGCCTGACCTTACCAGGTGAGCCGGTTCGAGCTAAAAGGCCGGAGTCTCAGCTGATGGATCCCGCATGGCAGGTGCTGCCTTGTGTGAGGAGAGGAGATGAGCAACACAAAGCCGGGCCATGACACTGGCACCCAGCCTGAAGGATCTGATAAGGATGGCAGGAACACTTCGGTTACCAACAGAGCAGGTCAAGCGACACCCAGATGTCAAGCCACCACGTCCATCAGACAGATTCGGGCAGCGATCACGTCAGGCTGTCATGCGAGGCTGAGAGCGGGCAGCGATTTGCATGAGAGCGGGGATGGCACACACATACACATAATACTCATTCAAGTATACAGTGGCAGAGGTGGCTCCAGCCCTATATTATGTGATGATTAATTCCTTTCCGGGTGTAGCTCGCTGCCTCTTGGGGAGAATTTGAGAAGGGCTGCTTTCCTCGGGTTCAGTGAAATCCATCTTGATAAAAGACCGGAGGGAGACCTTATGGCTGCAGCTCACTGCCAGAGAGGAGTCAGGAGACATATGAGTTACAAAGTCCTGGCACGCCTAATTCATAAAGAACATGCTTTGATATATCAGGCAGAAACTAATTACGTTTACTCAATGGAGATACTTCTGAGGGAGATTTTTTTTATCCAACAGCTGCAGGTACCGGTATTATAATCCTATAGAATACACCACATTGTTAAAGACTTCCTCATCCTTTGTGGTCCCTCACAGAAAAGCAGTGAATAGTTAAGGCCCGGTGTCACATTTCAGATGTCTCTGAGTTGTTAGCAGCTCCAGCAGAGACACACGTCTCCACTAAACTTCTCACAAGGTTTTCATTTAAACGCGCGTTCACTTTATCCAATATTTCACTGATAACAGCAAAGTTTATCTCTAATCTTGGCTTTTATTAGTGAAATATATAAAGTCTTAAGAAACGAAAACAAATGTGGTCACCAAAACTCTGTGGGTTTGTCTGTTTATTAGTCTTTCCACCTCATTAATCACCCTAAGATTTACGTCCCAGATTGGAAATGTGTCGGGATGCTTAGTGAAAACAGATTGCAATGGTTTTATAGCGTGCTCCTCAGCCCGTATAACATCCTTTATAGGGCGGTGAACCTCGCCACATCCTCTTTTCGAGCCCTTCGAGGACGCCCCTATCATATCCAATCATGTTATTATCACCTGTTACTTACGAACCTGTTTACCTGTGGAAGGTTCCAAACAGGTGTTTCTGGAGCTTTACACAACTTTCCCAGTGTTCTGCTGTTCCCGTCTCAACTTGTTTAAGACATCAATGAAGGTGACGAGATGAAACATTGAATGTAACGGTTTTCAATCGAGGATATGTGAGAAAGAAAAGGCTTCAAAGGCTTTTAAAGGTTGTATGAATGAATGAATGAATGAACTTTTGGAATCAGGGTTGTATCTCAAGACCCTATTGTACACTCAAGTCAGGAAGAGATGGAGCATTTCTGGAGCTTCACAGCAAAACAGCGTTGCAGCATTACCCTAAACAATTGGAGTAGATGGGGACCTTTTTTAAAAATAGAAATAAATAAAATAAAATGGCTGCATACAGCTCGTTCAGTATAATCCAAGAGATCCTAAACTGATTTCAAAGTACGTAATTTACACCCTTGACGAGATTGCGTGTCCACTTTCGGAGGGGTGTGCGCTAACACTATTAGCTTTGTAGCTACAGTGATGAGTTCAGCTTTAAAAAGTACATTAAGAAACTAGATAAAAAGTAAATAATGCCTTTTCTTATCAATTTGGGACTTGGATTGCACCGGACGAGCTGCATGGAGCCATTTTTTGTTTGTTTTTTTACATTTTAAAACAAGTCCCCATCTACTTCTGTTGTTTAGCAGAATGCTGCAACACTGTTTTGGGTAAAACACTGAATGCAGGACTTTTACATCTAATTGAGTCATCTTAGACTGTTGTATTGGTACTTTCACCCTGGTAAATGGTCTTAATACTTATTCCACCACTGACAAAAGGGTTTATTTTTTGCAGCTAAGGCGAGCGAGAGTGTCTCACAAGTCACCTGCACCCAGTCAACTGCATCAAACAGTAATCCGTGAGACGACACAACACACCGAGAAGACTGAAAGTTATCCCTGGTTTCAGAGTAATGAAATCTAACCTGCGGGTCGCTCGCCTTCATAAATTAAAACACAAACTCCTGGCACCAAACAGAGGCAAACAGTGATAGTGTCCTGCCCGCGAGCCAAGGAGAAGCAGGTGACAGACAGATATCAGCCTCGGATAACACCGACAGGGTGAGGGCGGTAAAGGAGAGGGGCGAGCGATACGTAAGAAAAGGAGGGAAGGGTGGAGGGATGGTGTCAATTGCTGTTTTTTTCCTTCACATTAAGCGCCCTTGACACGGGTGTAATGATACTACTCTTACTCTTTGTCTATTTTAGTGCTGCATTTACCTTCCACCTACACACAGGCGGCTACGTAAGACGTTTGTCCTCAACACGATCCCCGTCTAAACTCAATCTCCCCACTAGACTTTTACCCCCCTAACCTGTCTTAATAATCCATCCCCCTTTTATCCAAATGGAGAGCTAAACTTCCAAACAGATTACCCAACTGCTGAAACCACAATCAACTCTCGCAGTTAAAAGATTCATCACGCTCAAAAAAAAAATAGCCTCATTCAGTCATCTCGGCATCTGTGAGGAGGCCGGCTCCTCCGGCGACGACGAGACAGTCCGACGCTTTGATCATTCCCCCTCCTAGCACCCATCGCTGACACGAACACCCTCGCACTTCGCTGCTCATGTCGTCGATTTATTCAGGATCAGAGAGGAGCTCACAAAAGGGACGGGGAGCACTGAGATTCAGGACCTTTTATTCGAAAAACTGTTCAACAACGTTTGAGCAACAGGCCTCCACATGTCAGAGAACAACGGGGAGAAATATAGAGCAGGTGTGCCTCCTCGTATAACGTCCGTGCACTGCCAAAAAACTGCAAACAGGCCCCACTTAAATCTCTGGAGAGACATTTAAATGGCAGAGCTCCTAAAAGAAAAACATTATACAAAATGTAACCTTAGTTATACCATATTTTACTGTCAGCCCGGCTGGCTAACATTGGGTTAGAGATCAGAGCTGCCCAAATGATTAACAGCAGTTCCCTAATCTACGAGCACACACATCGTGTTGCATGTTTGAGTTACATTTAGAGTACACAAAGAAAGATAAGACTCGAGTGAATAAAATAGTTACCACTTCTCCATTTGGTGTTCCACCTCTTAGCACCAGGGGGCGTTAGACCCTGAGGGAGAACAGCATCACTTGGTCTGAACGCAGCCCAGCAACCCAACCGCCTGAATAAATGTTAACTAGTGATGTTAAAACTCAACATTTCTGCGTGTTGCAACTTCTGTTTGAGTTGAATTTTCTATTTCTGACTTGTCACAGTGCTGTGCTCATGCACTGCCAGGTTTAGGCACAAAACCCACTTGGTGAGGGTTTTTGGGAAAACATCATGGTTTGGCTTAAAATACCTGATTTGGTTGCAAGAGCACAGGTGGAGATGGTCCAACTTTCCATGAAAAAAAAGGCGGTTTTGGTCGCCACAAAAATGTTTGGAATTGTTTCCAGGTCTCCTTAAAAATATCCAGTGGTGTGTCTCCAACTGTGGTCGTTGGCTTACAATAACGCCACCACCGTCCTGTCCACCTCCTGATGTGAAAGGTGGCTAATAAGCATAGGTTGAGGCAGGATGAAGGGATGGGGGTGGCGGAGACATGGCTGCAGACCAAGAGACCACTGTTCAAGATGCTGTTTCAGCATTTATTAGCGTGAATCTACTGGATATTTTTAACAAGACTTAGATGCCCCTGTGGTAGATAAAACATGATAAAGTGCCCTCTAGGGTGCCCTTCCCGTTCACTATAAATGTATTACATAATAAATCACTTTCTGTTGAGTCCACCACTGGAACAAGGTGAGCCAAAATGTGATCTTTCCCCAATCCTGAGTGTTTTTTGTGCCTAAACCTAACCAGACCATAAGCACAGCGTTGCCACAACATAAAATGTAAAACTGAACATAAAGAATCATACAGGAAGGTAAAGTTTCAACATATCCGTGCTTTGCAGAAACGTACATTGCCAATATTAATCCTGGCTGATTGGGTTGCTGAATGAACAATATATCAAAAAGACAGAGGCTGTGACAAGACTGACATTTTCTATGGCCTGTTTTTCTTCTTTACTCCACATCAAATTGTCACTAATAGCCCATGAAGATTGCTGTCAGACCATAATTTTACAATGGTACAAATCCCAACAGTTTGCAGGTTCATTTTACAGATATTTCCCCCAAAATGAGCAGGCTTGTTTAGCTGAAATCTAAACAGGACATGACTCAGTTCTTGTCATGAAAAGCACTATTAACTTTTGTAAATCCATGGTACTTCAAGCACATTGCATCAGGGTGATTCACTCACTCTTCACAGTGCAGATAACACAGTGGAAACAAACGCCCTCATTCACAGTAAAAAACAAGAGGAGATCCTCAAGGGACAGTGGTTACAGACGGCTAACAAGTATAAGGACATAAATTATAAATATGCTGCGAGCATGAACATTAAAAGGCCGATCGTTGTTCGTATCTTGATAAGCGAAGAGATACGCTCTGTGCATGGATTTTTACCAACCGCCAGTGGGAAGAAGGAAATGCTTTGTGTTGGCATGTTGGTGCAGTGTACCAGCACGGCCACCAGAGGGAGAGAGAGAGCCACAAACGAGTGAGCTCCACTCTCTGTCAAAAGCACTTTTCTGCTTTATAATAAATTCCACGTGGCAGCAGCAACAAAACATATCATGTGTGGCATCGCTGGATAATTAAAAACAACACGTCTGTGTGTGAGTCCTGGTCCCAAACCAGCTCAAAGTCACATTTAATCATTAAAAGTGCCTCACGGTCTGCTTCCCCCCCCTTGTTCACATGCAAAACAGCAGCTGAGATGTTTTGCATCAGCTGCACGTCAGAGTAAAATTAAAACAGAAGGAGTCAGACACAGAGTCAGCTGCAGACATGTTCTGATCGTCCAATCAGATTCGTTCAAATAGCACATGAGGCGGGGTCACACAGCCCGAGTTATGAAGTGAGGCTGAGCAGTAGAAGTACACATTGATCAGAGGTGAGGTGGTTTTTTGGAAACACTGTGTCCATGCCGGCCCAGAGGTGTGCCTGTTTTTGTATACCTAAGCTCGGCCCCGGGTGGAGTCAGTGGACGCGAGGCACCGGGTGCAGCAGGGTCATGTGCTCGGCGCCGTTGAAAGGCAGGCGCTGGGTGCAGTAGTGGTGCACCACCTCCGGGATGCTGGGAAACACGCAGCTGCTCTGGTCCAGGGTGTAGCCGTTTTCTTTAGTCTGGGCGACGATGATGTGAACGCAGCCTTGGCTCGTCCTGAGTCACAAAGAGAGGAGAGACGAGAATTAAACCCACAATCCAAAGCTATGAGACTACAAGAATACAAGACTGATAGATTCATATATTCTGGGACGTATTTCTATGGATCTAAACTGACAAAACTAACCCAAATTTAAATACAGGATTCAGTATTTACTGACCTTTCTATTAATTGGATATTTGACCATATTAATTTATCTCACTGTTATGCAACTCAATCCATGTACATTCAAAAAGTTAAAAGATAAAACTAGTATTATACCTTTTTCAAGTCCACAAGCTTTCATGAAAGGGCCAAAATCCCACATTGTGTTACTCTGTTTGTCGTCCTGAACGATATTAACACCTTTTAAAATTAGTCATGAATATACACCTAATCTTTACAAAGGACTTAATCATTTTCAAAAACAGCTGGGCACTGTGGTTTTACAAAAACATTACTCAAACAGAAGAATCTGTTAGGGACTATTTTAGCAGCGGATTGAAACACAGTGTGCAGGACATGTTTGTGGTATTCAGTCTTTAGTATTTTATGCCTTACTGACGTATGAGATGTGTTGTTTGTTCTGGTCTTTGAAGGAAAATATTGAAAGTTTACAGTCTCCTTTAAAAAGTTAAGGTAAATGTGAAAACCTTCAGCTGCTGAGACAGATTATATTTGAATCATTCCACACACATCATCAGTATGTGATCGATAAGTGACACTTCTTCCCTGGAGACGGTGCCGTTGCACTTTCAGGCTACACTCACTTGAGGGCGATGGAGTACTTGCTGTTGTCCGACTCGCTGTTCCGGACCAGGAAGCTGGCCTCTCTGCAGGACTGCAGCTGGAACTCCGCCTCCTGACGAGTCACACAGCCGTGGTACCAGCTGAGACAGAGGGTGGGAGTCAGGGGGAGGATTACACTTCATCTGCTATCGATCAAGGCCAGAACCTCATCTCACATAAAACCTCTTGGAAATGATCATCACTCTTACGTAACTCTGAAGTACATTAAAAGTCTGGAGCGAGGTTTATTGTAAGAACAAGAAACATATGCAGACGCGTTCTGACATATGAAACATCTGAATTCCTTTAAAAATATTTTCAGTATTAACTATTCAAGTTTCAAGCATTGACAGGGAAATCCCACCACGTGAATCTATGATGATTTCAGCCCGAGTTCATCCCCTCACCTCTGTTTTTCCAGCGGCAGGGAGGGGTCGACGCAGCAGGCCTCAGGGTCAGGGGTCGGAGGCGAGGATCTCAGGATCTTCTGCGTCCAGCTCTTCTGCCTCAGATGCTGATGCTGTTGCTGATGCTGCTGATGCTGCTGCTGGGCTGGCGGATGCTGGGGCTGCCTGGTGAGCGTCGGGTGAGGCGTCTCATCTTTGGCTTGGCGTTCGGGGCTGTCAAACTGTGCTGGGGTAAGAGGGAGCGTCGAGAGACGATGTGAAGAAACAACCGACTCTGTGGCTTGTGTTTGAACTGGGTGCCGCAGCCTCCAGTAAATAAAATAAGAAGGCAGCGGTTTGATGATTCATGCAAGATGTTATTCGGTATGCTGTTGGTCTGTGCAGCGTATGAAATATAAATGTGAGAGCGGGCCTGAGCTGTTTTTTGAACAAATGTACCTCATATTGATCTAAGGCGGCGTAGAGGCAGGGCTGGATCTGTGTTCTATAAATGTCACTGCAAAAACTGTAAACATAAATATAATATTCCCAAGAATATATGCAAAGCCTGTTCTCAAGTCGTATGTCACAAACGCGTGACGTACCTGACAGAGTTCTGACGATGTGCTCCTTCTTCCACTCCCAGGGCAGCTCGTACTCAGTGGACGGACGGGGATCCAGCTCGGGCCCCCGCGTGACCGCCGCCGTCCTGTCGGCGTCCCCGCCTCCCTCGTACGGCACGTCGTATATCTGCAAGGGCGCCGGCTGAGCCTCCTCCACCGTTCCCTCGCCCGCCTCCATCAGCACACACACCTTCAGCAGGTCCTTGGAGCCCCGACGTCTGATCTCTGGCAAGTAGAAAACAAGGGGTTTAAGATAAAAAGAGATTATAAGAGTGTTGTACTGAAGGTACTACGTCTCATTAGACACCGCTTAAAGAGGTTCTATCTGGCCTCATCAAAGGTTGATATAATATGAGAGGATAATGATAATGACTTTATGAAGGACACAAAAAAAAGCTCCAAAGCACATTTCAAAACAACAGTGTGTACAGAATACAAAACAAATGCGACATCATCACAAAAAGACAGAAATCAGCAAATTAAATCGAAATAATAAATAAATAATAAATGATACAAACAAAATTTGAGTTCTTCGAGCTTCCACATCACACTTTTTGTGTGTGTGCTGAATATTGAACCAGGATCGGCTTCAAAACTGTTCGAGATGTCACACATCTCCTTTTTAATGAGCACAGAGAAAAGGGTGTGAAAACAGCTTTCTGCTGTCAAACTCTGCACGTACGTCATTCTACAGAGTGAAGCTCAAACCGTTGGAGCAAGAAGAACAACACAGGTTTGACTGGAGGGGAACTTCAACTATGATTGAAGCACTAGTAGAAACTTCTGAACCCTTTATAAGATTTCGTTAGCAGCCTAATTAGTCCATCCATCAGTTGTGTCTGTTGCTAAGCAAATACTCTTATTTAATTAAAGTGGTTTTGACCTGGGCTGTTAACGCAAAGTCAATCTACAATAATCAACCTACTTAACTACTTAATTACTTAACTACTACTTATCTGCTTAGAGTAAAAGAGGATTGAAAGGGTGCATTGTTTATCTCTGTACTTTTGTAAACATTCTGTTTCTTTTTCTCTTGTGAAAACTAAGAAACAAAACAGAGAAAGAAATAAAAGTGTGTAGTTTTAGAAGATTTAAATTCCGAGCCTTACAGGTCCGTGGTACCTTGCTTCTTTTCAAATCTACTGTAAAAACCTAATGGTGTCTAATAAATCTGCCCTGAGTGAATGAAAAGTGATGTCTTATGTCCTTTTTCTATCAATAAATGATCAAATTATCGTTAAATCAACTTTAGTTGTTAGTTATTTCACTGCTAACAAACACTGAAATGCTTTTAAAACAATTTATTGAGCAATTGTTCATTTTTATTAACTTTATAATAGCCATCCAAACAATGTTTATAGATTAACCTACATGGTGTTTATTAACCATTTGCAAAGTATTACAAGCTGCAGTTGCAACTTCACAATAAACAACTGCTTAAAGGGTCTCTATGTTGCAGCAATTAACAAGTATTAATCACTTTTTTATTGGTCACATGTGAGCGGATTGTAACGTGACGTGAAACATGAGACCTTCCCCGCCTCTCTCAGCTCTCTGCCTGCAGACGATTTGTTGTTTAATGCTGCCGGATTCTTTGGACGCAGGTTGGTTTTTCTGTGTCAGGATTCGACTTTCTACAGGTTCTCAAGTCTCTTGTCTTAATTCCTCTCTCTGCTCGGCTAACAGAGAGCGACAGCAGCTTAGTTAGGTTTAGTTTTTTTAAGTTTTACGACACAGAGTCCCTTTAATAAATGGCTTAAAAGGTATTTAATTGTATGTTAACAGTGAAATAACTATTAATAACTGAATTTAAAAAAGGATAATTTATTGTTAATGGCAATTTTAAAGTTATTGTATCTTGATTCTAATAAGAGAAGATTAACAGACATGTTACTCCCCAAAAACGTCAAGTTTGACTCTAATAACTTATGTCGGCTGCTGTCCAGAGTGTGAATAATAATCCTTCCCGTCTCTCATGGCCTTGCTTATTGACTCACGGTGACATCAGTCTCTAGCCTACTTCCTCCATATGATTTAAGCCTCGTAAATTGACTCAGTCACATCATCACATCCTCTGTAGACTTCTCCGAGGAGGCCTGGAAGTGGCGCTGACTGAAGTCTAAACTCTAACTAGAGAGCGCGGCAATAAAACATTTTCACCTTCGCAGCAGGCTATTGTGTAACCCTTTTTAGTTCAAACAATGGGAGTGATGGAATGAAAGGTCGGGGGAGCATGCGATTGGACGACGGAGCACCAGGCTTCCTAGATGCTGGGAAGTTTTGATAAATGATCAGACAGCTCCATATAGGGGGTTACACGGAGCTGCGTCCGAGAGGAGGTGGTGGGGGGGGCACTGAGGGCCAACTTCCTTTTTGGAGAATAGTACCAGGAAACAGAGACAGGAAAGAGGAAGCAGGAGCAGGAAACTGCACCCATTGTCCGAACGCAGCACAGTTGCCATGGCCACCCCACGGGGCGCAGGGAGCACTGGGGGAGCGAGTTCACGCTCTCAGAGACTGGAAATGGGAATCCTGTCGCTCACACAGAGGCCGACGAGAGTCTTACCCGTGATCATCTGCTGAGCATCGTACGGCTCCATGTAACCATCGTTCTCCCCGACCCTCTCCGCCTCCCTCTGCTCTCTGGTCTTCTGGGCATCGAAGGGATCCGCGTAATCCTCAAGGATGATCACCTGGAGCGAAAGACGCAGGCAGATCAATATGTTTGTTATGCGTATTTCCATACTGTAAACTCTGAAAACAAGGAAAGTTTTCTTTTACAATAATACAGAGCAGAGCATATAGGTTGACATAAGATGCTAATAGTAACGGATAGATGGTTGAATTGCTCAGCTTCTACCAAACCTTAAATGAAAGTCTCTGGAAGCCCCTAAATCCCAAATTGATTTGAACAGAATTTTTCTACACCCTTTTTAAAGCTGAAGTTTTGACTGTGGCTGCGAAGCTTAAAGTGTTATCGAGCACCTCGTCTAAAGTGGCTGCATGAGATTGACCTCACCTTGAGGATGTAAATACGTCTTTTCAAATCAGGTTCTGTAGACCTGGATTACGCCGGACGAGCTGTAAGGAGCCCTTCCATGTTATTTTTCGGCTACTTTATAACATTTTAAAACAAGTCCCCGTCTACTTCAGTCGTTTAGGAGAATGCTGCGACGCCGTTTTGCTACGAGGCTCCAGAAATGTTTTCGTGGACCAAGAAACTTTTCCTTTAATCCGTTCATAGTTGGGTCTAAATAAAGTCCAAAAATAGTGAAAAACTCAAATCAAAGAGACTAAAATCCCAAAGATATTCAATCCTGGCAAACAAAGCGAGCAAATTCTCACATTTCAGAAGCGGAAACTGGGAAAAGTTTGGACTTTCTGCTTGAAAAATAACTTATAAAGGTCAGTGTTCCAACTCTCATTAAGATCAGTTTGAGCTAACATCTGGACCATGAATGATGGGATCCATGTGGGGGTACGACCGACTGAAAACATGCCAAACTAACTGCAGTAAACTACAAGTCAGGCTCCAGCTAGTCAGAAGAATACCTGACAAACCAAAGCCCATTGTCTTCACATTCATATCTCTGCTAACAACCTCCTGCTTGTCACGCCTGATTGTCTCGTCATCTTATCAGTGCCGTATCACTTCTCGTTTCATTTACGAGCCTCTGGCCGAGAGACAACAGCAGGCGGTAAAGATGAAGTCGTCTCTCTACAATCACCTCCAGTCGCGTTCGCTTGCCAGAAAGACGTTGGCATTCGTTGGCGCTCGGATGAAGCAGCAGACGCTTGACAGACTACAACAGACACACTGACACACATTTACACCTCCTGTGGAAGTTCCTTCTGATTTATCAACCAAGAAACTAAGAGGAAGATATTAAACACGCGATATCTTTTTGCAGACATGAGCTTGAGATCAAGAAAGGGGATTTACTCCCGTTCTGAAATATAAAACTGCCGTTTTCACTCCCCCTCTCTTTCATCTGTCACTTTCCTCACCATCCCTCCGCTATCACTACTTCTCTATCTTTCTCCTTTTTTTCAAAGCCAGGCTGGAGGGGGACCTGGGTTAGCGCCCGAGTGTCAAATAACACGATGCTTTTTATAACATGATAGCCTTCACCAGGGGGGGCTGAGCGTAGTCAAAGAGTGGGGCGAGGGGGGAGGAGGGCGAGAGAAGGGGAACACCGAGCCATATTGCACGCGGGAGAGGAAGGAGAGGCCTCACGTCTGACCACAGCTTTGTGTTTTCGAGGCGAGGAAGGTGGGCGTTAGGGCGAGGGGTGGAGAGGAAGAGAGAGAGAGATAGAAAGACAGACTGGGAGGAGTGGACACAATGGGTAGAGCGGAGTGGAGACAAAGGGGAGGGAGGGAGGGAGGGAGCGAAACAATAATATCAATTTTCAGAGCTCGGACTGGGTCATCGCTGCTCCATTGTCGACAGTATTGATGACACTACGTGTTGTTTTTGCCGGAGCAGGAGGCGCTGCGCTGCTGAGGAAGCTGCCAGATTAGATTATTTCTATTCTTTTCAACTTTCACGTCACAGCAGCAAAGATCCATCAGCAAAGGTTTGCTTATAAAAGCAGCAAAATCACACCGTAGATACACTTCAGCTTTACTTAAATAAAGTTCAGAAGTTTTAGCCATATAATGCTGGCTACTAAGTAAAAGTATGTGTAAGGTGACAGAATGGTCATTACATTATTATTAGATGAGACTATAAATCCCATTTAGGGCTGTCAAAAAAGTCACATTGGGATTATTTTGACAGATGCTGAGATTCACAATTGTCCAGAATAAGCATTTTTGAAGTCTACAAACTACCTAAAAACCTACATCAGAATCAAAACGATGAACACTAATAAACACTATCCAATAAGAGTATTTGAGTAAATATACTTAGTTACATTTCAGGGCTGGTGTCCCAACATGTGAGCAGTGATTTAAGGATGTATCCGACTGAGGTAAAGCTCATTTAAAATACTCTTTGATGGAGTAATCCTTGATACTGTATAACTAAATAGACTATAGAACATCTTGATCTGAAAAGTTGCAGCTGTCAGATAAATGTAATGGTAGAAAATGCTTTTTTTCTAAAATGTATAAAAATGTAATGTAGCATTACATGAAAATACTCAAAATTGTACTTAAGTGCAGGACTTGACTAAATGCACTCTCTAGGGAAACAAATCTGCCTAAATCAGATTGTATAAATCATAAAATACACTCAAATAGAAATGAGACAGAGGTTTAATATCTGGTTCCACAGTCTGCTGGCCTCATCGTCTCACCATCATGACTCAGTCTGAGGTGGGCTCTACTCACAGTTTCAGTCTTGCTCTGGGCCGGTTTCTCAGCCTCCGGTACCGGGACTGGACTGCTGACGGTGCTGCTGTTGAAGTTGGGGCCCTTGTCCTGTTTGTCCACCCTGATCAGCCGGCTGATGTAGGAGTTGGCGGATGGAGAGCTCTTCAGAGGCCTGTGCTCCTGCTGCTCCTCGAACACCGGCTCGGCTCTGGAGTTCTTGCGGCTCTTCCCTGACAGCAGGCTGTCCCAGACCTTCCCATCTTTCGGGGCGCTCACACCGTTCCTGCTCACCTCTGTGGCTGAGTTCTTGCGGTTCCTCCCGGAGAGGAGAGACCCGACTCCTCCACCTCCACCTCCTCCTGTGCTGTCACTGGAGGAGTTCTTGCGGTGGCCCGTTTTGGAGCCAGATGTTTTGGTACCGATGCTGGCCACCAGCCCGGGTTTACCGGCTCTGGGCTGCGAGCCTGACTCGGAGGCTGAGCGGATCCTGTCGGTACCGTTCTTCAGATTGATGGGGAACTCCTTGAACCACTTCGCCATCGTAGCTCGGATGGAAACCGGTAAAGCTCTGTGCCTGCTCCGACACCTTTCAGCGCCATACACCAGGGCCCCGGAGACGCACCTTTAGAAAACCCACGGCCTCTCTAACAAAAGACTTCCGCTGCTTTATTCTGGGCTCGAGCCTGTGTGAACTGCAGGATCTCCACACCTCACTTTAAAGCATGTCATAAAAGCTCCCCAAAAGTCTCCAGTCTTAAGCTTTTAAATAAAAAACTTAAAGGGGGGAGGAAAAGGGGAGGGGAGGAAAAAAAAAAAAAACATATACCACCACTTTATCCCATTTGTGATTCTCTCACACCTGTTCCTTCTTCTGCTCGGTTGGGAAAAAAAGTTTATTCCCTTTGGATGAAAAGTTGTCTACGCAGCGGGAAGATCCGAAAGAAGGCAAAGTTCTTCTCGCTTCTGATTTGCGGTCCCATTCCCAGAGTGGCTTATCTAGTCTTTCACAAGGCTTCACTGTGGCAGTGAGGCTCCTGACTGCGCCTGGAGTATAGAGGAGGGGAGGGAGGGGGGTATCTGAAGTTAAGAGGGGGAGGCAGGACCTGGTGGGCGGCGATCGGAGCTTTTAATTGTAGGAAACAGGGCAGAATAAGCAGTGTTCTGGTTTTAGACTGACCTGTGACGCCATTATTCGGCTACTCCTTGGCTGTTTTACAGCCTAATTAATGCAGCATCTGTTTGATCTGTAATATGCAATATAATGCACAATATAGAGTTATAAAGGCGATAAGTGAAAATGGTTATAGATTAAAGAAAAGGCATCTCAAAATGTTTTTATTCCATTTAAAAAGGAATCATGCTCTGAAGCGTGAATAACAAGCTCACACATCTGTACAGTCCTGCATCAATTAATGCGAAAGTTGGTCGGACAGTGACTTAAATTGAAGCTGACAGCTGAATTAATATTTTGATGTTGGATAATAATTCAATATTAATCATAATGTCACTCAGTAATTCTTCTTAATTGGCTGTCTAATTAATGTCCACCCCTTGTTTAATTGCGCAGGGTATCGATGGGAAATGGTCCGTTCTGAGCTTCTCCACTTATGCCAATGAAAGGTGTGGCACTATTTCTCTAAATCGAATAAAATGCTGCGGACGATGATAACGCGGAAAGTTCGTCATTAGTCAATGTTATAATTGTAAGTATAGTTGAATGAGAGCCGTTTTGCGATCATTACTTTTTTTAAACGCACTTTTTAATCATCAAGTATACTTATCGACACCCCCATTTCTGCGACGAGATGTAACCTTCCATGGTGCGCGATACCCCTGCCTGTCCCTCTTTGTCCGGTGGCGATAGAAGGCCATGATAATTATGGCAAAATTTGCGTTTTTGAATGAATTATAGTTGAATGGTGGATCAACAAGCATACACCGAGTGACGACTGGTTTGCTGGCAATGACACACCAGAGAGTTTCAATTTAAAGGACAGCAGAGCAAGCAACGGAGAAAGGGTACAGTTTGCTTCCAAGACAGTCTGCAAGATGGCTAGCTATCTTCAGTGGCATGCTAACGTTAGCTAGCAAGCTAATGTTAGCATAGTAAACAACAGTTTTTTCAAAACATGCTCGATTGTTTTGTCTGGTAAATGCTGTGATACGTGAAGTCAAATGCACATTTTTCACAAATGAATGTAGAAAGATAAATCACAGTCTCGGTTAATGTCCCGGCGTTGCGGTTACTGGGTGAAATCTCAACGCTGCTAGCAAGCCACATTGAGTAACGTGGCTAAGCTAGTTAGCCGAGGTAGTAACTAGCTTGCGTTAGCTAGCTGCTGGTCGAGTTCTGTGCTACACATCTGTGATCATTTAGAGAGGGGAGGTGGGGTTGCTCTGTAACTTGTTTGTACTGGCAGTCAAGCCAGGTAGCAAGCGATCGGTTTCACCTCAGCCAGCAGAAACTGGCTCGCAACGAGACGAACTTGCGCTAAATATCATGAACCAGCTCCGTTTTTACCTGACGTTTATTTGGTGACCAAATCCCGGCGTGACAGACACCGAAAGATTTGCAGCTGGAAAGGAGTTTGCAGACCTGGGCCGGCGTTATTACCACAACCCTAGCTACCAATACGTGTTAGCATTTGCTGTGATGATAACCATTTTAGCGGTATTGACATGACCTGAAGGCAGATTCCACCTACTCGGCTCATAGCCTTCAAGACGTCGTCATTTTTAACTTTTTTTTTCTTGCATATGAACGGTGATATGCCACTTCACCGACAGTCATATTAGCTAATGGCTGCCGAATCGGGGAGACTACTGGCGGGACAAGGAAAACGCAAAGGTAGGAATTAATTTCACCCATCTCCCAATCAGATCGGAATCATCCATTATTGCGCTGCAATGGGCTGCACTGGTGCTGTTAGCAAATCCCTTCTCGCCTCCCCCATATGTAAACTTCACGACTGTCTCCGGTGGTGGCTGTTTCTCCCAGAGTGGATCTGTGGACGGGGTTCATGTCTATCTTGCTATCAATGTACCTTCAACTTCGTTTCCTCGTTCTCATGTCTTCGTCTTTTCCTGTCTCCCTCATTGACCTTACCTCTTCTGCCTCTGTTTGCGGCCTCTCTCCCTCTCGCCTGGGTCATTTTTGGTCTGCCTGGGTCATTTTGCGATTCAAGGCTTCATAACCTTGGGTGATGATAACGCCTGGATGTTCAGCATCTTGTCCTCATGCCAGTCTATGTCCCATCATTGAATCCATCCCAACTGTTGGACTTGAGAAAGAGGCCCTAGGTCTAAAAGCTGCTCCACTCTGTCACTAAGGGGTATTGGCCAATCCAAATGTGATGCTGCACTTGATTGGTGGTGGACCAATAGCATGACGTGTGCAGGCCTACTTTTGGTCTTTGCTAACATTATATTTCCCCCTTTCCACCCCCTTCCCTTCCATATTTTGCTATTTCAGCTTCACAGATGAAGAGCCCGGAGAAGAAGAAGGCAAGGAAGTCTACTACTCAGGTAATAGTTGTCTTTTATTTTACAAAAGGAACTGAAAAAAATGAGAATTTGAAAAGGAATGCACAGTATATACAAGACCGCTAAATTGTCAGCCCGATAAAGGGACATTTGAATAATCAGTATCTGTGAAATTCTAGACGCTAACACAACATCAGAATTGTTTTCAGTGACTCAACAAGTGCAGCATTTATGAACTCCAACACAGTAGAGGGCTGTTGGCTCCTTAAAAGTTAGTTTGCAAGCCACCAATAAACATTAAGAGGAAGAAGAATAAGAGTGAGTGCAGCCTCTTGTGCTCACAACATCAAACTGCCGCACCTGGGTACAGCCTCACACTGACGACTAGAGAGCCAAACATGTCGCCGGTGGACATTTTTTACCGTTTCACAGTAGGACGCACACAATTGCAATTTGCAACACATGCTCTGCAAGGGTTCAGAGAGGAGGGGGAAGAAACACAATGAATCTAAGCGTTGTGGGATATTAAATCATCCATTTTTCTTCGCTACATCTCAGACTTTCTTACCCTCAGGTGTGCACAAACTACAGGTTAGGAACTTCCTTTTAAAATACAAAATTGTGAAATTATCTTATTGGTATCTAGCTGGAAGAAATCCATGTCTTGCACCCCCAATTTAGATTATCCGATGTGAAAAAAAAGCTATTTTAAAAACAAACATTTATCTGTATTTTCTGCTTTGTTTTAGGCGGCGGGGTTCTCCCACCTGACTGAGTTTGCACCCCCTCCAACCCCCATGGTGGACCACCTGGTCGCCTCCAACCCCTTCGACGATGACTTTGGGCCCCCATCCCGACCCAGTGGGGCAGGTGCACCGGGCAGTGCTCCATTTCTTCCCAGCCCTGGTGCAGGCGGAGGAGGTGGTTATGGAGGTGGAGGCAGAATGGGCGGAGGCATGGGCTTCATGGGAGGCCCTGGAGGACCAGGCGGCGGCCAGCCGGGACGGAGGCCACCGTTCGGCCCTCCATCTAACGCTGGACCGCACCACCAGTTAGGCTTTGGAGGAATGCCTGGCTTTGGAGGTGGCGGTGGTGGAGGCGGTGGCGGAGGAGGAGGTGGTGGTGGATTTCCCCCTGGTGGCCCTTCTCAGTTCAACATGCCTCCAAACTTCAGCCCACCCATGCACCCTGGTCCAGGTTTCAATCCCATGCTGTCTCCGGGGGCTATGGGAGGTCCCGGAGGAGGAGGGCCTCACCCTCGGTTTGGCATGCCGCCACAGCAGCAGCATGGACAGGGTGGACACCCATTCAACAGCCCACCGTTACCTGGCGGGGGAGGCCCCAGAGGGCCTCCACATGGCCCTCTGCCTCCCATGGGAGGAGGCATGGGTCCTGGGATGAACATGATGGGTGGCCCTGGAGGCAACATGGTGGGAGGCTTGCCGGGTATGCCCCCTCAAGGACAGTTCCCTCCCTCACAGGATGGACCCTACCCTGGCCCCAGTCCGCCAGGACCAGGCAACGAGGATGGAAAGAACTTTGGTGGAGGAGCACCACCTGGGCCTCAGCAGCAGCAACAGCAGCAGCTTAACCTAAATCCTAACGGCCCCCCTCCTAATAATACCACTCCTGGCCCTCCTCCCAACTCTGGCCCACCACAGCCAGGGGGAGGCTTCCCTGGCCACCCTGACGTCCCACAGCCCAATGCCAACACACCTGGTCAGCCTCCCTCAGCGCCGCCTCAGACTAACCCCAACTCTTCTCCTACTGGTCCCCTGAATGGATCAGGCCAGCCCCAGCATCCACCACCCAGTCAGCTACAACCCCCCAGCAATACAAACACCCCCAACTCTAACAACTCTACCCAGCAGCAGCAGCAGCAACAATCCACGCCACCTAACTCTGCCCCTGGCTCCACCCCTTACAACCAGCAGAACAACACTCCTGGTGCTGGTGGTCCAATGCCAAACGCGGCCCCCAATTCAGGTCAGAACAACATGACCAACAACAACGGAGGCAACACTCCCGGCAGCAACCCCAACCCCCCCTCTAACTCCACTTCCACCCCAAACACCCAGTCTCCCCTGCCCCCTGGCCCTGCCGCCCCCTCGACTGGACCTGGTTCTGGCCCTGGGAAGCTCGGCGGCCCCGGGATGGTCTTCCCCTGTGGCCTGTGTATGGCGGAGGTGCATGACGATCAAGATGCCATCCTGTGCGAGGCATCGTGCCAGCGCTGGTTCCACCGTGACTGCACGGGCCTGACAGAGCCAGCGTACGGGCTGCTGACTCGAGAGAGCGCTGCTGTTTGGGCCTGTGACTTCTGCATCAAGACCAAGGACATCCAGGCTGTGTTTGTGCGCCAGGCATTAGGCCAGCTGGTGGCAGCTAATGAGAGTTGAGGAGTTGATGACAAAGGAGAAGCGCGGAGGGAGCGACGCATAAGGACAAATAGAGACGGTCTTTGCTCTGATCTAACTGAATGACCTGTGTGTCATGTCAGCTACTTGCCCAGCTTTCTCTTGACTAGCCCTTTACTTGTTCACGACACAGAGAAACACACTCATTGACATTCATGCTTATATATAGCACTTTGAGTGACTGTAGGAAAATGCTTTTTTCCTCCCCCCACCCTAAAGGAGTCAAATCATAATGAATGTTAAACGACACAGTCCTTCAGACATCTAGCCTGCCAACCAGCAAAGCACTGACACCAACACACTACCTCACACACTTTGTGACTGACTGGCACGGAGGCTCCCGCACTAACTGACTGTGATTGACTCGCCGCACTCATGCACCACATGAGTATGATAATATTTCAGACACACACACACAGACATAAACCAACATTAGGCGGGGGAAGTGATGTTGAAATATTCCCCTACTGTGTATAGACAGAACAACTCAGAACATCAACATTATTCTCTGATTTCTCACGGCTTTAAATGGAAACATGATATATCAAATCTTTGAAATTGAAAAAAATAATAGAGAGAGTGCCTGGAAAAGCTTAAAAGGGACTTGAGTTTCATTTGTTAAGTGATGCACAGCTTTATTTGCCATCAGAATGCTTCATTCTAGCACTGCCCTGCCAGATTTCTAGCCTTTTTTTTTTACTGCAAGCAGGTGATAGAAAATGGAAAAAACACATCTGTGTATTGCAGTGTAACATCTCAGACATGATGTGAAACAAGAAACAAAAGTTATTTTGGCAATTCCTGCACACATACACACACACTTCGACCCTGTACTTCTTGTATCAGTCATTTTATTACCCAGTGCTGATTAATCCAAAGGAGACCCGGGCTGAGATTTCATCCACGCCTCACGTAGAGGATTTTACCACCAAAATAGTTGTAAATATTAGGACAAAAAACATTTGTCTGGAACTCCCATCAGTTGCCAGAGAGTTGACCAATGAACAAAATAACAAGTGGAACTTCTGTGTTTTGGTTGTCTACTGTATGACGTTTTGGTTTTTATACAGTACATTTCTTTTTATCTCTGCAGTACACATGAATTGTGAATTCAGTGCTTTTTGGATGGTGTTGGCATAGCAAGTAGTGGCATCATGTCATATCAGATGTGCATAGTCCTTTCTAAAAAATAAAAAAAAAGCAAAACGCAAAAAACAGGGTAGGGGGGTGCATGTGAACCAATGCAGTAACTGTCTGATCTGTTTATGTTTATACTCTGGCCTCTGCGCTGCGACAGGCCTCGAAGTAGACCAAATAACTTAAGAGCGAAAAATACCCATTTTTCACATTTCTGTCACGGTATAAGGTGTTTATAACTACTCTTCCTTCTCTCTTTCCGTATTTTTCTTTATTCAATGTCCGAGTTGCCTTTCTGTTCTTGCTCTCTCAGCTGTCCCTTTTTGATTTTGTACTGGTATTCGTGCTGTGCTCTTGCTCTGGTCTGGCGCCTCCTGGTGGAACCCGGAGGAGCCAGTGAGTCCCACACCTGTTGGGGAAGGGAAAGGTACTGAACTCTGAAGTAAAGACAGATTTTTTTTTTGTACTTGTCCATGTCTGTTTTTATTCACATTTTTAAAAATTTGTTTGCTAATTGTTGTATTAAAATGAGGGTTGGAAACCCCAATGAAAAAGTAAAAAATGTAATTTTATTTGTCATAACGCCCAGAGGTACAGTTACAGTAGGTTATCGTGTTTAACCATCACGAGCGATTTGCTTTAAGGGTTTTATGTTTGAAGTTTATTGTGAAAACAGTTATTTTGTGAAGCTTTTATTAGCGGATAATGGTTGGCTCTATGGTAATTTATTAAAACTATTAGTTACCTTTCAGCTAAAGATAAAAAAATATTTTTTAGGTTATCTGAACCTGCGAAAACAGCCAAACAAACACAAATGGTACACATCATTAACTTTTTTTTAAATGGAGCTCTTCTTTCAAGAAAATCAGAATCTGCTGCTCTACTTCTTATTTAAAGGATAAGGTCACTTATTATCTGCTCACCCCCATGCAGGTGCTTTCCACCTGCATGGGGGTGCAGATAGGTGAAGTTTCATATAACACAAAACATTTCTGGAGCTTCACAGCAAAACAGCGCTACAGCTTTCTCCTAAGTGACTGAAGTAGATGGGGACTTGTTTGAAAAAAAAAAAAGAGGGAAACAAAATTGTTTGGTACAGATTGATTGACAGTACAGTGAAGATTTACACATAAAAAGGGTGAAAATAATGACTGTTCAAATGAATTTGGCCAATTTCTTTTTTTCTCAATTTACCCTTACACTAACATTATCCTTTAAAGGAAGCACACACAAAAAAAACATTAAAAGCTGAGTCAGTGTAAACGATTTAAGCATAATTAATATTTTTACCACGTTTTTTCCAGTCAGGCCACTTATTGGCCTGCTTAATTTTATGGTTACAAATGATAGATTTTGGTAGTTTCATTAATTTAACCTCAGCAGTGATCAACATTTCTGTGTTTTTTACATTTTAATCCAAAGAGAAAGATGTTCATTGACTGTCTTTATATAGACAAACAAACTCTTTGTTTTCGTGTCTGAATAAACAAACTGACCTTAAAGAGCAACACAATTTCATACTATTTTACTTTGTTTATATGTGGCGGACCCTGCCACCTTTTTGGCTTCAAACAGTGTTCTGTGGACCTTATTTTCCTCTGAGAACAGCTTGTTTATTCAGTTGTGGAAAAGGTCAGTGTTTCTGAGTTTGTATTATTACCTCATTAATATTGTAAAAATGTACTACAAAACAAATGGTGCCATATAACAGTGCCCCTTTAATAACATTGCATATTAACTGACTGAAACAGCCTTTTTTTGTCAACAATTAATGAGTTTTACCTCAGAAGTGATCAGCATTTGGTCGGTATCGGATATGATTATTACTCAATACTGCCATGCCAACATTTTCAACCTGACTGAGAGATACACTCTTCAAAATAATTAAAGTAAAATGTTATTTTTAGGGACCAAACATATTCATAAAAAAAAACAAAATACAACGTCACAGATAAAAATAAATCAAGTGAAACACTAAAATGCCCCAGTAGTGTACTTTCCCAGCACAGCTCTGTGGAAATGGGTCACACACACACACACACACACACACATACACGCACGCACGCACACACCCCCTTGTGTTATTCTCCCGTGTGCTCGCGGATGAAACTGAGCCCCGCAGCAGGCCCCGCCCCTCTCGGAGAGCCTCCCCACCAATGGAGTCGCTCCTGAGGCGGGACGAGGACGACTATCCGATGCGCTGGCAACAGGTTGCACTGGTCGCGGAAGGGGGAGTGAGAAATGTTCCCGATGTCCTCAGTTCATTGAGTTACATCTTCCTCATCCCACCAACACTGTACAGAGCCGCTGCTGCCGCCGCCGCCGCTGCAGACACGGGACGGAGCTGACCGAGGAGGGAGGGAACAGAACAGTCCTGGATTCATCCTCACAGGTGCAGTAGAAGAAGTGTCTCCACAGCTGATCGTGTGTACATGTAGGCTACTTGTGTGTGGGAAAAGTGCTGAGAGCCACACTGTGAGCCCCCGTAGTGCTGAGCGGGCGTTTATTTGTTACACCGTTCGGATAAGCAGAGATGGACACCTGTGGCTTTCGGGGTTTAGATTTGGCATGCTGCTGGGCTTTTTTTTTCCTGCTCGCGATAATGACCGAAAACAAGCCCATCAAGAGAGGAGAGGAGCGGAGGAGGAGGAGGAGGAGGAGGGAGCCTTTTGTTGTTCGCGCACAGCTCAGTGTGTCCGCTGCTGCCTATAATTGGATCTGACGGCGCTGCGTAAAGAGGATATGAGAGGGTTATTATAGTAAAGTAAAGGGCTTCAAATAGGATGCGCGAGGCAGGTGTGCTCGGCTCTCGTGGTCCCGGAGGCTTCAGTAAACAAGCCGGTGGCTGGTTTCGACGCGCGCGCGCACCGATACTGGCTGACCGGATAGGTGGGTGTGACGCAATTAATCCAGGAGCAGGGCAGGTGCACGAGGGGGGGCACTCCGCTTCTCCTGCCTCGTTATCTGACATGTTGAGATGAATCTGAAGGCGATTATATTCAATTTATTAGAAAAGCTCACCAGGAAACACTCTGCACAGCCCAGCAGGTTTCATCTCTTCTCTGTTATCTCTCAGTTACTTTCGAGATAAATTGCTCCAGAAATAGTTCTGACCCAAAATGTCCTGACTCTGAGGTGTTTAGGTAAACATGTGCTTTAATGAGGAGACCGGTGTTACCACGGTGTTGCTGTTTTTTACACACGAGACCCTGCGCACACAACAGCATCCCCGAACACAGCAGCCTGAAATAACCAGAATAATATCAACAGCAGTCTGGGTGTAGTCGAAAATGTGCTGTTGTGTTTCTATTTAAAAGGAGCACTATGTGGCGTTTGGAGAAGACATGCAAACTCAGAAATATTTATATTTTCCATAACTGAACAAACAAGCTGTTCCCAGAGGAAAATAAGGTCCCCAGAACACTGTTTGAAGCTAGAAAGGTGGCAGGGTCCGCCACATATAAAGCACCTATGGTAGGATATAAGAGAAATATATATTTTTGGTACCTTTTGTGTATTCACTTTATTCCGTCATGATAACGAAGAGAGTTTGTTTATTTAGTTTGTTTACTATAGTGCACCTTTAACTATCATTAAACCGGGAATATTCCCGGTTTAACTATCATTAAACCGGGAATATTCCCTTCAGCATACAAAATCTCTTTCACAAGGGTCAAACAGTGTCCTGGCCAAGACAGCAGCGTAAAAATAGTTCCACATGCAGGAATGAATAATAACTTATGGTTACCAAAGCAACTGGCATACAATTATCACATAAAAGACAGCAAATGACATTAAGAAAATGAGTTCAGCAGTGTTCAGTGACAGGACGTGTGCGCTCAGTGGTCCAGTGTACTCAGCTGTCGGTCCACTCACCCAAAAACATACGTTAAGTATTGAAATGACATGTTTTTGGTTTCAAATAAGGCTCAGTATTGTACTTCACTGACAGAATCATATGCCAATGTGTTTGTTCAAAATTGTGTAAATTGATTATTATTCGCAAGCAAAGTAAACGTAAAAACAGGAGGTGCTTTGTTGATTTTTTTTCTGGGATGGACCAGGTTCATTTCATATTCATGCGTCTAGCAAACTGACTCTTCTGATTCTCTGATGTTTGGGGTTATAGATTCTAACTTGTACGAACCTCAGTCAGATAAAATATCCGTGAGTCAGGTAGTCTGGACTCTCTGCTACTGGGGGACGGAGACATTTTGCAAATAACGTGCTTTAAAACAAACAAACTTTGCTAAACAAGGTTTTTTTTGTTGCACGTGTGAAAAGTTACACCTGGTGTGACCTATATTAGTCAAACAGGTAATTGCATTTAACATCAGATTGATTACATCATGTGATTGTGCATATATATGTGACAAATTATGATTTATAGATCGATTTCAGAAACATGTTCATGAAGGTCACAAGTGATTTTTTTTATTATGAGTCTGATCAATTATGGCTGCAGCGATGCACTTTCAAGGTTTACTGCAGTTTTTACAATTTACGGTTATTGTACCATTTGCTTACCTTTTGTATTGAGCTCTACAATATTAGCACTACTAAAATATTTATATACATATCAAGTTTCATGTCTGTCAGGACAGAATATTTTGTAAAATTCTAACAAAAAGAGCCTTCTGTTGTCATTCCTTTAAGGCTCTCTGTAACTAGTAATACTAATAAAATGCCTGTCCCTAGATAGGCCATTAAAATTCATAAACAATACATAAAGGACATAAAAAGAAAAGAATAAAGAATATGTACAAGAATGCAGACAGAACAATGTAAAATGTTTATCGCACCGTGAAATTCTCATGCCATTCCAACCCTATGATCAATAGGCTTTGAAATGTCAGAAAAACAGTGAAAACACTATGCACTGCAGGTTCCCAGAGCTCAAGATGACGTCTTCTGATCCAGAACCCCAAAGATAATCAATTACCGTGGATATAAAACAGAGAAAAACAGGAACATCCTCTTTTTTGAAGGCCAAAACAATGAGAAAGTTACACCAGTCGTCAAGAATCTATTCATGTTTATCATATCAGTCAATGGGTTCTGTTCCGGTGACATTGCTTTCAACCAAATCACCCAGCCCCAGTATGAAAGTGAGCTCATCTTATTGTTCAGATACCCGAGATCAATCGAAACTGTGAGAGAATGCTGGAGATCAGATGCGTGGTAGGGAAACCGAGGACGAGGAGCGGTGCCTACTGGGTGAGGAGAAAGGGAATAGCGGTGGCAGATCGGCCCGTTTGGTGACATTCCTGTGTCTGTTGACACAGCCATTCCTTGTGACAAGAGACAGGAGATGAACCAGTTGTCACCAAGCAGGGCTGAACGTGTACAACGACAACAACTGAGCCCTTTGTTGAAATTTATCCGAGGAGCATATTCACACCTGGGAGCTTTTGTGTGTGGCCGGTGATCTGCGGCACCTCGATAACCTTTGAAACAGACCGTCACACCGTCGTGTCTTGAGAGGAGAGAAGCCCATTTTTTTTAGAATCAGATCATTCTTTTGATGTCCAGCGTGCAACACAGTACGCCTGTTGTTGCGACTTAATTTGGCTTCGTATTTTTAGTCTCCAGTTTGTCGTCTTTTAATTAGACTCCTCACTTTTTTTTTTTTATTATTTACTGCCTGTGTGGACAGTTTTCCGCATGTGCAGGGCTTTACAGTTGCCCTACTTCTCGGTTTTTCCTCTTAATCAGTCCTTATTAATACAAATGCAAACCACGCGCGATGCCGTGTGTAAAGGGAACGTCTGGAATCCTGAGAATGTTTTTTTAAAGAAAGACAAAGGCCCACTTTGATTCACCGATCTGACCTTGTCGCCAGCCGAGGCCCTCCGTGTTACACTATAACCAGCGGCCAGTCGGAGTCGGTTACATTTTAATTCCTGCGAGCGACACATCTGTAGGCGCTGACTGGGGTTGAAGGACGGCGGCGAGCTCTGTAAAGCAGCTTTAACAGCGCTTAAATACAAGAAAAAACGCTGTCATGTGATTAACAGGATTCCACGTTACTTAAATCCTGCCACTTACAGACACACAATGCTTGGTGATGCTTATAAGACGGACTACCTGCTACCATATGGGGGAAAAAAGGCTGGTTCGTGTGTTTGTCTGTGTTTGTGCATACACTCGAGCCTGTGTGTGTGTGTGTGTGTGTGTTCCCGCACAGCTCAAAGTAAACAGTCTACGCCTGAGTGACTCCACTCTGAAGTCTGGTGACTGGGGAGACTCTGGCAAAGGCAGAAAGAAAGAGAGAGAGCGAGGGAGAGAGAGAGGGGAGGCCCATTCCTGACATAGCCCCCTATGTTTAATGCTCCACAGAGCCGGGACAATAGGAGGAGTATTCACCTTCTCATGGTGTTCATCACCAGGCTCGTTTTCAGGGCACATAAGGTGGACGTGCCGAGGTTATACTGCTAATATAGCAGCTGGCTGAGTTGTCTAAATTGAAAAGTAACCTGCAGGCTTCTCAAGTGTGAGGATCGGGTGGTGTTCTCTCACATAGAATATATCTTGGTTTTGGGCTGATAGGTAGATTAAAAAAAAATAAGGGAAGTGAACGCATCGTCTTGAGCAATGATGGATCATAGTTGTCGTTTTCTGGACTGTGTTTTAAGCACTAATTAAGCAAAGAATGGTCAGACTAATCAATCCAGACACTGATGTCATTTGCAGATACAAACTGATACTATACATAAAGATTCAATGTAATGTAAAGAGGTACTCCAGAGTTTTAATAACATTTAATGAAAGAATAATTAAAGTTAACATTCAATTCAATAAATTGTCAATAGAAAAATTATATCCATTGACGTTAGCATGCTAACCGGCTAGCCCTGTCCCATGCTGGCGATGTAAGCACCAAACCTCCCTGTGGCTCCGAGCTCCTGCTAGCTACACAGCTACCTGAGCTAACTAGCTAACCGCAGCTACAGTATGTGGCAGTTAGCAGTTAACTCTGGCGATATTCTGCCCCCCGTTTGTTTTGAGTTTAAATTCGATAGGTGGCGAATTCTTACATATTGCATCTTTAAAGAAACAGATGCCACAATATCCTGATGTTTTAATCCCAAACTCCAAACATGCTGAATCCTACATTTCCCATCATTCAACAACTAGCATCGTTCTCTTCTGACCCTTGTTGTCTGTTTAAATGCTCACGTCTTTCAAAATCTTTTACTATAGACTGAATACTTCTCCTCATGACGAGTAAACTGGCCTTCGTATATAAATACCTTTATTTAGGTAAAAGCCTCATTGAGATTAAAATCTCTTATTCAAGAGTGACCTGAGCAAGAGGGCAGCGTACATATTGTTACAACTGTAAACACAAAACAAGCATAATGTCAACACACTACAAATGAGTGAGCACAGTATCCAGTGCAGAACAAGATCAGGGGCAAAACAACTCATCAACTCTGACAATGTCAGTTTCTTCTGCACATTATTCCAGGAACAAGGGGCAGAATATTTAAAGCTATTTTTTGCCCAGTTCTGTTCTTATGTTGTGGATCAACATCTGTATAATATGGTGAGGCGGAGGCTATATTGATTTTTTCAAAACTAGTTTTTACACATGTCTGCACACTGATTAAAAAGAACGAGCCCAAGAGGGGCTTAATATATTTCAAGAATGTCGTTGTCATACAGAGTACAAAGATCTCCACAACCTGTAATAAAACATAAAGCTGATGGTAGACAGTGTCCAACTTCACCGCACTGGTCGGGTGCATTCATAAAGAGCACATCACCTTAATCCAATAATGATATAAAAGGTGGTCAGAGTTAAGTGTTTCCTTGCCTGGAGGGAGAGTCAGGATTTGTTTTTCTAAAAAAAGAAACCTAATCAGGGCTCCAGGGTGTGACCGCTTTAGACACACATGCACCCAAAAAATCTCTCAAGTGCAGCTAAACATTTTCATCAGTCGCCCCATAGCACCGAAAATGTAGCAGTTTATTTTTAAAAATGTCTTTTTAGTTAGAAAAACATGCAGTTTTTTTCTCTCTTTACAAACATCTAAATTATGTGTTGGTGCACCGACTTTAAAGATGCAAACAAGATAAAAAGTGTAGTGTCTTGTTTTGAGATCTCGTTGTTGTTGATCTCGAGGTTGCTGATGTTGTTGTATAGTGATTGTGTATTGTCTTGTAGAGACGTTGTTTCTGTCTCCGGCAGGGTCTTCATATAGAAATTAGCTTATAGCTAACTCTGGTACAGGTAAGAGGCTGAGCGCTGTCCCTGTCAAATAAACACATACATACATAAATAAAAACAAATCAAAATAGAAAGCAGCTTTTGATAAATTATCACAGAGATTATTTACATATATCGGAAACAGCAGTGGTCCTAGTGTGGAACCCTGTGGTACACCTTTTGATACAGGATTGAAGAGAAACACCCAGAGAGGTGTGTTCAGGTGTAGAATCAGCGTAATTCCCCATTTAACACAATGTTAAACAAGTTGTTTCAGTGTTTGGCAGGAAAACACTCCAACAGTATCAGCTTCTTTTGCCCCTGTGGCTTCCCACAGTGCAAATATAGCCAATCCACTCCTGTCAGGTTAAACACATACTGTACAGTAAGCCCTTGTTCTTCTGTTTTCCCAGTTTCAAAGTTAAATAGACATAAAGATTTTCTCTCTCTCTCTCTCTCTCTCTCTCTCTCTCTCTCTCTCTCTCTCTCTCTCTCTCTCTGTTTTCAAGCTGTTTGAAAACATAAAACATACCAGAAACTCAGTGTATGAGTCAAAATAAGGTTTAATAATGCAAATTGATGACGTTTGTGTGTTTGTGTGCCTCAAACACACCCACTCACACTCCTACTCTCTGTTTTCTCCGTCCTCTGAGCACTGCGACCCTCAGGATAAAGTAGGCCTCATCTTGTACAAAGGGGTTCTTAGTGCCCCCGGTGGCATATTTGACATGACATGAATACAATTCATTCTTGTGGAGAAGGAATTCGACCTGTAGAGCGGCCGGAGAAGATGTCTGCTCCAGTAATCTGATACACCAGCTGAGTCAGAGTAACTTCCCCTGGGAAGAAGTGGGAAATTTACACAAAAGCCTGAAACTGTAGGAAGGAGGAGCGACACATTCAGGTTAAAAGGAGGCATCTGAGGGAATAATAAAACAAATGGTTTAAGAATTAATTCCGTTCCAAATCTCTACTGTGAAATCGATAAAAATAAGAGTCTCAGCACTTCGACTTTCATGTTCAGTGATCTCGTTGCTTTTACAGCTTGTTCCAACTCTGAACTGAATTTGCATTTCTGCTCTTTCCCCTCCCTGTCTGTCCAGGCTGCTTGCACAGAAACCAGGAAGTCAACATGAGCACTCTCTCCACTGACCGGAAGCCTCTTGTGGATTACGGCGTTCAGATCCGCTTCATCAAGGACCTCCATGACACGGGCGGAGGTTATCCCGACAAAACCAAAGGAAACAACAGTGCAACTCCAACGACCAATAAGTACGGGGTGGCCGTGCGGGTTCAGGGGATCTCTGGGCAGCCGTATGTGGTCCTGAAAGATGGCGAGAAGGGTGACTCTTATGGAGTCCAGCTAAACACTCCCACCCCCAGCTCAGGGCCACCTTCACCTTGCAACAGCCTCCCAAAACTTAATAACGAACCAGCAGAAATCACAAACCCCTACAGCGCTGCTGCAAGTACAGCACACTCTCCAGTTTCTGCAGCAGAGGATGAGGACGGGGAGATTTTTGGGAGCCCTCTGAAAAGACCTCCGGGGGACGGTCAAGCTGGAACACAGGGAGAGGAGGAGGGTGGACACAGAAAGGCCGAGAGGCCAAAGGCTGAACCCCAACTCAAAGCCAGCAAAGCAGAGAAAAGCAAAGACTGGAGTAGTAATGAGGGGTATAATGAAGCGGGGCTGAAACCTGTCAAAGTAAACGGTGTGGCACCACGAGGGCCCAAGCCACCTGGCTCTGGTTTCACCGGCTCTTTGGGGAGATACAGTGGGAAAACTCAGAGTAAAGACGCCCCTTCAGAGTCAAAACCACCAGCATCAACTGATGGCGAGCCCATCCCAGCAATCGACACCAACTCCCTGGCTCCCATCAACAAGCTCATCAGTAAGTTCAACAGCGGCACGCCGGGCAGCGCCCCGCAGTCGAGGGGCCGCTCCGGAGCGAGGCAGCGCCTCAGGTTCGACGAGCGCAGGAGGTCCAGAAGTCTGGATGCCAGAAAAGATGTTCAGCCTGAGGTTTCCCCTCCCTCTCCCAGCTCTCCGACTCTAAATCCCTACGCTATGCCTCTGTCTGCCTCCTCCAACCTGTTGACGTCATCTGCCCCAGCGAGCGGCAGCCTGGGAAGGAGCCCTGCATCAGTTTCCAAGGTGACAGCGCTCGAGGCCCCCAAGCCGAGCTTTAAGTCACCAGGGAAGTTTGTTGCCAAGGACACCAGTCCAGCTGTGGCAAAAAAGCCTGTAAGTAGCAGCGATTGTGAAGTTATTTGCAGGTGCTTAATTGTCTCCTTGTTTGTGCCTCACTTTGTTTTCTATCTATTTATAGGAGATACTGCCGAGGAGTCAAAGCTCGGGGGTCATCAACGGGGAGGAAGCTCAAGTTAAACAAGCTATTTTCAACATCCTTAAAGATGGGTAAATAAACTGATATAATGAGTGGCCAGAGTCATTGTTACTGTGTATGTGTGCATGTGGTTTTCATTTTCTGATCCTCTGTCCACTGTTTCCTGATCAGCACCAGTGAGAGTGAAGGATCCCTCAAAAGAAAGACCAACCTCGTCTACGAGACAACGAGCAAGGTACGACGATCGCTTTTTTGACCACATACAACAATTATGACGTATTCTTACATCAAACAAGAAAGTTTTGCATATTTATTATTAGGTCAGATTAGAAAAAACACAGTATCAAAAATTTAGTTTAAGAACAAATCGATACAGCAGAAATGGAGATATCACCTTTTTAATTCCACACATTCTTCTTCCTTTTCAAAACCTGGTGCCTACATTACCCACAATGCAACATAGCCAATGGGTGACATCAGTAGAGGCAATTTATCAGACGACATGCAGCTTCCTCTGGAGCCACAAAAATGCTTTATACTGCTTTTGTTTTCCACATATGCAGCAGTACTCCCCAAGACCTGTAAACACACTTTAATGTGTAACAGTGGTCGAGTTACCCTTTAAAGGAATAGTTCAACATTATGAGAAACATGTATCTCACAGAGCAAAGTCACGAGGCACCTAACAAATAGAATTCATTAAAACAAGAACCTGAATAAGCATATTTCACAAGATGTAAAGTAATTTGTTTTTAAACTGATAGACAAGCTAGCAGCTGGCTAGCATGGCTGCCTCTGTTGCATTGTATTTGAATAAGATGGTAAAAACACCTGAATGCTGATAATAAACCAGACCTTCAGAGAAATTAGTATTATCATTATTATGAGTGTGGGGAAACTACAGCGTCTGCTTTAGAAATACTTGCTTCATAATTAGTTTGCTTGTCTTGTCTTGTCGAAACGATTGCCTACATACGCTATACAACACAAAGACATGACATAAATGAATAACAGCATGTAATCCAATTAGCTTTTTGTGGTGTGCAGTTTCGGCGCGTTGATCAGACGGATAGTTTGAAAGTAGTCGTGTCTGGGACGAGCGTCCTCCTCTCAGCAGAGCACTTCTTGTGATGGAGCTAACAGATGGTTGGCAGCAGGATTCTTTTTCGCAGAATATGAAGTTTCCTATTTCATTCACTTTTGTCTCCAAGGATCCTCTTTTGGCAGGCCAAAAAATGCGAAAATTAAGCAGCATGCTGAGCGCTCCTCTGTCAATTTTTGGTGCCGTCTTTGCTCCTTTGTGCCCCTGTGACACCTTATTAAAATAGATTGCCGGGGGTTTTTATGAGCACGGGCGTACGACGTCCTTTAAATTTGCATCCTTTTGCATAAATCTGCATTCAGGAGTTATTCCTTTGTGTGCTCAGCCTCTTATATTACATGCACTTGATTATGTATGATCCCTTGTTATGTACTTGTGACCATGGCTGCCTGCGAATCATTTGGCCGTCTTGTCTCTTGGCAACGACGCACCTGCAGAGGAAAGCTGTTGAGGGCTCACTGTGTGCTGAGGACACAGTCGTTGAGAGCCATCAATAATTGAGTCGGGCTGGAACCCTGCACCAGCCGGGGGTTGGCTCGCAGGGTGGGACAGATCCCTCTCAGAAGGGGTTTCGTTGTAGAAAAAAACCTCCGTGTTTATTGTGACGGTAACCACGCTGAGCACTTTGGTAGATTTAGTGGCGGGTTTTCTCCTTCGAGCAGTCGTCTCAGGCTCCTCAGAACGACTGAAATATCCGCAGCCGACATCTAACTGCTGGATGAAGGGGTTTACAGTGTTTTTTAGCTCGAGGCTATTTATTTTCCTGCTCTGCCTCCAAACCAAAACATTGGCTTTTGTCTGTATGAAGCCAAAACATAAGATCAGAGCGGGATCAGATGAGAGCGTGTTATAAAAGGCTCCTCCAAAAACTGTTTTGGGGCGTCTGCGATGCAACAAATGTCCGGACTAATCTACCAATACATGCTTAGTCTTTGATTTCAGAGAGAGTTATTTGCATCTCGAGGCGTATCGACTCACAAGTGTACTGTAAAGCAGGGTTCACATTCCCTCTGCACCACTAATGTCTGAGGCTCCCTCTAAGTGCTCGTGGTGTGTTTTGACCGGTTTAATGCGGTGTTACCAGTTAATGTGTGTCAGTGGGAGAGTGATGGCGTTAACGCTCCGACACCCCCGCCTGTTCCCCTGGTTAATTGAGGATCGGATGCTGGTGTGTTGGGTTACGTTAGTCCGGGACAGCGATGCATGTGTGTGTATTCAATCGGGTCTCGCATGTTTACAGGTTATGATCATTTCAGCCGAGGCACCATAATTCCTTCTCAGTCGCGTTTTTATTTGAATAGATTTGCAAAGTAGGAGGATGTATTTTTGGTTCCATAAATAAAAGACTCATTCAGTTTTCCCGTAAACACTATCATCTGACTCACAGTTGGAATCAGCATGAATCTCTAATTCAATTATAATAACAAAGGATCAACAGTTGTGTTCGTTTGGTTAAAAACTGAAAGTTCAACTGGGTTCACGTGAAGATTGAGGGGATAAGTTAACTACGATTCCCAGGGTGCATCTCAGCAGGAAACAAACCAATCATCAAGCTTAAAATGTTAAAGATATAATGTGTAAGACTTCTGCATAAATATGTCTGAAACCACTGGACCTTTGGCTGCTTACATAATCCCAAATGTTTCCAAAAATGTTCAAACCCGGAGAATCCACAAGTTACAGTTCACTCAAAGTCATGTCATGTGGTGGCCTGTCAGCAGGACAGGGAAGTCGGCGAACGAGACTGAACACAACACGAAAAAAACTTTTAAAACGTCACCTCGTCTGTGAACATGTGTGCCTGAGTCACATCAGATGGATTTTTATCAGCATTGGTCGGATTTAATTGCCTTTGCCGTCAGCGTTCGACCGTGGCATAATTTGCGTTTATTTACATTACTAGCCCGCAAGCGACAACATGCAGAGAGGGTGTGTGTGTGTCTGTGTGTCTGTGTGTTTGAATTCAGTTAACTCAACACCCACCAGAGACTCGACTCGACTGGTTCTCTCTCTACTTTCACCCCTCTCCTCTCTGTAACGTTACGTTCATGAATTAAAGCACATTTAAGATAAATCCACTTTTTAATCCCCAAAAGTTAAAAAGTAATCACTGAGCTCTACTTAACTACAACTCCCAAGGTGCTCTTTGGCAGGAAACAACCAATCATCAGGCTTGAAACTGCATTAAAGGTGCAGCTAACCTTAATGCTTATTGATTTTACAAAGTAGATACAGCAGCTGAGGCTCATGGGTATTGTAGTATTCCATGCCAAATGGACAAAGTCAAGATAGCTCCAATTTATGGTCATAATTTAACTCATCTGGCCGTTATTATTATCCGGGGGACTGTTGGGTTTCTATGTGAAGTTGCAGTGAGGATATCATTGGTAGAAAAGTTTGAAATCAAGAATAAAGAATCGCGAAAAACCCCTTTAGGAAACCAGCTTCTCCTCTCACTTTGCAAGTCTATGCTGTTCAGGGCCCTGGTGAAGTAAAATTATTCATCACTTCATGAGGAAAAAAAGCAAAGTTAAGAAGAAAGCCTGCAAAATCTAGCTTTATTCTCTGTTTCACTTTTCTTTTAAGCATCTCTTGACCTCCTCAGATGTGTCTGGTGATCCCTTGGGTGGGTCCTGACCCCAGTTTTTTGGAACAACAAAGAGCAGAGGAGCAATTATTTTAGATCAGGTTTTAACTGAATCTCCTTCGTATTATGTAATCACGCCATCCTCTAGTATTTATGCAGACTACTAATGCATTCAGCAGGGCAGGAGGGTCTCTGTTACTGTGGCTGGCGAATACACACAAGGATAAAGCTGATGCAATCCACTCTGAAGTGCTTGTAGATATTCTCTGTTATGTTATGTTATCTTCTGTTAATTATCAGCGAGAAGCTGAACCGTCCCAGGACGAGATTATCTACAAACTGTCCTGCAGGGAGCGAGAGGAAAATGAAACAAATCGGTGGCAAAACACATCTTCATAATCCATCACTGATAAGTAACGGCGCTGCGAGGTCCCCCGAGGAGCACAGCCGTCCGTGATCCACGCTTTGTCTCTCTCTCCTGTCTCTGTGTGTGTGCGTCCCTGTAATGAGTATGTAGGAGGATAAGAGAGGTTTCATGGGCAGAGGCTGCTCTCGTACCGTTCTTCCTTTTCAGCGAGAGGGAGGCTTGACGAACGGCGGAGCGGTGTGGGCGACGTTGCTCCGACTCTGCTCGCCTGCAGCCTGTCAGAAAGAGTTGTTAAGGTGGAGGGGAGGGGGGGTTGTCTGTTTGACGATGTCTGGGCGCACTGGCAGGGCCTCTTCCTCCCAAAGATTTTTTGACTGTCAGAAACTAGGGCAAGGAATCCAAAGGCGGGGTTTTTTCTTTCTTTTCAAAGTTTCCGCCGATACAGAGTGCATTATGTATTTGCAAGGTCGACGCTGACGCTCTGTCGCAAAGTTTGCCAGTCCTCTCTACCAGTCAGTCTCCAGTCTTTGTGTCCTCTTTCTGTCCCCCATCTCTCGGTGGCACCCCTCTGCCTCGCTCACACACCCTCTCAATGTGCGTGAGCGATGTGTGTATACACGTTCAATGTGTGTGTGTGTGTTTGTCTTTTGAACAGAGGGGAGGATCTGATGGGGTCGTCAAGAAGGGGAACCTCGAGGAGCTTCGGGAGCAACTCAACCGCTGCAAGAAAGACCTGCAGCAGGCCCATGATGAGTAAGGACGTGTGTGTGTGCGTGTGTGTGTGTGTGTGTGTGTGTTTTGCATGCACCACGCGTGCATTTAACAGCTCCTGTGGCTTTTTTCCGTCAAAGGATCATTTCACTATTGCTTGACTGATGAGCCTGTTAATGAGTCTGGCATTGCAATATTAATAATGTGTGTTTCTCTGTGTGTGTTTTGTGTGTGTGTTTCTCTGTGTGTGTGTGTGTGTGTGTGTGTGCGCGTGCAGACTGGCGGAGGAGCGTATGTCCAGAGAGCTGTCGGAGTCTCGTCTGCGCCTGCAGGAAGATCAGCTGGCTGAACTTCAGGAGGAGCTGAGGAGAGTTTCAGAGAACTCGCCTCACTCGGACTCACTGCAGACGGTGCTTACACACACACACACACACACACATAAACATTTACACAGTCGCACACTTACTCTTACCTGTCCCTGCTTCCTCTCTTTCCGCAGGATGTGATGAGCCTTCAGGCCGACCTGGCCGAGGCCGCCATGCTCCGTCAGCGCCAGGAGGAGATTCTCCACCAGCGGGAGCGGGAGCTGACGGCCTTGAAGGGGGCGCTGAAGGAGGAGGTGGAGTGCCACGACAGGGAGATGGAGGCCCTGAGGGAGCAGTACGGCCAGGACATGGAGAACCTGAGGCAAACCATGGAGCAGGTCACACAGGTGGAGCACGATCTTTCGCAGTCGGTCACAAAAAACTAGACTGTGTTGTAGCTTTTAGAGCTGGATTTTACTGAGAGCTCATCGGGTTCAAACTTTAGTGCATTTTCAAAATATAACAACATTTTTTGGATTCATTGAGAGTGCGGGCTCCACTCATTAGCAGATATGATTGAAAAACAACTGAAGACAGAGATAAAAGCAACAGACACTGCGCAGCTGAGACAAAGAAGATCCAAGAGACTTTGAAAACCGCCTCTTCCGATGTCGAACACCACGAGAATATTGATTAGTTAAAGTGAAAAAAAAAGCAACGCTATAAAATTCTCAGGTTTGTTTGATGTGAGTTCTTACGGACGTCCTGTGCAGTTGCGTCGATGAAGGATGAGTGTTGTTTTTGACCAGAGGGGCCCTGAAAGAGATATTCTCATCTCGGTGGAAGTAACTGGTCCAGTAAAACTGAAATGTGTTGGTTTAGTAGCTCTGATGTCACTGAGCCAACACGAGTAAGTCAGTACACTGAAAAAGAACAAGCAGGTCACTGATGAACACCAGTTACATTTAGGGGCATTTATCAGATGCTTTTGTCCAAAGCGACTTACAGTAATTCATACATACATTCATACACTGATGGCGGTGGCTGCCATGCAAGGTGCCGACCAGCACATCAGGAGCAGTTTTGGGGTTCAGTATCTTCCCCAAGGACACTTCAACATGCAGACCAGGGGAATCGAACCAGCGAACTTCCGATAACAATACACTGGCTCTACCCCTCCGTATTTCTCCTAGATCGAGATCGTAAAGAAATATGACCCACATATAACCAGACTTCCCAGCATGCACTGAGACCGGAGACCCTTCTTTTTGTTAGTTTGAAGACAACACTGTGCTTGAAACTTGCTGTGTGTCTTTTAAAGGATAAGTTCACACAAAAATGTGAATTCAGTCATTATCTACTCTGCTGCAGATTGAAATTCAGGTGAAGTTTGGTAGTCGAACGAACTTTATGGAGCTTCAGGTCCCCATTTACTTCAGTTGTTTATGAGAATGCTGCAGCTCTGCTTTGCTGTGAAGCTCCAGAAATGTTTTGTGTTTTACTTACGAAGCTTCCCCCTGCTTTCCGTCAGCGTGAGGGTGAGTAGATACTGACTGAATTTTTCATTTTTAGGTCAGATTTTCCTTTAAGGCTATTGAACATGGTTTCTCAAGTTCAGTTTACTCGGCTTCACAAAAGCTCAGAGAAGACTTTGAACTAATTATTCAACTGAACTTCAGTTCACCACATTCTTAAGGCAGCAGATTAATTTAATTTATTTCAATTAAACCAACTCAGTGTTTGGTGCTTTTCACAGTGAGGAGCCAGCAGATTACGGGACAGGAATTACAACCTCTTTGACGGTTACGGCAAAACCTGCAATGCAGCGATCTCGATGTTATCCCTTAGCTTCTGATCACAGAACGAGATTTAGACAAAAGCATTCAGAACATTTTTTTCTCTTTATACAGGTGAGGCAGGAGAACAGTCAGGTTATACCTGTCAGGCACTTTGTGTGTCCTGCATGCGTTATTAAGGCGATATTAAATAGTGCTTTGATGCTGCGTTCAGGTTTTGCGCCGTCATCTATGTGTCAGCGTTCAAACACTCAGTCAGGGTATCGGAAGGTCAGGCTGAGCCGAGTGAGCCGAGTTAGAAAAAGAGAATTTTGCCTCGTGTGATCGCGGCGCAGAAAGTTCTCCAGCTGAATTTTTATCTAAGAGCTCCCGTTTCCGCCAGTGGACTATTTTTGTAGGCTGCGGTGTAGAGGAAATTTGAGGCACGAACGTAGACGCAGGAATAGATCATTATGCGTTTTGAATTTTTTGGGAAACTGTAACAGCAGTGTCAGGAAAAAAAAAAAAAAAAAGTAGCATGCAAGCCCGAGAGCAGGAAATAAGCAGACAGGTTGGCAGCTGCTTTTTGATGCGGTGATTTATTTGGCGTGAGGAGGATTAAAGTAGCTCCGTCTCGTCTGATATTTTCTGTCGTTATTTTTTTATGTAGAAGTTTTTTTTTTTTTTTCCCCCGAAGTTGAAAACACGCTGATGAAGGCATAACACGAAAAGGATCTCTGTTCTTCTGTTCCCTTGTGCTGAACACGAAGAACTAAAAGAAAGTCTGTTTTGGGCGTGCGAGGCTCTGTGTCGTACACCCACTACCTCGACTTGTTGTGTAACTCTTTCTGCGTGCGTTTGTGTGTGTGTGTGTGTGTGTGCGTGGCCACCTTTCAGTCCCAGGACCAGATAGAGGAGGAGAGGGAGAGGGTGAACGCCTCCATCCTGACCCTGGAGGAAGAGCTGGAGAGCTGCAGGGACCAGGGCGAGCAGTGGAAGACGCAGCTGGACGCCACCGCGCAGGAGCTGCACGACACCACGCAGGAGTTAGTGTCTATAAGTCGAATGTTTATGTCATTATGGGCCTTATTTTAACACGCGAAGTGACATTTGTGACCCTGTTCAGTCAGCGTAGAATCCAAAAAACTTTGGATCAGTTTTGAGCTTGGAATGTTTATTTGGAATGAGTCTAAGTTCAAATAAATCAAAAAGTACTGTGCTGTGAAGTGTGAAGTAACATTCAAAGACAGGGAATATGTGGTAAAATTCACGTTTGTTCTCAAAACCTCAGACAGACGCGTATATTTCTCAGCCCTCACGCTGAGCTGAACTGATTGTGGAGCCGCAGCATCACTCTGGATCCATAAAAAGACAAACACATCAGCAGAAAGACGACTGTGTCACGCATTCTCAGCTGCTCTTTATCGTCTTAAACTGGCAGTTGTAATACACGGCGGCCTCAGCCGAGCATCAAACGCACCACGTCGGATTTGATATTTTTACAGTTCAGGCGAATCTTTTCAAAAAGACTTCCAAAGACTCAGCGACAATCTGTTAAAGCATACTCTACGTGGATATACTGAAGATTCTGGCTCATTTCTCCTGAGTTATTTTTAATGCATGCACTCTTTCGCTTGACTTTTCCATTTGGCAGGAGCGGGAAGCACGTCAACGGCCGAATGTGAGAGAGAGAATCAGTCTCACTGTGTTTGGTTTGAGTAGTTTTTAGTCTGTTTTTCAAATCAGAAAATCTGATGGTATTTTCCTTGAAATTCACTTGAGTCAAATGTCGGAGTGGATTTTGGATCTGATGTTGACGATTTTTGATCATCAGATCGATGAACCTTTCACTAACAGTAACCCGCTGATTATAAACCCAATCATGCCAATCCTTCAAGCGAGTCAGCAATGAGACATTTTTGATTTTGTCTTAAGGAGGTTATAGTGATCAATCATTGTTTGATTGTTTTGAAAATCATTTCCTGATTTAAAGGATGAGTTCACCCAATCCATGTCGATGGAAGTTTTGTAGTCCACAAAACATTTCTGGAGCTTCACAGCAAAACGGCATTCTCTTGAACACCTGAAGTCGATGGGGGTTTGTTTCGAAACACCCAAAAAAAAAGTCTGTGTTGATTTGAGAAGACGTTATTTAAGCAGCTAAGCTAAAAGTGTTAGCATGCACCCTGTTTGAAGTGAGTTCCGCCACACATCGAGGGTGTAAAAAACATCTTTTGCTAATCAATTTGGGATCTTTGGACTTCTGGAGACTTGGATTACAACCAGTATAGAGACATGTTCATTGAGCCATTTTTCATTCATACTCTTTTTACAGTTCAAAACAAGTCCCCATCTACTTCAGTTGTTTAGGTGAGGCTGTTTTGCTGTGAAGCTCCAGAAATGTTTCGTGGACTACGAAACTTCACCTGACTTTCCATCGACATGGAGATGAAAATATTATGACTGAGTTTCAATTATTGGGTGAACTTGTCCTTTAATTGCCAATAAACACAACTGATTTTGAAGAAAGTAGCAGTAGTTTTACTCTCCTGTGCTTTGCTTGTCGTTTGTCACTGCTGTCTTCGGTGTGTGTGCACATGTGTGCAGTGTGTTGTGTGTAGTCTACAGAGCCCCTGTCACCACTGTGTGTTCTCTAACGTCTGCTTTCTTTTCCGCAGGTTGCTTAAATCCCATTTGGAGAAGGAAGAAATTGAAGGCAAGCTGAAGGATGTCCAGGATTCACTGCTCGTCATGAAGAAACAAACGCCTGCGTCTGACGGTGACCATTCTTCAGCAGAGGTAATTCACATGTCAGTCACGAAGGAGGAGCGGAGATTATGCTCGCTGTGTGGGCGAAACACAGGAGCTCACCTCTTCAGTCTTACAGTATCTGTATTTTCTAATCCGTCCGAACAGCTGGGTTGATTCATTTCTCCCGCACAAATGCACACAAAGTCATGTAAACGCATTGTTCTGCCACCCAGCCACATTCCTCCTCGCCTCACACACACACATTATTCATCTTTGATTGCTTATCCCTAGGAGCTTCGGCGTTGCCATGATGATCTGAGGCGCGCTCGCACCGATCTGGACAAACAAAAGGGCGAGTTAGACGAGAAGAGGGAGGCACTTCAAGCCCTGAAGAAAGCGAGCGGCGAGAAAGAGGCCGAGCTTCTGTCTGAGATCAGCAGGTTGAAGGAGCAGTGGCAGAAAGACAAGGCTGAGCTGGAGAAGGCGCTCGACAAGGCGAAGGAGGTGACTCTAGAGAAAGAAGTGACGGTTTTTAGAAAATAGAACAATCACATTTGGAAAGGATTTGAAGAAGACTGCTATGCTTTTTCATTTTTTTCTTTTCCCACAGTGTTTATTTATGTTCTTGTGCATGTAAAAGGTCTTGAAACGCCTCGTCAGTAGTCCCGCCTTTAATTCTGTGACTTTGTGACATCACACTACGTCACAGTGTCAAACATTAGCACAATTCATGCATCACGGCTAGTTTGGCACGTAAAAATTGATTTAGCACAGCTGCTCTGTTGTTGGCTCAGGCATGTATGAGCTGACCAATCAGAGGAGAGTTGGTATTCATGAGGTGGGGGGGGTCTTAAAGAAACAGGAGCTAAAACAGACAAACAGCAACTGCTTTTTTTTTTAGCACTAAAGCATGTAAACATATTCTAGTAGTAACCCAAAATGAAATGATGAACCTGAATGTGTCTACTTTAGGGTCATCGCTTTCAAGTGAAGTTCTAGCGTTTATTATCTTGTATCACAGTCAATAAATTCTTCATGTTTCCTCTCTTCATCCTCTCCTCTCCGCAGTCTTCGGGAAAGACTGTTGTGGACGGCGCCAACCTGGAGCTGCAGGAGGCAAACGCTCGCCTCAGAGAGAGGCTGGCCCGCATGGTAACGCTCACAAAAAAGACTCGCAGCGGCACAGACGCACACACACACACGCATTGCAAAATAATCTAAACAGACGTACAGTACGAGAACAAAAGAAACGGCCTCCCACACAGACTCTATTTTCGCCCGAGAGACGTGAGGTAAATTAGATCCAAGGAGAAACTCAAACATTAAAGCTCAGAAAATAATCCCTCCGAGAGGAATCTGCATGAGATGTGCATTGTGCTCGCTGTGTGTCGGAGCCGCGACGTATTACAGCTGTTTTAAGTGCTATAATCTCGTTCACTTTGATGTGAAACGATCATGTGACGAGCACAGGCATGCACAGATCAGTGTAGGCGTAAAGCCAACACAAATCAACATATGTTGAGGGTACAGAGTTAGATTTTGGCCTGAAGTTCGTACACAGTTTAACTGTCTTTTGAAGCCTTTTATTATGTACCGCTCCCCCTACTTTAATTGCCAAACATAAAACAATACAGAGTGAAAATACTGGAAAAACACAAACTCTTTTGCAGCGTCGTAAATATATTTTTTTTTATCTTTCTCCCAGACGAGGCTTCACTCCAGCACGCACCGGAGCTCGGAGGCTGAGGAGGCGGTGGAGGCTCTGGAGGACGAGAACCGCTCCCTGAAGTCTCAGCTGGAGGAGGCAAAGAGAGGAGCCACCCGCCTGACCAAAGAGAGGGACGAGCTGACCCGGCGGCTGGAGGAGAGAGACCTGGAGAGGGACCTGCTGAGGAGGGGCAAGAGTGACCTGGAGGAGCAGAAGAGGCTGCTGGACAGAGCCCTGGAGAAGATTAACAAAGAGGTGCGTGAGCTCGAGGTCGGAACGACGTCCCCACGACACGTCGAGACGCTCAGTCGTTCACCGCCGTGTCTCCTCTTTCTGTCAGATGGAGGTGATGATGGGAGATTCCCGTCAGTCGGTGGCCGCCCTGCAAACGCAGCTGGACGACTACAGGGAGCGCTCGAGGAAGGACCTGCAGGAAGCCCAGCGCAACAGCAAGGACAGGCTGGCTGAGCTGCAGAGGGCTCAGAGCAACCTCAAGGCCCAGCAGGAGGAGGTGAGGACGGATGGGGGGGGATTCACCAGCCTCGTCTGTATTTTGAAATCTGGCACCCATTCATCTCATATCTGCACAACTAAAAGCTATATATGACAAGCATCCTGTTCTCAAAAGATTAAGAAAAACAAAACAACAGATTGCATGAAAATTAGTGGACGTTAATGGCGCCCTCCATGCTGTTTTTCAGGTTTCCCGTCTGAAGAAGGAGCTGCTGGTGTGCAGCGAGGAGCGAGACAGCGCCCAGCTGGAGAGAGACCTCCTCAACAACCGTTTCAAACACTTGGAGAGCGAACTGGAGACGGAGAAGAGCACCCACACCGATCGCACCAGGGAGATCAGGGGCCTGGAGGTGAGCCTTCGGGGTCAAAGGTCACGAACTGCGGGATCTAAGGTTGGGTTGGGACTAAATTAGGGGATACGGTGTCAGCAAATGGAGCTTTAGGGGTAAGTACTGGTCGGGGGTATCGAGTAGCTTTGAGTTTAGGCAGATACGCTTTAAAATAAATATGTGAATCTGTTCATCTGTCGGTTCGCAGGATAAAATAAAGACGCTGGAGATCGAACTGGACGAGGAGAGGAGCAGCGCGGAGCTCCTGAACGACCGCGTCACACGTAGCAGAGATCAGGTGCCGCATGAAAAAACATTTGAATACACATGCAAATAAGCAGGAGGCATTTTTCACCCAATCTGATGACAGGTTCGCTGACAGCGTCTCTCTCTTTCCCCTCTCAGGTGGACCAGCTTCGGTCGGAGCTGATGCAGGAGCGCTCAGCCAGACATGACCTGGAAATGGACAAGAGCGCACTCGAGAGACAGGTACTGCTCATTCAATCAGTGCCGTAACAAACACAGTTAGGGCAGCTTTATTCACCTCGCTGTCCCCGTCCTCTCCCAGCTGAAGGAGCTGAAGTCTCGTATGGCGGACATGGAGGGACAGACTCGGCCCACAGCTGGAATCAGCCTGCTGGAAAACAAGATTCAAGAGCTGGAGGAGAGACTACGCAGCGAAGAAAGGTCCGAATGAACACACGTGATAGCTCAAAAAGGGAACCGTCTCTCACGCTGTCACTCATGGTTAATTCACTGAGAGGCTTCTTTTTAGCAAAGCAGCCCTCATCATGATTTTCCATAAAACAAATAGAACCATCCTGCCATCTACTGTATGTACACATTAGTGACTGATGTACAGTATGAGTGTTTGTTTGCTCTTTTTTTGTCTGAGCCGACACTGATTATTTGGAGCCTTTATACATTCCCAGTTATAATTATGATAACACTTTCTATGAAGCCCATGTCTATAATGGATTTATAACACATTATGGACAGACTTATAATGCTTTATAACGCATCTATAATATGATGTAATCACATTTTATAATGACATCAAGTATTAATACTTCATAATTGCTAGTCCTTCTTTTTGTAAAGATCGTAGTGTAATAAAATTCTCACATTATAATCATAAATATGATTCTGATCATCGTGCTGAATATTGTATCCAATAATCCATTGATCCCTAATATACGTCCCAGCAGACAACCCAGCACTCAACCGTCCATTAGATAAACATCTCGAAAGCAGCGTTGGGAAGAAAAAGCAGTCGGGAAGCAGTGTTGTTAAAGTATTCCGTGTGAATTCTGAATACTTTCTCCACACAGAGAGAAGAGCAGCATCCAGGCTTCACAGCGACGAATGGAGAGAAAACTGAAGGAGCTGAACGCCACGTTAGACCAGGAGAGAAGCCAGCACGTAGAGCAGAGAGATCAGGTACATATCAAGACGAGCACGCAAAATGATCACTAGTGATTGTTTCTGGCTTCATGTGTGTCTGCTGAATATTACGTCACATTTATCCTGTCGACACTTGATCCTTTTATTTTCAAATAACAGAGCTTGTTCAGTGCTGCAGTAAAAGTTCTCAGAGATGGGTGGTTTTTGAAGAAATGAGGCATTAGTAGGCCTAAGTGTTCGCTAGGGTTGAGATATTATCTGAAAAGGAACATTTTAAGCTACCTCTAGAAGCAGGTAGGCTTAGCTTAGCATAAAGACTGAAAACAGGGGGAAACAGCTAGCATTGCACCTCTGAAGCTTACGATTTAACACCCTAAATGTATTTTTTTTGCGGGTTATTAAAGATATAACCTTTCAATTAGTGAGCTTTAGAGGTACCAGGCTAGCTGTTTCCCATTGTTTTTCAGTTTTCATGCTAAGCTAATTCAACTGGTGCTGCTAGCTTTATATTTAGCTTACAGAAAGGTATCAATCCTCTCATGTAAGTGTATTTTCCAAAATATTCTTTAATTTCAGACGGGTTAAGTTTACTTTTCCTGGCGCTTTCTGAAGTTTCCTGACTTCTTCCTGACTCGTTTGTACTGATTTACCGGTTTAACACAATTTTAATTATGCCGTAAGAGTTACTGATTGATACTGTTTGACACACGCATGCTGTTTCAGCTTAATTGCTTCTTTTACGAAAAGACTAATCTCATTTGTGCTCCTCCTGACCCAACCTCACTCGGTCACCAGAACTCTCCCTAACCCCCTCTTCCCGATCATCTTTCTGCCCCCTAAGCCTTTTTCTGTGTAGCTGCTCCCCTACAAACCCACTCACCGTCAAACCCCTCCGCCCGTCTTACTCCTCCCCCCCACGTCTTCACCTGTGACCTCCTCTGTTCCCCTCTAACCCCCTGCCTCTCCCTGTCTTCATCCCCAGCTGTCTCTGCGCGTGAAGGCCTTGAAACGACAGGTGGACGAGAGCGAGGGGGAGGTGGAGCGCTTGGAGGGAGTCCGCAGGAAGGTTCTCAGGGACCTGGAGGAGCAGCAGGAGCTCCAGGAGGCACTGCAAGCCAAAGTCACGGCCCTGGAGACTGAACTTAAGTGAGTTACGGTCCAAACATGCATAAATTCTTGTTGATTTTTGATCATTTTAAGTCACAAAAAACAGAACTTAAAGTAACCAGTATCAGCACTATGTGTCCTCTTTACACTAGGTGGCAGTGTATAGTAACTAGCTGGATGCAGTGTATGAAAGTAGAAGAGTTGAGTCAATGTTTCTGGATTTTTTTTTGCTTCATCTCAGGCGGAGGTCACAGCAGACCCATCATCGTGCAGCTCTGGGCTCCTCCGCTCTGAGCTCCGAGGATGAGGACGGCTTCTACGACCCCGGCAACATCTCCTCCATCCTGAACGAGGGCCACCTGCAGACCAGCAACTGCTGAGGGAAGACGTCGACGACGGCGTGAATGAAGAGACCTAAAAAAAGATTTGTAAGTCAGAGAAAAGGTACTCAGGGCATCAAGGACTCTGAAGAACTCGGTTGCCATGCACTACAGATTTGCCTTGCAGTTGTTCCCGGTTTTATTTTTAGCACGGCAGTCCACCAGAGACGGGTCGTCAGGATAAATTAGATTGCATTTTTGGAGCCTTCAGCTGTGATTACGATTGCTTCGGTATTGTCGTGTTTCGTCTGTCTCGAGATCTTCTGTCTCTTTATTGTTGAAGAGAAATATTACACAAGGTTTCTCGTGTATTTCAGCTTGAATCCAGTTTTCAGAGAGGATCTTTGCTGTCTCTTCTTTGTGTCGACTATAGTTACTGTACACTACTGTGGTAGCACATTACTGTGGCATGGTGTCAGATCAGAGGTCATACAGTAGACTTGAAAATTGCTTTTAAACCAAAATAACTTGCATATTTTTTGGTCACATTTTATTTTAGAGTACACTAATGAGTGTTTATGATATATATTAATAACGGTCAAACAAAACACAGAGCTCAGAGGACGATGGTTTAGTTTTTGCTTGAGTACAGGGTCCAAATAAAACCATACTTCAAAATAAAGCAAAGACCATCTTTACCTCCTCCCTGTTGGACCCTTATTAAAATTTCCTAGATGTTAAGAAGCGTTTTTTTGATTCTTCTTCCTGATTTGACCAAAAGTAGGTCTTATTACGTGTTATTAGTGTACTCTGAAATAAAGTGGGACCTGTTTTTTTCTTCTTGTCCTTACGCATGATAAGTTACTTCTGTCAGTGTTGATGTTAGCTGCAAATGTTTCTCTGCGTATTGAAAGTGATGTGTTGTTTGTTTTTGTTTTTTTACCTTTTGAATGTGACGATGACGGGCCATCTAAACTGAGCCTGCGTTTTATACGCTGTATTAGCTGTGCATTCTCAAGACAATCAAATATACGCAACCCGGCCGGCAGAATGAGTGTTGGCGAAGTTGGTTTCCGCAAAACAACAGATAAGTTAAAACTTTATGCTGCAGCTATCTTTAGTTCCAAGTCTCACTTTTCCTCTTTACAACAATGTTGTTGTGCTTTTGCTCTTGTTAGGTTTAGGCATTTGGTTTAAACCACTTGGTTAGGGTTTGGAAAACATCTTGTTTTGGCTTAAATTCTTGTTTTGGTCACCACAAACGCAGCTGGAAATCATCCCATGGTCTCCTTAAAAGTATCTACTCATGGCACGTACCAGCTCCTGAGCTCCATGAAGGTCAGGTAATAAAACACGGACAAGTTTGAAAGCATCTTCTTTGGTTTACGGAAACTTTAACTGCCAACGATTTCATTCTGGCGACAGGGCTGATGTACGTACAGTAGCACTGTGTCCTCAGAGATTAATCCTCTCCCTATAAATTTTCTACTTCGACCACCATATTTCTGATGTGGTTTAATATACCGCTGAGCTCGATCCGTGTGCATGTTTTCACTCAGATGCCTTAAAAATCCGCTTCATGTCTTTGTTTTTTTTACTTGTTGTTGTGTCTGCATGTGTTTTGTTTATATGCTGCTGCTGTAATGATTTACAAAGTATTTCATATGCTTGCCTGTGCTTGCACCTACCGGAAAAATTCCTACTGAGAGAATCATTAGCTCTGGAAGCATTCCACATTTCTCAATGTTGCACCTGGCAGTTAATGTTGCGAATGTTGATTCTAATCCCCTAATGACATTTTGATGGTGTTATTACGATTGTAAACACGTCACTTTTGAAATTTCTATCTGGGCTATTACAGGTAAGGATGCTCCTAAATGTAGAAGGTTTATTGAGCTGCTGGTTTGAAATGTGGTGCAGCACTTTGTAAGTTTTCCCCAAATTTTTGACAGAAAATTTAAGTAAATTTTGGACCGTGTGTACAATAAAAAGAGATATATTATATTTTTTCCTCCTGTTCTCACTTCTTTGTTTTTAATATACAATACAAATATCTTAGAGGGGTTTTAGAGCATTTTAAAGCAACAATATGAAACTTCTGGGAGAAACATAGGTAGATAGATACCTATAGATGAGTCAAAAGTAACATACGAAAGTTTTGTTTTATTTTCTTTAGTTGCAGAAGGGATAAAATACTCCCAAAAATGTATATCCGATGAAAACTGATAGATTTATTTGAAAAAAGGCTGATGTTTGTTTTGATGGCAAAATGAAAGTGTCCCCCCATTCAGCCTCTGTAACTTTTAGACAGTCAGAATAATGGCACAATAGACCGGCCTTGAAAAGGCAGCGTAAAAGGGGCTAAACTTGAGTCTGGACAAAAGGTGTGTGTGCTGAGATTCACTCTTTTTCATCGGGTCCAGTGTCAGCCCACAGCGTCAGTAATTTTGACACTCTGGGAATGAGAATCCACACCCACCTGTATTTCTTGAGAAAGTAACGTCGTTGTTTGACGCATTTATTAAAGACAGGTGAGAAGACGGGAAATGAGGCAGAGCAATGTGCAATAAAGGTCCCCGGGTAAAGACAGGTTGACAACTTTATTTGGTCTGTCAGGTTCCCATACGATCATCGGAGCCTCTTTTCATTCTGACGTGAGGCTTCAGCAGACAAAGTTACACAAATCAAGCGGATACCTCCGAAGGTTAATGTCTTCACAGCGCGCAGTCATCTCTTTTTGTCAATATCTCCCACTGTGGCTAAATGGGGAAAAAAACAAGGATATTTTGTACTCACTTTGAAAAATATCCTTTTGAACTTAACTCAGGCTGATCATATTAGCTTCAGATAAACTTCTGAATACATTATGCACAAATCAAGGACTGCAGATTTACATTTACTTACACTGAAACCTGTTAAAGGCAGGAACTTTACAGGAGGAATGATCCCAGCAAGAAAAACCTGTTCCACTGTTTCTATCAGTGCCTAATTATGCTATGCTATTAAAGCCTTATGAGGGCCGTTAATCTTAAAGAGAACTCCGTTTCCCCTTCTTATTTCGTAAAGTTGTTTAGATCGTTCCGTGTAAATCTGTATGAACCGGAAAAGGGATTATCTTTTTCTATAATCCAGTTATGTGGACCTACAGCGCAAGAACACCAGTTGGAAGACTGGGTGAATTACTGGGTGGATGTTTGAACTGCTTTTTTTTTTATAATAAACCATTATGAATACCCTCATGAACCATCTCACCCCAGGGGTGCGGTCACTGCATCATATCCACCTACATTGTCTCTGTGAGGGAGGTGTGCCAGTCAGCAGCAGGCCTGGACTTGGCACCAGTGAACTCACCTCTGAGTCCCATTAAATCTGAATTGCACCACTTCCACCTCTTTGTTTCCAAGCAATCAACCAGATTAATGATTTTAGATTTAAACGTCCCACTGACATAGTTTCTCCCCTAAAAAGGTAAATACGAAAGACTATACATCTACGAATGTTTGACTTTAAATGCTCCGGCAGTCCATTGATGAACTTTATCTAGAGGATTGATATAAACTGTCAGCCTGGTGTGTTAATCCGTGATCAGTGGAATCAGTCGGTAGCTGGATAATCTTACAGAAGGAGCTTCTGGGTAACAAAAGGCTTTGGCTCTTTTCCTCGCCTTTCTTGTTCCAGGTTCTGGGGGATGTAATGGACACCAGCGGAGGAATTTAACTATTTACTTACTACTTGTATTTGAGTACAAATAAATTCAAGGTATATAGTATTTTCATTTTATGGTACTTTATACTTTAACTCCAATACATCTCAGGGGCAGATATTGTACTTTTTACATAACTACATGTGTCTCATGGCTTTATTTATGTAAAACCTTCTTGGATTTGCTGGAAAACAATTCCAAATCTGAAAAACTCACTGAACTTTTTAGAGCTGATAATACTAACACACAAGATTTTAAATGCAGGACTTTTACTACTGGTGGAGTATTTTCACAGTGTAGTGTTAAAGGGTAGCTCCACCAGTTTTAAATAGTAAAGTGTGTTTAGGTCTTGGGGAGTACTACTGCATATGGAAGAAAAGTCCTGCCTCCAGTGATGTCACTCAGTGGCTCAGTTGCATTGTGGGTAATGTGGGCAACAGGTTTTGAAAAGCAGTCTGGTGTCGCACTCCTAAAACACAGTTGGAGTCATTGTGGACAGTTTAAAAACAAGTTATCAAAATCGAACCCGAACCTGAGATATTGCCTTTTTTTCTTCCTTTTGAAAACCTGGTGCCTACATTACCCACAACGCAATAAAGGCACTGAGTGACATCACTTGAGGCAATTTATCAGATTACATGCAGCTTCCTTTGAAGCCACAGAAGGATTTATACTATTGTTGTCACATATGCAGTAGTATTCCTCAAGTTTTTTTTTGCCAAATACATGAACAGTGTTGTAAAAGTGACGGTGAAGATTTTTCACTTGTACAGAGGTAATAGCAACACGTTGCATCTGGATGTTGGATTTCAAAAGCAGCCAAGCTGACATATACTTTACGTTTACAAGAGACAAACCAGTAAAAAAAAAAAACCTGTTTAAGATATCTATAAACCCGAGGCAAGCTCTCACCTTTAAAGAGACACAGAGAATACAAGATCAGGGCCTGAGGCTGTCCTGCTGTTCTGAGGTTCTCACAGCTCTTCGTTTTATCACTGATAATAACCAATTCGGTCTGAAGATGAATAAAAACAACTGCAGCTGTGCCAAATGTGAACTGGGCTATGTTTAAGTAAAACTGAATGAGCGAATACTGTACTTTACGTTTTTTTTTCTATCTCAGAATAATCCTCACAGACTTTTTGTTGGCTCATAACATCAATTGTTGGCAACAACTGAGGAGTGTTACACTATGCAAATCTGTAACGGTACCGCCTCGAGCAGGACACACAAGACAAACTGACGGAGGGGAACAAATCAGACGTAACAGCGGCGTGTTCTTACAGCTCTGGCTGAGTTCCCTCCTCAGAGACATTGAGTCTGTAATCCTTATTTGGTTTACTGTAATTACTGAAGACATCAAGCTGTAATCATGACTCCACCCCCTCCAGCCTCCCTGTCTTTCTCCTTAGATCACCCTCTCCTCTTACCAGGAATCCCTCTGCTCTCTTTCCTTTTTTAAAAATACTGACTGACACAGCCACCATGGATCCTAATTAGAGCCACATTTGTAGATTAGTGCACGCAGTGAAACATGGAGTGTGCCCGGGGACATCATATAATTTGTCCCACACGAAGCATTAGGGCCGTAAGAAAGTACATCCGTGATGCGTGAGAAAGTGAGCGGTGGTTTTTACAACGTGGTCGATCAGCATTGTTCAAGCTGCTGCTTGTGAATCACAGTGACAGTGTTGTCATGTTACTCTACAGCAGCACTGATCTAACATGTACATGAATGAGCTCAAAATAGATGATTGACATGTTATGCAGACATGTTTTGCATGATAACTTTATGACATTCAACCCTCTCAACTGCCAAATCTGGCTTAAAAAGAAAACAAGCACACTTCACATTGTGCAGGACACAACGGTGGTTACCGATGCAACAAAGGCCGAAACCATTCATCTAGCAAACCAGCGCGTGTTTACTTTGGGCAGGGCTTTTTATAATGAGCTGCCTTTTGAATTTAAGTCATTCATACCAGCAGTCTTTTTGCCCTCACCCAAAGCAGATGTGCTATGTTTACTGCGGGTCATTGTATATCAGCAAACGTGTGCTTTTATTTGGGTGTCACGGAACAAAACAGCTCTTAAAATGAAGTAAGTTATGTCTGAAACCATGATTTAAAGCATGATTACATGTTGTCAAACACAGGAAGAACATTGTCGTGAAATAATACAGAGGGCTTATATGGTTTTACGTGATGTGTGGATCAGGTTTGTGGTCTTTCAAAGGAAACGGCCTTTCGTTTTACACCACACCTGCCTGAAACTATAAAACAAGCAACAACAGGAAAACACTTGACATCTTGAGGTTAGTTAATCCCACACCATAGGAAGTTTCTTTAAAGGACAAGTTCACCCAAATATGAAAATTCAGTCATTATATACTCACCCCCATGCGGATAGAAAGTAGGATGATGTTTCGTAGATCACAAAACATTTCTGGAGCTTCTCAGCAAAAAAAAAAAACGTTGCAGCATTCTCTTAAATAACTGAAGTAGATGGGGACTTGTTTTAAAACGTAAGAATCAACCATAAATTAAATATAGAAAGGCTCCATACAGGTTGTCCATCAAAATCCACATCTCAGGAAGCCCAGAGAAAGAAAAATATTGAGACCCTCGACCCTCGAGCACCCACTTTGGATCGGGTGCATGCTAATACTTTTAGCTAAGCGGCTACATTAACATTTGTCTTTAAAAAGGGGTGTAAATAACAACTTTTTAAACCAATTCTGGATCTTGGGGCTTGTGGAGACATGGACCATGTCAGATAAACTGTATGGAGCCATTTTTATGTGTTTTTGGATAGTTTTTTTTACATTTTAAACAAGTCCCCATTTACTTCAGTTGTTTAATGGAGTGCGGTTTCGCTGTTAAAGCTGCAAAATTTCCTCCACTTTTCCATCAACATAGGACTGAGCAGATAATGACAGAATTGTTCTTTTTGGGTGGACTGATCGTTTAAGAAAAATCTGATAAAGAAAACGAATAAAGTATGATGGAAATACAATTTCTTTCATCTACCAAATCTGTTTAGCGCACCACTGATTTCTATGTGGTTTGATCCACTATTCAACAAAGATCACAGTGTTCTCCCTCTGTCACAGCAACACCGTCAAATGCTGAAAGTAGGACACTTTCTCTGGGCTGACGTGCCAGACTTCGTGTCAAAACAAAGTTTCAAGCCACCAAAGGTAAATGAGTTCAGCCAAGTGGCAACAGATCCACCTGACATGTGACAGGGATGTTATCAAACAGGACTATATCCTCTTTGCAGACCTGACACAGATTTAGCTGCAGTGCATGGGAGGCCGATCTCAGGTGCTGGAGGTGCCTGCGTGGTGCTATACTGTACAAAGACATCGCTTGTAAATGGGGGAGAGCTTGAATAAAATTTGTTGAATCAAGACAGATGAGGACAGTCAGCATATGGGATCGATCTGGAAGAAGCTCAGGCAGGTGACTGAGGACAAAATGCTGTGGTTCAGCAGCACTCAGACCAAATGTCTGCCGGATGGAGGTGTCATCAACTTCCCTGAGGTAAGTCATGGTTTATTTACACTTGAGTAAATCATTACATCATTATCATCTCTCATACGCAATCTTAACTTTCAATTTTTTCTATAATAATACATTTTAGGATTTAATAGGCTATAAATGACCAGTCTGGTCCAAATATGTTAAACAATTTTATTGTTTGTTTTTAATACAAACTGGTCAAATTAAGTAATACAACAACAACATGACCAATGAAATCATATAAGACAGTATAAGATAAGATTTAATTAATCCTATCGATGAAATTTAGCTTTCACAAGCACAATAAGATAACGGACGTAGAGAAGAAATAGATATAAACACAACAAGATGGTAAGTAAGAAAAATGTGAAAGTAAGTCGTAGTTTATGCTATAAAGCACCTTAACCTGGACCGGTGTGTGCATAAGTGTATAATAGATTATATAATAATATATAATAGATTGTTTTAAAAAATACCCAAAAGTAGTGACACTTGAGTAAAAGTAAAGATATTATGTTAAACAAGTATACTTTGGTAAAAGTAGAAGTCTCCCATACGAATAGTACTTGAGTATAAGTCTTAAAATATCTGATATTGAATAATAATTACTTTAGTATCAAAAGTACAAGTAAATTAAGTATACTGTATATTTAAACTGTACTGTATAGTATCTATCTATCTATCTATCTATCTATCTATCTATCTATCTATCTATCTATCTATCTATCTATCTTTTCACTCATTACATTTATTGATAACTTAAACAAAGTAGCATTTTTTTAATGTATTTTTTATGTATTCATCTGCAACCAAATTAAAAAAAACTCTAATTTTGTCAAAATTGGATCCAATAATCAGCCAGTCTGATAACATATAGTATACAGTACATACCTGTAAATATACAGTATGTGTAACTGAACGTGTAAAATTGGTGAAGTTACAATTTAAGTACAGTACTGGTAAATGTAACTGGTTACATTCCATCACTGTAGATGAGCATATTTATGTATAAATGTGTAGGTATATAAATGGGGAGATGTATGTCTGTCAGACATGTCAGGACAGATTCCAAGATTTCCAAGAAGGAAAACAAAGAGAGAAGACAAAAGCACAAAATGAAAATATATTCCAAGTATTGATGTATGCTAAGTATTTCTACTGTAGCCTACTTTATGTACAACAATACAAACTGTCCACAGTGAGTGGTGCTTGCTACGTCCTGATTTATGATTCAGAACATTCCATTGAAACGAGGCGCAGACATGTTGAAGACCTGCAGGGTTCATTTTTAATACCTGGGCAGAGAACAGAGGCACAGAGGGAGGGAGGGAGCGGGTCGGACCAGACCAGGTGCCTCTGCGCTTTTGTTGACGTGTCTCACAGCTGTGTGCGAGGAGTGAGGAGGACATGTGAAGTTTTTAAACGCCGACAGACAGAAAGGGAAAAACTGCGGACATTTATTTTTTATTTTTTTTAATTTTTGTCTTTTTTTTCATGTCCTGGCTTCACCTTCCGGTCTGAGAAGATGAGCGGCGGCGGCGCGAGGCGGCGGACCGTTGGGAATGGAGAGGAGGACAGCAAGGCTAACGTGAGTGATGAGTGAGACTAGCTTAAATGTTTTCAACTAAAGAGGACAAAAAACCACCCCTACTGAGGTCAAACACGACTTTAATTTATCTTTGGCGCTCAATAACACGATTATAGTGACTTCATCTCACTTTATGTGTCCCGTGGTACCACTGGACTTCATCACAGGTGAAACGTTTCAAAGATAATTTAAGCTAATTAATTAGCTTTAACAGTTGTCCAGCCGAGTGTTTTGACCGTAGCAGGCTATTCTACATATCTGTTGGGCTCTTTTCCCAGTAAATAGGTCTGTGTGTTATCTATATCCTACATGAGACATTTTAAGTAAGATTGATGTGACATGACAAACAGAAATTCACCTTTCACCAAACACACAAAAAGGTTGTCCACCCATGAACTCAAAAGGAGTTTGAGTCATATTCCATATTCAACACATCTGTGTTTCTTCTTCACCTTTTCTCCCTTTTCTTCTATATCACAGTTTAGTGCTACATGTGAGGTCTGACAGTTGTCATGTGATGTGTGTGTGTGTCCCAAAGCACACTGATGATCATGGCAAACTTTATGTTTTACATAATGAAGCTGAGAGCTGGCCGGAGTATGTCAGTCTCATGGTATTTGTTGTGCCCTGTGACTTGATTTAGTTTTGTAATATATTGAAGACATGCAGGGGTGAAATTAAATCAAATGACTTTGATTTAAAAAGCAAAGTGAATTGCCTGAGATAAAAGTAATGCCAAGTGGTCGTTGTACATACAAAATAATCACACCGGATTAAACTACTTCTTGTTGCGGAAGTTGAACATCACTCAAAATACGTTTATCACTAACTTCACTGTAGTGAGTCACTGTTACATGACGCTTTCACTGGAACTTTAACCTTCTTTTTGCCCTCATGTCAGCATGTTTAACGTGTATACACAGTAAAGAAAGGCCAACAGGCTGCAGTGGTTGCTCTTTCACAGCACACAGTAACTTGTTAAAAGAACGAATCCGTATGTTGAAACAAGTGAAGTCTGAGCCACACTTCAAACGCCATAGGACGAAAATTCAGTTATAATACCCTCCAGCCATGTAATTTATTTTTCAGGAGCAACTGTAACATTTGATAACATTCTAGAAACTTTTTTAAATTAATCTTTTGCCAAGGCTTCATTAAGAAAACAGTTGACCTGACACTCAGGAATGAGTTCTATTCCATGCCAGCTATTCCAAAGAAAGCGCCAAGCCTTGTTGGTTTGATACATTCCGTTTCCTCTTTTCATTGGCAGACAAATCATTATTTATTATTTGGTATCTGACTCTGTAACATGTGATCCACTTGTGCAAAACCTGCTTTTTCACGGTTTGCTGCACAGTTTCGTCATTACGCACTCTCTTGTAGATCTGAAAGTATAATGGCTATTAACCAAAGGGATAAGACCTAGTCAGATGAAAGGATAAACATTACACAACTTATTAACAAGATGAAAGTAATTCGTAGGCCTGAATCATTCAGTTAATAAGTGTTATATCATGATGATGGCATGAATGAACAGATTCGAATTGTTTATACGTTTAATTGGCAGGAAGAGGAGATGCACATAGTAATGCCGAGACAAATGCACAAATTTCAGATCAATTTTTGGCAGCCTGAGCTTTGATTGGTGGTAACTAAAAAAGTAATGATCAGAGGAGTTTCCTGGCTTTACAGGGGATAGTTTTAATTGTAAAAATGAAGCTGACTTTATCAAGTTAAAACTATTGATTCACTGGATCCTGTAGACAGCAAGGGCTCTCATAGCTAAGGGCCATTTTTTGGTAACTGATTTTTTTTTTTTCAGTCTTGTAATCTCACTGTAAACGTGAGCTTTGACCTGTTTCCATCCTGTTCTGCAGACCCCTGTACTTTCCGCTTGGAAACCTACTTATCCCACCTAAGCACATTTAAGAGTTGAAGTGTTTTTTTCTTGACAGATGACCTTTATGTTAATGTGTTTTCTGTCATGGCGTGAGAAAATGCTGACAAGACCAAGACTGGTGCAGGCAAAGATATTATTAAGATAGCGTCGCTGGATTGTTGTGTGTTTTCTTTGTCAACTCTACCGTATACTTACACGGCAACATGAGAGAGCGTTAACTGTCCGTCTTTTGTGTGTGACACCAACATTGTTAAATGGCATGTTTACCCTGCTCACACACCCACAAAAGGATACGCAACTATAGATATACACAAATAGCTATACACATCACAGGGTGTTGAGTACACACCTGCATGAACTGGAATTCACTGTACTGTATCAACAACCATTTTGACAATCAGATAATCTTTTAAGACATTTATTATCAAAATGTCAGACATGAAATGGTTCCAACAGCTCAAATGTCACAATTATTTTCTACCTTCGGTTTGATCTAATTGGTGAATAGCCGTAATCAATGATATCCATTATCGTTTAATCTGTTAATTATTTTCTTTATTAATCAATTCATCATTTGGACTATTAAATGTCAATGTCAATAGAAAAAAAAGGTGAGGAATTGTGGGGAATAAAGTTCCGGGGATACAAATTTACCCCTAAAAAAAGTGCCTGCTCAGCACTTGGTACCCAAAACAACTGGAACTTTGATGGTGGAGCTTGCAGGGCTAAATTTTTCTGATCGATCGAGTCTTGCAGCATTTTATCTCTGCTACCGTTTATCAAAATCTGCTGACTGATTTTTTGTTCACTGTATTTTGACACATCAGTGTGGTGTTACAGAAGGAGGCATACAACAGATGGCGTATTCATACAGCGTCATTGTTGTTGTATAGTAAGTTACAAAAATGGCGAAATAATTTGCCTAGTGTGTCGCAGGTCTATGGAAAATTTGGAAAAACTACATATTGAGTTATAATAAAAAATAGATATCAGTTTCAGCCTTGTTATACACTTTAAAAGTGTATTGGAAAAAGCATTAGGTCTAAGATGTTTTCAGTGACGTAAGTTTAATGTATAAAGTTTAAACTTTTCCAATAGTTTGAGACACACGGAGACACAAAAACATGAACTTATTTGGAGTGTACCATTTGACTTTTGTTTGCACAGTTTTGTTTACACTGCACACACTTGCTTTGCCAGTGGCTGTTATATAAAGACACTTCATTAATCTCTCTTACATAACTCAGACCACACATTCCTCAGAGTGCTGCTACCTACCAATGTCACCACGTGGTTGATAAATGAAGGCTTCTTCATTCCGCTGTTTTATCTATTGGTCACTTATTGTCCTCAGTAAGTTAAATGCTAGTGCAGGCTACACCTAAGTTTAAAGGGTTAACTTAGCAACTTATTAACTCTGAATGATAAAGACTGATGAAGATAATTGCCTGGTTCCAGACCTCTGGACTGTTGCCCATTTTGTGAAAAATGTGATAAAAATGGCCATAAAGTCTGATTATCAAACGATTAAGATAATATGTGGCTTTTGAAATGTCGCCACATTAAGATGTACCATCCTCAGACTTCTTCGTTGACGACCTTATATAATTTAATCTGAGAAATGTTCCCTTTAGTTCTTTCCATTGGGAATTTGGCACTGCAGTCCTGCAGGGGAGGCTAACAACTTCATGCCTCCTTGGAGTGGCACTGTAGCTCTCTGACTGGAGAACAGTCTGGAGGAAAAAGGGTTGGGCATCTGGCAGAGCCTCACCCATCCATGTAAGGCAAGACAGCCGTGGCTTCCCAGGCACTTAGTCACACAGACACAGACAGTCGGGATCACAGCTGCCTGAACTTCACCTGAAAGAGTCCCGGACAGCTTCGCCTGCTCAGGTAGATATCAAATGGATCCTGCCTGAGATAAACTAAATCGTTTGCATTCGGGTTCATGTGGTGTGATTTGCAGGATGGAACTTGTGGTTGTAGCAGAGTCTGCTTTATGGATGGCAGTAAAGTGTTTGATTATGTAATTCATTTGGTTGTGTCTTCATAGTGGACCTGTCATACTTAAGAGAAAGGGTTAGTTTCCCAGATTAAACAAGTCCAAACACAGATACTTAATAATGTTATATAGAAAGTACAGTGATAAGTATATTTCTTTAAGTACTGCACCTAAGTACAATTTTGAGGTACTTTTACGTGAGTATTTCCCTTTTCTTGAAACTTTATAGTTCTACATACACTACATTTTGGAGACAAATAGTGATTTTTACTCACACTTATTTTGACTTATTTAGTCACTAGTTACTTTGCTGATTACATGCTGCCTCAGCGCGGATCAGATCAATAATTGGTAGTATAGTATACAATAGCAATAAATACATGCATGTGAATATATGTATTATTGACTTTTACTTTTAAAATTACCTTTGATACTTAAGTACATTTAATATTAGATACTTTTATTATTAGACTTTTAATGAAGTAATATTGTAACCTGATATATTTACTATTACTAAAGGAAGAGTTTTGGGTCCTTTTGACATGAGATGAGACAATAATTTAATTTTAGCGTGATTTATACAGCAGGCAAGCCACTAAAGAAAACATATTTTTGTGATGTCACCTTCATTGTATTTGATTCAGACCACCTGAATGCTAACATTGCCACTGTGTTTGTCAGACAAGATGCAGCTTGAAACTTTTTAGAGTCACCTCCCATTTGCCAGTTTCTTCTTATGCAATGGGAAAAAGGATTCAGATTGTATCGGTGACACATACTGTTGGAATTAATCAAAGGGTAGAGTTTATAATTAATGCGTGTGACGTGTTGGGCAGGACTTGCTGCTGTGTACTAGTTACCATGTTGGTTTTAAGTGTTTTATGACCTTTCTTATCATTCATAAGTGTGTTAAGTTGTGTTGCTTGGCAATAAAAGTACTTTATGTTTTGACTGCGCTCAGAGTTGGTGGATTTCACACTTAGCTGTGACCTCTGTTCGCATCTGGAGTGTGAATTTAGATACTAGTGAAATGCATACACCTACTATCTATGAACATACACAAATATTCTCCCTTCTCAGCTTGTTGAATCTTTTCATTGCATAGATTTATAGTTATGTCTGGTTGATCCTTTATTTATTGTTGTTCTTCAGTATCAGGCAGCCTGTACTGCTGCAAACAACAGTCATGGAGGAGTCGGTAGCTCGATGACTGGGACTGGATGGTCCTGTATTGATTGTGGGTGGTCACTGACTGGATGAGAGTGCTCTTGTAGCCCAGACGCTGAGGTGAAGCAATGATGTCACCTCCAAATCAGTAAAGTCATGTCAGACAGATGATCTAATCTGTGGTGATTTCATTCTCTGACTGCCTCGCTTTCAGAGATAATAGCATATAATCTCCTGTATTGTACTTTATCTCACCCCTGTTGTGGCCTGTTTTTTGAAAACATGTTCAGACTGTACCAAAGCCCCGTTCTACACATGTTTTCTGAAGACCCATCCCTTCTTTCTATCACAGCTGATAATCATTTAATTAATCATGTTGGTTTTTCATCAATTTGTACCCAAAGATAAAAAATGATCTATATCAACTCAATGAATTATCAAATTATGACAGTTTAATTACAGGAGGTGGTACTCCCAGGAGGTGGACTCTTTCTCAGGGTTCGCTGCTATGCCTAAAGGCCTGAGCTGTGAAAAAATAATACTGAATAGGTTCCTGCTGTATTTTTCCCTCTCTGTATGGTCTCAGATTGGTAAATCTCAAATCCAATTTGACCACTTTTTGACCACCTTGCATGTAGTTTAATGAAAACAGATGATAATTGTGGTTTCTGGCTGCTTGTTTTTAACTAATAGTACATCTTAACTAATTGCAGCACCTACATGTGAACAAATGCAAGTGATGAATTCTTGTTATGAATTTATCTGATGTTGCAAAGTTGTCCTGGTAGAAATATTTCAGCACAGTGTTATGCAAGACATAACAGTATTTAACCACATGTTTGTCTTTCGATCTGATCAAACTCGCAAGGATCTGATTAACGTGGATTTATGCCTTGGAGGGATAATCAGTCAGCTGTAATGGTACAATAGCTGAACACCACAATGCTTGGTATCAATATAATCTATGAAGGCATTTTAATTAATTTAACCTGGAGATTGATTGTATTGTGAAATGAGTTTATACATAAATACCATATGTAAGAGAGATGGATATCCCTTAACTGTGCCGCCTTTATTTTCTCTGCGTTTTCAAAGTAGGTTTAACGTTAATCCTCCTCTATGGTAAATGACGTTGAAAGCGTCCCCTGAGCTGCACAAACAAGCCTAGTGGAGCAGCACGAAGGCGTTTCTCTCTCTTTGCATCAAGATGTATGTTCAGATAAAAAGGCTCATGACATTATGATTACAGTTTAAGTGCAAGTTTGCGCATGTTTGTGCAGCAGAGAATTAATATGGTTTCAGGTTGAGGTGATAACAAATTTACTTTGATGATTTACCTCATATTCACCATTAAACACTTTTTCAGGACTCAAGACTGTTGTTTTTCCTGCCAATACATGAATTTAAAAGGTGTTACATCGGGACTGAACAACAGTCAACAGTGGCTTATATGTTATTTGGACATGCCAGGACCGTAAAGGTATCCAGTGATTCAATGTTTAATTTCACCATCATATTCTTGGAACATGTTCACATATACAGACCATTATGCCTGTAATGACACCTATTAAGCACTTTTTGCAGGAGTGGTTCTTAATCAACCTCTTTTTTAACCATAATAATTTGTTGGCACAGTTTTTATGGTGCTGTAGAGTTGACCTCTGCAATATTTGTCGGCTGCAACGTGATCACTGAAGGACTCTTTTTAAGGGCCCTCATAACCAAGCTCCTCTGTACCTACTACTGCTATACCATCTGCACGCTTGACTAGCTTGGGGTTAAGAGTTTTAAGCCGCTCTGCCCCATGTCTTTGGATCTCTCTCCCACAAGACATTTGCAACATTAACTTTGTCTCTCTACCTTCAAATCCCTTCTTAAAAATACACCTTTTCAAACTGGCATACATACATAGTCATTGAATTAGCTTGTATTGTATACCGTTGCCTTGATGTTTGATACATTCAGTGCTGTTTTTTTTTTTAAATTGGTCTTGTGTGTCATCCTTGAGTGCACCTAAACATTTAACACTTCATATTAATTATAAGAGATTCCTTCAGTGTTCAGCATTGTCTGTACCACCACACAAACCAATAAGGTCATCATTATAGTCTGCAGTCTTTTGTTTTGACATGCATTGAAGAACATTGGATTTTTCCCAGGGAAGGATGAAACTCATCAAAGCCATTCAGTGGAACAGATCAAAAAGCTTGAACTTGGCAACTGTAAAAAATGTAATTGCAGATACTTATCTGTAATCATCTTAAAATGATGAAAAAGCTGAGATTATTATCTGTTACCTTCTTCTACAGTTGTGCTAATGTATTGGATGAGTGTCAGCTGCATGTTGATTCAGGGGCTTCCAAAAGCAAACAGAAGAATAGCGTGCGGTGATGTGCAGAACATTGTGTTTCTTCAGAAAGCTACACCCAGGGTGTGTCTGTCCCGTTTACTTATGTGTGTCTCTTCTTGAGAAGCCCTCGAGCTGTCGCTCCCTCCTTCTCAGAGGGAATTGTTGGCTTGCCTGTCGCTGCCTTCGCTCTGATGGTTTTCAAACACTGCAATTACTGCAGAGATCTGTCATTCAAGCTAAACCATTTATCCTGTGTTTGACTTCCAGAGAACTAGCTGTTACGTAAGAAACATAATGTGTTACCCACATGTGACATGCCGGGTTGCCCTTCTTTGTTCTTTAAATTCTCTGCCGTAAATTACTGATCTTTTAGTGTGTAAACATGACTAAAAGTAGGCATGTTCACACACACACACACACACACTCTAAAACCATAAAGTGTTCACACGCAGGTCTATTCTATGTGTCACGGTGGCACACACACACATGCACATACTGTTAAAGCTCTATGTGATTACTGTCATGGTAATATTTAGATTTCTGTCATTGTCTACCCTTTCACATTGCTTACTCTGTGAGGAAGTTATGCATTTTCTTTATACATATTGAACAGAAATAATAAAAACAGTATTGTTACTGATCTCCACATGTTTTGCAATTCAACATGATCTGCAGGCACCAGACATCACATGATTTTTAACTGCCTAATATTGACAAAAGTGCATCACACAACCTCTATGTGGGGTGTTGTAACTGTGCCAAGTTTGTCACATAGAGCTGCAACATTCAGCCTCACTGTCCGGTCACATGACCTGATGACTAATGGGGCACTACGTGTGTGTTCAGATGACTGCACTGTCACAGTGTTACTTGGAGGCCAGATACAAAAGGCCATTTCCAAAGGAAAGAATTAAGGTGGAATTAAGGTTGAAGGTTGAATTAATGACGTTTGTTTTCCGGTAGTCCTATACTGGAGTTGCCACTGCCAGTTCAAACTACATAAGTACAGAAAGAATGAACACAAAGTGTTTTTTGCTTGTAATAAGTCAAATTTGCTAATGGAACAAATACAAAATGTGTTTGTTGAGAGTCCTTGAAATAAGATGTGATCGCTAAAAAAAGTCCAGTATCTCAGTGAAATGTTTCTTGTTTGGTGGTCGTGTCTCATTAAGTGCGAGGAGATATTTTGCTTTGAAATTAGCTAAATATACTTGGTAAGACTTTGAGTTTTACATTGTAGCTTTCAAGTGTGAAATAAAATCTGTAAGGAACAATGGGATTCATTCTCATAGTCTCTCTCTTGTGTTTTGGTGGATTACTTTATTGACTCTTCTAAGGTGTAAATTACAGTTTACATGTTCATGTGTGGTGTCACTAAATCATTTCGTACTGAAGTTGTTATTGCAGCAGCGTCTCACACTTAAAGCTAACAACAGACTGTGGTATGCAAATTATGTGTCGGTGCCTCTTTGTCATTCCTGCACTGTAACGACAGGTGAGCAATTAAAGAGGTGTGTATAGTGATTCTATTTAAAGTGGACAATTGGCACATCAACAGCATCACTGTGGCGTTTAAACATTTTATGTTACCAGGGAAGAAGCACCTGAAGTATTATGTAAGATGGAATTCAAAGTGACTCGTGTTGTCCGGAGAAGGCAGCAACATCTGTTTCTCTTGTGTTTTTTCTGGCATGCAAAAGTCACCTGCCTGTGTTAACTTGTAAAAATACCACTCTCATAGAAGATAAAACCTGGTGCTGGAAAACACATTTTTATGAGAAAAGTTCCAGCTTCCACTAGTCTGACATCAGTGAGCCTTAGCTGTAAACACCTTGATACACTGCAGGTATATTCTATAGGAGATAAACAAGCATTATTATAGTCACTTAGAAGTTTTTTTTGCCTCTGTTTAGTCTGTCTTCTAACTAACTAACTGGTAAGATGTTATTTTATTTTCCTTCAGACATGTAAAGAAGTTATCATAATGATAGTTTGAGTGATTCCCTCCTATTCACATCTTAAGACTGAAAACAAAATCAACAAAGAAGCTGACATAATTACAGTCCAGACATCCACAGGACATTTTGTTCGAGGTTCTTTGTGCTTTTAAATAATGAGCCATTTGTGCAGTTTGGTTTTGGTCTGATTACTATCTAATTTACTTTGTGGCTGACGCCCACTTAAAGTTGAATTAAGGCCACTGATGATAGAACAGCAGCATCACAAAGTAAAAAATATTTTTATCGGCATCCGCCCCTTATAATGACTGATAATATCAATTCAGTCTTTACCTCTAGTACTGTAGGGAGGAGGAACAATTCCATACAAGCCATTATACATACAAAGACATTTACATGTAAGCATTGCACGCGAACACCTAATACCACATAAAGGCTTACAGGATAAAGCATTAATTTTTGGGGCGTTAAGATAAGAATAAACAATGTTACATAACTCACCTTTACCTGGAATTTTTCCTGCACCTGATTTGTTAAGTGGCAACGTGGTTTGTTTTCTTTGTGTGGAGGAAAACCTCCGCTTGCTGGGTGTTGGCAAGGAGGATTATGAAAGGTTGACGCAAGTACGTGTTTACTTTGGGCAAAGGTTGTACTTAATGTAAAATATAACTAGAAAAGAATCGTATCAGCTCAGTGTAAGGGAATTTGTTTTACATTTTGAAAATGTAAAGACTATTATCAGAAGATGATCTGAGATTATCTAAGAAAAAAGTTCTACAATGTAAAACAAATCATTAAGGAGAAGAAACTTTATTTATTTAGTACTAAGCCAATGAATTAACCTAATATGCATGATTTGTTACCAAAGGTGATCAAGGGACTACAAAAAAGAAAATATCAAGAAATGAGGAAGGAAAGATTTTATTGTCAGGGCTAAATTATTAAAAGGGTAATCATTAAAAAAAGCGTACATTTTTCCACCATTAGGTTGTCATCAGAGGTCCAAACAAAAACACAATTTACAGAAAAAATAGATACCAGAAAACATGTGAACTTTATGTCCTCATTGAGACCAGAATACTCCAACACTGTTCACTATTCTGTCCCCTCCCACGACCAAACATGATTTTGATTGTAGGGAAACCCAGAGCACACAGGCCAGGATTCGAAAGCAGAACGTGGGAAACGGTGCTAACCACTGCACCATCGGATAAGAATGTAAACTGTGAGCAATTAGCTGTAATCGTCATACCACATCATACACTTCCAGTGAAACCCTGCAGTCTCCATATTACCAGGAAAAGAGGATGTGTTATGAACTGAAAAAAACTCCTACTGGAAAAGAGAGGCCCCATTTAAAGCAGCTCATGATCAACAAATAACCTAGTCAGGATCCAAGCAAAGAGCACAGTTAAAGGCCAACCTGACAAAATGATCAGCCATGAATGAGTCATCATGGTGGATCTGGAAGAAATAATCTCAGTATTTAAACTAAGGCTGGTGACACTGTGTCAGAGTCCACTGGAAAATAACTGAAAACAACAAACAGCGTCTCTCTTTATCTTCCATCGTCACCTTCACTGACACCTGTCCACAGAATAGAATAGCACACACCTAAGGGCCACATTTGAAAAAAAGTGAAGTGCAAGGGGCCGGACTTACACTTTCCCTACGTCTGACCTGTAAAACTCGAAATTTAAATGTGTTAAAACGCAGCACTTTTTTTCCTCCTCCATGAGACTGAATAGAATGTGCATGCTGTAGAATAGGATAGATCAAAATGTTCTTTTCATGTTGCAGAAAAAAGATGTGCTTCAGCCCATCTGAATGTGTCGGTTTTGGCCGAACTCTTTTCTGTAAATATCTGGTTTGAAGTTGTATAAGAGGCAGTCCTCACACGGTCTGTTTTTGTTGCTAAGGCAACAACAAAGTTGAGCTGACCGTGACTCAACAGTTATGGATGTTTTGAGTGTTGGTATTTTTGGCCCCTGCTGGTCTGGTTTCATTCTCTCCAGTGAGTGGAGTGTGGTAGAGCGTGTGTGGTCAGAATCACCAGACTCTGCAGTGGAAATGTCTCCTCAGTGACGGTTGCTAGGCATTATGGTCCAACTGCGTGGTATCCACGGAGGAACTTCAGTATGGGGAAGTTTTATGGCTAAAAGTACCCTTTCTTCACTGCTCCTCCCTCTTTCTCACTGGTGACTTTCATTTTGAGCACCTCCTTTCTCTTCATTGGTTGTTTTTTTTCCTCATAATCCACACTGCTCTTTTTAGTCATCTAGTTCCTTTCATTTCAGGACCGTTGCAGGAGGCTTCGGCTCGCTCTACAAGATCAGGATCGGTCAGGCTACACATCGGAGCAGCACAGCAACAAGGTACAGAATTGTTTTGTTTTTGAATGAAAGAAAAACAAGTCTCGATAGGACATTTACTCAACTTACTTTTTTTGTTTTGATTGAATGTAGGAGAGCAGCATAGCAGTAGTGCTGCCACAGAAAACAGAAGGGAAGGAAGAAACACTTGGACTCATCACTCCCACAGAAGAAAAAGTTGAAGTCATTAAGGTATGTGTAGTTATTTGTTTGTGTAGTTGTGTGGTATTTGCGGTATTTGAGAGCTCATCCGTATTATCTGACACAACAGGTTTTCCTTGAGGCTCGTTCACAGACTGGAGAGAGCGTCAGGATGCTGACGGACGAGGTGTCACAGATTCAGGAGGTGAGTTTGTGACAGACGGAACTGAGCAAAATTTCCCTCAGCCATATTTAGACAGTGAGTCAACAGTCAGTCAGTGCCCAGTGGAGAATATTAGAGCGTGTGTGGCTGGGTTACATAAGGTGAAGGGGATAGTAGTAGTAGAAGTTTCTACATAGCACATGTCTTTGAATGCATAATGTGTTGTTGTTCATAGGTGAGGTACTGCCTGAAGACTCTGAGAGAGCAGATGGCAGCCAGGCAGAACAGTAACAACAACAAGGTACACACCCTCTGCATCACAGTAAAATATGCTTTTCTGAGTATAGTGCTAAAATAATTAGGCTCAGTCTATCTTGTAAGTCCATATCTGGTTCTAGCTTCTCTAATGTGAGGATGTGCTGCTTTTCTTCAGGTGTAGCATGCCTACAATTAGTTTTGTGGTTTAAATAGTAACAAACAATTCAAACCACAAAACTAATTGTAGGCATGCTACAGCTTCTTGGCTTAAGCAAGAATACAGTTCATTAAAATAGTAACTGTATAGAACTTCAAGTGTTGTTAAAGTGAAAGGTTTTTTCCTTGAGCTGCTTGTGTTTTGTTGCAGTGCAGTGGTTTCTCTCATCCTCTCTACTATTTTACAGTGAAAGCAGAACTAAAGCTCTGACTCCACTAACCAGCCACTTGTCTCTTCCTCAGTATCCAGTCAATGGCTTCAAAGTCAACGTGCCCAGCAGCCAACCAGTTATCACCAATGGCAATGCCGTCCTCATCGAGTCAGACACTCATGTAAGATAATCACGACTGAGCCTTCTCTAAAGACCTCAGAAGAGTGTCTGCTGTGGCTGTTACGATCCAATAATTCACCAGTTGAATATGAGTGAACCATGGGGAAAGGCAGGAGCCAATTTCAGCTGAAACTACTTTGAATGCATTCAAATTTGTATTAAAATGACAGGCAGAAAAAAATGTCTGGCCCTGGTGCCAGGCTCTCTGAAGCTGATGATAAAGCTTACCACACACACGGCACAGGGGCTCACTTACACTCTGACTAATGGTGCACACACACACACACGCACACAGTATTGTATTTCCAATGCGCTATTAGGCGCAGCGCATTATAACATCTCCTGTAACAAAACACCATTATCTACTGAGGAAGTAGTTTCAGAGCAGGGAGGCCTCATGGCTTTCTATTCCCAGTGACCTGTACGTGAGACATGTAGGTAAGCGTGGGTCAATTTATGCTGTCCTACATCCTAAGTGGTGTCAAATTATAGAACAGCACATAGTGCATTGTTTGTCTGGGGAAAAGTATTTTGCTCACCGAAAGGACAGCCCTGAGATGCAAAACTGTTTCAGTCTCAGTCATAATTTAACAGACGTCCAGCTAAATGCTTTTCTTACCTCAGGCTAGACCAAACAACAATGTAGCATATCAGCCCATCAGCAGCCTCTCTTATTTGTTAACTCCTGCCTTGCTCTAAAGTTCAAGTAGTTTGCCAGATTAAGCGTAATTAAGCATGCCACTTTCTGTGTCTCAGGCCGTGGATAATCAGGAGGAGACTGTGAGGCTCAGGGAAGTGACCAAGCATCTGTACGCACAGCTGAAGGACATGGAGAAGAGACATCAGGAGGAGAAGGAGAGACTGCAGGTCTGTCTCACGCGATAACTCGATTTCCTGTCTGCAGCTATGACTCACTCGTCTGCTGCTATCTTTTTCCTCTAATCATCCTCATTATCTGTCGGATTCATCCCTCATCCGCCGATCCTCCACTGCTCGGGTCTTTGCTCTACACTGCATCTGTCGGGTCATGTAGGGACACTGCCACAGACTTCTTGCCTCCCCTTTTGGCATTGCATTGTGGGAGTTAGTGTAAATCAACAACAACACACTCAAAAATCAGCTGCTAACTCGAACATTTCTGACCTCCTGCAGGAGCCTAGAAAAAACTGCTTTGAGTAAACTTTTTGTAACCACTTTTCCTGTGTGGATATACTTCATACTAGAAACCTGTTTAGAATTGCATCAAGTAAGAACTTGAGATTAAGATCTTGACTTACAAGAAAGTTTAACATTGTCCCGTCCTAACATGCAAAAAAATGTGCCAGGGAAGAGATCTAATCAGGCAACACAAGTGAAAAACACTTATGTCAGTAAACTGTGGGTGTGTAGGGAACTTTAAATCCCCAATTTAAAGGATACTTTAAGTTCATTAGATGTGTCTCTCAGATTTGTCAATTATTACTAGTGACTATAAAGATATTCCCAACAAGTTAACTGCTGAGATGTGGGAATGTTGAAAACTCACTTTTAAATGACACAAGCAGGGAAAGAATCAGAGAGATTTTAAACAAACCTCCAGGTTAGCCATCAGTCGCAACTTTACTATAAACAACTGCTTAATGAATGGTTCAGTCAATGACAAATTAACACTTTTGATGGTTTTGACCCTGGTTAAACTTTTACTACTGAATTTGCAGTTGTGCAGTAACATTTTCTCTTCCTCATTTGATTATGTTGGAGCAAATAATTCACGTTATAAGCAAAACTATAGCTGCCAAGTTGTAATGAACTGAGTCACCTTTTAAACCTCCTGCAAACCAAAAGTCATCTTAACTGGCAGGTTTTTGTTTTGTTCGCTTTTAATATTATTACATGAGGTCAAAGGTGTACATCTACAGAAACTCAAGACAATATACAACATAATGAAGAAAAAATACAGTGAGATGAGACAGTGAAATAAACAGACAAAAACAAAAAACAAGCAAAAATTTAAAGGTTTTCCTGATTCCCAGTTTAAGCATTATTGTCACATCAAAATGTGAATTAAAAGGCATAAGTTAGTTAAGAACTCATGTCCAAGTACACAAATCTGTACACACATGACACATACAGGAGTTTTCTTATGTTTGGTTCATTAGATCTTCTCAGGTCAGTGTGGACGTGTTCACATTGCACTTGACTGACACATCCGTCACTTGAAAAGACCCGTGTGAGTGTGCAGCGCTTATTATTTTGTATCCGTCTCTTCTTACTTAGTTCTTACTTTGTCCTCCTTCACAGGCCGAGTCAAAAGAGTACAGCGTTCGTCTGGTGGAGCAGTCTGAGCTGCTGCAGAAGGCGGAGGAGCTGTCGGAGGGGAGGGGTCAGCAGGTGGAGGAGCTGCAGAGGCTGCTGGAGAGCATGAAGATCGAGAGCGGCCACCTCAAAGACAAGATGGCAGCGGGGGAGGCAGAGCTGCTGCAGCTTCAGGCCAGAGGGGAGAATGGAGGGGAGCACGAGCAGAGGTGAGATAAGAAACTAAGTGATGAGCCAAAGTCCCAATAAGAAGTAGAAGTTGGGAAAAACTCAATATTCTGTATCCTTTAATTTTTTCTTTTCACTTTTATTAGATAACTCGTGAGTATAGGTGAACTAATCCTCTTTTATATCCTCAAATATGAGAGAATAGCTCTCTACATATACATTTGTTAGTTTGATTTTCTATTAAAAACTTTCTTCTGAGGATGTCATACAAATAATATGACCTCCTCTAGTTGAAATAACTACACATATATAAATCAATTTGTTCTTAGATTGTCAGTTTTCTTATCTGTGTGTGTGTTTGCAGGTGTGCAGAGCTGGAGAAGGAGGTGGCCACTCTGAAGGAAAAGATTCATCACCTCGACGACATGTTAAAGAGTCAGCAGAGGAAAGTCCGTCACATGATCGAACAGGTATTTATGCACAGAGGCACATTTACACACACAAACTCAGACACACACACCCACACACACGATACAAATAAACTCTCCAATGGCGAGAAATGCACAGGAAGCCATTAATGGGGAAATTAGATTTTGAGGAGGCGGACACTCAGAGTAATTGATACGAGGGAGTGGAGCCAAGCGGAAACGTGCGGTGAAATAAAACTCATTTGTCATGAATAAGTGATGCTGCATCTTCTCCCGTTGGAAAAATGAGCGTCTCACTTTGTTTGTTTTGTCAATAACACAGCTGCAGAACTCCCGGACCGTCATCCAAGAGAGAGATCGAGTCATCAGGGACCTGGAGGAGAGGGTGGCGTACCTTGAAGCCGAGGTCAGGAGTCTTATGTAACTGTTGTTAGATTCTGAATTCATCCGCTTACTTGATCTTAGATTTCTCATTTCGAAACTGAATGTCCTTCTGACATTTTTACATAGTAGATTATTTTTATTTTATTTTATGTGCTCAAGATAAATACACCAAACTTTTCTGATCAACTAAAAGCTTTAAACCGTCTGTCCCCCCTTTCTGTCTTCAGAACAGAGAAATGCATGACCACATGGAGTACTTCCTGGCAGGCCAGGACCCTCCGCCGCTGACATCCACTGAGAACAAGCCAGAGGTTGTCTACAGGTGAGCCATCACTTCGGGTTTCCGTTTCTGCTCATTTTCTTATTCACAATGAGATGCAAACTACATCTCACTCCTGTTGTATAATGTCCAAGTTCATAACAGTCATTTGAATTGTTTTTATTTCCCCCTCTGTACAGTAAAACCATCACACCAATGTCATCTAACAACAAGGCGCTGCCATTCATCAAAGTCATTGAGATCAAGTCCTAAATGGGGTGTTGACCACCGGGACCAGAAGTAGAATACAGTGTACATAAATATTTAACCACCTAACCTTATATAAAATGTAGGTCTGCAGTGATTTGAAAAAGGCTGTCTTAACAGACCTCATGGTGACAAAGCACACTGGTCTTTTGTTTGTACCGCATAGCTACTTTTGAGGCTTTTCTGCATACCTTAGCAGACTCCAACAGAGCCTAAAAAATGGGAGTACAGGGGAGTTCAGATTAGGATCCAGTGGTAGGAGGAATCCTCAAAAGGAAACAAGGATGGAGCTGTGCAATGCAAAGAATTTTACTGATCTTTTAGATGTATATGGACACAAATCTGTTCAATGTTTTCTCAGGAAGAGTTCAGTAAAGTTCCCTGTGTTGTATCTCGACTCCACTTCTTTCCCTCACAGAATCCGAAATAAGCTTTTCAAACAGAACTGCTTTGTTAGGATTAGAAATGTCTGTTACACTTAAGGTACACTTGGACAAATGTGCAAATAATCACATGATGTTGAGTGTTGTCAGCTCTTCAGCCTCCTCAATCACAGTCCAAAGCAGCAGCAGGGTTCAGGGTCAGATTCCTCAGTGCTTTGCACCTCGTTGCCAATGACCAGCATGCATTTGTTAATGTTAAAAAATGATTTATGTTTAACTTAAATATTTTCCTCCTTTCTTTATAATTTTGACCTTCTTTATTTTACTTCTGCTGGAGAATATCTGTTAGAGGCTACTTGTAGATATTGATGCTAGTTGACCAACATTTTAATGCTGAATTTACGCTGCCAAGTGCTGCCACACCATCCTTATTATATATCCTGTTTGTACTAAAAGCTTGCATATTTAATAACTAGTAACTGATTTAATTGATAAATGTACTTATTTACATAATTATGCATTGTTTGTGTAGACTACATGTTGTTTTCTGTAAAATACTTTCTCTTGCCATCCAGGTTGAACATTTTTATAAACCGTTACCGTTTTACTGTGAACATTGTAGATAAATAAAAAAGTGAAGTTCACTCTGTGTCCTTTCGTTGTAGGCTTTGTTGACTGTTATGTAATGTCTGGTTAATCTGATTTACTTGTTGTACTTGTCCAGAGTTTCATCCTGTCTGCTGTTACATCGTTACACCATAACATTGTACTGCCACCTAGTGGAGAGATTAAACACACTGAATATGAAGGAGTGGGTTGTAAGGCTTTATTTGCAAACCACAAGTGTACAACCTCACTTAAATACAAATCAAGCATTATCAAATAACTTATCATCATCAATATAAATATCTTACATCTGTACAAACACACAATAAAACAAAAGTGACTCATATTTACAGTCTGACATGAGAAAAAATAAAATCCAGACAATTTGCTGGTTTATACAAAAAAAATGACAATGGAAACGTTGCCACATTGGCTACAATCATATTTGTCCTCTGAACACACTCATTAGGTCCACAATAACAATAAAAGCCTTGTTACACATGTACGTGAGGACTTCATCATAATGAGAAAAAAAAATCTTGTGACGGCAAGATTTTAACGAATGTTAAAAAACAAGACATTTGTTTTTCTACATAAATCTTTTAAATGCTAACAGTAGACATTGTCCTTTCTGAACTTATTGTAAAGAGAAATAAATACGTTTTCCCATAAGTAGTTATTTCTAATTCACCTTTATCTCACCTTGAAGTCTCATTGAGATCAAGATCAAGAGAACCCTGGTCGAGTAGCAGCCATCCAAAATTAAACTTAATTTGTGGGTGAACTTTAAAGCTCAATTTAAAAACAAAGTTCCAGTATGTTACAATGTTTTGTTTCACAGTAGACTGTGTAATATGCTCACACACACACACACACACAGTCGGTCTGTAGCAGCAGTCTCTCACAGGGTGCTCTCCAGTGTGTTGTAGTTGTCTTTGAAACTTTTAAGCTCCAGAAAGTGTTTGGGCCTTTTGCTGCGCTGGCCAGTGGAGGGCAGGTAGGTGACCTGGATGGTGGAGGGAGTGGAGCGGACAGGTGAGCCTGTCAGGTCCTTGGCTGCCGACTGGTGATGCTGGTCCAGGCTGGTGGTGCTGGAATAGGCCTTCACCCTGGAGGAGGAGAGAAGCACAGAAAAGGAGGGGTTACTATGCAAAAAGGTTTATTATGTGAGAGGGATGAATTGAGGAACCAACGCTGCTAACCAGCTAGCCCCCGCCTTGAGAACCTCTTTCTACTAGCAGTGCTGACTCCCCCAGTAGTCATTTTGTCAGTCTGCTAATTAGTCCATTCATTGATTGTGAAGATATTTTTCTTATTTCATTAAAAGGTTTAAACCCAGGCTGTTTAAGCAGAGGGAATTTACAAAAATAGAACTGAGAACCTATTTTGAAGTTTTCGTATTATTTTTTCCTGTACTTTTGTAGATATGTTTCTTTTTCAGTTGTGAAAAATAATCAGAAAAAAAGTGCTTTGCTTTTTAACACATTTAAAGTTGCAGGTCAGACATAGCGAATGTAAAAGTCTGGCCCTTCTAAAAAAGTAGTTGAATAGGCCTGCACTGCGACTTGCCCTGTCAGTTTGAGCAATGCAGACGGGAAGACCTGTTCCAACAATGTTACAGGACTAGCAATTCAAGTCTGGACCAGTGGAGTAGCACTTACACATCAGCTAGTTCGCTCAGAGCCTGCTGGTATTCAAGAAACTCGGCCTCTCCAAACACCTGAAACAAAAAGTTCAAGTCAGTTCAGTAATTTGTTCAACTCCTTATGTTTAATTTTCTTTTCATCACTCATATACTCATACAAGTGTACGAACCCCAGTCCCATGGCGAGCGCTGTCATAGCCTTCAAGCAAACGGTCAATGAGGGCACTGCGGCTGCTCTTGATCAGAGAATGGGAGTTGCGCAACTCCAGCAGCCAGCTCCTGAAGTTGCGTCCAGTGAATGCGCTGGGACTGCGACTTATCTCCTGCAGAGGAATACCTGAGGACCACACAGGAGGGGACGAAAAGTGAAGGTTAGGAAAGGAGAAACTTCACCACTCTCCATGGGGAAATGGGGTGCCTGCATCAAACATGATTTGGTAAAATCACAGAGCATAATATACAATTAGAAAATCTACATTTTACAGAATAACAGATGAAACGGTGTCTGAACCGCTGCTTTTCCATGAGAGTTAAGAGTTGAAGTGATTATGAAAGTAATGTGTCAGAATGATGGATTCAGTTTTGTGATGTGATGATGGGAACCCAGGTTTGAGCGTTAAATTTGATCTCCCACCTGAGTCACGGATGGCATCCAGAGCTTTCATTCTGTACAGGTAGTTGTAGCAACCTTTGAAACACAAACACATTGTCGTTACGACAATATTCACATCAAAGAGGTGTGGCAACAGGATGAGCTGATAACGTGACTGACTGATTTGTGATCCCTGCTTCAGTCTATCGTCCTCTTCCGCCAGGAGACGAGGTTCGAAGCGGATCTCCTGGACTTTGGACAGCCTGGAGTCAATCTCCTCCCTCAACCCCTGCAAATTAACGAAAGCGAGAAATACACAGACACGTGAACTCTCGCAGCAACAGCAGCTGCTGCTGCATATTGAGCTGTTCAAACTGACATCACAACAGGTAAACAAGCCCAAAGCAGATCCACGTTACCTTTGGTGCGTTGTGGCCAATCGGTGCATGAGGTCCTCGGCGGGACCTCATTGCAAAACGCATGATTTGTCTTTTGACGAAGATAAACAGCAGCACAAACACCTGTAAACAAAGCCAGACGTGACAGAACATGTTTAGCATGTCACATTACTGTGAACTAGCTCGCTATATAGCAACCTAAACTATAACTTACTTACCAAGCTCCCATAGGCCATAACCAGAACAACATTAACGCCTGATAACGGCGATGACTCAGCCATGTTATCTGTCAGTGTGTAGGTCAGTTTATCCACCGGTCGGTTAGCTAGCTAGCTAGCAGTGAATGTTAACCTTATGTTGCTACATTAGCTTGGTAGCTAACGGTCGAGTTTCCATTTTGGAGAAGAGTAGCCAATTCCGCACAGACGAGGATTTGTTTATGACCTGGCAGCTCTGAAAGGACGTTCCTAAACATACAACAAAAAACTACACTTCGACTCTACTGATGCTACTCTTCGTGTCAGCATCATCATGAAGTACGCAGTTTGGCTCGCGCTCGCAGGAAGCGGTGACAGCGACAGTGACAGCCGCTTTGCGACGCACCGAATTACCGTAATAACTGTGTAAGGGGGGCCAGTCGGGTTAAACAATGTATCTGGTGTGTCATTTACATTTTGTGCAATATAAAAAACTGTTTTACTTTGTTTAACACCAAGATTTTACAAGACCCTAAAACATATTAATGTCTGCTTTGAACTGTGCTATGTTTATTCTGTATAATGTGTGATTTGTACAAAATTAGATACAAACATTAAAGGTGCACTATGTAGTTTTGGAAAGTAAATTCAGAAACTCAGAAAGTTAATATAAAAATTTGAATGAGACAATGATACAAACTCGGAGATATTTACCTTTTTCATGACTGAACTAAGAAGCTGTTCTCAGATGAAAATTAGGGGCCCCCAGAACACTGTTTGAAGCTAGAAAGGTGGCAGGGTCCGCCAAATATAAACAAAGTAAAACAGTGTGAAACTGTGGGCATGAAAATCAATGATTTTTCCATTAAAAATTGCATAGTTAATTTTCATATTTAATTGACTTAACTGTTGTACATTTACGGATGAACATGACAACAGTATAACTGCACTTTGCATAAGTTTATATATCACATTTGTATTATTATTACAATATAAATAATAGTGGTAAGACCTAGTAGTACCGAAAGTCGTGATAACACAATTAACACCATGTAATATATAAAATATAGAATTACACTATTCATCTGACTTATATTCCATATTATGATGCATTTTGTATTATATACTACATCACAATCTATTCTATAAAAGTACAGTATGTATTACATATTGTATCATTATAAGATAGTGAATGTACATAACATATTGCTTATGCTAAATACACTTCATGTATTTTGCATGTATTATTCATACATATACATGAAAAAATGAATTATGGAAGTCATAGTGCAACTACAAATTTCCTTTTTGAGGCAGACTTGTTGGGCCTTACTGGTGCAGAAAAGAAAAAAAAACATGCTTGTATGTTCTGCTTACAGTTATATAAATAAATGTATGCAATGTATACAGCGTTTGATTTTAATTTATTTAATTTATTTATTTATGATTGTTCTCTTATCTCTTGACCTGTATCTTGTGCTGCTGTAATATTCACTCCTGTCAAGTTCATGTCTCCATCACTCTTGGTTATTGTCACGTTATACATGTTTCTTATTAAATAAATTTAGCTATTCCCTTCACACGGCTCACCCCTGAATGAATGATCGCCAATATTTATTATCTGTGTACTGCAGCTCCCCCGCGGACATGTCATCATTACGTTGATAATATTCAACTATTTCAGTGTGTGATCACATGTTGTGGGTCCAGTTTCCTCGAAGCGCTGTGTAAACCACGTGACGCAGCTCTCCGTGGTGTCAGAGTGGAAAAGAAACAGGTAAATTCAGTCTCTCGCTTATTGTGTGAGCGAGTCGGTTCGTTATATTTTCCCAATTTAGTAGTATCAATTTAGGGTTCAGGAATTATATCCTGTCCTTAATCCGACTGGAAGGTCGACAACGAGACCACTTGTCGGTCGGTTGTGTAGCGGTGTCTAATATTGAGCCGGGTTTCTGGTCAGTATCGCCTGTTATTTATTTTCATTTTAGCGGCCTGCAGGCCCACCTTTAGCCTCGTTGAATTTTATGTCGACAGCCCAGCCGTCGTTCTGCAGTGGGGAACGGATTGTTGTGAATTGTGGAGAGCGTTAGTGCGGTTTATGGAGCTGCTACTTTGCTAACGTAGCTAACTGGCTAACGCCGCCTAGCTACGCGAAACGACGTTAACTAGCTACCTGGTTCGTTAAGTTAGCATGGCTAACAGCCGTTAGCAGACAACTAGCGGCAGCGGAGAGGCATGGGCGTTTTTGGTTTGGGCGAACGCGAAAGCTTCACCGTTCGCTAGTAGCTGATTAGCTCATTAACTTGTTGGCTATCGAGCTAACCCAGCTAACGCTATCGACTTAGCATATATCAGCACTCGGTTAGCTGGTTAGCTAGCGGCTGTTGAGGATAGCCTCGTTGTCGCCATGAGGTGAAGCCGTGAGAAGCGGAAGCCCATCGAGACTTCAACAGTGGATGCTTTCCCCTCAAGTATTAGCTAGGTGGCTAGCATTTTGGCCATGTGGCTGGCTAGTGGAATTGGATATGTTCGACGGGCCCAGGCTTTAGGCTTGTTTGTGGGCTAGTACAAACAGGGTTTTACGTAACGTTTGCGAGATTAAAGAGTCACTGTCGACAGCGAGGTTAATAGTTTGCTGTGTAACAGTGATGTAGTTGGCTATCTTAACTGTGTTTGTATGGTGTCTCAGTACACTGTTGTGATTTATCTTCCACGGGCTATGTGATCGGATGTCCTCGCCTCACAATATAGGTTAAGTAAACACCCCTGAGGCTATTTTGACATTAAAAGCGTTGCATAATGTCCTGAAGAGGTAAATAAGTTGGCTCACTGTCTGCACTTGGTAGCCTTTGAGTGCAGCAGCACCCAGTGCACCGTGGCACTCCTGTTTCCCGGGTCAAACCCGCGGTTAGCTTTGGTTTATGACACTGCCTAAGACTGGGGCTTGAAAAAAAAAGCCTTTGTCAATGTTTTCCATGCGTCTCTAAGGAACAAAGCTGATGGTGTCTTCTTGATACTGCTAATAGCTTCCCCCCCACTAGGCAATAAGCTTTGAGGAAGTAGTATTCAAGTGTACCAGACATGTTCATGACATAAGTGGGTCATAGTCACAGATCTGTAACGCCTGTCTTATTCCTCTCTTCCCAGGTGTTATTCCTTTGTAAATACTGTTATTTGTATATACTGTAAATGATGACGTCCATGGGCGGGAACCGAGCCCGGGGCAGCTGGGATCAGACACAGGGCCAGACACAGAGCCAGACACAGCACAAGCAAAGGCCTCAGGTACCCTCACTCTCACCACCTGTCAAATCAGAAGTCTGGAATGCATAGTACAAACTATACAGGGGGGTAATATTGTTTTCCTTCAGTGCTACAGTGTTTACATCAAGAACAGAGGCAATATCCACTGAAGATAACTTCCAAAACATTTGTAGTATGTGGTTGAGTAAGCGTGAAGTGGACGCAGTGGCACAGTAAAGTGTGTTACCAGCGTAACATCACACTGTTAAGGACGTATTTGTTGAATGTGATCAGCTAATATTTAATTTAGAGCAAGATATGGAGTAATAAGTTTCCTTTTTTTACAAGCATGCAAATCTTGTGCTTCTGTTTGTTGCAAATGACGGATGGATGTTGTGCTCCTCTTGGAACAGGCTACTGCAGAGCAGATCCGACTCGCGCAGATGATTTCAGACCACAACGATGCAGACTTTGAAGAGAAGGTCAAACAGGTGAGCAAATGCGCACAATGTTGTCCTACTTAAGCTTTTCCTGTAGTTTTTCTTGCTCCTTTGTTGTTGCCTTTTAGCATACAGTACTAAGTCTGTTGTGTTTTGCATTGGGTGTGTATGTGAGTCGCTTTTATTACGCTTTGCAGATTTGGTTTGTCATCAAGCACAGAGTCAGTGACACAGCATTCAGTTTATTATATTGAAGCTGTGATGTTGGTGGAGTCTCCGGAAAAGGCTTTATTGAAATCATGTTACATTGTGAATAGTCTTAAAATGTGTGTATTAGCTTTAGTAATGACAGAAAAATTGCTTTAACAATTTATTTTTTTAGGAAACAGTCTTCAAATTCTTCTCTGTTATGATAAAATGACCAAGCAGAAGAGGGTTTTAGTCTGTTTCTTCCTTTGTGCTTGTGTTAAGAGGTTAAAAATTTGGAGCTGCCACCCTGAAAATTACTGCCTGTTGTTACTAAATAAATCTCAGCAGTTTCATAATTTTGACAAACTGGCGAGCAGCTGTAGCTCAACTCTACAGAATCTGGCATTAAATCACAAGTGCTCTGTCCACACTAATTATTAAGTCAGAGTTAAAAAAGCAAGTCCCTAAAATGGCATCCAAGGTCAGAAAGTTCTGTAAACAGGTCATCAAGACCTTTTGATAAGAGTCATTTCATTTCTTTAGCACACTCAATTGTAGTGTGTAGTAATTCGAAAGACATTGAAAGAGGACATTGCATCATAATCTTAACCTTATATTCAAGCTACTCAAGTGACCAAAATGATGCTTTGTTGTGTAGCTAGCCATGTGCTCTGATGACTTTATGAAAGCATTCTGCATAAGTCTACATATGTTAAAATGAGATGCCAGGAGTGTCAGCCAGGGGTCACCTCTGTGTCTCATCATGCTACTCTTCCTTTTCCAGCTGATTGACATCACAGGCAAGGACCAGGATGAGTCTATGATCGCACTGCACGATTGCAACGGGGATGTCAACAGAGCCATTAACGTTTTGCTGGAGGGTAGCCCAGACACTGTGAGTATTTGCTTTGTGTGAGGGCTTAGCTCTGTGGGGGCCAGATTCTGGAGAAATCAGTGCCACACTGGCTTAGATAACCATAAAACTGGACCAACAGTTTAGGGGTTGGAAGATTTGTCATGGTATGAAAATGGACAGAGCAGCGTTTTCCTAGTTGTGTCAAAGCTGAATGTAAATGTAAAAAAGGTGCATAGACATGGTCACTGTAAACTCATTTTCTGTACTTCTCCTGCTGGTCAGTTTGTCACTTCTGCATGGCCCAAGTATGTTTTCACTGACCCCTCAAGGAAAAATGCCTATTCACACATGTATTACTGTAAATACAGTAATTGAATTATAATAACATTTGGGACCAGTCCTTAAAAATTGTATGAAAGCAAGCTATCACACACGTTTGAATATAATCATAGCTAGCAGACCATAGGAGGGCATTGAAACCAGGAAAAATGTAAATGCATCTTGCCAGCACATTAATCAGACCTGATAAGGGGTTGTCAGCTGCTTGGACTGTCAAAATACAGGCTCAGTGCATAGACTTTAAAATGAGTGAATTCACTATGGCCTGCTGGGAAATTATCAACAAGAGGAACAGAATTTGTTTTTGTTTTCACTTTGTAATTTAAAGCGGCTGCTGTCAACTTGGGAAGTAATCAGATAAAGACATTACCATGTTTTTAATACTCAATGTCTGACCAATTTTTTTCAAGTCACTGCCATGCTGACCACCAGGCAGCACCTACCATCCATCCTCATTGTTTATAAATACATTTTTTATAAGATTTGTAGGCATATGGCTTATGGCAGTGATCTTCAAGCACTTAAATCGACCCCCACTTTCATTAAATAGTTATTTTCTGTCCTTGACTCAGTACTAAGTCAACGATACCAGAAGTACATTGACTTAAAGAAACAGCAGCGTAACACTGTCTTTATTTCTTCCAAAGGACTCTTGGGAAATGGTGGGAAAGAAGAAAGGGGTCTCGGGCCAGAAGGAGACTAGTCAAGCAGAGACCGGAGAGGAAGGAAAAGAAAACAGGGAGAAAGGAGGAGAGAAAGATGTAGCACGTCGCCGAGGCGGCGCTCCACGCAAGGGCCGTGGCGCCAGCAGGGGACGAGAGTGTAAGTGTTCACCATCCCTTTACTTTTTTATTCTTTGGGTATCTTTATTATCATTGGTTTAGCCAACAAAGCACCAGTTAGTGTTTTTAGAGGTATAAATAGCATCCATTTCTGCTCTGTTTTTATCACTGAGAGCTCCATATTCAGTTGACACTTAGGCATATACTCTGAATTCCCACTGGTTGGGTTATCAGTAAAATGAGCAATCTACCAAAGTGTGTAACGCAGACAGAGAATGTTTTTCTATATCTATCTATTTCTTCACCGTAATCCCACACTCTTAATCTAACCGGCTCACTGTATCATTCCTTCGCTGCATTATTTAAAGCTTGCCTGTTGACAAGATGTGCAGAAAAGTATATTCTAGCAAGCATGCAGTGAATGATTGGTCACTAGCCAAAAGTTCATGTCATCAAATGTGCAATACGTAAGCTAAGACTTACCACATGAGATCATTTCCTCTTCTGTAAATTTTGACACGCTTCACTGATGAAATACAAATGAACTAATGATAAACTTGGACTTGTAGGACTTTAACTGCAATTTGTGAGTGACAGTAATTTGGTAATTACCTTTGGTTGCGTCTTCTCCAGTGGTTCGTCAATGGAGTTTTTTTTAAAGGGGCAATTTGCAAGATATGGCTATAATATTTAACATTATCAATGGAATGTGAAGAAACGTGTGTTGATGTTATGTCAAAGATATCTATGTGCTGTGTTGCAGAAATATCTAGTAAATTTAGCATGCTAACCAGTTAGCACTGGCCCGCCCTGTCTCGTAATAACACTTTGTACCACAAGAGGCAATAGTCCGATCGCCCCTGCAGTTACAGCTGGGAGATGTATTCAGGCGTAGAGTCTGCAACTTCCATTCCCACTGCACGCCTCTTGTGTCCCCGCATACTGTGTCTTTTGTCCTCTGAATCATAGTCCTGGTCGGAGCAGCTCTAAATCAACTCTGTACTGTATCCCCTCTCTTCAAACTGACCTCCGTCGGTCTTGAAGGTTGTGTTCAGTCCCACGGTTAAATGAGCCATTAGTTAATGAGCTAATGCTAGCTTACTACAGACAAGCAAGCAAAAGCAGCAGTTGCCCGTTACTCTGGTCATATGCTGCCCCCACATCTTTGTAGCTACCTTCAAATTCTGGCCACATTTTAAAGAGTACACCTTTTTTGAATAGCTTGTAAGCGTGTGGCCTCTATCTGTTAGACATGGTTTAGAAAAGAAAGGTAGCACAAGTGCCTTACTCAGTTTATTGACATCACATGCACGAAAGCATGTTACACTCAAACAGTAGTGGGACAACATATCTTGGTTTGAAGGAGGAGATCAGCATCTTGTAGTTCAGCTCCACAATCCCTTTCCTCGATGCAGCTAAAGTGTGCTGCTCAAGGGCTTTTAAAAAGAGCACAAGGTTGAGGTTGTGTATCCGGTCTTTGCCTACACAGCAGTTATGTAATAGCTTTTTATGTTAAAGCTCTTGTTTCCTTCCCTGCTTCTTATGGTGCCATCTGGTAATTTCCAGCACACTAGTAGACTTTTCTTAGCCCAACTGTGGTCTTGAAGGGGGGAAGGTGTGTGCTGCAGTGAATAATAGTCATCAAGAGACTTGTCCTTCATTATCATTTAAAATGAAGGCTCTCATACTACAATTTTTCACAAAAATGTATTTCTAAATCATTAGACAGTTTAGCTTAAATGGTTATTTTGCATGCAATGTACTGTCTTGATCTAACGCTGTTCTCTCCCTCCTCTTAACTCCAGTCCGTGGTCAGGAGAATGGCTTGGATGGAAGCAAGGCGGGAGTAGCTGGAAGAGGTGCAGAGCGAGGCCGAAGGGGAAGAGGCAGAGGAAGAGGGACTGTGGGTGAGTGGCTTTAATCCTCTTTATCCTCTCGTTGAACTTGTGGGTAAAGGAAATGCAACTAAGCAAAATGAGGGGAAGGATAGAGGGAGAGTTTTTTATTTGTACTTAAACCGCTGCCATTCTTTCTTCTGGTAATAGTTGTCAAAGTAAGAAACCAAAGTAGGTTCTCCTATTGTTGTCTCCTTAGGAGTATCCGGACGACGAGGAGGCAGATTTTCGGCACAGGGCATGGGGTAAGGGAACACCTGCGTTGCCTAAAACCAGAAAGCCTTTTGTTCCACTTTTACCTGTTGCCATGGTCACCAGAGAGCAGGACCCCAGTCTATTGTTTAGCCTTAATCCAAAGGAGGGAGGACATACATCAGCCAATAGGATGGAACTGCGTAGGCTGCATATCTCTCTTTAGAGAGTGCACCGTGTCTAAACACTTTTAGAGTAAAATTTTGATGGATCCACTTAACCTAAATGTCCTGCCCTCTGGTCCCTGGCTTCAGAATAATTCAGTTGTATTTTGCTTGTTTTGTGTCTGTATGTGCAGTTAATAATATGTCAGTGAGTTGGTGAGTTAGTCTAACACTGGCAGCTTGAGTCGTAGGTGTCATAACAGAGGAAGTACTTCTCAACTGTGATGACATTCTAGACTCATTTCATTGCCATTTAATGGATGAAACCGGAGCAGGTCTTCAGTTGTCATAACAAATGCCCTCCCTTTTGACGATAAGCAGAGGCAGTGGGATGTGATGTTACTCTGCAGCCCTAGATCTTTAAATCTTGTTGGGCTCTGCTGAAGTAGCACATGTGACACGATGTGGCTTTCACTGGCGAGGTCCAGGGCTGAGCAGTTTCCTCTCAAGAGATGCCTGAATGTAATTTCCCCTCTCACCAAAACAAAGTATTAAATGTGTGCTTCAAAGCTATTGAAGCTGCGCCATAAATATATATATATATATATATATATATGAGGCATATATTTGAGGCACAGAAGAATGAAACTTAAAGTGTTATGGTGCAAGTCACAGGTGTTTGCTCAAGTGTTTGTGCAACAAACAAGTATAAGGTTATACAGCCTCATGTGTCTTAATGGTCTGTGTTTCTCTGATGCTGTGAAAATGTCCTGCAATTTAAAGCATATTTGAAGAGTATGCAGTCAGATATTGTATTTTCTCAAGGAACACTGCAATATGCTTTGCTTCATATGGTTTTAGTACAAGCTTGTTTTTTGGTAAGCAAGTGCTGGAACTTCCCACCTGCAGTTGCACACATTGCTAGCTAAGGAGTTTTCACATTTCCTAACCCCTACCGCCTCACTCCTCACAACAATTCTGTGATTGCTTTTGCTTCTTGCCGCTAACAGATAGTTTACCAGCTTGGCTTCAGTGTCAGTCAAATGTAGTGACTCAAATGAAACATGTGTCTCTTTTAAAGGAAGCCGTCTTAAAACAGATAAGGTCTTTGATCAGTTTATTACCATGTGATGAGATGATTTTGGGCAGGTTGGCGTCTGTGTGTGTATCACTGGTATCTTGTGCTAGTACATAGAAAACATTAGCATAGTCTGCATGAAACTAAATGATTACTATGAGCTCACAAGGAAAACATGTACCACAGTTCATTGCTGGCAAATAAGCTGATCAAAGAGATTTGTTCTAAAGACGGTGTAAAGCTTAAATGACTTGAATGATAGAAGGAATATTGATAAATGGAATACATTATTGTCCAAAAATGTCAGTCTGTAGCCAAATGTAGCAGAACTAGACACAGACAACGTCATGGTGCAAGAATCTCAGACACATTCACTCACTCTTCGTTCTGTGGCCAATAGGAGGAATGAGGAGGTATTCTGTAAAACGTCTGATGAGTAATTGAAGCTGCATAACAGAAAGCATTACTTAGCATTAAGCATTAATTTGACACGGGTAGCCCAAGACTCCCAAGTCTGATTTTCTTGGTCTGTTCAGAATGGTTTTACGTGTGGAAAATCATTGTGGGTCCAAAACGGTTTCATACTGTTTTACGTTGTTTAAATTTGGCGGAGCCTGCCTCCTTTCTAGCTTCTATTAGTATTCTGGAGACTTTATTTTTCTCTGGGAACAGCTTGTTTATTCAAATTAATTAATAAATTATTAAAACTACATAGTGCCTCTGTTATAGCTGTTCCCTAATTGGATAACACTGTTTGAGAAAGTCTTCAGTGTTCGGTTATGATCTGTAATAGTTACTGAAGCAAGAGAAATTTAACTTTCTTTTCTTGTTTTTGAATGGTGCTTAAAACATGATTCTTCCTCTATTTGACATCTTGAAGAACAATGGGGATGGTTTGCGATGCATTCATCGTGTAGGAGCCAGTTGTATTCAGTTGTTACACCGCATTGGTTGGCTCAGTGACAGTGCTGCTTCTTAGGGGCAACTGTAGGCTGGCTTTGTGTTTGAATGAAAGACAGAAGGGAGGAGACGGGACTCCCAGTTTGTTGTATCCACACAGGCCTCTCAAAGTTGGCACTGAAAATGGTTAATAGTGTAGGACACAGCTAGAGAAGCTACAGTTAAAGTGTAGTTTTGTTCTGGTTGAGACTGAGGAAATTTGAAGCTGGGCAGGTTTTATTGCCAAGTATGTGTTTGTCTCATTCAGCTTCTTCAGAAAATAACAGTGAGATCAAATAAAGCAAGCTGACTTAGGATGGAGATTTCTTTTAATGAAGGAGATATTGAGTGCTGTCTGACGCATTCACGACAGCGTCCTGTATGACTCTTCAGATGTAGCTCTGAGAAGATGCTGCTGTGTGATGTAAGAGACCATTTAAATTCCTGAGATTGTTTGGGTATATAATGCATCAATGAAAAGATTACTGCATTCACTCTTGCATAACTGCTCTCATCTGGTAACAGTTTTTGTGTTTTGTGGCTGCATTGTGTATACTTGTGATGAACTGGGTTTCTTGGACTATGTATTTATTTACCCACTATGACTAAAAGCACACTGGCTTGCCTTGCATTGTTGAGTGACTGACAGGTGTAGAGTTTTACAGTGCTGGCACAGGCAGATCAAAGGCATTTTGCTTATGCTGTTGCTCTGGATTGTGGTCTGAGAAACGAAATCTTGATCTTGTACTTCTACTTTGTTGTGCTTCTTGTAATCGTTGCCATTATTTTTCCTCTAAAGCCAGATTGATAAGGGGCCCAGATATGATATTGCAGGAGGTGAGAGGTGAGTGCATCGCCTCTGGTGTGTCTGTTATTCTTGCTTTTCTGTAGGGAGACTCCTTGGTGCCATAGAACAGGATGATTTCACACAAGACATTATCAAAATAGAAAGTATTACTCCTCATTCTATAAATGGAATGTGAAAAAGACATCGCTCGTCCTGAAATTTGATGTTAAATCAGTTCACACAAACCATAAATGCCCTCGGATTTGCACAGGAAGGGTCTTTTGTCAAATAATAAAAGCTTCTCGGCTTGACTCAAAAGAAAAGTGATGTACTTCATCATGTTGCTAGGTTGCACCAGCTGTAAATTTCCCAGCATACACGGATGTCTCAGATTAATGAAAGTGCAGGAAAGAGTTGTTGCAGAACAACAAACTGTATTAAATGCTTAAACCTGCTTATTTGCATGTCATGACGGCACAAACTCTTCAAGACAGTAATGACATTCAGTCTCTTATCATTTCCTCTTACTGCTCCAACCTCAGTTACTCATCTTCTGAAGTGTTTCTATTGCCTAAAATCCTAATGATGATGATAACAGCAGTGCTCGAGGTTTAATGCTCTTATTAAATGAACTGGGGTCTGCTTCTGCTTAACAAAATCTCTGACCTGTAGTCAGTAAGTTTAAAAGCGACCCCAGATATTTTTTTTTGTGTGTGTAGGCACCCAGCTGTGGCCGGTGTCTTTGGAGGGCTGTCGGTCAGTAAATACATTCATATCTCTCAGCTCAACCCTCTTATCGCTTTCTTTTTCCAGAACTTTCAACCCCGCTGACTATGCGGAGCCAGCCCAGACAGAAGAAAACTACGGAGGGGGCAGCACCTGGAACAACACAGGAAGCGTGGAGCTGGAAGAGGGAGCTAGTAAGTTAATTTATAAAGTGAGGTTGCCCTCCAATAAGAGAAGTTAATCCTATCAATGAAGCATCTGTTTACCATCCAAACCATAAAATAAAAAAAAAAAATCGTGTACAGCATCCCAGAGAAGCTGCTGTGGTAAAGATGAAAGGAGAGCACACTTGAGTTCAAAGGAGACTCACTTTTTTGATGCTCTGCCGTAGAGGCTCTCGTCATCAAGCATGCACTTTTTACAAATACACGAATCCCACACATATTGTTTTGGATCTTTACATCCAGAAGTTTGTGCGTTCGGGTGACTAAAGGATAGAGTTCTCTTCTCATTATGTTCAATTTTGATCTCCTCACCTCTGTCTTTTTGTCTTCAGGGTTGGAATACTCTGCAGGAGAGGGAACAAATTACCCACCGAAGTTTGACTCTGCTCCTGGTAAACCTGCCATAACTTCTCTTAAGTTGTTTTTTGAATCTTTTATTCTTTTTGAGGCTCTCATTGTCCATCACAATAGCATTAAACATTTTCTCTGTAACTCATAGGTGCCTGGAGGACTGCCACAGAGGAGTGGGGCACTGAGGACTGGAATGAGGATGTGAGTGACACTTGGTTTCACCTCATGCAACTGCTGTCCTCAAAATATAACATTAAGTGGAATCAGAGGTTAAAGCAGCTGACAGCAGGCTTTTGATTATTTTAGTTTGTCCAGCTGTAGCTCTCTTTAACCTGTACTTTGTTCTGCAGCTTTCAGAGACCAAGATATTCACAGCTTCCAGTGTGGCGTCGATGCCTCTGCCTCAAGAGAATGTTACCATCACCAAAGGACAGAGGTCAGAAACACACTTTATTAGCTCGACTAATGCTTTCCAGCAAATCGATTTTTCCAGGAATTGGCTGAGAGAAAAATTACATTTGCCTGGTTTCGCTGTTTACTTGTTCAGCTGAAGCGGGGACTTTGTCAATCCAGTCACATAAATGGACTTAACATATCAATGTCAACCTCGCATTTGATACATATTGATTTTTGTTGTTTTGTTTGTCAACATAAAATTGATGGACAAGCATACGAATACCTTTAGTTTCCTCCCCTCACCACTCTTTTGGGTGAATTTGCACATTGACATTTTGCTATAAAAAACAATAGTTGATTGATGACCAATTTAAAAGAGCAGATTATGAGAGAAACAATTAGTTGATTATTGGATCAAAAGAAAGCCAATTAGCTATTTCAGTGATTTGGCAGCTGTTTAAATAATAAATCCGTTTAGTCAAATGTCGAGTGTCAAGTTTGGCAAATACTTATTAGCTCAAGCTTCTTAAATATGAAGATGTCATATTTGTCTTGCACTATATACTACATATATAGGAAACTATTTATTCATTGGCTATGTTACATGCATGCAATATTACGGTTTTTGCTCTTATTCTGGAAAAAGACAATATTCCGGCTACACTGTTACTAAACATGGCAAATAAATGAATATTCCACTAATATTCCTGTTTACATGAGGCCGTGCATGCTCTAATTAACATGCCCGAACATGTCGTTTATCAGGTCAGAGTATTTAAAAATGGACTGGCTGAAGCCATTTGAGCTGTACTTTTTCCACTGATGGTGGACAGCCTCCGTCTTTCATTCATTCAGCCACCTTCTCAAAGAGGCTGGGGTTGCGATATTTACACATATCGAACCTGTCGACATAAAAGTCTTTCATGATGTTTACAAAGAAGGTGCTTTTCTCCTTCTGACGAGAAATGTGGGCTTTTCTTCTGTGCATGCATTTCTACGTTAGCTTTGCAAACTGTTAGCTAGTTTGTTTACATTACACAGAGCTGACTGCATGTCGTAAACAGGCAAGATGCCATATGTCGCAGACAGCTGTAAAAACCCCAATTAAGGCTGTATACATGTCCAGAGAATGCTTCTAAAACAAGAATAATACCTTTATATCTGACATATATTATAATAGTGGACAATCAATGTGCAAGTAAATGTAGCCGTTCTTTCCAACTATTGGATGTAAAAATAAAAAAATAATAATAATATGAAGATGTTGCCTTGGAATTTTATGATTTTTATTTTAATTTTTAAATGTCTTCTTGTCATATTTCCATCTTGCTATAGGATTGACCTTGCGGTGCTGCTGGGGAAGACTCCCCCATCCTCCTCCTCAGAGACGGAAAATCCCCCCATGGAAGCCACCCAGCCTCCCTCCTTGTCCCAGTCACTGGTGTTCAGCAACTCCAAGCAAGGGGTGCCCCTCTCCCAAACATCCTCCAGCACCCCTTATACCCAGCACAACATGGTGAGACTCTTGAGCATTTTCAATTATGAGCTTTAATACTTGCAGGCTGATACCAATTCAGCACCAATATTTGCATAATGGTGATCTCATTGTTTCTCAATCTGCCAACATTGCAGGTTAGCATGCTGAGCAAGGGTTTCGGGGATGTGGGGGACCCTAAAGGAGGAAGCACAGGGACCACTGGCTCTCAGTTCCTGGAGCAGTATAAAACAGCCCAGGCACTGGCCCAGCTGGCAGCCCAGCACTCCCAGACTGGACCTCCCAACACAAACCCCTCATCCTGGGACACCAGTGCCACCTCACTGGGACCATATGGTGAGATGACATCCTGCTCTAATTTGAAGTGTATATATATATATATGTTATCAGTCGCACTGGAGAAAAAAAAACTCCTGTAGAAACACTTTTCTTCAATCCCCTCAACCACATTAAGGATAATGAGTACTGGTGTATTTTATAATATCTATTATTATAACGTAGTAAAATCTGAACATCTTTCCTTACTAAAAAATGTTTCCCTTCTCCCCTCAGATATGAAGAGTCAGCCGGAGTCTGCGGTCCATACGCCCTTTACGAAGCGGCAGCCCTACCAGGCCGCCACCTCAACCTCGTCCATGTTGGATGTTTTCCTGCAGGACAAAGGCCTGCCTCCCTCCTCCTCGTCTTCTTCCTTACCCCAACAAACAACATCCTCACCCCATGTGGTGCCTCCGCCTGCTTCCTCCCTTCCCAAAATGACAGCAGTTCCTTCACTAGGTCAGCAAGTCTCCCCAAGTTCCTCTGATGCCCAGAGTCCACTGCCTTTGCAGCAGCATAAACTCAAACAGCAGAAGAAGAGGACCTCCATTACAACAAAGGTAAATTAATTTAAAAAGATGCTGGATGGCCAACCAATTAGTCACCAATTAAACACGTTACTGTAATGTCTTGTGTGTTTTTGGGCCAAGTCTAACATGATCCGTAATCTTCCACAGATTCCTGCGATGGCGGTAGAGATGCCCGGCTCAACAGACATCTCTGGCCTCAATCTTCAGTTTGGAGCGCTGCAGTTTGGGTCAGAACCAGTTTTACCAGAATATGAGTCTGCCCCTACCACCGCAACACCAGCCAACCAGGTTCAGAACAGCCTCTACACTAGCCCCAACAGGTTGGTATCAGAACACAACTCGGCAAAGGTGTTCCAACGTTTCTAAACACTTGTATGTTACATGCTATATATTATATACTGAAGCAATATTGTTTCTAGAGTAGCACCATTAATGTTTACAACAACATAATCAATATAAAATCAATATAAACTCAACGTTCTCCCTGTTGAAAGGATTCGCGAGAAATGGCCTCAAGCCTTTAATACTCTGAAGATAAAGGTTTTTAAAGATTTTATTTTTGGAGACGTGTTTGCGGTGAACCATTTTTTTGTACATTTTTTTTTATTATTCTGGCAGTTGGCAAGTGAAGTAGAAGTGCTTTAAGATTTAAGTTGCGATTATAAGCTTTCAAGTCAGAGCCGCTATTTGTTCCCTAAAAACACGATCAATCTTGACTTGTCAATACCATTAAAATCTGCAGTGAGTCAACCCCAGCTCTCTCCAACTCCAGTCAGATGGACCTGTACGACCAGAGAGCGACTCAGACGCGGCGCTACCCTCCCTCCGTCTCCTCTTCCCCTCAGAAGGATATGCAGCCCAAGGTAAAGACAAAAGCTTCCTTGTTTCTCATTCAAACAGATCAAACATTTACTAGACATGTCAGTAAAGTAATTAGAGGAGTGGCCAGTGTGGACTACATGTTTGTCCACCTGCACTTGGGCCCTAGTGAGAGGCTTGTGTTAAGGTCTACAGATTGTCTGATTAAAGACTTGAATATACAGAGCCCCAAATATATAGAATGACAAATTATAATGCCCTACAAATAGTGACAAAACCCTAGTTGTTGTCTGTTGTCCTGCTATGTGCACTGACTGTTAAAACATCAGGACCCCCAGACGCATTGAATTCGACATCCTTTTTGTAGAATTAATGTTTCAGGGATGTGGAGGCTTAAAGCTCCGGTTTTATCTGGGTCAGCCCCCGTTATTCCCCTCTTCATAACTAAACTCATTTAAAGATCATTAACCTGAACCTCATAGAGAGAGCAGATGTTGTTAATAAACTGCACACTCGGTGCCAATGGTGTTACTCTCCCCCCTCATTGTGTTTTTGTATTGTGTGGTCATTGTAATGCACCTCTTGTTTCAAACCTGACCTGTAGTTAAAATGCTCAGCATATTAAACAAGCCTCTTACTTTCCAAGAGCCCAACACCCTTCAACTTCTTATCAATGGCCTGTTTCCATAGAAACCTCTGAGCTCAACTTCATTGTTTTTTTTGTTTTTTTTACAGAATGGCTTCAGTTCAATACAAGCAACACAATCTGTGGAAGGTAAGTGTCTGCACAAAGCTCCTTCATTCCTTAAAAGGATCGTTAAAATAGTTTTTCTTTGGAATTTATTCTTGAATCCTCTCATGTCTCCACCAGCTGCAGCAGGCTCTGCAGTATCAGTCAAGCAAGCCTCTGATTCAGTCACGCAGGCATCCGTCTCCAGCATGGGCACCCTGACTGACAGTCCTGCCTCCTTGTTGACCGCATCCAATCAGACATCCCTTAGCGCTCTGGGGCATAGCGAGGACCTGCCTCCAAGCACCATCCCCCCTCCTCAACACAACAAGTGAGTGAGATGCACACAAATTAAGGAGCACAATAATGTAGACCTCTGATCTGAGCCTGAGTATCAGTGAATGTAATGCGTTTTGTTTTTTTCTTTTTTACAGCTCTCACCCATCACAACAGAACAGCCTTGCTCCATCTTCAGTCCGAACATCCAACTCAAGCTTGCTGGTGAGTTGTTTTACATTGTCATTTCTGTATTTATACCAGGAGCTAGCACATTGTTTTTTGTTTTTAAAGGATCATTGAAAGCACAGATTAGATTAGTGCCGATATTGGGGAGTTAAATAAATTCCAGTAACAATATATTGGCCGATATGCGCATAATTGCAATAATCTCTAGGTCTTGGGGTGTGGTAGCTGAACATGAGGAGGACAGACGGAGAGTGTAGATCGATGCAAAAAGTTAACAATTTATTTACTATGTACAGTGAGCCAGTTATTTACAAGTGAAGCTTAACTTCATGGTGAACCAAAGGCCAGACAGGAGCCATCTCCTGAGTTAAAACTACTTCAACTCAAAACAGAAAACAAAAAGAATCAAAAGGACATTAACGTTAATTTTTAAAATGATGGCAATGCACTGAAACCTTGATGTCACTTGGAATTGAATAATTCTGAATTACAAGAATCTTTCTGCATTATAATCTCTATCTTCATATCTGGGCATATCAGACAACAGTCTGTTATTGAAATATCTGACAGCCCAACCTATATATCTGTCAGACTCTAAAAGAGATGATTTATTTACACAGTGATAAAATATGAGTTGTGTGTGTATGTGTGTAGGCTTACTCAGTACAATTTCTCTGCCTCCATTTTTGAAAGCAATTTCAAAGCTGTATTTCCTGTGATGGCAGTTGGACACAGTAGAAGTCCATTCACGCTAATGGAAATGTAATCTCATCAATCCTAACCGCATCTTTTTGTTTCTTCCTTCCATCTTTACAGCATCCCAGCGTAGACGGTGACTCGAGCCTGCACTCCTCCTTCCCTTCCTCCGTCTCAGCCGTTCCGTCTTCATCAGTCCCCTCCTCCTCTTCCTCAGTTGCTGCTGCGCAGGTGTCACTAGGTGCCCCTCAGGCCTCATCAGTGGGCTCTGCCACAGTTTCAGCCCCCTCTGGCCTTGGTCCCGTCAGCAGTCTGGCCATGGGCCTCAACACTGCCTCAATGGGTGCCCCAGCTGTAGCAGCCGCCACTGTTTCAGTCTCAACAACAGGCTCGGCCATTCCCTCTTCAGCTACTTCCTCATCCACACGTGGCTCTGCAGCATCCTCAGGTTAGACATGAACACAGTGAAAAAGTTATTTTCACAGTCTTTCTTCGAAGCCTTGACTGAAATTGCCAAAATATAAGTGGAAATATTTTAGCCTTTCTTTTCTCCTCACTGCTTCAGCCTCACTTTAAGCTTTGCTGCCAATCTACATGTAGCATTACCATTGAGTTAATTGTAGCCTTGGTAATTCAGTGTCAGGGCTTCACAGTTCTGAATAAATTGCTGCTTAAGTGGACTGTGAGGATTTTACGGTATATGCTACAATTGTACCTTGGCTGTGCTTTGCCACAGTGTATCGAGCAGGTAGAGTCTTAGAAAGCATTAATTGAAGCTTATTTGTGGTGATGGGTCTGTTGTTATCCCAGTCTTATATTTTCCACTGCTTTGATCAAAGCTATAGATTTGACAAGGTGATAAATGATCACCTGTCTAATCCATTTGTGCCTATTCGAGCTTGTTGATAATGGTGATGTATAACTGTGTAACCATTATGGTTGCTTGTGTGGTCAATTCTGAAAACTGATTTTCTGGCAAGTTTCTGCAGCATCATGTTATATTTTGCGGGGGTGGTTGTATAAATCTCTGTTACCCTGCAGCGGTGCAACTATGGCTGAAGATGGCTTTGAGAGTATGTGCTTGTGATTGGAAATCCAATAACAGGATGTGACACTTTATTTTGTACAAATACAAAGTGTTGGTCTTGGTTTTGTAGCTCTTTGTCTGTTCCTTAGGATTGTCAGTTGATTTATTAACAAAAGAAAAGAAGAAGAAGAAGAAATGAAAGCATGATGTGAAATATAAGAGGCGCTTTCCTTCTAGTTTGCCGCTCCATTGACTCATGAGCTTCAGCGCACCGCATCAGCTTCTCACAGAGATTGTCTAACATGTTCATCCTCAGCTGCATTTCCCAGTCGGCACTGATCAAGTTACAGGAAGTTATGAAGTTGGCATTAATTTGTGAGAGCTGTCCAGCAGGTCACTTGTCATAGTTAACATTAGCTTGTCTGCGCTGGCTAGCTTGACTTTTAGCTCACCCTTCTTCTCGGAGAATAAAGAGCTCTTCCATGTGTTTAGTTACAGTAGCTCTCAGTGGTATTACGTATGGAGCTCAAGGTACTAGCATCTTTAAATCCCTCGCCCTCTGTCACACTGATTGGCAGCATGTCTCCTCAGACAAGAGCATCACAAGTTCTCCCTCCAGCTAGCGGTGACGTGATCTTTAGCTCCGAGCCATCCTCAGACATTGCGGCAGGGTACTTGTTCTTACTGTGAAACAGCATAGTGCTAGTACCGCTACTACTAAACTGAAGAGTAGCAATAAACATTTTAACATACACTTGACTTTGATGCCTTTCTGAAGAAAGTGTTCCCACACCGAGCTTCTTTTAGCACTCTACAGTTAACCAAACGACAGCTAACCTCTCTGCTGGTGCGTAGTTTGTCACTTGGTGTATTGCAGCCTTGTCCTTGACTGATGCAGCTCACAGTGAATGATTGATTGTGCTGCCTTCTCTGTTTCTTTTAGTTTAAGTTATGATGTGACACCGGCAAATATGGCTGCCTATATACAGTATTTTCATTGTGAATCGTTAAAGGGTAAAAGACATTAGTATTGATTTGTTTGCCTTTTTCAATTTTTATTTTCATGGTTTTGTGTTTACAGGGAAAGCGCCTCCAAATCTGCCACCTGGAGTGCCCCCTCTACTACCCAACCCATACATCATGGCTCCTGGACTACTGCACGCCTACCCTGTAAGTCAGTCTACATGTACATTAGAGTACATTTTATATGACTGATATAGTAACAAGATTGTCTGGCACATTTCTTGCCTCCTCTCAGCCTCAGGTGTACGGCTATGATGACCTACAGATGCTGCAGACAAGAATACCGCTGGTGAGTTTGTGAAAAGTCTTAAAAGTGATGCAGTAAAATCACTATGCACAAGGTTGTTGCTTCATGGCCTGCATTTCTAATGTTTTAAGTGATATTTTTCTCTCTCAGGATTATTACAGCATCCCTTTTGCAACTCCTACAACAGCACTGACTGGCAGAGAGGGCAGCCTGACAAGCAACCCTTACTCTGGTGAGCCTTCCTCTAAAGGCTATATAAAATGCTAATCTCTCCGCTCTGTCCCCTTACCTGTCATGAGCTCCAGCTGTCCTGTCAAACAATAAAGGCACACCTTGTAGTAACTTCCTGTCATCCTCCCTTTCCCATATTTGCAGGCGACTTGTCGAAGTTTGGTCGAGGTGATGCATCGTCCCCGGCTCCAGCCACCACATTAGCTCAGACACAACAGAACCAGACCCAAACACATCACACCACACAGCAGCCCTTCCTCAACCCCGCACTGCCGCCTGGCTACAGCTACACAAGCCTCCCATACTACACTGGCATGCCGGGCCTGCCCAATACCTTCCAGTACGGACCTGCTGTGTTTCCGGTGAGAACTTTCAAGTCTCCACTCCTGCTCCCAACTTGAGTTTGTTTTTTTTGGTTTGGTTTTTAATATCTCCATGAGGAAAATGAGTGGATTTGGAGACGAATAGGAATGTAATGGAGCAATAAAGTCAAATGGCTGCGCACAGAGGAAGAGAGGAGTTTGGTGTCCCTGTTACCTGGTGGTGCTATAAAAGGGATCTTAAATCTCAGAATGCTACGTATTTTTTGACCTGTGGTTCATCTTTCCTATCCGTTTAGTTTGACATTACATACCGTGATATTGATCTTGTCCAGGTGGCTCCTACCTCGTCAAAGCAGCACGGTGTGAATGTCGGCGTCAATGCATCCGCCGCACCCTTCCAGCAGGCTAGTGGCTATGGTTCCCATGGATACAGCACTGGTAAGGCACTAACCCATATTTAAACGGCATGTTTAGAGGGGTCACGCAGGTCCTGCTCTGTATACTTGCATACCAATAACTTACTCACAACGAGCCTATTGATTTCTCATCGGCGTGGAGTGCATATTTCATTTGAGCTCTGCTGCATCTACAAGCATAAACCTGATGCTTGTGTAAAGATGTTTGTTACGCTTGTGTCGAGGCTTTTAAAGTGTTTTCGTGCGCGGACTCACCTCAAGGTTGAACAAAACCTCTTTTAAAATCGACTGTTAGCATGATTTATGTTCAGGTTTAGTTGTATCAGCGTTTTCATTGCCTGTAACACACTAGGAACACACCTCAATAATTCATCTGTTTTATAAATGAAAGGAAAATGTCTGTCACTTCAATTAAATGGCCGAACGGTCAAAGGGAGATGGGCTTGAACCGTGGCAGCTCGCTCTACCAGTGGAGGGGTTAGATTATCGGTCTTCTGCCGTCTTCTGTAGCTTGCTTTGCTCATTTCAGAAAGTGGAGTTTTGCCCCATGGCTTCACCTTCCAGCACATCTCCTGCACACACATTCATCTTAATCGCACCACTCTCCCTTATTTCACGATACTCCTCCCTGAGCCCAGTTTCTCTCAGCAGTTTCACAGTTTTTCCAGGAGCCTTCTGGTTGTCTACTCCATCACTTTACATTCTCTTCCAGTGATACTGTATTTTATTTTTCATACTTTCAATTCATCACTCAACATCCACCTCTGGTCACTACATGTGCGACACCTATTTGTTCTAAGCTGCACCATCTGCTGCTTTCTGCCATCACCCAACTCAAGCTCACTCTCCAACCTCCCCCTCCCACACACACACCCTGCCTGCCCCCTCACTTCCCCCACCTCCTCCCCCTCAGACTTGGGTCAGATAGTACTTGCAAATGATGTTGGCGTTGATTCTGACCTGCCGGTTGCGCCGGATGGGCAGGCTTTGCCACACAGGACAATGCACTTGGTGTCAAAGTTCAGATGATTTAAGTCTTCGGATGTCAGCAGGGCTTCCTACAGGACTTGACACTAGTTGTATTGTCACAGTTTGGTCAAATCTGCCCATTTGGTGCACAGTTTCAACCAAACGCTGTGAGTTATTTGCAAACGCTACCTGAGGCAGGTCTGTTTCCCCTGCCTGGTGTGTCTAACGCTGTGGGCTGCGGCTGTGTGTCTGACTGTTGCAGGCTATGAGGATGTGGGCCAGGCTTCAGGGAGTGGGGATTTCTGTAAGGGCGGATACGGCACTGCTGTGGCCGCTGCCGCTTCTGCACAAAACAAGCCAGCCAGCTCTGTCACCGGGCCTGGAGTCGGTGAGTGCCGCCACATGCCAGATTAAAAACAACAGGAGAAAAAAAAAAAACCCTGTCCCTCCCGTCTTCCTCCTTGTGTCACCAACCATCCTTCTCCCCCTCTTTGCTATCGTTCCTTTGCCTCACCGCTGTTGAGCTGTGCCTGTGGGAAGACCCAGCACACCACATACGCTTTTAGACAGCCCGATGCAGCCCGCCTCTCTTTCAAGCCTTGTCTGCCATTGTGTCTGTTACCTGTTCTCTTCCAGAGCAACTCATCACCAATCCAATCTGGTTCATATGTTCCAGCTGGGTAATAATCAGGTCAAAAATATGGCAGGTCACAAGGGCTGTGGCTTCCATAAACTGATGAGTTCCTCTGGTTGATGCAGTCCCATTTTCCCTCTTTGTTGCTTGCTCTTCATTCATGTGGTCATTGCTGGTGTGTCTGTCTCCAGAGTATCAAGTTCGCTGTCCTGTGGGTGAACTAAGGTTACAACCAAAGCGAAAGGGCGACAAAATGTCAATCTTACTTTATCAAAAAAGGATGTGCTATTTAAGAGTGTGAATTTCTTTATTATTTTTTTTTTGCACCTTGCTGTGTCAATGTGATGGGAAATGTATATGTTGGTCCTTGTAAAAGTCACAGTCTTACACGTTTGAACCAGTCTCCACATGATCCAGGAATTTCTAACTTCGATACAATACCTTGAAAAACGTATATACCTCGCTGTCGGAGAGAGGAGAGTGAGAAGGCGTAGCTGATATCAGTTATGAATGAAGATGGTTTCAATACTCATATTCTGCAGTATCAATACAACTATCGATTGGATTTTTGACAACACTAACTTGGACCTGGTTACATTTCTGTATATTTTTACTTGTATCATAGTACATTAACATAAAACAGCAGAACACAGGGGTGAGCATCTCTGGTGCTGAAAATGGGCTTTATCATATGTACATAAATAATATAATGTTCTAATGCACCTCTGTTTTCTAGCAGTGCTGTCATGTCTTAATAAAGCTGTAAAGAACATTTACGTAACTGACTGAATGACAAATGCACTTAAAGTCACTTTAAAAGATGCATACATGAAGTCAGCAACCTTACATGTTCCATGTTTTGCATAGAGTTTGGTACGGGTTGACCGATTATCGACCCTGTTATGTTATCTGGCCAGCGTTTTTCCAATTAACGGTATCAGTGATTTTCCTGTCAGCTTGCTGATAAAACAAACGGGTTGTTCGACTTTGGCTCTGATACAGGATCTCTTCACACAGCGTCCCAACACACCATTATCTGATTGATAACATGTTGCAATAAATAGCCTATAAACACTGAATAATTTGAATCTGCAAAGTAACTAGTAGTAGTAGGTTGTCAAAAAAATGTAGAGGAGAGGAAGTATAAAGTAGCAGAAAATGGAAATACTCAAAGAAATACTCAACAGATAACTTGAGTGAATTGTACTTGGTTTGTTTCATCACTGGTTGTTTGAAATTTTGACACAGAGTTTCATTTTTACTGTAAATGAATATCAGTCCCATTTATCGGTTTTCAGTCTCCTTTATTTCTTATCGGTATCAGTATATAAGCCCTGAAAAAAACCATATCGGATCGACCCCTGATCTGCTCATAACAATAGATTTCACATTTGTCTTTTATCTGCATTGATGCTGGCAGTCGAGCTGTTCTTAAAGTGCAAGAGCTCAGAAAAGGCTTGTGGAGTTTGCAGGGTGATTGTGTGTTGATTAAACTTCACTTCTTCAGGTTGATTACACACTAAAGGACATTTGGAGTCCTCACACGCTGAGGCAGCTACAAGGCTTGAGACTAACTCCGTCCTGTCGACCCAGGCACAGTTGAGAATGTGTTTGGGATGAATGGAGATCCTACATTGGACAAAAGAGATTTTTTTTAATGTTCCGTATGTATTTAAGCTACTTATGTATAGCTGTTGCATTTGCAAATGACAAAAGAACATGTCTTCTCATGCTGTCACTGCAGTTACTGTCACTGTCTGGCTACATGGCGTGAGACCTGACTCATAACATGACTCATTAAGATCTGAAAGGATGCCACGACCTCACTGTCGACGGGGACTTGCAGTTTATTGTGACAAAGTCAACAGCAAATAAACGTACTGAAGTACTTCAGCTGAGTATAGTTTGGTAGTGATACTACTACTTTTTACTGACAACTGACAGACAAAAATAACAAAGGAAAGGAGCAACATTTTTCAGAGTGGTTCAAATTATTTCCGAGACGGGGATGAAAACTGTTGGTGTGGAGCGCTCGAGTGAAACCGCAGAGGCTGAAAGAGGAGGACGTTTGCAGTGATGGATTCGACATCACATCTCTCACTTTTTAGTATGATTCTGTTCTCCTCTCGCTCACGGATTTTGCCAAAATATTAAGGACACTAACTAGCATACTAACTTTTTGTCCTGCTAAAACTGGGATTTGAACGTTTGCGTCTGTTCTGTCCAGCTTCTGTCTTGTCTCGCACACCAGTTGACCCTGCTTGGCGTCTCAGTGACGATGCAGGGGGACAGTGTGTGCTACAACAACCCAAGCAGCAAACACCAGATACGGTCAGAACTGTACCTCTGTGGCTGACTGGAACTGATACGCTGCGACACCATCTTTCTCTGCTCTCTTCCTCTTCATCTCCTCATCTTGTCTCTCTTTGCTGTCCTCCATTTAAGGGAAATTCTACTGAAATCATCTATGTTTGCTGACATAGATGTTCATACCTCTGATTTCCCAGGATTATTTTTGATTTTAAATGTTTTTTCTCAGTTGCTTGGATTGAACAGTGTTCCTTAAAGTGATAAAGTAAGTGTAGATTTATAGACACTGGATTACCTGTTGTTAGCACTTCATGTAGAAACTGTGTTGGTTGGAATCTGAATATAACCATGGGGCTGGTCATGGTGTGTTTAGCGTCCCCTTTACATGCTCGTTCTTTTCCGGTTTTTGGACTAATTTCGTCTCCTGTCTCCTCTGTCTCTGCAGGAGTCTCTGTGACATCAAGCAACACGGGGGTACCAGATATTTCAGGGTCTGTTTACACAAAGACGCAGGTAATTACAGATCACAAATCTTCAGATTAATATTCGCTCCTCACAAGAAATGTGTTGGCTGGAAATTAGTCGTTCGCTAAGACAAAAAATAGTTTACCTCAAGCAAAATGTCCGTCCTTCGTCTCTTCCTCCTGCAGTCGTTTGAGAAGCAGGGTTTCCACGCTGGCACGCCAGCAGCTTCGTTCAGCCTGCCCTCGGCTCTGGGCAGCGGGGGACCCATCAATGCCCCGGCCGCCGCTGGCTACGCCCCGGCCCCGTTCATGCACATCCTGGCACCACATCAACAACCCCACTCTCAGATCCTGCACCACCACCTGCAGCAGGACGGACAGGTAATGCACACTTTTGTTGTTGTGTTTGTCTCCATCTGTTGGCGCAGGTCGCGTTCACACCTGTCGTTCAGTTCAGCCAGTCCAGACCAAGAAAAACTGATTCTTGTTTGGTCTTTTGGTTCTGGTTTGTGTCCACACAGATTAATTCTAAACTTTCTAAGAGGAGTAATCACATGAAAACGTTTAACCTGACAGGTAACTCAGTCATTGGAAAGCTTAGTCACTGTCATACAAAAAATGACTGACATACTGGCAGAAAAATTAATTTGTTTGAATCCAATCAATTAGATTCGGTGTGAAATCACTGATTATCTTCTTGAAGAATCCAAATGTGTTGCCCACAAAGCGTCACATTTCCATTAAGTGTTGTTTTTATTTGTTTATTTAACATTTAAGATAACTGAACGTTAAGGCCGAAAAAAAAAGAGGAAGAGGTGCAGATAGGAAAAGCTGATTCAGCAGATTTGGTGCGCATGAAGCTAATTTGCATCCTTTGACCTTGTTTAAACCTGAATTTAAAAGCCTAACACAATAAACAAATAATAGATGGGACTGGTTCTGGATTATAAAAAAACAACAGAACACAATAAAAGATTATGCGTCTGTGTGTATGTCTTGTATATCACATCGATAAACCCTCTCCTCTCTCGACAGAGCGGCACTGGACAGCGCAGCCAGAACGCCTCCATTCAGCAGAAGTCTCAGATCAACAAGTCGGCATACAACAGCTACAACTGGGGAGCAAACTAACATCCGCCTCCAGGCCTCACCCCTCCCCACCCCCGACATTGTTGACAGACGCTAGAAGGGGGCTCATCACTCCTTCCGCAAACAGTCTCCACGTATAATCTCCCTCTTCCTCGTGCCGAGATTCCCTCCCCAGTCTCTTGGCCCAGCACTCCTGCAGCTCTGACCGCGGTCAGAGGAGGTGCTGTGCCGAGAGATCAAGCACTGTAACGATGCATGGATGGGTGGGAGGGACACGAGGGGCTTAGAAAGAGGGGAGATCGGAGCTTAATGGTTATAGAAATACACCGTCAAGAGGTGAAATATTGAGTGTTGGGAATTTGTATCGTGTTAACCCCCCCGCCCCCCGCCCCCGCCTCACCCCTTTTTTCTTTCACTTGTATGTAACATAGAACTGTTTTCTAAAAGAATGAATGTTTCCTGTATGGTCTTTTTCTTTTTTGTCCTTTCCCGGCCCCCCTTTTTTTTTCTTCTTCTTCTTTTTTTGTTTTGTTCCTGAAGGGGAGGAATGAAGTAATATCTGAAGGTGGGGGGACAGGCTGGTTTTGTATTTCTCACCCTCAACTCCCCCAATCCTTAATTCTGGTGGAAACTCTTCCCTCCTGCACAAAATGCCCAAACACAATAATTTGCTTGATTGCTGTTAAAAACAATTTTTTTCTTTTTTTTTTTTTTTTTTTTCATTTTTATGTAATTTTTAAGTTTGAAGAAACAATTCTCTAAATTGGTAGAGTTGTGAAGTTTATTTTTTACCAAATATAGATATATTATATATAAAGACATATAAGCAAGCTCGCAGGCTTGGACTGTGAGGAAAGTGTGTTTGTCATGTGACTGCGTGCATGTTTGTACACATGGGGGGCCGCGGGTCGTGTACTGTGCTTTGTTTTCCGCCTAGCACAGGATTTTTTCATTGTCCAACACTTGTACAGTAACTGTTCCCATGAATTATAAATATGTTGCATAGAGGGTCCCACCTATTCTGCAAGAGATGTTGAGAATGATTTCCAAGGCCAATACACACCCAGTCTGCCTTCCAGTGTGTGTTTTATTTTGTTTTGTTTCTGAGGCCCCCCCACCTCCTCCCTGCTCCACCACCTGTCCCCCCTCCCCCCCGTTATAAGGAAACCTGCAACATTGAATACTGATGGACAGAATTGTACTATGGGTTTTTTGTCAGTGATTTATTTTTTTCTTTTTGTACTGTGCGTTTTAAAAAAAAAAAAAATTTAAATGGATAAACTTGTCTTGTACATATATAAAAAAAACACAAGTACTGTAGTCCCTGTTTGTTCGATGGCTTTTCTCCTTTTCCTTCTCAAATCCTTGCAGACTTGTTTAGCTTTTTTTGTTTCATATATTTTTTTTATTTTGTAAAAATATATAAATATTAAGTAAATAAAAGAGAAAAAGACATTTTCATCATTTTGGATGTGAATGTCTTTTAAGAAACTATATTTGTTTCTCATGTGGCTTGTAAATACAGCAGCACCTCCTCCAACAGTCCGAAAGTGATGCCCAGTGTTTATATGTGTCTGGCCTTAATTCATCTGACAGCCTGAAACGTTAATTCACTGATTCTTGATATCAGCCGAACAATGAATAGATGAAGCTTGTGCCGTCGTGTGTTTGGCCCCGTTGAAAACCATCTGACTCGGAGGCTTTAGGTTCGGTTTCTGTTATCTAACAGACTCCAGAGGATCAGCATTACCAAATTAAACTCCGAACACAGCACTTCTCCAGACATTTGCTTTTTCTTTGTTTAGAAGATGTTCCGTGTGATTGACAGCTAGCTGCTGAACAGACCAATGTCTGAGAATATGACCTAAATACATAACATTACCACGCTGCCATGTGCATTTCCTAAAGAATTACCTGTCATTTATATATTATTACGTTCTGATTAGTCTCATCAACATTCTGCCACGGTGCCGGTCTTGACAGGAGATGAACATGTCTAACATGTCTGTTTTTACTCATGAGGGGTTGTAACTGAAGCGTTAGATCACCAGTCATGTAAAATGAAAAGCAGCACTTTGGGTGTCTAATCAGTATTCAAACAGCTGACAGGATGTCAAGAAAACAGATCAGCCCCATTTGGTGAAAAGGGGCTTGCATCCAGATGGAGGGCTGTGTTTATAAAGTCAAAGTGCCTGATTTAACCACGAGCGTCATTCGTTTCACAGCTATGCTCACATTAGATAGCTTCATTTTTTTAGTGTTCAACCTCCTGTTATCCTGTCCAATGTTTCTTAAAGTAAAAATTCTGAAATATTTAACAAGCAATATTTGGATAGTTCAGTTCTGTGGTCCATTTGTATACGATTGTAGTTGAAGATTTCATGATGTAAAGGTAACGCTAGCATAGAATGAAAATAAGAAAAGTAGAAGTTGTTGGTGACTTGAGTGTGAGGGTGGATGTGATCCCCCTTATCAACCTGCCATTCCTCCTCTCCATTACCTCGTAGCAGAGAGCTCAGGGGGTAGAGGGGTTGATTATGCTATCTAGTCCTTCAGACTCATTCATTCTTTATCTATGGAAGCCCAAGAAAAAAAACAAGATGAAGAATGATGAAGTTTGACGGATGGGGAAAAAAAATCATATTTATATTTATAAAAAGGTAGAAAGTTAAAATTGAGTTTGAAAGTCTAAATTATAAAATCAGAATTATGAGATACATCAAAATTATTAAAGTTGAAATAATGAGATAAAAGTCAGAATGTATGATGTACATAAGTCATGATTAAGGGATAAAATTCAAATAAATCAACATTTATCTCATCTCATAATTTTGACTTTTTGAATACTTACCCTTATCTCATAATTATTCTTATTTTATAATTATGACTTGTATCTCATAATTGTAGCTTATTAAACTCATACTGTTGACTTTCTATCACATAATTACCTATTTTATCTCATAATTTGGCATTTAATCTCACAATAATGTTTTATTTCAGAACTTTGATTTCCTATCCCATACTTATGACTTTGTTGCTCATAATTTTGACTTTTTATCTCATATTTATGATCTAACATAGGAATGAGATTTTTATCTTATATCAAGGCTCTTTTTAATCTTTATGTGACATCACTGGACTCCCACATTTATCTGACTGATGTTTGTACAAGTTAAAGTATGTGGCTTTTCTGAAATCAAATCTAATTCGAGAGTCGGTTAGCTGGTTGTGAGTGAATAAAATGAACCAGGTCCACCCGCCTTTTAAAAATGAACAAATCTCATATTGTGTAAATGCAGGCTCCTTAATTCTTGCTCCCTAACTGACAGCAGGAGTATGATTTGTACAAACCTTGCCATTTCAAACCTTGTTAATTTTGCTGCGCTTCCCTTCTGTTGTTTACGGTAAAGCAGCGTTACGACTGGTTGCGTCATTCTGAAGTTCTAGAACACTTTACGGCACTGTTGACAACAAACTGGCCGTCGTTTCATCCAGTGGGTGTGCGCTGCTCGTGTCTCTCACTCGTAGTAATGGTTTAGGTTTTTTCTACAAACACTTTCATTAAATGAGTGTTTTCGACTTATTTCGCGGGTTCTTCGGGGTTCCTGGAGGCCATTACCGCGGCCGAAGGTGAGTTAATGGAGGCGGAAAGTCAAGAGCGCAGCTGTCAGTGAGCTAAGCTAAGCTAACAGAAAGTTGTTAGAGTTAGGTAATGAGACTGCTTTGGTTAGAAGATTAGTGTTTCTCTGCCAGGATGACCACAGGGGGTCCCACTGTTACCAGCATGGCGGGTTTATTTAGGCAAAGAGTGACCTTGGGATTAACACGATTGAGTACTTTGACGTCTATAAACGTAACTGAGTTGATCTTTCAGAGAACTCTAGCTAACCGAAAGTAAGAGTAAACAGTCTGCGTAGCTAATGAAGTGACAACAATGCCCCTCTGCATCAGGGACCCCTTCTTCGATGCCATGACCCATGATGACGACGACGACGACGATGATGATGAAGATGGTTTCCGCTACGATGGGTTCCGCGGGGAGCAGCAGGACCCCTTCGACAGCGCCTGGAGGTTTGGCTTCAGCTTCGGTCCGGACGGGATGAGGATCCGGGAGCCTCCTGGTTTTGGTCACGTCCTCAGGGAGATGGAGGAGATATTCACCCAGCTCGGCCGCTGGGACGGACAACCAGAGCCTGGACACAGTGGTATGACACCTGAGCCGTGATAAAGTGCTTAACTATTCCTTTTTGGCAGCTTTACTTTAGGCATTCTTTTTAAAAACAAGTTTGAAAGCGCCATTTTTTGACCCTGGGGCACACCCACCTGAGGCTCTCCTCCTGTCAGCTGGAGTGCTTTCTATGTGCATGTACTTAAAGAGGTGAAAGGATAAGATCACCCAAAAATGTCATTAGTTTTTTTTTTTTATCCTGCTCAAGAGGCCGAGAATGAAAAAGTTTTAGTAAATGTTAACAGTTCTGTCAAGTTCATTAACTTCAGAAAATCCTCAGGTTTGAGAATGCGTTTTTAATGGGCGCCGCAGGTCTTATTGGGTTAAAGTGGATTTTCTGTTTGATTCCTGAATCAGTTTTTTGTCTCTGCAACTTTCCAGGTGGCCCCTTGCTGCCACCACCTCAGGACAGAGCAGAGAGAGGTGAAAGGGGATCCAGTAGGAACCCCCTGAGAGACTTCATGCTCAAATCCCCTGACAGTGAGCCACGAGGACCCCCACCAGGGCCGTCTAGAGAGCCCAGAAACGATGGCTACCCTTCTCACGAGCCACCCGGCTCGCCATTCCACGGCTGGACTCCGTTTTCAAAAGTAAATAACATATTCAGACTTTCACACTTTCTTTCTCTGGCAACGTGAAGTGTTACTGTATCATCTTTCTTATATTTTCTTTGTAGTTTAATGATATCTGGAAAAAGGGGCCACAGAGAGGTCCAGAGGAGGGGCCCAAAGAAGACAGAGGTAGATGAAATTTTAATCTTTCAGGAAAGTGAGGTAGATGATTATTTTTTTTCCCCCAGTGTGCCAACTCATTTCCTGATTCCCATCCTTTCCAGATCTGGACTCCGCAGTGTCCGCTGGAGGCCTGGATCAGATTCTGACGCCACCTGCTGGTCAGGCGCCGAACCAACCCAAGAGTCGATCGTTCTTCCAGTCTGTCACTGTCACCAAGGTGGTGAAACCTGATGGGGTGAGAGAAACAGTCTATCTAAACATCCTAAAGATATGTGCACAGTTTAAACTGTAAGGCCATGTATAAATCAATCTGACACAAATCTATCCATATATTTAATTGTAATCATCTTTTGCCAGTTTTGAATTTATGTTATTCTCTATTTTTCTGTGCGTCAGACTGTGGAGGAGAGGCGAACAGTTAGAGACAGCCAAGGCAAAGATGAGACGACAGTGACCCGTTCAGGAGGTCTTGGGAGTCTGGAGGGACCAGACCATCACACTGGACCAGGTCAGCCTATACAGAGTGGGTGTTTTTCAAACTGTCCACCAACTAGCTTGATCCATTTCTAATGCATTTTCGTTTCCATTTCAGGTGGTCATCATCCATTTTCGGACTTGCGGGACGATGACTCGTTATTCTCTAAGTTCTTTGGAGGGTTTAGATAACATGTGACAGGACGTATGTTCTCTGGGCTGCTTTGCTTTTGTTCACGTCAGTCCATGAGTGTGTCTCTGAAGCTGTGAGTTTGCATATTTGTAGGATTTACGTATGTGGACAAAACACCTGCATTGACCTACAATTGCCAAAATGAATGTTTCAGATTTCTGGCCTGTTTTTAGGATGACCAATATTTTCATAGCTGATCACGTTCCTTTAGACTAGAAGCTGCCAATCCCGACGACTAGTGATTTTGACAAATTGAGCCACATCAGGCATTAAACAGAACACAAATACATATTTTATTTTTGAATCGTCCTGTAGGATATGCTTGTATGGGTTTGAGTGTGTGACATGTCAAATAAAGTCTTAATATATTTACAAAGTTGTCCTGTTTTTGTATTTCAGTTTTGCAGTTTTACTTACACAACAACTCGAAGATTGTCAAAAAATTTGAATCTCCTCCAGGTTAAGTTACCCTTTTTTTCTGTTTTTATTGCTAGTCACAACAACCAAACCAAATAAACAATAATTATGGTCACATTTGGCTGATTTAACCGCATCATCTGGTTGAGACTTTAGTGTCTTATCTTTCACAGTAATCAGTGTTACTTCTGAAAGCTACTTTTGATCGAGCTTTAGTCGTAATCATTTAGTTTTAGTCATGTTTTATTCATCTGAGCAGTATTTATTTCATTGGCGAATCATTTCCGTCAGGCTTTTCCACTGACGAAAACAAGATGACTAAAACTAATGATATCTACTGGTACCTTCATCAACAATTAAAACGGTTGCATTAAGTAAAAAAACTTGAGGCCTGAGGTTCAGAGAGCTGGAGAAAAGTGGCTCAGCTGCAACATTTACCAAATAAACAGAAGGACATTGAACAACATGGTTAATCAGCCTCTTCAAACCTATTTTTTACATACTAACTTTCATAATATTGTTGTACTGGGAGGGATTCCTAACATTAGTCGCCTGTGAACTAAAGTGAAACACAGAAGCGACTAATGATATAAAAACACTGACAGTAAACTCAGCTTTTGTGTTCTTCACACGTGTTTTCGTGCCTGATGAGGTCGACCAATTGTCCTCATCTCCCATCTTATTCTCTCAATCCACCTTAAACTCTTCTTCTTTTTCTTCTTCTTCTTCTTCTTCTCCCTTCTTCTTCTTCTTCTTCTCTCTTCTCTTGTTCTTCTTCTTTTTCTCTCTTCTTCTCTTCAGCTTCCTCTTCTCTCTTCTTCCTTCTTCTTTTTCTCTCTTCTTCTCTCTTTCTTCTCTCTTCTTCTTCTTCCTTTTCTCTCTTCTTCTTCTCTCTTCTTCTCTCTTCTTCTTCCTTTTCTCTCTTCTTCTCTCTTCTTCTTCTTCTTCTTCTTCTTCTTCTTCTTCTTCTTCTTCTTCTTTCTCTTCTTCTGGTTCTTCTTCTTCTTCTTCTCTCTTCTTCTTCTTCTTCTTCTTCCTTTTCTTCTTCTTCTTCTTCTCCATCTTCTTCTCTCATCTTCTTCTCTCTTCTTCTCTCTTCTGCACTTTCCCCTCTCTTGAAAATGGGCCTCCACACTGACCGTGTCAGTGTGACCTGGATCAGGTTTGTGGTTTCAGTGCGCTGCAGCAGAGACGTCTTTGATACAGAAAGAATGATGATTCATTTTCAACTACGATTACAAAAACTCACCATGCTCTTTCATGTGTGAAATATCAAAAGGGTCTCACTGCTCTGGATGCTTCTGGTGCTCTGTTCCTTCATGAGGGGAGGAGAGATCGCGGCATGTGGGAGTTTTTCCTTTGAAAAACAGGCCGTACACTTCAGAGGGAACATTTTCATAAACACAGGAATATAAAATGTGTTCTCTCTTGTGTTCTCATCAAAAAGGTTAAGATGAACCTTCCCTGCTCTTTAAACTCATTTTCTTTCTCTGTCCTTACTTCATAGATCATTCTTTTATGACCTGAGGCCAGACAGGTTGTTTTTTTTATCCAACGTTACCTTTTTGATCTGTTCACTGAGCAGAAATCACCGACCAGAGAAAAAGATGATGACGCTTTTCAATGCGTGAATTATTAAATCACAAAGTCATTGTTTTATCAGTGTTTGTTTTATTAATCTTAAAGACGTGATAAATCATGACAATATGACTTTTAATTTCCAATTCATGTTAGTTTGCAGTGAACATCATGGATCAACAGTAAAAAAAGTGAAATCTTTGCCTGAGGGTCAAGTGAGAATATTTTTCCTGGTGATCCATTTTCTAAGGTCCCAGAAGGTTTTTTGCAATTGTTTTGTTTTTCATGAGAATTATTTATTTCATTTTTTTAATGTGTGGAACAAAATTTTAGGAGAAGAGAAAACATGTTTTTTTTTGTTTTTTTTTGGTACTTAGAAAATGGATCAACATAGAAATAAATTAAAATCATGTGTGAAACAGAAAGAAAAAACTTTTGTTTTCAGGAGAATTTTTTTTTTCATGTGTGAAATTGAGTAAAAAAAAAAATTTTCCAAAATCTCATGAAAAAAATAAATAAATAACTCGGTTCCAAAGTGCTTCCAGCTGCTTCAAGTTCCAAGTTTAAAAAAAAATACTGATCAGAAAGTGTTTGCAGGATGCACATAGTCGTGCATTTTGAAGTCATCAGAAACACACTCAGGTGTCGTTCAGCTTCATTCATTCACATTTACAAGGAGGGTTATCTTTCACAGGAAATTGACGGGCTGGTTAACTTATTCTACGAGGCTTTGGACGATAACAGAGAGATGAGATGTAACTCTACTGTGCCTTGCTCTGATGGTCATTGAAAGGCGTTTTATGGTCTCTCTACAAACATGTTATCTCCTCCATGGTGTTAGTCATTTGCTCCACTGCTGCAGTGTGTACAAAACAGGTACGTTTTAATATGCATCTCATGTTAAATCTACAGTCTCTATCTCTGTTTATCTGTCTCTCTCATGTCTGTTTGAGGGGTAATAACTCTTATCAAGAGATCACGCCGATAAACGCACAAGCACAAGGTCCCAGCCGGAGAGATTTCCATCTCTTATCTGCTTTATTATGCTGTGCTCATTTATACAGATGCAACATGGCCCAACACACCGAGTTGTTCCAGGTAAATGGAAATATTAACAGTGTTAACAGTGAAGCAAGACAGACATTTATATTCTGTTCCTGTTTGTATTCAGAGAACAAGAGAAGAAGAAGAAGAAGAAGAAGAAGAAGAAGAAGAAGAAGAAGAAGAAGAAATGTGACAACCAATCAAACGAGAGGAACAATCAGAGAAAATTCCAATCAGGTGGAATCACAGAGAAACCAGCCCAGTGCAGCAGTGTGAGCCCAGCTCTGTGCGTTCAGGGGTTCCTGATCATGCCTGCTGTGATTTAGGCATCAGGATGTCCTACAGCGTGAACTACTCTCCCCTGCTGCGTGCACACACTCCGCCACCGCCGCCTCCTCTGCCATGCCATAAAGTGTGTGACGTAGCCTACAGCCCCAGTATGAAAGGGCAAACTCTGCTCAGTAAGACGGACAGTGCAGTGCTGTGTGGCTCAGACCCACCTGATGACGGCGTCCTGCCTCTGAAAGCTGACCAGTGGCCGGACGGTGCAGAGGAAACCTCGGGGATGGAGAGGCTGCTGAGGAAGTGTCAGATCAGGAGCCAGCTGGTCAGGGAGTGTTTGGCTGAGTGCCTCGGAGTCTACGTCCTGATTGTGAGTATTTTCTTCAGGGATCTAAACTTGATTTAGCTGCACGAGGCACTCTGGTTTAGGAGGAGAGGGTTTACCAAATGTGTCTCTTTCTAAAGCATCAATCTGTCAAAGTAAAGCAACAGATTCACCCTTTAAATGTGCCTGAAAGCAATGAATTTCTTACTTTCCGACGTGTTTGACATGGTTTCAGAAAATAAATACACGCTTCCTTTTTTGTTTTGAAGCAGCTTGTGATTCCACACAATGGATAACCAAAGGACTTTGGCCTGAGAACAACACAGACAGAATAAAAGGGGGGAGGCTGGGGGAGAATAAAGAGGGAGGGTGGCGCGTTGCTCATCAGTGATTTGGAGAGAGTGCTGATGTTTGTTTGAGTCTCTCACCTGTCAGGGCAATGAACATTTACAACACAAATCATAAAGCAGATTCCTTCGAAATGAGGTTCATAAAAAGAGGTGATATGAAGGCTGCAGTGTCATCACATCTGGATCACCGCTGTTTTCAGCTCTCTGTTCGACTGATCTTCACCAGGTTAAACTAACGCAGCTCTTCATCTCACGCACCTGCAGCTGTTTGGATGCGGCTCCGCTGCCCAGGTGACCACGAGCCAAGAGAAGAACGGGCACTACCTGTCGATCAATCTGGGCTTTGCTCTGGGAGTGACGTTCGGGGTGTTTGTGTCACGCGGAGTCTCAGGTGAGGGACCGCGTGAACATTAATGGCGAGGTGACAGGGAAGAAAAGCAAGTCCTCCTTTGGTTTGAATGTTTTCTTTGAACCTTTTGTCATAAAGGGGGAATGTGAAGTCTCATAAGCGCTCTTCTAAAGGGACTTTTAATGTGTTCCAGTGTAAGCATTGAAAAAAAGATGACACAGAGACAGAACCACTGTCCTCTGTACATAAGTAAAGTGCACCTTTAAAATCCTTGGTGCAATTTCTTTTTCTTTTCCAACAGTGACAGAAATATATAATGTGGAAAAAAGAACAGTACAGTGCAATTTCTTGAGATATAATACAAAATTAAACACTGTAATAATGACAGCTCAAATGAAAAAGGGGCATTTCAATTTAAGTGTTAAAAAAAGGAGATGTATAGAAGAATATATACAGTCAATATTTCACAACCTGTCCCTTTAAAGTGAAGCAGACAGGTCAAGTATACCAGAAGATAAGAACACTCCATGATTATCTTATGCTAGTTTATCATTTATCTCTGACGTAACAACATAAAATCTTGTATTGTAAACACAATTATATCACTTTTAGTCACCGCGCAGGTGAAAACCTCTTGACAGGATTATGTGTTTGTGTAAAAGCTGGGCTGCAAATAACTATTATTTTCATTAACAATCAATCACGGTTAACGTATCTATCACTTAGTCTTAAAAAATGTTCAAAGAATTATGAAAATTCCCAAAGCGACGTCTTCAGGTTGCTTCTTTTCTCCAGCCACCAGTACAAAACTGAAAGACTCTTCATTTACCCTCAGAAATGACAAAGACAAGCAGCAAATATTTGACAGTTTCTGAGAAAAATTGAACAAATTGGAAGTAAAAATAGTTGGGAATCAATTTATTAATCGATTAGCTGACCTAAGTTCAGACTAACTGACATAATGTAAAATCTAAAATGTCAGAATGTCATTATGGAAAGTTTAATTTCAGACGTGACCCTGACCTGATTATTCTTCCTCATTAAGGGGCCCATCTGAACCCGGCTGTGTCTCTGAGCTTGTGCGTTCTGGGCAGACATCCCTGGATGAAGCTACCGTTCTACGTCTTCTTCCAGGTGCTGGGAGCCTTTCTGGCAGCGTCCACCGTTGGTCTGCAGTACTACGGTGAGTTTTCACCCACGTCTGTTTGTTTGTTTGTTGGTTTGTCAGCAGGATGACACAAAAAATACTTAATAGATTTCCACAAAACTTGGATGGACGATGGGTCTCGGCCCAGAATAGACCCCATTAACTTTTGGTGCAGATCCAGGAAGTTGTCCTCACTTTGTTTAACATTGTGAGAGAGACGGCTACTTTCAACACTTTCTTTAATATCTCAGGGAGTAACACACAGTATCCGTGAGTGAGTACACTTTCATGTTCAAAGTTTGGGTAAGCGGTTCTTTGGTAGTGGATTAGGCTTGACTGAATGAAAGGGGACTGTTGGGCCTTGGCGGAGGTATGCGCTCTACTGAGTGCCATTATAGTTACGTTTTCTATTTCTAAAAGGGCTTAATCATTTCTGAAAACATCCGGGCACTCTAGTTTTCAGTAAATATAACACACATTAGAGTAAATAGTAGATTTGTTGGGGACTATTTGAAGCGGTGGATGAATACACATTCAGTAAGACTGACTCAAGAGAACCTTTGTCCATTGTGGTGAAGGAGCACAAAAAATATATATTGTCTTCAGATTTATGTTTTTTGTGTTTCGTATGAATACAAGTGATGATGAGACGAGTGTTTTTGTGTGTTTTTACATGTTTACAGATGCCATCCAGGCGTACAGCGGAGGTGAGCTGACGGTGAGCGGTCCCACCGCCACGGCCGGCATATTCTCCACCTACCCAGCTGCCTACCTCAGCCTGTGGGGAGGAGTCGTGGACCAGGTCAGATACTGTACCGGCAGATGCTGCCTTCGTTTTCACGTTACCTCTTTCTGCGTGTTTGTGACGTCTCCCCATGTTCTCCAGGTGGTCGGCACAGCGGCCCTGCTGCTGTGTGTCCTGGCTCTCGGGGACCAGAGGAACGGTCCCGTCCCCGATGGTCTCCAGCCTGTCCTGGTGGGAGCAGTGGTGCTGGTTATCGGCGTCTCCATGGGCTCCAACAGCGGCTACGCCATCAACCCAGCCAGGGACATTGGACCTCGATTGTTCACGTACATCGCCGGCTGGGGAGTGGACGTATTCACGTAAGTGGCATTTGTATTCAAACCATGTAATCTGGCCCACGTGAACGAGCTCCAGTCTGACTCTGTGTGACCCTGCTGTCGTTGCAGGGCCGGAGGTGGCTGGTGGTGGGTGCCCATAGTGGCCCCCTGTGTCGGGGGGCTGCTGGGAACGCTGATCTACATGCTGATGATCGAAGTGCACCATCCCAGCCTGTCTGCGCTCCAGACGTCATGTCAAGAGGCCACTGAGGAGAAGTCGGGGGTGGAGCCGGACTGTGAAAGACCCAGTTGTAAAATGTAGTGAGAAGGTTAAAGAAACCGCCATGACACAGTAAAGGTTATCGATGGTGTGATATCCTCTGAGGCTGTCTTTTTCCGACTGCGGAAAACTGAAATGATATTCTCGAGTATGAATCCTGACAACTTTCCCTCCACCAGCAGGTCGAATCTTTCTCCTTATCGAGTAAAACATCTCACGGATTGGACGGTGTGTCACTGTCGCCCAATGATGAACCCTAATGACCTTTGTGGTACCAGCTTGCACCACCATGAGGTTGGCATTTGTTATTTCTGAGTGAAATGTCTCAAGTAATATTAGATGGATTTGGTGCAATCATTAAAGGATAGTTTCACCCAAAAATTGAAATTCGATCTTTATCTATTCACCCTCAAGCCGATGGAAAGTCGGAATCAGAAATGTTTTGTGGACTACGAAGCATGGGGGTGAGTAGATAATGACTGAATTTTCTTTTTTTTTTTTCTTTACTTAGCCTTTAATGTTCCCCCTTGGCATGAATCTAATGTCTTTTGGAATCTTGTGACTTTTCATTTGGCACCACCATCATCTGGTCAAACAATTTGTTTTCTGATCAAACACCTGCAAAACTAACGGCGTTCCCATCAGCCTTAGCGGGACTTTGTGTTTAGCGCTAATTAGCAGGTGCTTACATTTTGACTCTTTTTCATTCTTACTTTATCGACGGTGACATGTCGTGGGTTCTTTCTTGTGACAAATGTACTTATTGTAAGTCGCTTTGGACAAAAGCGTCTGCTAAATGCCCTTAATGTAAATGTAAATGTAAATGCTATCAAAATTAAGGAACTACAGTAAACCTCATCAGAATCGTAGTTTTGTGACAGACGCCAGTTTGTGCGCCTAATTCTGAACCGTTCGGAGCACTTCCACCAAAAAATAAATTGATGGAGATGGGTGAAGTTCTCAGTTTTTTCCTAACCAGAAGTATAAACCACGGTGGGCGTGTCATATTCTAGAGGTTTGATTTGCTCTGTGCAACGCCCTCCGTTGTTGACGTATACTGAGATAGATGAGCTGGACAGCACGAAGGTCGGACGCGTCGTCTCTGCATGAACCCGCTGCACAAGTGAATCGTCTCTTTTACACATTTATTTTCGAAACAGCACAAAAGTGTATGGCATTTCAGCAAGCAGACCACAACCATGGAAAAGAAAATGACATGAAATTCTTCCACTATTGAGCTATATAAATATGATATCATGACATATAAAAGATACAAACAAAACAAAAACAAAAAAATCCACTCATTTAGGCCATGAAGGCTGTTTTTGAAACATACAAAAGAAATGTGAAAACAGCAAGCACTGATTCTGTCGATAAAAAAAGAACCGTCTCAAAGAGATAAACATTTGTATTCATACACATTAAGACAACACGACCCCCGCGCTCACCCTCCGCTTTGTAATTACAACGTATAGCTACCTCTGAGGGGGGAATTCTTTTTTCTTTTAGACTTCAAATCGTTTGGAGAGAGAGAGAAAAAAAAAGGGAAAAAAAAAGGGAACAGTACAAGTACAAATACTATACGTATTCACATTATCATAGCAAGTTACTAAAACCAGAACGCTTTCTTTTTAGTGTAATTATATGTATTTACATGGCAAAACTCGTACACATATACTACGGGCAGGAGGCCTGACCTCTCCTCTTGTTCTAGCTTAACGATTAACAACATCACACATTATTCACACTACACAGGCTACAGACCTCCAGTAACCTCGTCTCCTATAGTTTCTCGCCTCGCGTCTCCGTTGCACCTTTTATGTCTAGTAGGATTTTCGACGCGACCGACTCGCACAAATACCAACAGTAGTAATGTGTTGTTTTTTTTTTCTCCGTATAAATAAATATCATAGCAACATAAAAATCAGTGTCAAATTCTCCAAACACTCCCCCTTCATGCGTCAGACGTCTTGGGATCTTGGCTTCGGATCAGTTTTGACAGCGTCGCGGGGGCTGTCAGAAGCGATCCGACGGCGCGAAAGTTAGCGTGGACTTGAGGCAAACAAGTATGAATATCATGAACGATGTGAAGTACAAAAATATCGGCACTACAGCTGTCGGAGTACAGTGGGAGGTGTTCGTATTAAGTGTTACATGATAAAACAGGCAGGTGGCTACAGTCAGTGCAGAGTGACACTGAAATGGAAGGACGAGACATATTTTTTTTTTTTTTTTAGACACAGTATGGCTGATATATAAATGCTTTACTCGAGAGCCTTCCCACCCAAGAGTCCATCACAGGTGTGTTTAGTTAAGTGACCAGTAACGTGATCAAACATGCAATTACAATTGCACAGAAGAGGTGCCATACATACAATAAAACTGTTCGTGGTGGCTAAAAACCTGCACGGGAAGCAGCTCTGTTTCACCTCAGGATCGACATTCATATTTCTACAGCCTCCATCTCCTCCGTCCGCTCCTCGCTCCCCGCCTCCTCCTCCCTCTACTGCGGCTTGTCCGTTTTGTGTGCGGTGAGGAAGGCCATGCCGTGGGTCCTGAAGTGGGTGTTGAGGTCCGAGGCCTTGTCGAAACGCCGGCCGCACACCTTGCAGCTCAGGTTCCCCTCTCCGTCCTCGCCCAGCGCCTGAGGGGAGCCGGCGGGCGAGCCGTCGGGGGAGCCGTGGGCCCGCGGGGTGCCGCGGTCGGCGTCGCTCTGGGTGTCCCGCACGCGGTGGGTGATGAAGCGGTGCCTGCTGAGAGAGCCGGCCGACGCGAAGCACACGCCGCACTGCAGGCACTGAAAGGAGGCGGTGTCGGCCCGGTGCTGGGGGATGTGGCGCTGGAACTCCGCCCCGTCCTCGGTGGAGAAGCCGCAGGGGACGCAACGGAAAACATTTTCGTCCTCCTCCAGCTCGTTGGGCGCCGACGATGACGTCGCAGCCGACCCCCTGGTTCTCTTTGCAGGACCCGCACCCTCCTCGCCGTCCTCGGTGGCGTTTTCCTCCTCGTCTCCCGCCCTGCCTCCAGGAGGCCCGCTCTCGCCGTCTTGTTCTGAGGAGCTGCCCGGACCTTCTCCTCCTGTGGCTGCACGCTTCCTGGTCATCGGGGGACCCTGAAGAAGAACGCAGGGGGAGATGTACTGAATGATGCACAAGGCAAACACAGGAAATGTATATATTGAATAAACGCTTCGGCCGTGTGCCAATTCCATACTCCAAATTATTAATAACAAAAAAATATGTATTACTTCTGTAGCTTGTACACTCAAAAGCAAACAAACAACAAATAATCAGACAAAATAAATTATTCTATTTTGTGAACACTACATGCCCTAAACCTGCTCAGGCTTTACACGAGGTTATTTATGTTACCACACCATCCGGACTCACCTGTCCGTCCGGGGTTCTGTGATGGAGCCGAACATGCTTATCCAGTAAGAACCGACTGCCAAAGGTGCGTTTTCCTTCTGTGCAATATCTGAAAAAATAGTTAAGCAGAGTTAAATCACTTCAATCATACCAGATTACAGACATTCCCAGCCTAACTAAAGCAACATTATGTAACTTTTCTACCTTAAAATAACAGCTTTAGGTTTATTTATTTATTTTTTTCCCTATCACATGTTTCTGCACTATGTAACTTCAGTGAGAGGATCACAGTTATGTTTGTAGTTAGCACGTACATCTCATCTGACAGATTGTGACAGACCTCGAATCGACAGTGGTGTTTGCACACCAAATCGCAGAAAATGCCAATTCCTACATAATGTTGCTTTAACATAGTGTGACCCCTATACTGATATTGATGTTTTAAAAATCTGACAGCAATCGCAGAACACAGAAAGTGTCCGATTTTTGAGTGTGGCATGTGTCAGTGATCAATCGCGACCTGGATCTTTAATACTTTGTCTATTTCATTTTCCATGACATGACATACATCAAGTTTTTAAATGTTTCTGATCCTCAAACTTTGATTATTTCCAGAATTATGTAAAACTTACTTTAAAAATGTAATGCTGACATTACAGATATAGCTGCAATCAGCCAATACAGCTGATTTATCTGTCCAACATGTGTGAACAGCAGATCAACCAATGAAATCTTGTTCAATTTCAGCAAAAAACTGAAATCTTTAACATTTTTATATCATAGTTTTCGGTCAGTTTGAATCAGTCAAACTGTAAAACTATCTGGTGGAAGCTGAAGTGACTCACTGGCAGTGGAAGACTCTCTTGTTGCCCTCGTGGATGACACGCTCGTGACGTCTCAGGCTGGAAGACGTGCTGAACGTGCCTCCGCAAATACGACAGGGGAACTTTGGAGTTTGAGGAGCACACACACAAACACACACGGAGAGGGAGATAAGATAAAAAGATATTAAGTCTCAGTCGACTGTGCTGCGGTACGGACAGGAAATTAACAACAGCCTCCCTCCAAATATGAGCCGCTCTCTTGTTTGCATTCGCAATCGGAGGTCATCGTAACATCAACAAAACATAAGCAGTTGGTTAACTCAAAGTAAATACTACAGGCAGTGTGTCACACCTTGCCGTGCTCCATCTTCACGTGACTCAGATAGTCATCGTTGTCAGTGAAGGTGGTCTGACACTGGGGGCAGGTCCACTCCGTCTGGGCAGCGGGTTGAGAGCTGCCCCCCGCGGCGGTCGAGTGACCCCCCGGAGCCGCGTAGTCCTCGTCCGCATCGTCGTCGTCGTCATCTTCCTCCTCTTCCTCCTCCTCCTCTTGTTCCCGCCCCCAGTCCTCTCCGTCGGAGTTGTCGGCTTTGCCGGAGGATTTGGATTTGAGGCCAGAGGGACCGGATGTGTTGGCCGGGGCTGAGGCGGCGTTGGAGGCGTCGGACTGAGACTCTGTCTGTTTGGCTGACGGTCCTCTGTGAGCCGTCTGAGAGGGGCGGCAGCATGAAGAGCATTCAAATCAATTCATTTATCTTTTAGAAGATACCAATTACAAGATGATCTGAATCAAAGACACGTATTTCTGCTACTAAAACAACAATTGTACTTGGTACAGAACTTATGACAAGGTCAATGAAAGGGAACCTTGATAAGGCCGGTACAAGGATTTGCTGTGTGCCTTTGTTGACACCACATTCACCGTTTGAAAGCAATGAATGGGCAACACATAAAGGCAGAGAGGCTAGTTCAGCTTAACGTCTAAAATATTTGATCTTTGCAAAGAAAACAGACCTTGATATGCTCCATCATGGATCCTTTCTGGGCGTAGAGCTTGGTGCAGTCAGGACACTTGAACACGTGCACTTTTTGCTTGGCTAAATGAGTGTCAAAGTGCATGTACAGCAAGGGCTTCTGGGTAAAAACCGTATCACACATCACACACTTGTAGATCATTCTGCAAAAAAGAGAACAGCACATTTATGTTTTAGGGATCTGCCATACGATGTGGGTACTGAAGTGTTCCGTGTCTGTTTCGACGTACTTGGCCTGTCCTCCGGTCAGCACTGGGTGCTGGGTGCTGATGTGACTCTGGGCGCTGGGGGAAGACTTGAAGGCCATGGGGCAGCTGGGGCACTTGTGGAAGACCTCGCAGTGAGCAGTCTGAATGTGGGATTTGATGGAGTTCAACCCTCCGAATACAACCTGGCAGCTCGAGCACCTGGAGGAGGTCGTAAAACACAGCACGATGAGTTCAAGTGTAAACCGACAGTGAAGTCCCCCATTGAAAAAGCCTTGAGTTTGGCACTAAGAAGAGCAGAACATGCATTTTATTATTCCCCACGGGGAAATTCAATGTTTTCACTCTCTATTTTTTCACACACACAATCACAAACAACACCTGTACACATGCAGTAGTGTATGGAGAGGTATCAGAGTGAAGGAGCTGTGATTGAGACCATGAAATCACGAGGGAAATGTTTACTGAGGTTATATATCAACTGAGATGAGGGGTAATTTTCTCGTAAGTTGAAATACGATCCGACTTCCTTTAGAAACCAGAGGAGTCGCCCCCTGCTGGCCAAATCTTCAAATGAAAAAGCTTTCTAAGATCTATCCTGATTTACATCCTAATTGTAACAGACTTTTTGATCTGTGTGTTGGCTGAAACAACATCGTTGATGCAATTTTTCTGTGCACAATTTTGTATGTGTTAAAGCAATAAATATTAAAAAGTGTTTTAAAAAAACACTAGAAAGCCTTTTCTGTATTGTAAAATACATATTTGAAGCGCTTAAACGCTGACACGAAATGATCAGTGGTTTGTTGAGGATGCCTTCGAGTTGTTGACCATAAATCCAAAAATTGTATAAACTGAAGACCTGCTATTGTTTACCTCCTTAAATGGAGAAAACGAACTGTTGGTCATGATAACTACCGAGCAGAAAGAACATTTTTAAAGCATTCAAGCTTACCCGACTACATTTGATTTATTTTCGCCCCCCGGTGTTAAAAACTGGCCTAGCTATTATAAATAATTGGTGCCTTTTCCTGTTAAGGTATCAAATAAAGGCCCAGACATCAGTTGTCACTAAATCATATGATTTTGACATTGTTGGCATACGTGGGGTGAGATGACAGGTCTTTATGACGGTTTGGAACATGTCTCCACACCTGTATCCGATGCGCCTGGCGAAATGCAGACAGGCCTCCTCCAGGTGGGTCTGGAAGCTTGCCTGCCTGGCGATGCCGCCACACTCGGGACAGACGTGAGGCGCTCTGTGTTTATGAATCCTCTGGTGGGCGGACACGGCACAGGAGTTAGGCAGCATCATGGGAGGCGAGCATTGCGTACATGTCTGAAACGGAAGGGAAAAAAAGGAAAATCAAACAAAAATCAGACCCGACCGGCGTGATGGAGCAGCAGGGACGAGTAGTAAGAAACGCAGGCTCACCGAGTTGGGAGCACCTCTGATCTGCTGGAAGTGGGTGACCAGCTCAGCTTTGCCGGAGAATTGTGTTTGGCACTCTGGACATTTGAAGTTGTTGTACTGCAGCCCCTCGGCCTTCTTGCAAGGCAGAGGCATCAGCGCCTGGGGGCCCTGGGGTGCCCGTCGGACCGGTCGAGGCTGAGCGGCTGACGGAGCCGAGGCGTCCTTCATTGGGCTGGAGTTGGCAGAGGCGGCGGAGCCTCCGGTCGTGGTGGAGGGAGAGGAGACTGGAGGAGAGGAGGACGAAGGGGAGAGCAGGCCTGGTCAGCCACAGGTGGAAATCAGAAGAGACAAATGGGAAACAGTCAATGAGATGAGTCACGAATGAATGATCTGAGAGAGGGTTTTTGTCTGTGAATATATTTTTGTTGTTTAATTTAATGGCTCTTGTTTTTAAAATAAATAATCATGCATGATGTAAAGCTGTAGTGACTAGTCATTCAACAACATTTGTTTGTTTTTTTTACAGCAAAAATGCCATAAATTGCCTGGTAACAGCTCCTCATTTTTAGTTTGGGTGTTTTTGTTTTTCAGTCTTCTACGAAAATAAACCTAATCTCTTTGGGTTTCGGTCGACCAAAGAAACGACTAGAAGACCTTATCTTGGACTCTGATTATCAATTATTATTTTTCTCTATTTTCTGATATTTTATAGACATAGTGATTGGCAGATCGCAGTCATATAAGGACGTAAACATCACTGATTGTTGTCTCCAAAAGCGCTGAACACACTTTATTCAGCACTTGTCTGAAGTCTGTAAAGTTTAATTCGTTAATCCTCTAAATTGATCTGCAATTCTGATCATCAGTCATTTGTCATCTATCAAAAAAAGTTAAATATCATCTGTTTCTCAGTCCTCAGAATGTGAGAAAAGTATGTTTTTTCAGTTTTTTTTAAATTATTATTGTGAATTTAACAAAGTATTTAAATGAACACATAGTTAAAGAGGCACTATGTTGTTTTGGAAAAGATATTAAAACTCAGAAATTTTATATTTACAATATTAACGAGGTAAAAAAAACAAACATAGAAGCTTTTATTTTACCATAACTGAATAAACAAGCTGTTCTCAGAGGAAGATAAGGTCCCCGGAACACTGTTTGAATCTAGAAAGGTGGCGGGGTCCGCCAATGTAAAACAAAGCAAAACAGTGTGAGATGGTGTCGTCCTTTAAGGTCAGTTTGTTTATTCAGTCATGAAACGACAGAGTTGGTTTGTGTAGGTAAAAAAACATCAGTCATAACGATCTTTCTCTTCTGATTTAAATGTCTTCCCCAAAACTACATAATGCACCTTTATCCTACAAAAAAAAACACAATAGCTCAAACAATCGCTAGCTGCAGCCCCACTCACCACCAATAGGTGTAATGTCCTGCTGTCCAATCATCTGCTCCACAGTGACCGGCCTCATGACGAGGTGCGAGCACTGCATGACCAGCCCACGCTCCTTATGCTCCCTGGCATGCAGCAGCAGGCTGCACTTGTTAAAGAAGGCCAGCCTCTTTGCACAGTGGTTGCAGGTCACCTCGATGCGGAGTGATCGCCGGTCATAGTGGCGGGCCAGGCTGCGCTCCAGGGCGAACGCGTCTCCGCACTCCAGGCAGCGGTACCCCGTGGCTGGGAGTGGGAGACCCCACTCGGGCGGAGGAGGTGCAGAGAGGTCGGGCTTGTAGCTCGGCAAAAGGTTCTTACTGTTCAGGATTTTGTTGAAAGCCTCCACCAGGCTCGACTGGCTGCGGGAGATCACGGCACCTGTGCTGTTGACGATGGAGGCGGGCTTGTTTGGCTGGAGCGTGCCGCCTATGATGGTGCTGCTGCCTCCGTTAGCCGTCTTAGTAGTTGTGCGGACGCTGATCCCACCAGCGGCGACAGAGAACTTGGGAGACGAGGCCACAGAGGGAGTTACAGGCAGGGCAGCAGATTTAGTGATGCTAACGGCAGTGGCAGAAACCTTGGCCTTGTCCGACGCTGCCATTTTGTTTTGAACCTTCGTGGCGGCAGCTAGCATGACGGTGCTGGCCGCGAGCGTGGACACAGGCAGGGCATTGAGAGCGCTTACTTTCTGGGAGGACGTTGTCATGTGACCAGAAGCGTCGAGCTTTTGGGCCTTGCTTCCCAACGCCTTGCGTTCAGCTTGAGCTTTAGCGTCCAAACCTTTCCCCGCAGCACCACCTTTGGGCGCAACCCTTGTGACAGTTCTGGTGATTCCGCCTGTGGAGGTTTTAATTGTCTTTATTCGGACTTTGAGGGGTCGGGATGGAGCTCCGGAAGCGGCAGGCGCAGCAGCAACACCTGCCTCTCCTCCGTCAGTGGACTGAGGTTTGGACTTGCCATCATCGACCTCCATCTTCTCCTCACTTGTTCGCGCATTTTCTCCCTTGTCAGCTTTGCCCTCATTGACCCTCTCAAGCCCATTCCCGACTTCCATCTCTTCCTCCTCCTCTTTGGGCTCGCGCAGTTCAGAAGGAGGTGGCGTGGAGGCCACGGCAGGGCTGGAGCACCTCTTAGCGGCAGTTGATTTTGGCATCTCTGGTTCAGGACTCTCCGGTGAGTCTCTCTCCTCTATGACGTGTTCCGGATGCCTGTCCTCCAGCTGGGGACTCTCAGTTGAACCGGACTGGGGTGTTGATGAAGTCAGAGATGCACCTGACGGAGTGTCTCCCGGTTTAGGGTGAGATGCGGTGGAGGACGTGGGCTGGGTCGAGACAGAGTCGGACTTGTAACGCCGGCTCAGCTGAGTGCAAGTCGGGGAGTCCGGGTTCTCTTGGATCACCAGTGGACTCCCCAGATCAGGGTCAGAATCATCCTCCTCCATCTGCTGGTGCTGAAATCCAGCAGGGCCACCTTTGGGCGCTCCGTTAAAAGGCTGAGACGAGTGCAGCGGGTGTGATGAAAGGGCAGAGGGTGGAGTGGGAAGCAAGGGCTTGGAGGGTGGAAAGAAAGGCGAGGCTAGTCCGACGGCTCCCCCTGCAGCCAGAGGAGACGACCCAGCCGACAGGGAAGAGGACGACGGTAACGATGCTTTGACTCCATCCGCCCTCTCTTGGCCTGTATCCTGCTGCTGCTGGTGCTGCTGCTGTAGAAGCTGCATCTTCCTCGCCCGGCCCACCGGATCTCCAGACCCCTGCGCCACAAGCGGTTTAAGTCTGTTGAAAATGTTCCCGCCCTGCTTGTGAGACTTGGCTGCACCAGCACCAGCTGCTTCCGAGGACACTTTAGGGGTGTTCATTGACCACGGCGCTCCGTTAGACTGGGTCTGACTGAGGGGAAGGGGTGTGGAGACGCCAGACGCCCCGAACCCATTATGGTTAAGAGCCTCGGATTCAGCCATTCCGGGGGCACACGCTCCCAGTCTAGGACCCACATCCACCCCTGCGATCACATCAATAGGGTCCTGATCTGTGTCTCCATCGCCTCCATCGTTGGTCTCAAGGCGCACTTTATTCTTCACAATCACGCTAACAATTGAGGTGTCCGCCTGGGGGTCCGAGGGGCTCGGCGCTCTCAAGGATGACCCAACTCCCACCACGGTATCCGACTTTCCCAGAGGTGCCCCAGCAGCTCCATGGGGTCCCTCTGCCTCATCTGGGGCAGATTGGATGGCCTCTTTGGCATCTATGTCAGGAATGTCAAATGCTGCCAACAGGTCATCGAAATCTGGGGTCTTCATGTCCCCCATACCGGGATTAACTCCTGTGAAAACATGAATTCATAGACATAACAGCAGAAGGCAGCAGGACACACCAGCATGAATCTGTGTTGTTGTGCATCAGCCTTAGCTCTGCCTTGCTAGCAAAAAAAACCTGCTGCAAAATCTAAACATGGAAAATATTACACATGTTATAAAGGTCGATACATTTTCGATCACGAGATTTACAGCATGCACCTCCCTTCCAGCTCACACTGACAGCTGATTAGCTTCATAACAGGGCAGCTAGCTAAGCAACAAGGCTCCTGTGCTAGCGTTAGCCAGCTAGCGCGATGCTAGCGATGCCGTTCCTGCAACCAAACCCTCCTCTGGTAACAGGTTCGGCACTAATTTGCTATGAATGGGAAACACTGCTTCAATAATGCTTTTAGTGCATGCCAGGCTTTGCAGTAGCGACCATTTGAGGAACTGGTCAGCCGGTGGGGGAGAAGCGAGCTCGGTTGTTCGCAGCTAGCGATATTCCTCTCCCGACTGAGGCTGGGTTAGCTGGCCGCTGAGCTCCAGCCAAGACAGAGAGGGGTCATTTAGCTAACTAGCTAGCGTTCGCCATTAAAAAGCAAACTGGAGCGGTCTGCTGAGGTATGGTTTGACGGCGATAACAACCCGGTGATCGTAGGGTCGACGATGACACAGAAGAGGCCGGTTGGGATGGGGATTTTCGTTTAATATTTCATGTATTTTGATTGTTTACCTGGATATGCGATTCCCGACTATCCTAGCTCGTTTTCAGCTGAAAATGCTGCGCTTCCCGTCACATGACCCGGGATATCCTATCAGGCTGAGATAGCGCTGGAAAAATGCACGGAGGATGCCGCAAGCGACACGTACATTTGTCCCCACTGTGCATGACATAAAGCACTAATAAATGTCCTGACCAGACTGTTTCCAGCGTCGTGTGAATCCATATGGAAGCTGGGGCAGTGATCCCTGCATCACACCCCCTCTACACACAAGCACCGTCAGGAATACGAGCCTCTGAGGGCAAGAAACACACCAAAAAGGCAGCATATATACACACAGCTTTTTATTGCAAAAAACACAAAGACATGACAGGAGTGTGGCTAAATGTTGAGTTTGAGAGCCTGTCATCACAAATTCTTCTCTCTGTCGTTCATAGGTCGATATACCGTGCAGAGAAAATGAAGAGTAAGGAGCGCAGGAGGCAATTTGAGAGTGAAATCCTTTTACATTTTGGGGATGATATCAATTCATGTTACTTAGTCAGATTTTATGCTAAATAGTTGTTCTGTTGGCGCTTCCGCGTGTCTGGCAGATAACTATGTTATTAAACGTCAGAGTGCTGTCTCATGCTGTGCCGTCAGTCGGACGATGCATCAGCAATCTGTTTCGCATGTTAAAGTAATCCTGCATTAGTCGGCAATTGTTCTTGGTTTTGTCTCTTTGTTCCTCATTTCTTCTTCTCTTCGTCCTTTTTGCCGTCGGGCTTGTTTCCCGTCTGGGAGGCCAGGGAGCCCATGGCGTTGCGGATGGCCTCGTTGTTCGGGTCGACGCCGGGCAGGTTCTCCAAGACGCTCTGAAGGAACTCTGGGTCTTGCATCACGTCGTAGTCATCTTCCTCCTGTTCGGTTACAAAAGAGGACACAGTCGATTAGGACGGATGAGTTCTCTATTTAAGTGGTTTTAATGAGGCTCTATGTTACAATTCTCAGCAATTTACATCCTAATCACTTTCTTATTGGCAATGTAATGAAACGTGAGAAATGAGACCTTCCCCATCTCTCTCGGTTGCTTATACAAGCCTGTGGACGATGTGTTTAAGGTGTTTAAAGCTGCTGGACTGTGGATTTCTTTGTGAAGGACTTGGGTCAGATTTTCCATGACAGTCAAAGTGTGGCTTTATGCACAGTCTTGAGTGCCTCTCAACCTCCGCTAACAGAGAGCAACAGTAGCTAACGTTGGTTAAGAAATGGAGTCTGCTAACATAAACTAACAACCGACTTCCACACAACATAGAAGTTCAACTGAGCCCCTTTAAGATCCAACTGGTCCTTGACGTGTGCCTCATGTGATTGGGATGTGCCACTGATTCCAGGAGTGTTTCTTTTCCAGAGATGTCTTTTTATAGCATTCACAGTTTCACGAGACTCTCCTGGATAATTTTACATCACTAAAAAGGTAGGCATGGGACAACATGAAAACTTCATGTCATGATTATCCTGTTCCAAATAATTGCCATTTCCAGCTGTGTTTGTGGCGACCAAAACAGGTGAGCCAAAACATATCCAAGTGGTTTTTGTGTCTAAACCTAACCAGAACACAAGCACGGCATTGAGACAAAAGAGAAATAGAAAACTGAACCTCAACAAATGTAAAGTTGCAACATAAAGAAACGTGTAGCATGAACCAATATAGAATGCCTAAGACTCTTGAAATGGCACTAAACATACTTTTCTTACGTTTTGTTAAGAAACAAATATTTTTACTGCCTCACAGGTTGGATAGTAAACTTTTTTTTTTTTTTTTTTGTGAAAGTGAAAGGTGACTTAACGTTTTCATTGGTGACACAGTGGACAAACCGAGCCTTTTGGAATGACTGGAAAGATGTGTTGTATCGTTGTGGAGATAAGAAAAATAGTCAGGAATTTGATTGACCCTGATCAACTTATCCAGAGTGTTTTTATCGCAATCAGATCTTTGAACCTACCATCCCTGACTTATAGGTCTGTGTTGTGATTGTCAGTTTTAATTATTTCAACTTTGTTTGTGAGAAAACCGATTTTTTTCCCCACAGTGGTTTATTTGTTTGTAGGACTAATTAAAGTGGGAGAATTTCACATCCATTCAGGCTTTGAAAGTGCCCCATCTGCCAATCATGTCACTGTCTGTGCACAAAGATAAACAAGACTGCCAAAAATATCTCCTCCTCTTTGCAAATACACAACATTACAGTTTCATTTGAAGCAACCATATGAAGACTCACCTTGGCTGATTCTGCTGTGTCCATCGGAGCTCCTGTGTCCATTTCTCCGTACTCTGTTCACAGAAAAGGCGAAAATAACTTTTCTTAACAGACACACCAGCAAATAAGAGCGTGGCCACAGGTGATAGTAAGAGCATAAACGTGCTTGATGATCAAACTGAACTCACCTCCTCCAGCGAGAGACATCTGCATGGCGTAGGCTATCTGCTCCTCCTCCGTCATGCTGCTGAAGTCAGGAAGCACAGCAGCACCGCTCTCAGGCTGAGACACTGACATCTTCAGTAAGGCCTCCTCTGATTCTGTGACAAGATCAGTCAAAACTGAGTAACAGACCAATAATTATCAGTCTATCAAACCCTAACAATTATTAGAATCAGCGCTGTCACATAAGTGAAAGCTGTTATTTGTTGATCCTGCAGTTACCGTCTGCGCTCGGTGTGGGCATGCCGGCCTCAGCTGCAGAAGCAGCGGCAGCTCTGCGAGCCTCCTCCTCCTGCCTCTGTCGCTGCTCCTCCATTGATACACGCAAGGCCTAAAGCAATGCACAAACAGCACAGTGAGAAACAAAGGGCACCGCTTACAACTCTGAAGTGCTACCTTTTATTCTATTCTGATAAAACCACAGAGCACCAACACGTGGGAGTATGGGGAGGTGCAGTCTGAACCGGCCTGATACAAGGACAAAATACAAAAAGGCAATGCAAGGGATATTTTTCATCAAGGTTCATCCACAACACAATACCAACATCCACTGCAGCTTCCAGCAGAAGCAAAAGAAATTACCATATGTACAAGAAACCTCAAGGTTTTTCTTTATTGGCCTGTTTCAAGGATGCCTACAGCCTATTATCATCTTTATCAAGCCCTCTCTTTACAGCAGTGAAATTACATACATTCTTTGATTGTTGTCGTTTTACTACCTTACTTAGGAGCATTGTATTGGCTTTCAACTTAAGGATGAGTGATTTCTAACCTCACACTGGTTCTAAAGAGCTGATACACATGTATTTACTTGATGTTTTCTAAGGATGGGTATGGTTCACATTTTTAGCACTAGTGCCAAACAACCTTTTTTTCAATACTTTACTCTCTCTGTAACAACATAAATGTCATTTCAGATAAGTCACCAAATACAACTTGCATTGCTTCAAAGGGAGGAAGCTGTTCAAATGCTTGGAAGCCAGAGATCAGACCGAGATCAGAAAATCAGCACAGTATGGGACTACATACATTTTTTTAAATAGTAAATAGTAAACAGCAGATGGCAGCAATACGCTGTACATTTCATGTTATGTTGTTGTTGTCACTACAAAAGCTTGCATACTGTAATATTTCCTCATAAACAGAATGCAGCTTACATACTATTAGTTTCATACTAAGGATTTGGACACACTAAAATCAAAAGAGCATATTGGTAAGGAATCCGTACTTAGCCAGTGGCAGAGTTTTGGGTAGTAAAACTGTGATGAATAACACCCACAGACACAGTGGAAACAACTTCTCCAACTAGTAATTACATAAACATGTTAATGAAGTTGTTGATGCCACATAAATCATGTAGGAGGGTTCTGGCTCTCAGGCTATAAAACACTGTACACTCTTCAGTTTTTAGATGTATTGTATGTTTGACCTGATGTTTCCTCAGGTTAGCCGTGTTGACTTTATAATGTGCATTACAAAGATGGCAGAGTGTTGCCCCGACTCACTGTGACTTTTTGCCGGGGTGGCATCTCACTCTCTCTTTCTTTCTTTCTATATCATTACTAGAAAGATTTGCTCTCATGTGCCAAAATCTGGCACAGATTGATATAAACTGAATCAGTTCCTGGTAGGACAGATTTGGTACCCGACCCTTGTGTTATCTGGCATTTGAGTTTTCCATTTCTACTACCTACTATGTGTGATCAAGTAACAAATACTAACTGCTGTTTTTTTTTGGTACCATCATAACAAATACGAACATTTGCTATAAAAAGAACCCTGGAGGTTCTTTCTCAAATTGTGGTTTATTTTTGCTGGCATTATGCATTTATGTTGCTTACCAGGGCCAGCTCAGGATCAGCACTGGGATCCACACCAAACTCAAAGTCACTGGCACCAAGACCCATCATGGAGCCTCCTTCACCGGCCAGGATGGGAGAGGAGAGCAGCGCATCAGCCAGACTGGGACCTGGAGGGACCGTGACCAGATGGGATCCTGTCCCCTCCTTTCCATTTAAAGTATTTATAAAAGCAGTCAGCTTCTCTGTGTTCACCTCCTGGTTGGAGACAGAGGGCGAGGTCAACTGACAATTCCATTTACAGATGGGAAGGCGTTTCAGATGTGGAAATCGAGAAAACAAATCAAACTTTCAGCAGTATGATGGAAGATAAAGTGGGAATTCCTCACCTCTTCTCCAAAGTTAATGATATCCACATTCACTTTCTCTTTTTTCAAGCGCTTTGCCAGCTTGACAAGCTGCAGAATCAGCAGGTTTGGAACGAAGCAGGAAGAAAAGAAGAAAAAGTACAGACACACATTGACAACAGAAGAGTGTGTTAGACCCATGATATTGGCAGGAAAATAACATTTCTCTCTGTGGGATTGGCACAAAACGTAATGTAAGACTTTGAACATACATCTTTTTCATTATCCTCCACTGGACTTCCAACAAAGGCAATGATCCTCATCTTGTGATTTTTCCCTTGTCTGTGTTTTAGGGCCAGCTGTGCGGGAAAAAACAAAATAAAAATATGCTGCAGAAAGCAAAACCGCTCATTTAAGAATCAAGTAATTACTGAGTAGAGTCCTTCTTTTAAGTTCCAAACAAATGATTTAAAACAGAAACATCGAAGTTACACACATGAGCCACTCTGATGCCTGTGCAGAAGCAGATCTTTCCTTTGGGCTGGACAGCGTGGAGTTTGGACAGGATGCGGCCAGAATCTGGTGTCAGTGTGGTCAGGACCTCACAGTTACTGCACGAAAACAAAGGTTAACATACACGGTTGGCATTTAAAAACCATGTACAACAAATCTAGATGCACTATTAGGTGCTGTGGGAGTGATGTGAGGGTTATTACGATTGTTAAATGAAGCGAGAAGAGCTTACTTTGCCATTGTGATGAGGCCCACGTTGTTTTCTGGATTGGTTCGTGTTTTGGAGTGGCAAACAATGTTGACAGCATCTTGTTGAGCCTGTAGCCTTGTCGGTAGAAAGTCTCCATTTCTCATATATTCACTGTTGTCCACACTGAGGGGAACATATCAGTTTAACGTGGCTGTTATACAGTACTTAGCTAGGTTTACTAGCCGGCTAACATTAGCAATTGACGTGTCATTCCCATATCAAATGTTAGGCCTAATTAGTAGCTAATTTAGTTAAGACATCAAAATCCGTCTTCATCATTGGCCTCGTGTGGAAAAGCCTGTCTTATCCACCAAGTAAATAGCTGTTTAATAGCTGGCATTAGAATATAACGCTACGTAAAAACCAGCATTAGCATCGCTTGCTAACGTTAGCAATACGTAACACCACATACTCCACTGGTGGAAACAGTCAATTCATCGGTGTTGTCAGTCAATCCTTTCGATAGAACACACATAATTATACAGAACAACATTCGTGAATGTGTTCGTATGTGTCAAAGTTGAACAAAAATACTTTTTGTAACACCGCAAATCTAAGCTAACTTTAGCTATCATGACTCAGCCTGTCGACACCGTGCTAGCTGTCAACGGTCAATTATCAGCATTTAACCGGCACATTTCCTCTAAATTCAGGCCTATAGACGACCTGATCCTGTAATTATTTACCACGTCTTCGAATGATCCGCTAAATTATTTACAACTACTTAAAAATGACAATTGTAGAGTTCTTACCAGACCATAGTACTTTCGAGCACCATTTTGGAAACTTCTTGTTGCTTTCTGTCGTAATCTTACAAGCTCACACGCTATTGGACGATGACTGAACAAAGCGGAACATGATTGGTCCGATGCAACCTGCAATTAATTTTACTGACGATCGGAGAATAGTTTGATAGAAAAACCTTAAGATCCACTTTTTCGAAATAAAACTATCAACTAATCTTCTTCAGCAGAAGGAGTCTGCTTTCGTGGAGGCAATTCAAAATCTATGGACTATGTTTTTTTGTTTTATAAAAACCTGAACTCAAGATAGTGTTTGTTTTTTCTAGAGCTTTCAAATGTATGTTTGTCTACTTTTGGACTCCTCTCATTCAGTTTTATTAGATTTTTTTTTCTTTTAAATCCTATTTTTCATGTTTTAATAACTTATCTTAAAAACGTTATACAGTATATGCATACATGTAAATATATGTAGCCTATAATTTACTTATACTTGTAATTTTGATACTTAAGTTTGTTTAATATCAGATACTGAGACATTTACTCAAGTACAATTTGTATTTCATTATTCAAGTATGACTTTTGTGTACTTTATACAACACTGCCAACAAACTTGTCTTGCCCAAACAGATCATCTTTACTTTTATTTACTGGCTTTTACTCAGCTTTCATTGAGAGCGCTAAGAGTAAACAGACTAGGATTGGGTGATACCGATCGATTACTGATTCTGTATTGTAATAAGAAGATAAGAAAGAATATCTTGATATAGAGTACATTTTCTTGAAACTCATTTAAGAAACTGTCAATGGATAAAACCAGACAGGGAAGTCTTTTTATTGCATATCACAGAAATGTAAATACCTGTCAAATCAAGGAACTTCATTTTATAAATGCAAAAATGAATAAAAATAAAAAAAATCCATAAACCAGTCATGTCTATTAATCTTCCACATTGCAAGGGTTTGATACACCAAGAAATATTGAAAGGATAGCTACCTCCCATTTAAAATGCCCGGCAGTTGACAAAGATGCAAAGATGTTTTATGGTATAACACTATAAGAGACATAAAAAGTTGATCTGTATACTGCTATACAATCAAACCAATGCAACAAGGCTTTTATTCTTTAATAACTTCAATTGCAAGTGTACAAAAACACGACATCTCCCAAAGAGAAAGAGAGAGAAAATGTCTGAATACATGTTCTGTGAAAAGGCATTTTTGTGATTCTTGTCTACAGATGTGCACACATTTATTGTATATACTTAAAAGGCAAGTGAATACGAATCAAAGCATACAGAGGATGATTCACCAGTTGTTGTGTTAACAATCAAAATCATCACAAAGAACAAAGGATTTACTTCTATAGCTGGATGCCTATGATACAGGTTTGTTGGGCGAGAAAAAGGCACATTTTCAATCCATCATCACCGTGAATAAACATTTTGGAAACCAGAGCAATACATACAATAATAAATACTATAATACACTTGACTATTTACATGTTTGGTTCATAGGCCGCGTGTGTTTTTACAATAAGGCACCGTTTCACTTTAAATATTAGGACAGAGCATTGTCTGACAGTTTGAAACAACAGCCGGCAGAATAAAATAATCGCCGCAGATCATCTACAGGATGTATAAAAACCCCAAACGATGGTTCTTCATCTGATCTTGGCGGGGAAATCATCAGTTATTGACATTTAAAGAGTAAACAAAGACTTTTGTTGCATAGTTCTTCTAAGCATTCGATTCATCTTTCAAATTACTGATTTATTTTATGCTGTAAGACCAAAAATGAATTTTGATACATTCCATTTTCGAATATCAATGAATTCAGTCAAACTTGGCAACTTAGAGTGACGCAACCACAACTTCAGGTTAAAATCGCTGCGCATCTATTTTGAGAGCTTAAACCAAATTGAATGGAACCACCAACACTACATCTACCAGTTTGAGTTGACAAAAAAAAAGATAGTTTTGTACTTTTACACACCAGGCAGCCATCACCATGTTTTGCAAATTAAAAAAATAGCATCTTTATGATAGTTGGGGCCTGTCTCAAAAAACCTCTCTGTAAGTTATCCAGCCTCACTTCACTTAACACTGGAGAGTCTGGACGACCTGTCTCACAAAACTCACACAACGTGCTCTGCTAACTCGAGTTTACCAAAACCAACCGCATCGTGCAACATCAAGAAAAATGAATTCGATAAGAGATGTGGTGAAAAGCATATCCCTGTGAGGAAACAGCAGCGACAAAGGTTGTGTTAATGCCAATTAATATGAGTATTGTTTAGGAATTGCTAAGTTCACCACTCAGATATAAAAATCAGGATACAAAAAGCTGGAAATAACACAACAATCAAATAGCATTACATCATGAATCAGTGTGAAAATATGTAAGAGTATGGGGTGATTTAGTCCCCTACACTGTACCCCCATTATTTTGAGTTAGTTAGTAGCAGTAAAAGGTTATTGTTCAAATACTCAGCAGTCTTTCTACTCCACTCTACAATTGATGTTGCAATGTGGCGACGTAAAATATAAAACAACAAACAGAGACAGACACACACACACACACACGCACACACTGACCAAAGCTTTCTGTAGTTACACAACTACATGATATTAGTGGGCACGTTGCATAAATGACATTAATCATGCCGATGACCTGTAGTAATCTATGATAGTGTCTTATTAATGGGTCTATGGGAGTATTCCTACTCACAGTTACACATTAGAGATTATGTTCTCAGGGGCCACAGAGTTACAATATGTACTGACTGTCAGATTACTTTGCATCAGTCAGTTTTATTTACTAGTTACTTTTAGAAGTAACTTAACTTTGTTTTACTGCCCCAGTGAAACACTTTTAATCTGAATGGGGAACCGGCTGAAGAGTATGGAGAATTGGTACCAATGGGATTTCGTGAGTAGACAATATAGACAATAAATATATTGATTCTAAATATAGTGTAAACTATGAGCTGAACTGCATTGCTAATCTGGTTGACAATGCAACATAACTCAAACTGGAACTTGAGCCCTCTCTGACACGGAAAAAGACGAGGTTTATGTTAAGATTAGCTGACTAACTCTTACTTTATGAGACAGGCCCCAGGTCACCTTTTTGTCATCTGAGCATTAGTTCTCTGGTCACATTTGGACATGAACCAGCCTACACACTAAACCTGAAACTGATATCAGATCGCGGAGTGTACAAGTATATAACCCCTCTTGTTGTAAAACCCCTTAGACCTGAACATGAGAGATGACGTTTAGGATTCACAGTCTTCAAAATAGCACAGGTCCATTACAACAGCTGGTTGAATAGAAACCACAGACTGAGGATCACCTCTTTTCCAGCATGATTTGCATTCAGAGTAAGCTTAAGAAACAGCAGCTTACCTTGTATCAATACAGAAAATAAAACCCTTTATTAAAAACTGTGTTCGCAATCCAAATTACATGGATTTCATTGAGTCAAACAGAGCACAAACAGTCCTCCAGGTTCTGGCTTTTGGGTGGTGGAATAAAAAACACTTATAGAGCAAGTATGCATGAGGATGTGCTGCACCAGTTTGGTAAACCCAAAGGAGGAGACAATTAATTTTGTAACTACGGTTAAATAAAAGTTCTCGCACAAGGCAAAGTCCTCATGATACAAGAATGCTGGTTTAACTGAGCACATCAGTGCCAAGGACAATCTTTGGTTGTGCATGGAAGCATTCCTTTGAGATGAACAATAGTGTTTGATAACCACAGCATTAATGCACTCGCCATGACTAGTGTCGGAACATAACCACCCACTTACGTGCTCATTCCATGTTGAGATGTGGAAATCAAAGTGCAAAAACAACAACAACAAAAACATTAAATATCCCTCTTGGTCGAGCTGATACACTCGATAACTTTTCAATGCTGGTACCTTAAATCACACCAAGGGGAGTTGTAACATTTCCTCTGGGCTCATAACATCCTCAAAGTTTGATTCAGTTCATTTCAGTCCATGTCTCCTTCGCACAGCTATACCTGTGAACCCAAAGGAAATAACCTTGTTAAAAAAAACACTCAGTATAAGTGAAAAGTGTCACAGAAAAGCCTGAGCAAAAATAATTCTCTCAACTTACAGAGCATTTGCTTGCGTTCGGAACAATGTCACTGAGTGAGATCACGTCCTCAGCACCGATACTTTCTTCAAGGGTCCCAAACTGAGCGCTGCCGACAACAAAGGGGACACTGTAAGTAAACTGAACTCAACACATTATGAAACACAGAGTCTGTATGCGTGAAAAAAATATATCAAGTGAATACACGCACACACACCAACCTTTATACTTTTGCTTAAAAAGAAATTACTTGAGATTTGCATGACATGATTTCTGATGTTTGCCACTAGGTGGAGACTCTAAACTTGCTGCAGAGCCCTCTCACATGTGGATTTTCCTGAGATTCTGGTTAAGGGGCATATTTGCCTCAAGTTCCCACTCTCAGTCCGCCTTCATTCCCAACCTGTTCATCACCGGCAAAAGGTCAACCAGTGAAATTGTTTGCTCGGGTTCGGTCCAGCCGGAAGAAGTAGAAGAGAAGCGATTTGTACAGAGCCTAAAACAAAGATCTCTCTGAGGCTCAAACCCATGCCAAGATGTTGTTGAAAATTAAATGTATCAGTCATCATAACAGATTAACGTGAACTAAAATTACTTTCTTTATTGCCTAATCCACTGGTTAATGTTTTTCAACTGATGTATTCATATTTTGTCTAAAAAAATGGCAAAAAAGTGGTAAAAAGTGTTTAGAGAACTTGACCTGATTCAGTAAATTGCTTGTTATATCCAACCAGCGGTCCAAAACCCAAAGCCATTCAGTTTACAATTATGACAAGGAAAGGCAGCAGATCATCACATTTTAGAACTTAGATCCAGCAAGTATCGCCATTTTATTCATTAAAAATCACTGAAACGATAAATCAATTAATAAAATAATTGGACTGATATGAATTGACTCAAAATGTACGATATGTAATTTGCAAAGTTTCTTTTGTGTGGTTTTTAACAGTTGTTAAAAAACAGACAATCAAAGTTATAGGGATGCAAAAAAACACCTGTTGCCAATTGATTAATTACAACATTATTAAAACTAATGGTTACATCAGGCCTGAGAGGAATCCTAACTTTATGAAGATTATAATGTTTATTTAAATTGAAACTTTATAGAGAGGTGCTGATTTAACTTAATGTTCATCAGCTCAGTGTTTTATCAGCTGGTGTTTGCAGTTGTGTTATAGTGATGAGCGTTATTAATATTTCCTGTCAACCTCACCAACATCTATTAGGGTGGAAAAGGCAACTGAAAGTGATTTTATGTTTTAATCAGAAAGATCCAAGAACCAAAGGTGCCACATGTACCGACCAACTAGTCAGTCGACCTGGTTGACTGAGGCTCAGCACTGTCATCTATAGATTTAGTGGATATTACTTATACAGCGTATGTACATGTGATCATAAAGTTAGTCTTCTATTGATCTCTTACTAGATTTCATTTATACTTTTTATACTGTCTAGTAAGACATTTCTGTCACATTTTAAAAGAAAACACCTGAATCTGTAATCATAACTATAATCCTTAATTATAAAACATTACAAAACTAATTTTAACATGCATATACTGCTGAGAATTCCTTATATTAAAACACTGATCTTCTTCCTCTTACCTCTTGGGGGTGCTGTGCTCCTTGTCTTTGCCCGTCGTGTTGTTTGAATCCACTCCCACCGACCTGCTGGAGTCCTGAGGCGGATTCTGACTTGTGGGAGCAAATCCAGGGTTTCCCACGGAAGAGACGACGGTTGTGTTGCCAACAGCGCCGCTGGGAGGTAAGGTCTTTGGGAGGAGGTCGGGACGACCTGACTGCATGGCTGGGCATGACAGGAGGAAAAACTGTTAATCCTGTGTTATGAAAGAAGCACTTCACATGCTGGTACATGCTGGAAGATTGAATCTATGCAGGTATTCGTCAACAAAATTCAGTTTCACTTTTTCGCGATCCAGCTGAAACCTGAAAATTCCCAGCTCTTACCGTTGTCTCCTTCAGTGTTGTCTATGGTGTCCGTGCTGACTTGATGCTGGAGTAAAGGGTGCTGGTTGTTGGCGCTGGTTTGGGGCAACAGAAAAGGCCCAGAGCCAGCTGTTTTTTTCAAAGGCCCATGTGCCACTGCACGGCGCTTCTTAGATGGGGAGCTCTTCACTGGACACAAGAGGGAACATGTTAACCAAGAGGCCATAGAGCCAAAAATTGTTCGGTAGTGTTACTAGTAACGGAAGAAACCCTGATCCACAGAATGAAGACCAAGCAGAGGATTTTGTTCCCAGGTAGTTTTTACCTGGATCACTGTGGTGACAAAATAAAACAGAACACACCTTTGTCTTGATACTTACACGAGATCTTCCTGAAGACAACATTGCACATGAACTTCTCAAATCGTTCTGCGTAGAATCCCGGTCTGTGCACTGATACAGTGTCCTAAAGAAAATTAATGATTACCGAGGTTACAGAATATACATCCGTTAATCCAAAACACAGTTAACTGAGGCCAGTAAAGGTATCTCACCCCATCGTGAACCAGAGATTTCCACGAGTGTTCAAGCCTCTTTACGAATCTGAAAAAAACATAAAATCTGGATTAGTAAAATGAAGTTACAAGATGAAACATATTTGGTTTCACACAACATCTTCACAGCAGAAACATTAAACTAACCTTCACTTTACACTTCATCATTGCAGCTTTTACAGAACAAAGAAGAGCCCTGAGGCCACGCTTGCACCACCTTATTCATTCTTCACAATCACTTGCTCATTCATCAGCTGCTTAGCTACTAGCTGACAATAAACATCCAACTGTATTTATGCAGGTGGACAGTGTAGCTAAGGATGCATGATATGGATTAATCGTCTACATGGGCTCTGGACACTTAACCAGTGCTCTTGGACACTCAATAGTAAGCACATGAAGTGAAGCACATGAAGCGTTTACCTGTAGGACTGCAGGATGTCAATGATACCAATATACACCAGCAGCCTCTCGCCTTTTGAGTTCCGCGCTGGGATGCCTCCAGTTCTGTAAAGTAAAACAAAAAGTAATTTTTAATAATCTGTCATTTCATCTCTGTGGTGACAGAAACTGTGACAAGGAAGTTGCCTGACACATGACCTCTCTACGGCCACGCAAACACTCACTTGTCCTCCGTGTCCTCTGATCCCATGCTCCCTGCCTCCGCCTGGATGGCCTCTATAGCCGTGCTGTACAGGGACTTTTGGCCTAGTGGCCTCCTTTGGTCCGCAGCGCCGGCCACCGCCTCTTCACTGGCCTGCTCTCGACAAGCCTGATCTAGGTTGTGGATTCCCACCAGGAGGCTGTAATCCATAATCTTAAAACTTTGCAAAAGCTAAATGGAAATAGAGGATAACGAGTGTTGTGAGAACAGTGATTGAGATTCAATTCGCAAGAAAAACGCAAGTAATTCTTTTAGTAAACTAGGTACTTCATCTAAAATGAAACAGAGAACAATCACACTTGTGGCTTCATGTTGCGACAGACATTATTCTGTAGTCTTACCAGACAGTCTCTGTGGATGGTCTTGCAAACAGCACTGTACTTGTCCGCCTCCATTAGCAGCCCCTCCTGCATGTCTTGCATGAAATCCAGGTCCTTGTACGTTGGCACGGTCTTTTCTCTCTCTTTAGGTGAGGCCCGTCGCTTGTACGTGGAGCCCTTCAGATCATACTTGAGGTGCATTCGCACAGCGCTCGGGAGCAGATTGTTCATGACTACGATGCGGATGTTCTTACCCGCTGCCTGGACACAGTAGAGTCCATAAAACTTAGGTAATAAGGTTCGCCTGTTCTGGTTTAGGTTCTGAAGGAGAGCAGAGAGGAGAACATATTAGTCAAAATAAACACACTGTCGCACACAAATGATGTAGTCAGGAACAAATATATCACCTTATTTAGATATAAAATTGTAGAGACATCTTAAGCCAGTCAGTATGATTTTAAAAATGCAAACACGCAGATGTAAGAAGCATTATTTCTCCAGTTTTTGTCAAAATCTAGACAGTCTTTCATGTTGCACAATCAATCATTGGCTAACATGTGGTTGGAAACCTTTGGTTCTGCAACTAATGATTATTTTCATTAATAAGGATCATTACTTTAGTTAGTCATTAGTTGTTTTTTTCTTAAACCAACAGCATAAACCACACAAGCACTTTTGTTACTATGACAAAAGCCCTGTACACATGGAACTCGTTTTACCTAAGGACCTTTAGGAATTTGTAATAATTGTGGAGCACGTCAGTTATCGCAATCTTGTGCTAATCTGCAATGTCCATAATCCCTACAGTAAAAATTCCACTGCATATTACGCCAAACACAGATGTCATGTGCAAATCAGCATGCTGGTGATTTAGGGTTGAATTTCTTTGTAGACATTTGTTTTCTGCTTTCAGACTATTAAAGAAGTAAGTAATTCGATCACGGCCCGTAATATGTTGAACAGCAGTCAACAGCTGGGCCGAGAGATCGACTATGATGACGTTTAAAAGTGATGATAGAGAAGGTTAGGAGCAACAAAAGGTTGTCATATTCAAGTACAGCCAAAAAGCGTCTGTTGCTTGATCTAAATGAACTACAGATGTGTATTTATGCCTCTTACACATGCAGAAGAGACAGACAGACAGTGTCAGTCCATAGTTTTTTTTACTATGTGGGATGATCGTGCACATTTGTTCTGCTGAAATCATCTCGTATCTTAAACCCCTTCACAAAATCTTACCATAAAATATCCTGGAAGCAGTTTCTGTAAAAATTCGGCCTCTTTGTGCTGCACGGTCTTAATAATGAACTCATCATCAATGGAGAGGTAGAAGAGAGATCCACTGGCCCCCGAGTTTGACAGCTCGATCAGGTCCTCATTACACAGAGAATACTGTAAACAGAACAGAGCAGGCTGGTTAGGCATGTGATGGAAAACAAACAACAACAACGACACAGATTAACAGGTTAAAAACAGGACAATCAATAGTCAGCTGAACCTCGTCAGCAGCCCCACCTCTATTGTGTCAACACTGCATTATTTCACACTTCCTTAATTTCACTCTTTCCAGTTCCTCAACAACTACTTTCTCGTTACAGTTCACAACTCTTTTTCTCCCTGCAGAGCTTTATACACATTTTCTGAGTATTACAGATGCTGAGAAAACAAGAATACCATGTAGTCATCAGGCCGGATGCCAAACAATTCCCTGAAGTAGCGAAATGCGATCGGTGCATACGTCTTGAACCTGAAGTCTCCATAGTGGTGGGCTGGTGTCAGGTTGCTTCCCTCACTGCCAGTAAAAAAACAGGACAGAGAGGAGTAAACCAAACAGAGTAAGACTTAATAATTTAGAAAAGACACATTTAATCATCTTTACTTCATCACTTTAAACAGTCACCTAGGAAAGAAGATGCTTTCCACCACTTCAAAGTCCTGCAGCAGCACATCTCTCTCAGGTTTCTGGCTTAAGCTGCCCACTGTGTGCGTGATGCCCAACTGGATGGCACCTTTCAAGGCTGATGATGTTGTCTGGAGGACGGAAAAAAACATGAAAAATGCAGCTAAATCTATATCTTATATCACCTTAACTCATTATTTTTTGCAGATCATCAGTTGATACTGGACAAACAATCACACTTCATGCCAATCACACAACTTTAAGTGTGAGTAAGCATGAGGTTAAAAGACGAACAGCTTCTGAGAAACAAAAGAATACAGAAATAAGAACGTGGCATAATACTCTGGGACAAAAGTGATATGAAACAGCAGAAGAGTGAGAGTGAGACTGCAATAAGCAGTAGGCGAAAATGGTGTGTTGATCAGTAGTATTTTCACATCCTACTCTGTGAATTAAGGATTTATTTAGACCAAACCAATGATGATTGAGGAAAGACAAACCAAGACTGTTTTTTTGAGTTTTATTTGGTTTATGTCGATGTGCTTTATGATGAAGCCAATTAAGCTCGCCTGAGCGTGGCAAAAGAGAGAAACTTGAATTCAGATGGTGTACAGTTGTATTTTCTGTTTAGTAAGTAAAATAGCTGTTTAAATAGCTTCTTTCTTGACATTTTGTGAGTTTCTTTTGTTTATGTCGACTAAATAGCAGACTTGCTGCTTTTGCATTCTCCCAGCTGAAACTACAGCAGCTACCATACTATCACTTCTTGCGTTACAAACTGGCATTAGGAGACAGAATGGGCGGTGTTTCTACACATTTTGCCCCTTTTATGGAAGGTAAATTGCAGATTAATAGACAATGAAAATAACCACCTTCTTGTACGTCGTCTCTCCAGTGGGATCAATTCCACGGTGGCCGATGGTCTTTTTCATGTTCTGAGTCATGGTGGTGCTTGGTCCCTGTCAGCACAAACATGGTAGGAAGGCAGAATTACAAGAGGAAAAAAACTCCAATGCAAATCTGAAGCAATGGGTAGCATTCTCATGTTTAAAAGAGGAAGGAATAAAAGATGTGTCAGCTACATATCCGTAATTTCCAAACTGCCTGAGATAAATGTAATGACAGTTTCCTAACAGAGCTGCATCACACATTTCCGCCAGACAAATCAGTTACCTCAATAGCAGCATTTTTTCGAGTCCCAGGCGAATCTGGAGTGAAAAAAAATGGAGAAAATATACAAGTTATACAGAAATCATAAATAAAAAAACAATCACAGTTGAAGCAGTTCTAGCACTGAATGCATTCATATCAAACACACAGCTTGAAACAGCGTCTAACATTCCCTAATGTTGAAAACAAAGAGTGCAGCTGAGCTCTGAAACAAGCATGCAGACGCACCTCGTTCATTACCTCTGAGAGAAGACAGTCTCCTCCAGAGCTGACTCTGCGGGTCTTTGCGTGGAATGGGAGGAATTAGATAAGTATGCTATTACCATTAATGTGAGTTCATACAGGGCCAATGAGTGATAGAATGAATTTACACTTAAATGTTAGTTGAGTAGTTTTCTTTATAGGTTTCTACGTTGTTCTTTTTGGAAGAAGAAGAAGAAGAAGAAGAAGAAGAAGAAGAAGAAATCCGTGGCATGAACTCGGAGGGTTTAGGTGATATTTTTTTAGATGGTTATCATAATTTGAAAATGTCCTATTGTTGTTGCCCTAATCCAGATGTTTTAGAGCTCGACTCATACCAGGCAGTATAAAAGTCACGATGTATTTGAACTTGGTTACATCAATTTTGACCATTTCTGTTTTTTAATCTGTTTCTTATGAATCCCACAGTTTAATGGAAGTGAAATACAAAATAACTGTTGTTTAGTTCCACTCAGTTGTCGAGTACATGTAGATTAAACTAACGCAGCTTATTCTAAGAAGTGCTTTTTAATAGTTTGTGTCCAATTTTACATTGCCCAGAGATCTGATCTTGAACTCTGGGTTCATGCATAACCATTTACTGTCTGTTTTGTTCACTTTGGTCAACTCATGTTGTTTTCAAATGTGCTATAGAAATACATGTTGACTTGACTACAATTATTTCAACGAGAAGTGGTTAAACATTATAACATCTCTCAGTATAATGCAATAAAGTTCAACAACATACATCGGAGCCGCAAGAATGACAATAACGTTGGACCAACACTTCTCTTTTTTAACAGAAAGTGAAAATGATAACTTTTATTTAAGGCACTAGACTGCTTTTTCTTGAAGCAAGGTGTACCTAATCGTGTACATAAGTGTACATTAGTGTCATGAGAGTATAAAAACAGTCAACCCAACACTGGAGACCATTCAATTATTACATTTTATGTGGTCACAGAGGTTGTGTATTGAACTCGGAGGTTGATTGTTTGTATTGTGTCCGATGAACTGCTGACTTGCTCAGACATGTCCATCCAGAGGATCCATACCCTGAGCCAATGTCCATGTGTCTGTATCAGTAAGTGGGTGAGACCTTATGTCAACCACATTTGATCTGAGAAGGTGGGGTTAGACATAATAATACAGTACTTACACCCAGAGGGTCCCTGTAGCCCTGGAGGCTCCTCTGCAGCTGTGGCCATTCAAGAGCAGACACTCAGACTCGGGCAGATCCTTGTTCACTCCTGGAGATTAAACGTGGACAGCTTCCTCTGTGAGAGCACTTCAGGTATCTTGGGGTCTGTGTGGACAAAAAGCAGGACATTAACAGCAAACAGGGATGACTTCATGCTACAAATATTGACATCAGCCACGTTGACTGCTGGCTCTGCTGATGGAAGAGCTGACCTGGAATCAAACAGGACAAGAGGCTTTCTGTTAACTTAACTAATCAGTTCAGTAATGTAATTTAACGAAATGGAAAAAACCACTGTGTGTTGAAACAACCCTAACACAATACAAAGATGTCTGGATTGCGACATTTAACGAAACAGAGGCGAGAAAGCTAGCTGCTAACCCTGATTTAACTTTTCTAACTTAACTAACCCAGCTACTCTCGCTAATAAATAACCAACAGCAGCACGATAAAACTGTCAACTCACTCGAAAATACTGTGAAGTTCCCGCCGCTCCCAGAGAAAGAAAAAGTAAACTTTTTTCCTCTTAAGTCACTGTTTTCCCTCAATCTAATAAACAAGGAAGCAATGCGGAAGCAGGCGTTTGTGTTCTGCTCTGCTAGCTAGAGAAAGAACGGAACTTCCGGTATAATTTTCATAATAAAACGTGTGCTTTAGGGGCACTATGTCGTTTTTAGAGAAGAAATTCACACTCATAATTTGATATTTACAGCATTAATGAGTTAATAATGCAAACTCAGACATTCTTTTTTCCGTAATTGAAAAAACAAACTGGTCCCCAGAACACTGTTTTGAAGCTAGAAAGGTGGCAGGGTCCGCCAAATATAAACAAAGTAAAACAGTGTAAAATTGTGTTGTCCTTTAAAGTCAGTTGTTTTCTCAGTTTATGCAGGCATGACAGCAAAGAAATTTTGTTTCTTTATTTTGTTTAGGCCTAATAAAAACAGTCAAAGAAGATCTTTGACTCTTTCAATGTCTTAATCACACCATCCCTGAATAGATATAAAAGTATATAATTGATTTTTCATGTAATACGGTATATTATAGTATATGATGAAATAATGACAAACATCTACAACATGAAACAAAATATGATGCGTGTGAGGATTGTTGCATGGTTGAAAATATATTGTTTTTGGTTTAACAATAATTTATATTTCAAGAGATTGTGATCAATAAATGTACTTAAAATGAGTCATGTATGTATGCATGTATAAAGGTATAAACATAGAGCTTGCATAGTTAAATACACAAGTAAGGCACAGTTCAAGAAGCAGTGATGTTAAAAGTGCCATATTTTTGTATATGAAGCGCTGAAGTACTCAGGCAACTACAGCTGCCTCATATTGTAGAGTTACAGTCTGCTACAGTAAAGCATGTGTAGACACAACCTCTCAGTGTTGTGAACATTTTACACTAATTTCAAACTTAAATGTTTATTTGAACTCCACACATATAACATCTGCACAAATACCACATTTTGGGATAGTCGTTATGTTTCAAAGTTAGATTTATGATGTTCCACTTTTATTTTGAAGCCAAACAGGAAATGTCATTCTGTGTTTCTTGTGGTCTCGAGCACATTACTATCCCACTTCTTTTACATTCACACAGACGGCGTATGTAAAAAATCTCAATCAAAAAGAGTTCAGATCTGTTTTAAATACTTTTTTTGTGACTTTTACTACACATTGCCATTCAGGCTAGGGAGCGAACTCAAACTTTTTAAAAAATAATCACTGATCTGTTACCGTCTCACGCCCTGTTAACAACTGTTAAAGCCAACAGTGACCCCTGGTGGACATTTTTTATAGTACATGTGTTATTTTCTTAATTACAAGAGTGCCTGATAACTTGTTTCAGTACTTTTTTTCTGATTTACCTGATGTTTCCCCATATCTATGTCAACTACCGTGAACTAAAAATCAACAAAAGCCACAAATTGATAAGACAAGAGACAGAAAAAAAACAGGAGAACTTTAATGTCTGTCTTTCATCCTTTATTTCTCCAACGAAGAATAATGCATGTCAACTCTGCAATCAGGACACAATTTATTTGAGTACTAACAGTGAACATTTGCAATTAAAAAACATTTTTTCTTGTGATTAAAATACAGAGCTGTTCAAATAACTGTCTTCAGCTGTTGTGATCATAAACAACCATCCTGCCTCTGACCTCCTCTGAGCGCCTGTAACAAAGACACTGTATTATAATCTCAGCTTGCACATTTTTCTGATGCAGCTTTGTCCAAATGGGATCCGAGCACATTAACCCAAAGCTACACAACATGTCACCACTCTCAGACAAATTTAACTACTCTGTTTTTATATCATTTTTCACCTTTAACAAGCATTTGCAATGAAAGTGAATCCTGGCTCCTGGGGCATTGTGGGTGCTGTGTACCCTTCTGTTGGGTTGTAGTTTGGGTTTGGCAGTTCGCTGTCGAAGCAGGTCCACCGCGCGTCTCCTCTATCTGCACAGCACTCATATGCGACAGTCATGGTGCGGTACTCTTCATCGCAGAACTGGGACAGGGCTTGTTTCCACTGCAAGAGAAAGATATTCTTTATGTCGTTTACAAGAGACAAGCACACTTCATCCTTTTGTATATGGGTGCAGACAAGACTATTAATATAGCGCAAAATAGTTAGAGAAAAAAGTTATTGTCTTTTGGATTGTGGTGTCAGTTTCTCCAAAAACACAACAACAGAGACTCACAGCTTGTTGGGCGCAGCAGAGGACCTGAGGATCACCGCAGCACAAAGAGTACCAGGACTCCAGACGGTTGATGGCCTTTCCACGGCGGCGGAAGTGGCTGGCACCGGAGCGCGGGAAGAAGCTGTCTGGGTATCTGGGACGCCCCTGACCTTGTTGGCAAATGGCGTCGAGGTTCAGAGCCGTGGGACGGGCAGGCGGGAAAGGGACGTCAGGCTCATTGAGAGCGTTTATTTGGGTCTCTGTGGAAATCAAGCAGCACAGACGTTAACAGCATTGAAAATCTGAAGAGTTCATCAAAAAAAATCTAGAAGAAATTACCTCCAACATTTGCACCAAGAAGAGTCAGCAGTGTGATGATTAAAAATCCAGTGAGGCCTCCAATCGAAATCATGGCTGTGTGGTTGTCTTGCAGGAGTTTTGGCTCTCTCTTGTTGATCGAAGGTAGTGTGACTGGATCCGAGGCCAGCTTATATGAGCGAGGGCAGAGGGTCTGTGGGCGTGAAATGCTTGGAAGTGAGGGTGGAAGGGGTGAGGGGAAGTGGTTGGTAAAGGGTGTGTGTGTGGGGGGAGACATGATGCTGGGAGCCGTCAAGATAAAACACAAAATGAGCTTGAACTTGAACTAGTGACATCTGCTGATGTGTTCAACATGCAAAACAAGAGCAGTATCTTAGAAGAATATGCAGTATACACACAAAACAGATTCAGATAGCTTTATTAACCCGACCAGGCAATCTGTTTGAGCAGCTTGCAGTATGACCTATAAATATGGTGGGTTTGTGGGGTGGGGGGGTTGAGCAGAAACACTGGCTGACTGGCAGTTCGGTGACGCTTTGCTGACTGGATAAAGTGTGGGAGGAACAGGGCAGCTCAACAGACCTCATGGTGAACTCCCTCGATCCCTGTTTTCAAAAACAGTTTCGAGTTTTGTGCTTTCTGTTATCAGAGGATGGTTTACACGCAGCAAAAAATGCTGAACATCTTGTCTCGCGTCTCGTTATCTACAAACGGTGCTTTGACGGCATGTGAGAGGAATGAAGGATGCGCTCGCTCAAAATCACTGAATCAATTCGATAGCTTTTCACACCCTAAAATTCAAACAATTCTCACACAATCACTTGTGCTGTCTGCAATGTGCTGATAAGGGGGTGTTGATTGATCACAGGCTAATATTAGGGGCATTTATTTTATCTTTGTTTAATATATATTATCAATTCATCTCGCCAACGTGAATGAGCTTCCGACAGTGTTTGATTGGTCTGTTTTGTGTTTCAGGTGTGACAGGGTGTGACTTCAGATATGAAGGGAACACGTGCGCTGCTATCACAAAGGCAATCTGCAACTGTCAGATGGTGACTTATTGGATTTGTATTCTTGCTCATGTACTGTGTGGCACAAGTGTTGCTTTACTGAATCCAAAGGGCGTCACTTGTGTTGAAAAGTGGTTGGGACATAAGGGCTCATGCGTTTTTCGGCAATTTAATGCTGAGATTGTATGAGCCTGGTGGATAATTATGAGAGAAACTGCATTGCAACTCTACATGTGAGGTTAAACTGCCTTGTAGTTCCCACGCTTCATATTCTAATGGTGGAGAAACAGCGTTCACAAGAGTTTATGACTCAAGTTCAACAAATCATGACTCATTTTAAGCACAAAGTTAAAATATCTCTATTCGCTCTACATCTCCCACATTAAAGCTGCTGTCGTATATTTTATGAATGAATGAAATCACAGTATAAGGGTCAGTAACTCATGTCTCGCCTCCCACCACTAATGCAGTAAAAGAGAAAAGACATTTTCTGGTATCCCTGCCCACTTTATCCAATCAGGACAGATAACTCCATAAAGACGCACTTACAGCAGCTTCGATAATACAATTACAGTTGCTTGCTACACATTAAAAAAACTGCACAAATTTACAGCAAAATGTCTACGGAAAAAGGGAGAAAACATTAGAAACTACTTTAGCAGGCAGCACTGTTCTGTAAGTCACTTCTGAAAAATCCAGAAAATAAGATGCAGTGATCTTAAAACATCATTATCAGCAGTTTTTAATTTAGAAGAAATTAGGCTTTTGAAAGTGATGGGGACAAAATCTGCCATTTCAAAAAGTGGTGGGGACATGTCCTCTGTGTCCACAGTACAAATGATGCCTATGACTGAAACCCAGATTTGATCTGTTTTGTTATTTGGCTTCCAAGTACAATAGAGACACATCAAGACTCTTTCATCAACACATATTTCTGACTTATACTTCAGACTACACTGTCACCTCAGTTCAAACTGTCCTTTTGCCCTAATGGCATGGCAAACGTACACCTATATATTGACAGGTTTGACAGTAAAAAAAGTCTGACTCTGAGATGTAAAATCACCTTGTGTTTGCATTTATCAGACCTCAGATTAATATCTATCATGTGAGTCTATTAGTTTCAGTTAAGTCAAACATGTGAATGGTCTGAGCAGGAGGCTCTGCAATGGCTTGACAAATTCTCACACATTTAGTTTGCCGATATCGCCAGGTAAGGCTAAGGCTATTATATATTTCACATCCATTCTCAGATAAGAGTTAAATTGGCCTCCATATGAGAACCACCTCTTGAGCTTAAAAACTCTTTAAATAACTTTTAAACAAGATTTTGACAAGGTGACACGTTGAATTTGCCATGTGATCAGTCAGTCGGTGAGTTGGCGTCCGTACAAGCAGCGTGACACATTCGCCCTGATTGGCTTCCTCTGCATTACCAAGACAAATAAAAGGGCGCCAATCGAGATGCCATTCATCCAGATCCTTGGTTTTCTGGCTCAGGTAAGGTTCATTTGCACTATCATATCCTAACTATGAAGGGAATTGTTGCCAGTCGAGACAAATCTCTAAAAATCTTTGAATGGTGAATCTGTCTTTACAGCTTACATTGAGTTTTAGCAGCTTAAAGGGAAACTTTTGTTTGTTTATCACATTCCTAAAATGTGGTTTATCACAATATTTCTAAATGTCGGTGATGCTTTGATGAAAACTATGTCAGATTTGTTAGTCTTTTTGTTGTAGATGTAAGTCTGGAGAGGTCAAAACTCCAGCAGCACTTGTGTCGAGAACTATTTTAACTAAAAGTGTTGCTGGAGTTTCGACCTCTTCAGACTTCTCCATGCAACCTGCAAGTGGAAGTTTGCTGTGCCAAAAAATCCCTACTCTCTTCCACCTGATTTACCAAAATAATTTCAGACACGGGATAGGGCCAGTGGTGAAACAAAGTACTCTGCTTAAGTACAATTTTGAGGTACTTCTGAGGTACAGAGGCAGATACTGCACTTTTTACTTCACTACATTTATTTGATAACTTTTCAACTTTAGTTTAAAAAATCAAAATGTAATCCACAAACAGGCAGACATCATTTTATTCATTTGTCCACATACAGAGATTTCATCTTTAGACTTTAAAGATTGAGATAAGAGATAAAAACTCTATACTTGCCTTGTGTGTCTATGTGTGTTTCTGTGTCTGTATGTCTAATTTTTGTGTTTGCATTATTTTAGGTTTAACAATGAAAGGGCTGGTCTGCTGTCTTGTGGGTTTACTCCTGGGTGGTAAGTCAAAGAACTCAACTTATTACTTCTATCCTTGTCTAAAAATTTTTAAAAAATAAAGTACTCTCCTTCAAACAGAACACAGCAGTCACTAAATATGCCTTTTTCTGATATTTCAATTATCACCTTAAACTTTAGAAACTGTCAGGATGACATTTCTTTGCATGATGAGGTTCTTAGCTTTGGTATTCCCATTTTCTGTTACTTTAAATTTCTACTTCACCACACTTCAGGACTTCAGAGGCAAATATTGAGCTTCCTACTCCACTACATTTGTTTGATAAACTACTAGATGACTAATACAAAATACATTCCAACCTGATAATAGGTTAAGCTAATAATTAATTGAAAACTTTATCAGGCCATTCTACATCATGAGTACTTTTAACTTTATTCTAAGTATATTTCTTAGCTTATAACCTGGGTAACACTTTATAATAACCATCATTAATGAATGGTCAATTTACAATTAATTAAACTTTAGTTAATACTTATTTCACTGTTAACAAACAATGAAATGCTTTCTAAAACATTTATTTAGCCATTGTAAAGGTTTATAAACATCAATTGCAACTTTTTAGTGGCTGTTCACATTATATTTTTACTAAGCAGTATTTATTAACAGACATCAGCTGCAACTTTACAATAAACAATTGCTTATTATTAAATGGTTTATAAAATATATAATTGTTAAAATAAAAAAAAACACTATTAAGTACAAATTTGCTATTTATTAATAATGTTCATTATAAAGTTTTACTACCATTGCATTATTTCTTAAACTGTCATTGGACGAGTTTCATGCTTCAACGTGTCATTATGAAGTAAATATTGATTGCACAATGTAATGGAAATATAATAATGAAACCATCTTTACATTGGCTCCCCTGCAAACCTCGCTATCACTATAGAATTTTGTCTGCTAGCGGACAGGCGGTGACCTGGTCAAAGGAAGGTTAACTGCTGTTCCACTTCTATTACAGACTAAATAATTGAATTAAACTCAATGTTTTTTATTTGGGACTCTGAGAAAACGGAAACAATCCAGTTTTCTTTGGAACAGCAGTGACAACAAAAACACAACTTGGAAATGCTAGAAAGGGCAAACTTGTCTGTTGCCACTTTAAGTAACATTTTGTAATGATTTGTTTTACTTGTAATGATGTATTTCTATCATACAAGATCTGAGATGTTAATAACCAACAGGTGGTGGTATACTTTCAGATTTTTCACACCTTACTCTTCATCCATGTGATTTTTTTCCAGGGCTTGGCTCTGCTCTACCAGCAGGACGAGAGTTTGTCACATCTTTCATGCAAAACCTTGGTAGTGATGCGGAAGCTCGTTTCTTGGTTGAGGTTGCGGCTCTGCCCACTTCAACAGGCAGCACCAAGGTCAAGGTGACTGCCATGGGTCAGGTCTATGAGAAGGAAATTGATCCTGGTAAGAGTGCGTCCTTCAAGCTCCCTGACACAGTAGAGATGAAAGGCAGCATGAAGTCCAATCAGTCTGTGCTGATCGAGGCTAGCCAAGATGTCACTGTGATGTCTCTCAACTTTAAGAAATACACGGCAGACACCTCTGTGGTTTACCCGGTGAGGGACTGGGGGACTGAGTACATCGTATTCACTCCTACCAGTTCTCAGAGAGACACATACAAAGAATTTTCTATCACCAACCACAAAGAGCCAAACTCTGTTGAGTTTTTCCTGCCGGGCTCCGTCCAGTTCCAAGGGAAGTATTACAGGAGAGGAAGCAAGATGACCATAAAGCTAGAGCCGTTTGAGACCGTTCAAATACAGAGTCTTGATAACCTGAAGGGTACCAAAGTGAACTCACTCCTCCCTGTCGCCGTGTCCTCGGGACATAGCTGTTTCCAGAAGTACACCAAGTGCAACCACGTCTACGAACAACTCCTTCCTGTAAGCAGCTGGGGGAAAGAATTCATCATCGCACCATTGCCTTATCATAAATTCTTTTCCTATTCACATGACAGTGTTTATGTCCAAGCATCCCAAACCACCAAACTTACCGTCACTGTCAATGGAAAGGTCCAGACTTACCCTATATTTGCAGGACAAACTCTCGAGCTCTACTCTGAGTGGCCACATGCCATGTATTTGAAATCTGACAAGGGTATCCAGGTCCTATTTGAATTCAACGGCGGTCCCGAGTATTCCCTAAACTATTATGATCCCTTCTTGATGACTGTACTGCCCACAAGTAGTTTCAGCACTTCCTACTGGTTGGAGGGACAGGGTGATTTCTACAACCATGTCATAATTGTGGCTCAGAACAAAGACCTGGATGGCATCAAATTTGACCCCAAGCCCAAGTCGACCAACTTTAAATGGCAGAAAGTTGATGGGACTGAGTTCTCCTGGACTGATATCGAATATAGCACTGGTGCGAACAGCTATCAGATATCTCATCCCAGTTCTCCATTTGGAGTCTACAGTTTTGGTGTTGCCTATGCTAACGGATACGGATCCCCTGCAGCTGCTGACTTAGCAGGTAGGTAAAAACAATGAGTCATAATATAATGTAATAAAGTGTAGCGCAGCGTAGAACACAACGCAGCATAATACACTACATTAAGGACAGCATAACTTATCATTGGGCATAACATAAAATGGTACAATATAGCGCAGAATAGTGCAGCATAACATCTCACAGCAGGTCCATCTGATGTTGTTCCAGGAGTTTGAAAGGGTAAATTCTCCCATGTGTGTATTTTTCCAGTGTTTTTCAGATGGTTGCTAAGCTATGACATTATAAAACTGTGACTGGTCCGTTTCAATGATGGCTCTGGAACAACATTTATCATAATGGACTAGAAAGAACACCAAAACAGCAATATCAGATTGTGCTATCATAGCATAATACAGTATACCAAATAATATAGCAGAACAAAAGTAGCATAATATGGTGTTGCACTGGATAACCTGACATCACATAACATAGTCAAGTATTGTGTCAAACAGCTAAGTATAAATTGCACTGCACAACATAGTAGTGCTCTACATGAACGTACAGCACAGAGCAGAGCATAACAGAGTACAGTAAAACATAGCATAGCATGACATAGCATATTACAGAATACATTTCATTATACAGTATATTGTAACATAGTAGCATAGTATAGTCTGGCATGGGAAAACATAATATAACATAGTTAAGTTTAGTATAAAACAGCATAGTATAACATATTATTATACAGTCTAGTGTAGTATAGCACAGTATAGCATGGCGTAGCATAGCATGTCATAGCATATCATATAATGACATAACATAGCATACCACACTTCAGCATAGTACAGTGAAGCATAGTATAGCTTAATAGCAGCTATAGTAATGTTTACATGTAAATGGTTGATTTGTCCTCTCTTTTTCTTGCAACGTATCAGAGAAACGTGACTGCACCACCATGAAATGTTCAGAAGATGAAGTGTGCCAGATGAAAGACAACTCCCCAACATGTGTTAAGAAACCACCAGAAATCAAAGATGGTGCCTGCTGGGCAATGGGCGATCCTCACTACCGCACATTTGATGGCCGCTACTACAACTTCATGGGCAGCTGCACTTACTCGATGGTCAAGAACTGCCATGTTGATGAAGACCACCCCGCTTTTGAGGTTGATGCCAAAAATCAAATCCTTACCGGTTCAAAGGTCACATATGTCGGCAAAGTGATTATAAAGGTGTATGGGTACACTGTGACCATTGTGCAGTCAGAGTTTGGACTTGTCAGGGTAAGTGAGGTCTTTTAGCAAACGAAGCAAATTATTTATTGAGTCTGTGAAGAAGTGTTATTTATTCATTAATTCAAAAATACCTGTGAATATGTTTTAGATGAACTACACATTGTGGAATCTCCCCATCAACTTGGGCAGTGGCAAGTTGAGGCTATCCCAGAGCGGCCTTTCCGTCATTGTTGAGACCGATTTTGGTCTGACCGTGCAGTATGACTGGAAGGAGTACCTTCTAATCACAGTACCGGGCAGATTTTCTGGCAAGGTTTGTGGCCTGTGTGGCAACTTCAACAGCAAAAAGGACGATGACATGGTGACTTCAAATGGCACACTGACCAGCAATGTAGAAACCCTGGGAAAGAGCTGGAGGGTTCCCAATGAGCCAGATGATGCGCAGTGTCGAGATGATTGCCCAGGAGAATGTGAGACCTGTCATAAGGACGGCTTTTTTGGCAGTGTGGCTGACAAGATATTCTGCGGTACGCTCACCTACATCATGGACGGACCACTCCATGACTGCAATGCTGTCATCGACCCCAAGGCCTTTCATGACATGTGTTTGTATGATGTGTGCATGGGGGAGGGGATGATGAACTTCCTGTGTGACACCTTGCAGGTGTATGCCGACGCCTGTCAGAGGGCTGGCATCAAAATACACGACTGGAGGAGATTAGCTCATTGTTGTGAGTAACTTCATTAAAAAGAGAAATCAGCTGTTATTTTTCAAGATTCACCCTCATTCTGTGTTGGTAACATGTTGTGATTTTGTCTGAAATACTGCAGCTCCACCCAAGTGCCCAGAGAACAGCCATTATGAGTTCTGTGGGAATGCCTGCCCCGCTACCTGTGAAAACCCAGATGCTGCAACAAAGTGCAACAAAAGCTGCGTGGAGACCTGCGTCTGCAACAAGGGCTTCCTGCTTAGTGGCACCAAGTGTGTTCCTAAGGACCAGTGTGGCTGCTTCTACAAAGGCCACTACATAGAGTCCGGGGCCTCTTTCTTAACTGATGACCACTGTAGTGAGAAGTGCACATGCAACCAAACTACCAAGAAAGTTGATTGTGAGAAACCGGGTTGTCAGCAGGGGTATGAGTGCAAGGTGGTCGACGGCCTTACGGGATGTCACCGGATCATCTCTGCTGAGTGCAGCATGAATGGTGGCCCTCACATGGTGACCTTTGATAAGCATGATTACAACTTCCAGGGCACCTGTGTGTATCAGCTGGCTGGGGTCTGCTCAAAAGATTCTTCCCTGCAAAACTTTAAAGTTCTTGTGCAAAATGATGCTCATGGCAAAAGAATCGGCTCTGGTCCAAAGCTGGTGGAGGTCAAAGTCTATGAAGATTCCATTGTAGTCACAAGACGCTACAAAGGCTCAGTCCTGGTGAGACACATGTACCAAACAGAGAATCAAAGTCACGCCCCTTCTGGTGCCTCATAGGACCTTATTTTGGAAAAAAATTATTGAAGTCAATGATGAGAGAACGCAAAGTGAACTACATCATCTCGTTGGCTCCATATTTTTTCTGAAATCAGGTCTGTTGGTGGTCCATCGGAGGGGATGTGACTTCCCCTCTCAATTTATCACAGCATTATTGATTTTATCATCTTTTTTGGTGACTACATATCCGGTGTTGAATTAAACAATCTTGTTTTGCAGATAAATGGAGAACTTACCCACTTACCTGTCAAACTTAAAAGCAACATCACAGTCTACAAGGTTAATGACTTTGCTGAAATCAGTACTGAATTCGGGCTGCAAGTCTCCTATGACTGGGGTTCAACGGTACGTGTCAAAATCCCTGGTACGTATGCTGATGCTATGTGTGGCCTGTGTGGCAACTACAATCACAACCCCAAAGATGACCTGATGTTGAAGAATGGCACGGAGGCATCGTCTGCAGAGGAACTAGGGAGAAGTTGGAGGGTTGCGGAGATCCCAGGTTGTGTCGATGGTTGCAAGAATGAGAGTGTCTGTCCCAACTGTGACATCACAGAGAAAGAAAAGTATGAGACCGATAGGTACTGTGGGTTATTACTGAAGTCTACAGGCCCCTTCAGTGAATGCCATGCCAAAATAAGTCCTGATGCCATTTTTAAGAATTGCTTGTATGATATGTGCCTCTACAATGCCAAGGAAGGGTCCTGGTGCACCCACCTCCGCAGTTACACTCTACAATGCCAAGAGCTGGGAGTCAATGTGTCCCAGTGGAGGACAGACGAATTCTGCCCCATATCTGGGATGACGCATTATAACCACAGTCACTATGAACACTGTGGCAATGTATGCCATGCAACATGTGACCCAGAGTTTCCTCCAAATGACTGCAAGAGGCCTTGCCAGGAAGCATGGATCTGCGATCACGGCTACCTACTCAGTAATGATGAGTGTGTGCCTGATGACCAGTGTGGCTGCAAGTACCAAAACAGAAATTATGACGAGGGAGAGAGTTTTCTGTTACCAGACTGCCTTCAGAAATGCACCTGCTATGGCAACGGCAATGTAAGCAGCATTTCACGTACTTAACAAATTTCACTTTACCTCTTTGTTGTTCTAAAAGTGTCACTGTTTCTTTAGGTGATTTGTGAGGCACACTCATGTGGGCCATTTGAGAAGTGTGCGCTGGTCAAGGGCGTTCAAGCATGTCAACCACTGGGAAATGCAACCTGCACAATCGCTGGTGATCCACATTACAAAACCTTTGATGGCACCACCTATGACTTCCAAGGCACCTGCACCTACACAGCAGCCAAATTGTGCCATTCTGAAGGCTCACAGCTCAAAAACTTCTCTGTGGTAGTCGAGAACGAGCAGTGGTCGTATACCAAGGAACATTTGTCTGTAGCCAAGCTTGTTGCTGTGAAGGTGTATGGCTACACCCTGATTCTCAGAAGGAACCAAATTGGAACAGTCATGGTAATTCATATTGTTTAGAGACTTTTTGATTCATTACTATTCCTCTGTTCACTTTTTTTAATTCTTGACTTTCTATTGATAACAGAAAATGGGTATTATAACTACTAAAAGAACAGTTTACTAAAATTAAAAAAGTGATCTTAGAGACTAACACTGCTTGTCTTTTTCTTTGTGCTCTACAGGTGGATGACAAATTGAAAAAAATTCCACTCAGCCTCAATGATGGAAAAGTTGAAGTCTTCCAAGAAGGCTTCCACTATGCTATCACAACTGACTTTGGCCTGAATGTGACTTATGATTTGGTCTACAGAGTCACAGTCACTGTTCCTGGAAACTACAAAGGCAAAACCTGTGGACTGTGTGGCAATTTTAATGACAATAAGACAGACGAGTTTGAGCTACCTGATAAAAAATTGACCAAGGACATCAAGACCTTCGGAGCAGCCTGGAAAGAGCCGGTGTCGGGGGTGGTCTGTGACGACGGCTGCAGTGGAGACCTTTGCCCCAAATGTGACAGCACACTGAAGGAAATCTTTGAGAAAGATTGTGGATACCTCAAAAATACTACCGGTGCCTTTGCTGCCTGCCAGAAGCGACTAAGTCCTGAGTCTTACTACAGAGATTGTGTCTATGACGTGTGCATGTCCAAGGGAGACCGCAAAGTTCTCTGCGAAAGCATCACAGCGTACGTGACTGACTGTCAGGTCATTGGAGTAACTATTGACAAGTGGAGGACGGCTGAATTCTGCCGTAAGTGCTTGCTTTGCCGTCTTTGAACTTAGCTCGAATGCTAAATGTTAAATATCTTTAGTTTATTAAAAAAAACTCCACAAGCGACAACAACTCATATATTTGTCTAGAACTATGTCATCTTTTAAAACAGATACAGATTGTTTAGGTGAATCTTGATAGTCCAGGAATTTAACGTAGATACTGGTGTTGCATCAGTTTACCTTAATATGTTTTCCTCTGTAGCTGTTCACTGTCCAGAAAACAGTCACTACCAGATCTGCACTGAAACCTGTAACTCTCCGTGTCCTGGTCTCGATGACATCATTAACTGCCCTGCTACTTGTGCCGAGGGCTGCGCCTGTGATGACGGCTACTTCTACAATGGGACTGGCTGCGTTACCCTGGAGAATTGCAGTTGTTTCTTCAATGGACAAACCTATAAGGTGAGTATGTCAGAACTTGTATACTACATCACTGCTGACAAAGAATACTGAATGTTTTTTTTTAGATTTAATTCTTGCTTTCCATGCAGCCATTGGTCTGCAATCATTTCATAAACTTAATGTTGAGCTGAAATTAAAAATGCCTTTTTAACCACCAATTGTATCATAGGTCTTCAGTCTATCAGGATAAAAATAAAACAAAAACAATTTCTTATTCTTTTCTCCCACTAATAAACTGTTTATTGCTGTACTCCCTGTTTTAGATTGGTGAGTATGTGGAAAATGACTCCTGCCGGGAGCGCTGCAAGTGTACAACATCCGGTCAAGTCCAATGTGAGGCCTTCTCATGTGGGGCTGCAGAGAACTGTGTGCTCAAGGATGGTGTACCCAGCTGCAATCCCAAACAGTGTCAGCTGCAGACCGGAGGCTCCCTGACTCTTTTCAGTGGCACAACAGGCAATATCGCCGTCATGGGCGCTTATGAGATCATCGCACATTGTAACGAATCAGCTCCCGACTGGTTCAGAGTTGTGGCCGAGCTCCAACAATGCTCTACAACCGATGTGAAGACCGTTGCTGCTGTTTATGTCTTCTTTAATGACCTGTTCATCACTGTTACTGACAAACAGCAGACCTGGGTGGGTATTTTTAATTGAACATTATGGGAAAACACTTTTATGCTTTCTTGTTGTGAGTTAGATGAAAAGATTGATACAAATTAGAGGGGTGGTAACTCTAAAATCTGACAATGATTGTGATTGTTGTTCACAGGTCAACGGTAAAAAGGTGACTCTCCCCAGCCTGCACGGAAACACCATCTCTGTGAGACGCACTGATGCAACCACAGTTATTGAACTGACGTCACACTTCCAGCTGTCATACAGCAACACCCAGGAGGTCATTGTGACCGTGAGTGACAGCATGGTAAACCAGTTGTGTGGAGCATGTGGCCCTCTCCTCCCCTCAAGATACATCTTTGGTGTCGAACAAGCAGAGATGCAGGAGTACATGCTCTTATATCCTGCAGAGGACTTTCCTTCCTGGTGAGTATAGGATGCAACTGTTTCAAGCATTATCTTCCTGTAATTTAGTTGCCCTGCTCACTTTATATTATTAGATTTTTATCATTGAAATAATATGTTTAATAATACGAGATTATCACCATATTTGGGTTTTACTGATGCAATCCATGTAAGGAAGACACGATATAAAATAATTTCTGACGTGTTAAAACATGAGGATGGATCCACACTTTAAATACTAAGTGTGGAGAAGAACTGCAACCAACTGATGCCAATTTAATTAATTTGTTCTCTTTCTGCAGTGGGTTGTGAATGAAAGATCAACTTCTCAACTCCCACAGATCAACGCAACAGTATCATCGTCTGCAGAAAAGCCAACAATGAAAGCTGTATTTGAAACATGGTATTATTGTAAACAAAAAATTGCAAAGTAAATTTCAACAGTGAATATATTTAGCCTCTTGATCAATTCCTATAACGTTCAGACTGTATGGAAAACAATTACAGTTTCTATGTAAATGCACTTAAAAAACTGAATTATAAAAAAATATATTTGAACTACAGTCAACAGTTGTTATGTTTTACAATCTACACGAAGCTATAATTTTATGTATTAAAGGGTTTTTGAAGGGAAGTTTTAAGAATCAAAGGTTTAAGTGTCAGAGGGTTTTGTATTCTGCACAGATTGTAATGATCCTCAAGACGTCATTTGTGATTCTGGGCTGTATAAATAAAATTAATTTGACTTGTTCAAATGTTCATTTATACAATATTACTGCTCATCTTTGTAAAAAAAAGTCTCTGTCTTCATTTGCTGTTGCTGTCATACAGTATACTCCATTTTGTACACTTCTAGTTCTAGCTTTCGAGCCGGGTTTAGTGAGAGTACTTTCAGCCAGGTTGTGATCATTTTCCTAGCAACCGTTAAATGTATGAAGAAGACACGTCTTTGCTTTCTCATTTAAATCTTTAAATATCTCCCAAAAATAAAATACTCTAAATCAACTGGGACATCAGTTTTTCATTATTTTTTATCATCTCCTCTATTATGTACTGCCAGAATCCATGTAGTACTGGTCCATCTGACAAAGTATTGACTTTGAGCTAAGCGTACCATGTCCTCACATCGAGTCAAACTCAGTTTAAGCATATTTACATAAAGCAGTAACATTAGCATCATAGACAGAAATGTGGCCAATGTTTCATCCATGAGAGAGGCACACTTACTAATGTAAACTGTACTTTATAGCCACATTTTGGCCCAATTTTAGTTTTATAAACTTCTAAGAATTTCAATATCTCCTATTTTCCTTTACGATTTATATGTATTTTATAAGCTCTTACATTTCATAGAAAAACACAAAAGTGTAATTAAATATTTAAAGCTATATAAGCTCCATTTTTGACATAACTTCTGGCCATTTAGATTCTGGTGCAGTCCTTATCCTAAGTCTGCTAACAAAATACTGTGTGCAACTTGTAGGCTACAGCGACTTATTCTGCAACTGGGGCTTAGCCTGCCAGCTGCTGTCAATCAAGACACTGGCAAGATGAAAGGAAAAGTCATATTTATTGATGTCTCCCAATATACTTTTCTTTGCCCTATAAAATGTTTTTTGTTTTATCTATGGGAGTGCTACAGTAGCTTCATGCAATGGTTGGATGATGGGAAGACTTGATTGGTATCAGATTACAATACAGATACACACAACATCCAAACACAAAAAAGTTTAATTAGTACACAATAAAATACACATCATTAATATTTTTCAGTGGTTTACATGTCGATATTTATTTAGTGTTAGTGTAACATCAATACAGTTGAACGCTTTGTCTCTCACAATTATATAAAATATATGCTACTGGCCTTGTTAGAGATGTTTGACAAGACAAACATTCAAACATTTTAATAAGATTAAACTGAACTGAAACTGAACTGAATGAATGATAACTGAATGTAGGAAGGAATGAGATTTACATAGATATGTGATTCTCTTTCTAAACAAAAATATTTTAAAGAATCAATAATGCCATCAGTTTAGTTAGTGCAGAAGGATGTTGATCAATGCCGCCGACAAAAAGTTGGCGCAATGGAGATTCACACACCACTGAAAAAAAAAACAGAAAAATAATTAATGATGTGATGTTAGGTAAAAAGCTAAGGTTAGGTAATGTATTATCTGCATATAATAGTGAAATCTCAAAAAAAAAAAAAAAAAAAGAATATATAGTATGTGTATAATCTAATAACCTAAAGGTTTGTTTGAATTTGCCTGTAAAATGTAAATGTTGATTATAGCTGACAAGTTCGATACCATGTATAATGTTTTCTATTTACTTTTTTAAAAAAAAAATTGTGATAACATCTTCAAGTTACCCTGATAGCCTAATATTTTGTTTGAAGCAAAACTAGACAATCACTGTGAAAACAACAGGTGCAGTTTCTGTCAAGTCAGATCTTTTCTGAAACCAGGAGTTGCCAAAATTGTAATTTTTAATGAAGGTATCCTGTCTGGACATATTCTGTGCTCAGATTTAAGAGCTTTGGTGCAAATTCGAGCAACATTTTGAACCAATTTCTGCTCTTTTTGTACTATCATCATTCATTACTTGGAGGTAATTTATGGAACTTACCATTGGGGGAAATCAGGAGCCTGCCACTGCCCAAAGTTCAGTGATGCAAAGGCAGTACTCGGCCCATGAAGAGACACCAGCAGTCTCTCTCTCAGATCTCGTAGTGTTGTGTCAATAGGCCTGAGCTTCCCACATGCTCCACATACCATGTCAACTACACTGTCACTGACACTCATGACTAGTTCGTTAGTTGAGCTTAAGGACAACTGAAGGGTGGAGGGGCTGTTGATGCTCACTGTGTTGTTCGAAACGAGCACTTTGACATTGTTTTGGGAGAAAGTGGTTTGAGTCATCGCCTTTCCATTGATCTGCGAACACAGAAGTGAACACTTTATATTAATACATTTATTTTTAAGGTTGAATAAGATTAACGTGATACCTTTATCCAGACACTTACCCAGACGTCGTGTTTGTCGGTGACTGTGATCATCAAGTCATTAAAGAACACAAACACACCCAAAATTGAGTTGACACCAGGAGTGCACATCTCCAGCTTCACCAACAGCCTGAACCAGTCTGTTGTCTGAGACTGGTTACAGTTCTGGATAATCTCATACACTCCTGCCGTTGTTATGGTACCACTATCACCGTTGAATGCGGTGAGAGTCCCGTTCGAGTCCAAAAAGCACTGCTGGATGTAGCAGCCCATCATGCCGTTCTTCACCAGGCAGCTCTCGTTGGGGTCACATGTCATGTTCTTGGACAGAACGACCCCAGAGGCCTGACAGGTGGAAATCCTGTGACAGTCATCGGTTATAATGGACTCTCCAATCTGCAGACGACACAAAATACATGGTTGGGTTCACACCAAAAATCCTTCATGTTATTTTTACTGGTTTATAGAGTGAGTTTCTGGATGTTTCATTAAAATTTCAAATCCTGAGATGAACTAGAGATGAAAAAATACCCCAATAAGACATTTCAAGACTAATCCTCAGCTATGGTAGCAGTTCTGTGAGGCTGTACATAGTGGCAACCCAATCGCCGGAATATGTTGGCCATGTTCATTGCTACAAACAACTGATGTGTTGGAACTTTAAATTTCTTTAGGTTCAGTTTTCAAATGTATCTTGTGACAATGCTCTGCTTATAATTTGGTTAGGTTTAAGCTCAAAAAACACTTGGTTATGGTTAAGAAAACTGCTTGTTTTGACTTAAAATACCTGTTTTGTTGCCACAAGCCTTAAAGATATCCAGTCATGTCACGCTTACAAGTGTTTAAACACAGTCTTGGACTGGGGTCACAGGTTTGGCAGCTTTCTGTCCTGTAACCTAGCAACTGGGCTGGTACTCTGACAAAGCAGTGCTTTGAGCTAAATACTAATGTCAACATGCTCACAGTGACAATGCTAACAAGCTGAAGTTTAGCAAGTAATATTTTCCCTGTTCACCAGCACAGCTAACAGGCAAGAATGCTAACATCAGCCAATTAGGACTTAACACAAAACACATTTGAGGCTGATAGGAATATCAATTCTTTTGGAGTTATTTGAACATAAATCCAAGTTTGGACACATGAAAAAGATGAAAATCAATGAGAACAACAAATATATCCATCAGATATTTCTGTATGACCCAAAGTGGACGGACTGACTGACACTGAAAGTCAGGTGCTAAACCGCCAAGAAAGCTTAATTTACACAAATAATTAAACAGTAATCATTCTATGCAGCTCTTGTATATTTTGAGAAATGTTAAAATGTCATTATGGATGCAGCAATAAATGTAATCACGGAGCTGTTGAAGTTAATTACAATTTCTGATGGTAACGAAAATGCTATATCAGTGGGCTGAATAAAGTTTATTTTTAAAGTAGAACCACAGCTAAACTTACCAGATCTACCCTTAATAGAATTATTTTCTCACCGTGTAAGTTTTGCCGTTGTAATAACAGCTGCACTGGTCAAAGGGCACACAGCCAGTTCCATTGTAGTAGTAGCCGTTATCACAGGCACAGCCCTCGACACAGGTCGTGGTGCACGTGACGGTGTCAGGCAGACCGGGACATGAAGAGGTACAAGGCAGCATACAGGTTTCATAATGGCTGCCGGCACTGCATGTAAAAGCTGTACACACATAACAGGACATTTTAAGGTTTTTTTTTAGAGATAAACGTGGATATTACAGTGTACAATAAATTATAAAAATGTGAAGACTCACGGCAGAAAGAAGGACTTCTCCAGTTTTGGACCTGTGCACCGAAGTCTTGGCAGTCTAACATGTATGCAGCAATACTGTGACACAGCATGTCTTGATCACCTTCAGCCATGCAAATATCGTAGACACAATCTCTGAAGTAGGAGTTGGGATCGATGACAGCGTGGCAAGCAGCAAACGGCCCGGTGGGATTGGTGATAACTGCACATTTCGCCTCTAACGCAGCCTTTTCAGAAGTGTCACATTTGGGGCAAAGGTCACCGCTGCATCCGTCTTCACAGACCACTCCGGGGACGGGCACTTTCCACGCCGCTCCAAACGTCTGGAAGTTCTTGGTCACGTTTCCATCTGGCAGCTGGAACTCATCTGCTGTCTCATTGTTGAAATTTCCACACAGGCCGCAGGTTTTGCCTCTGTAGTTTCCGGGGACCGTGACAGTGATGTGGTAGACCAGATCATATGTGACCCTCAGGCCAAAGTCGGTCATAATGACGTCATTTGACCCTTCCTGATAAACCTGCACTGCACCGTTGTTGAGGTTTAGTGGAAGGTGATGTAGGACGCCGTTTACCTGCAGAGAATAGTAAAAAAATATATATATTGTCCATCATTTATTCTTCTTTCATATGTATTTGCTGTCATTCAGTTAAATTGAATGACAGAATATTGGTTATACATCAGTTTAAACAATGATGATGTCAGTGACATACCCAAACCATTCGAACTTCATTCCTGCGAAGAATCAAAATGTTTCCGTAAACTTCTACCGCTGCAAGTTTGGCCACTGAGACCTGGGAATTGGCAGATAACCGATACCACGGCTCGTTCTCCACCACCACAGAGAAGGGGGTGAGCCGCGTGCCGCTCAGGTGGCAGCCTTCGGCTACGACGTAGGTGCACGTGCCTTGGAAGTCATAGGTGGCGTTGTCAAAGGTGTTGTAATGTGGATCTCCAGAGATGGAGCAGATGCCTTTTCCCAAAGGCTGACATGATCGCACGTAGTTCTTCATCTCGCACGTCTCGTACGGACCACAAGACGACTGCTTACACTGCACCTAATATGAAAAACACATCTGATTACTTATCGTTTCCAAGGGGTCATTTCTGAGTTTTTCATTCTTTGTTCCTTTAATTTTTTCAAACAAGGTCTGCTTTTTCAATAAATAGAATGCAGCTTCATGCCAAGGTAAGTATGTGTAAATTGTGAGAAAATGCATTCCCATTGCTTCAAACATATCTGGGAATAATCGACAGATACAGGCCCTCACTCATCCTTACCGTCCCGTTACAGGTGCATTCCTGCTGGCAGAGGGTGTCGGGGTAGAAGACCTGTCCATTCTGGTAGTATTTGTCCTCATAAATGCAGCCACACTGGTTGGCAGGCACACACTCATCTCCACTCATGAGGTAACCCTCATCACAGACACATCCCTCCATGCACTGAGTTCCACAGTTTGACAGCGAAGAGTCTGTCGGACATGTTCTGAAACAGCCGCTGGTACAGAGCTCATACTGGCTGTTTGATGGACACTGGGCATCTACAAGCCAGAGGACAAGATTATGGTTAAAGAAAGTCACAAGAGTTTGTCTCGCTGACTTGATAATAGCAGACGTCCTTACCGCAGAACTGAGCTGACCTCCAGGGGTAAACCGTGGCACCTTTCAGCTGGCAGGCGGCGGTGTAGGCAGTCATAGTCTTGCACTGCATGTTCGCACGGCCCTGGTAGAGACAGACGTCATACAGGCAGTCGTTGAGGTAACCTGCAGGGTCGACCTTGGCGTGGCAGTCACGGAACGGGCCTGCAGGGTTGCTGATGAGCCCACAGTAACTGCTGCTGTTGTACGTGGCTCTCTGAGTGGCGTTACAGCCGGGGCAGGGCCCGCTGCAGCCGTCCACGCAGCCGGGGATCGTGGCGACTTTCCAGCTTTGACCGAGCTCCTGAGGAGTGACGGCCTGTTCCCCGTCTCTCATCTGCATGTCGTCTTTGGGGTTGAGGTTGTAATTGCCACAGAGACCCTGCATAGCGCCCATGTACGTATTGGGAACGATGAGGAACGCTACGCTGTTCCAGTCGTAGTACAGCTTCACTCCAAAGTCAGTCTCGATTACAGCGAACCAGCCGCTTGTGTAAAGATGGAGTGTGTTGTTGTTGAGCATCACAGGGAGGTTGGAGAGCTCACCATTGATCTTAAAAGGATAATAATGAAAAAGACGTAATTAAATACATTTAGTAATAAATTCATAGAAGGATACGTAACTAGACACATGTAGAGCTGCACTGATGTTTTGGACCATTAGTTGGACAAAACAAGGCTTTCAATGACATCACGTTGGGCTTCAGGACATTTTCATGGACCTGTTTCATTATTTTCTGGACAAAGCAATCAGTCAATTCATCGAGAAAATATTCTGCCCCGTGATCAATTATGAAAACAGCAACCATTATTATTTGCAGCCCTACATGAACTTTGTTCTTGTGTAAAATTACCACAACAGCGCCAGGGTTGCCTTTGCTGATGACGATGGTGTACCCGTACACACTGACTTCTACCAGCTGCACAACGGACCCGATCTTCTTATCTTGACCGTTGTTCTGCAACACAACACTAAAATGCTCCAGGCTGGTTTCATTGGAGACGCCAGCCATCTCATACGCACAAGTGCCCTGGAAGTTGTAGCGCTCCCCATCGAAGGTCACAAAATGTGGATCACCAGACACCGTACACGTGGCGTAGTTGACAGGATAGCACCCTCTGAGCCCCTCCAGAACCTGGCACAGCTGCCCTGCCTGACAGCTCGTCAGCGTGGAAGACAAACTTCCACCGGCCGAGCAGGTGTAGCGATTGTTGCAGCTCTGTCCAACAAAGAAGGAGGCTCCGGCCTCCACATAGTGCCCCTGGTACATGCAGCCACACTGAGCCTGGGGGACACACTGCGTACCACTGAGCACAAAGCCGTCGTCACAGGCACACGTCTCCACACAGGTGGCGTTGCATTTTGTGGGAGTGTTTGCACATGTAGCAGGACAGCCGCTCCCACAGAACTCATAGTGGCTGTTTTCTGGACACTTGGGTGTAGCTGTGTGGACAAAGAGACAAGAGAGCCCATTTATTCATATGCGGAGGAAGCACAGGTAAAAGTTCTGTATCGAAAATGTACTTAAGTAATAGAGATTACACCTGCATTGATGTAAAAGAAGGATTTTACTGTTGTTGGTTGAGGTGGAGCTCCTTTTAACTAAATTTCATAGGACTGCAAGTTGTGATTATTTTCAAAGCGAATTAATCTGCTTATTATTTCCCCCATTAACTGACTGATAGTTTGGTTTGTAAAACGTCTGAAAATCTGTGTTGTAAAAAGTCAACAAAAGTCAAACTTGAGGAAAAGTGTTAAAATATAACAATGATAAAAGTTAAAGTCACTCATAATAATAGTACTAAAATAAAAGTGTGGTGGCCAACAATTGTGTCAGGGGGGCCATGGCACCCCCTGGTCCCCCCTTGGGGGCGCCACTGCATGATTACCAGGAAGCCCAAAGTGACACCTTCACAAAGCTTGTTTTGTCCAATAAATAGTTCAAACCTCAAATAATTTAAGTGATATCAAGGAAAAGTAGCAAATAATCACATTTGTGTAGGTGGAGCCAGGAAATGTTTGGCAAATTTTGCATTAAATATAACTTAAAGGAGGTAGTAATTAATTAAGGTAATTAATATATAATAATTTGAAGACAGAAAGGAGGCTACCTAGAATGGTCTGGCAAATATAAACAAAGTCAAACAGCATGAAGTGCCCTCTGACAGTTTGTTTGTTCAGTTTATACAGTCATAAAATTCATCAATAAACATTTTTCTCTTCTGATTAAAATGTATCCCCTATAACTACATAGCGCTCCTTTAAAAGATTATTAAAATAGTTTTGGAGTGATTTTCAAACATTTACAGACAACATATTTTATAAGATCATATGTTTTGTATGCGAAGCTAAAGCTATTAAATAACTGTAAAAAAATAATAAAAATACTTGTGGTACTTAGTTTCATTCCACTGCTGCATTTGTTGACATGTATTTATGCTTTTAAACCTTTCCTTTACTCACGGCATTGAGTAGATGTCCTCCAGTCACCGGGAACTTTGGCCCCAGACATCTGGCAGATGTCAGCAAAGCCTTGAAGACTGCTGCAGAGATACGTGTTCGCGGCCTCACCCCTGCAGAGGGTGAGCATGCAGCTGCTTTGAAAGACATCAGCGTCAATGTCAGGTTGACAACCGACGAGCTCGGCATAATTCTTTAAAAGGGCGCTGCAGAAGATTTGATTTTCTAATTGCTGAACTTCACTGAGAGGACAGCTTTCACACTGGTCCACACATAGGTCTTGGCAATAGGCATCGCCACCAGGAACCCTCCAGCTCTGTCCCAGCGCTGCCCCGCTGCTGGCCACCGAGCCGCTAGGAGTCGTGAGATCGTCTTCCTTTTTGTTGTTGAAGTTGCCACACAGGCCGCACACACTGCCGGCAAAACTGCCCGGCAGCGTGACGGTGAGGTAGTTGTTCCAGTCGTATTGCACGGTCAGGCCGAAATCTGTCTGGATGACGACCAAAAGACCTTTCTGGAAAATGTTCACCTGGCCGTTGTTCAAGTTGATCGGGAGAGTCCATTGTTGGTAGTTCACCTGAAAATAAATCAATCAAACTTCACTTTCAGAGCACATTTTATACAACAATCTGTTAGAAAATACAAAGAGAAGGAGTCACACCACATGGGAATGGTCGCCTCTGCTAGAGACGTGTATTCTTATTCAGTATTCACACAATGTCAACATGGCACCTGAACACTACTGACCGACTCACCTGCACAATACCGAACTCAGAGCGAACTATGTCAATATTGATCCCGTAGACATTGACAGTGACCGTCCCCACCGATGGGACCTGTGTGTTGCCCTCGTTCACGTTCTTTGTGTCCACCTCAAAGGCCGGGAGGGTCTCACTAACATGGCAGTTCTTGGCCACAGTGTAGGTGCAGTTGCCCATGAAGGTGTAATAATGGCCATCAAAGGTGTAGTGGAGGTTGTCCATGATCCAGCAGGTACCTGACTGTGGTGTTATAGCTGTTGGTCCTCCTCTGCAAAATCCTAAAAAGAAGAGTTTCATTCAATGCATGGGGGCATTTTTCAACTTAATAACTATTTTACATTTATATCTGCACCTTTTTTCCTCACTGTTGATCCTATTGAACTAAACACACATCAAACACAGACATAATATCAACAACTGTTGTCAAGAATAAGATCTACACGCTAACAATATGAGCCTTTTTGTTCACAACTGAAAATTTGAGAACATTCATTTCATCAAGACTTGATAACTTACCACTCAGCAGAAGAGCTGAAAAGATGACAACAAACAACCCCATGTTTGTCACTGGAGAGGACCTGACACAGCAAAACAGTTTTTCAAAATTAACAGAAATTATACATTTATATTCATTTTTCCATAATAGACACAAGCCATCTTGCATGTATACACTTCTTGTCTATGCTTTTATCTTTTCTTATAAAGTAGAAATATGAAATACAAAATAATATCACATCAGCATTTAGAAAAACCACAAACACATAATTCTACCCTCATATACATAAAATGTTTGTAAATGTGTGAACCAGATCTCATTACATGAGATGATTCATTTTAGTATAACTATACTTTTGGTAATTGGTAATAAGTTATTAGTAAATACTTCAAATACCTACGTAGTACTTACCTGAGCTGTCAAAGGGCATTCAGAGGTGTCAGTGGTGGATCTAAGGATGCTTAAATATGTCCTGATGTCCAAGGATTGACCAATCAGCTTCCAGGTGGCGTTACGTGGCTTTTCCCAGAAGAGAGCGAATGCAGCCGCACGTGACTCATTATTTCTAAAGTCTTTGTTGAAGTGACTCGAAAACAGATTAAAACGATTAAAGGAATCAAGTTAATTGTATAAAATGTTTTCAACAGGTCTCAAATGAGTTTGTTTCGGTGAGAAACACAGGAGAAGATGAATAAAGACAAACAAAAGATGGTAAAAGAGAACACCTATTAGAACTAAAATGACTTTAACGCTCATTGTGATATTTGTTATCGGCTTTTTGAGGTTTTAAAACCTACATGTGATTGTCTGCTGGCTTTGTGCCCATCGATCTGGCTACTGTAACACATTCAACAGCTGTGATTTATCTGTTGACACTGAGGCCGTGTGGTCACCACCACCCACAAGAATAATGGCTGGGTGTGAGCTGAATGTACGATTCTTAAGAGCTGCCTCAAAGCTATCGTGACTACAGTAACAAAGATGAAGTGGAGCTGTTTTTTTTGCTGTCCTCAGATCAGTGGACATGATGTGGCGTAAGGGTGACTTTATCTGATTGTTGTATTGAACCTGAAGGAACACAATGCAAAAGGTGTTTGCACATGTATACACATATATCAGTAGCAATTGTTATATAGTCATGAACAACACACAGACAATGATAATGACATTTTATTTTTCAAATAATCTGACTGGTTTTAAAATGGGTTACGTCACAAGAAGGAGAGGTTCCCAAACTTTTTTTGCAGGGCCCCCTTTTGTAGATAAGAATATTTTCAAGGGCGAGGTAACGTTAGCCTAAAGTTGTGCCAAGATCCTGACTGACTGATCCTTCTCCTTGAGCCTCTCACTAACACATATCACGTTTAAGCCTAGCTACTAAAATGTCTGATTTTAACTATCTATATAATATGCAATCTATGTAAAAGCAAGAAAATGTTGATGCTGGAAACACACCTTTTTTTGTTTGTTCGTTGGCTGTTACAGCTCATTATATTACAGCATTTACCGACTATGCTGAAATTGACGTTTAAAGGTGCAATATGTAAGAATGGGGCACCTTTTGAATTCATACTCAAAAGAAATAGGGAGCAGCATATCACCAGTGCAACTGCTAACTGCTGCTAACTGTAGCTGCCGTTAGCTGGTTAGCTCAATTAGCTCAATTAGCTGTGCAACCTGCGACTGGGAGCTTAGAGACCCAGCCAAAGAGCTTTTGGACCGGGACAGACCAGGGCTAGCTGCAGCATGCTAATTTTAGTATATATCTCTGCAACACAATACAAGGATGTCATAATGTCAAAACTTAGTTTAAGTTCATTTTTGAATGTTTTCAGCTAGAAGTCTTACCAATTGCACTGTTAAAGCTAACATTTTTATGTAGACAAATCTTTTTTTTTTTTTAATAATACATCTACAGAGCTTGTAGAAGAGTGCAGATTAAAAGTACCTCTTATCAGTAACACCTTTAATGATAAGGTTAGTGTTAGGTAATGATACGCTTACTAAACAAAACATCGGCTATTCATAATTAATCTACCAGTATCGGGAATGTAAATCATTCCCGATCATCATCAATGTAAAGTATTCTGGGGGATTGAACTGGTGATGGTTGGTATCTTCCAAAAATGGCTGACTCACTGCTTCTTCCAAACATGGACATGGATGCCTAAGAATTCCCTCCCACCTCTCCCTACTTGCTTGGCAAACAGCCACATTTTTTCCTCTCCTTCAAAACCAGTAAGGCCGGTCACGCCATAGTTGAAAAGGCAGAGAATCGTGGGCAGGGTTGTAAAAAATGTTGCAGAGCAGTAAGCAGGTCAAACCTGTCCTCTAGTTGAATGCCATGGGATCCACCGAATCTTATACAGGCAATCATGTAAAAAAAAAAAATAAATAACAATAATTCTTTCCAAGTTTTACTCAGTAATATGTTGATGCATCACAACACCTGGTTCATGGAAGGAATCTAGTCTAGGTGTCATCGGACAGTCACCTCCGGACTCCTTTCCAAACCACTTTTCCTTAACTTTGACGGATGATGATTGTATGAAAATAATTGTTAAAGTAATGCAAACTGATTTTGCGCAGCCGCTCTGTTGTTGTTGGTGGTGCTGGGTCAGGTGTGTGTGAGCCGACCAATCAGAGCAGACTGGATTATCGAGAGGGGGGCCTTAAAGAGACAGGCGCTTAAACAGAGCCTTTCAGATGTGTTTTTTGAATATTAAAGCATGTAAACTTATTCCAGAGGTACCGGAAAATTTAAATTATTAACCTGAAAATGTGCACAATATGTCTCCTTTAACTACCATCTTACTCAGTTAGGGACCTTCCTCAGCAAAAAAAACTATCCGACTGCACCGAGGCATACTCTTCCCAGAGTCCCCGATAAGTTACAGGTGTGATCAGTTGCTCTAATGAGCCACCAGCCTCTCTCCCAGGCCCTCACCTCAACACAGTCATATCCTTTTATTAACATATACCGAAGGCAAAGCACACATTTGTAACTTACCACCTTAATATTTATGCCAAAGCAACTACACTGAATGTTAAACGAGCTGCTCGACCTGTTTTGCGGCATGAAGCTCAATCGACAGCAGACAACCAGTCGGTCGTGAAAGAGGGAGGAGGCATTAGTGAGAGGAGCAGGAACTGACAACAGAAGCAATCAAATGGCAGCCTGCCGGTGTCATGGTGGTTGTTTGTTGTGTGGGGGAGAATCTGTGTGGCAACAGAGCAGAAATTAAAGTGGGCTATAAAGGAAAAAAGGTAAGAGGTGTATGGGAGTGGGAGGTTTGTTATCATACTGTTAATCTCTGTCATCTGTGCCTCTACACATCCATTAATCTTTGTTTTCACTCTTTCTGTATTACAGTAACACAAATGGCATCGATGAGGCTTCTGTGGATTGTGTCCGCTTTATCCTCTTTGGTGTCCATGATACTGCTGGTATTTACTTTTGGCCAAAATCAGATGTTGATGGTGTTAAATCGGAGTCACGAAAAGTCTCTAATGCACTCAGGGAAACTTGATAACCAACTTAGAAATGACCAGATCTTTAAAGTGGCTTTGGAGAAGATGCTGCTTCAGTGGAGAAACGTAGCCGAGAATCTGGAGGCTACAGTGGCCAAACTCGGTACAGCGAAGGAGAGGATGAAAATAAAACATGATGCCTGTCGAGCAGAAAAGGTGAAAAGCTATTTGTTCATATTATTTCTTCCCAATGTGACGTGACCAGAGAGTGTGAGGCTTTCCACCTATTGTGTGTGTGCTTTTTTTCCATATTCAGTATGCAAAGCTGCAATTTAGAGGAAGTGGCGCTCTCACTCAGCTGAGGGATTTGCACAGGATGCAAAGCAATGTGATCCAGTGAACTATGCACCAATTAGAATGAATAACCAGGAATATAAAGCGTCATTATTTATTTTACAAATAGGAACTTTTAAGTCCTTTTACTAAAACTGGCCATAGACAAGTTTTCTGCTTCAAAATATTGTGAAGTGAATGTTGATGCATAATGTAACGATGAAAACATCAGTGTTTACATCGGTTCCCTATAAACCTTGCTATCACCATAAAAGTCACAGTTGGGGGTGCTGAGCGGTCAGTCTGCTACACAGTGATGTCATAGTAACTTGTGCACAACGTTCATGTTTTTTGTATTATTTTGAATGTTGAGGACAACATGTATCTGATCGTTATTAAAAAATAGTTTGCAAACAATTTGACAAATGTTTTGCACCACAGCAGACGGCAAACTTGAACACCAAAGCAGCCACGTCGACTACGGTCAACAACGGCAACGAGATGAAGAGGGAGAGAAATTCACCAGACTCCCTTTATAAAACTATTCAATTTTGTGAGTTGTTGAGTTAGGAGGCGCATGTATTAAAGACATGTTCTCAGCACCCCTAGCTCCTGCATCCATGAACAGCGGCGCCAACAATAATACCACTTGCAAACATATGTGGGAGGAATTGTTTGTTATTGGAGTCTGCATGCAGGACTATTACTTTTACTACTGCTACTCCTGTTGCATTGATACTTTTGCTCAAGTAAAAGATCTTAGAAGTATTTCCTCTTCTTGCCGTCTACCCTGGGTGAAAAACACACTTTGGCACTCTAGTCTTACATTTACATTCATTACATTTACAGTTTACTTTACTTGACGTTATTTGCACACACATACGATTTAGAAGATCAGATGTGTCAAGATCATTTATGAATACATAAAAAAAATCCTACAAAGAATTTGTAAATAAAAAAAATTGTAATAATGACAAGCTCTTTACAAAATGTCTTTTATCCATATTTATACATATATATGTGATATCTGAGGGAGTACTGGCCATGTTTCGTGTTAAAAAAAGGAAAGTGAAGATGATTAACCTGTCTGGTATTACATTAGTGGTGATTGCAAGGTATTAAAGTAAGTATTCAGTGTTTGTGTAGCACAAATTCAAGGTCATGACTAACGTTTCTCCCCCTCTTGTGTAGAAAGTGAAAGCTGAAAAGCTGGCCGCCGTGCTGAAGGAAAGCACACAGACTGAAGGTATAGCTTCTAACTGCCTCAGAGATAATTAAGCTCGAGTGCTGGTGCCACCGTGTGTCGAAATGCAACAATTACCGTTGAGGTCTGAACTGTTCCTTATCTTTCTTTTTTTTATCACGAAGCTACCTTAAAAGCAGAGTCTGACGCCTGGAAACGAGAGATTAAAACCCTGACCACACAACTGACAGGGCACAGACCAATATGTGATTATGTGAAGGATCGCTCACTTGCTCTGTAAGTAAAAAAAACAAAAAACAAAGTGTTTGTCCTCACATGAAAGCAAACATTCGCAGAAAGGGAGTTATAATAATCACGTGATTGTGTCTTTCAGGAAATTATGTGGCCCCAAAACCAGCTGAATCTCTCACGACGACGATACAGGAACAAAATCTCAGGGACCAAACGGCTCCTCGGCGCCACAGTGGTGTTGATCTGTCATAGTGAGATAACTTGTCTAAACTGATGTATAAAATGTTACTGATATATTGTTGAGCTTAATCGTATACCAAGCACTGACCAGAGGATTTGTACTAAAACATTTGGTGTTTTAACATTTGGTGATGTTCTCAGGGGTTGCTGTGCTCTCAGATTATTTATGATTTCTGAAATGTTTGGCACAAGTTTCCGTTACTATGTGAGTTTTTAATACATTTTTGGAGGACGTGTTTTGAATTCATTAGGCAGCATACAGACACAAAATGGACTAACAGTTGACTCTGTATTAATCTGGTTTCTTGCTGTACAACATGGCAGATGTACTTCAAACACTGTCATTGTGTTATTGGTTTATTTGTATTTCATGAAGTCATACAGTGTTATAAATGTATATCTATGAATAAATGTACATATTGTCATTGTCCTGAGAAAACTATGTAGGTCATAACTTCTCATGAGCTAAGAGAAACAGCTTTTCAGCTCTGTGACAGTCAAACCAAGTGTAAAAAGTCACAGATGAAAATGAGAAAAGATATAATGGAAAGGAAATGATCGTAAAACAAATCAGATAATGGATTAAAAGGAAAGGTGATTGCAACAGAAATGTTTAAGTGAAGAACAATTTAACACAATGGGCGGCTGTGGCTCAGGGATGGAGCGTCTTGTTATCGGAAGGCCGCCGGTTTGATTCCCCTGGTCTGCATGTCGAAGTGTCCTTGGGCAAGATGCTGAACCCCAAACTGCTCCTGATGTGTTGGTCGGCACCTTGCATGGCAGCCACCGCCATCAGTGTATGAATGTATGTATGAATTACTGTAAGTCGCTTTGGACAAAAGCATCTGCTGCCCTAAAATAAAAAATGTAATGATGTCGTTAAACAGCTGGGCAAAAAATACAAGTTTTAAATGAAATCATATCAGCACTATCAATGCTTGTTATTTTGTTTGCTTGTTTTTATGATTTACTTAAGTGCAACAACTCCTTCAAATTACAAAAACACCTGTAGGAATAAGGAACCTACTTATTTACGATTAGTCCACCTCGTGCTGTTTCGCTCATATGTGGAAAGGATAGCACAAAGTTCAGTATTTTGTGAAATAAGTTTATTTTTCTCTCCTTCTAAGAGTTAGTTCAAAAGTATAAGCAGTCACTTAGCTTAGCTTAGTTTAGCTTAGTCTAGCTTAGCTTAGCACAATCACTCCAAACAGTGTGAAACTGTAAGACTGGCTCTGTCCTAAAACCAGCACCTCTAAAGCTCATTAATTAAAACATTATATATCTGTGTAAAAGCAAACACTTTTCCTGAAGGGAGGAGGGCACAACAGTCATTTTTGTTTTGTGACAGCCAGGTGAGTTTTTTAGCTTTATGCTAAGCTAATGTGTAGTTTATCTTAAAGAATAACCGCCTACTGATGAACTTCAGCGACGATATCTGAAACTCTAAACTTCAGCGGGGAGCCGGCTTTAGGAGTGACCCAGTAAGTGTGACTGCTGCTTCTCAAGTGTGAGGGTCTGAGGTGTACAGGTGAACATGACACCTGCCACCTCAGAGAGTTAAGATTAGTGGTGAAATGTGACCTGCTACAGGGGTCTGTATGTTGGAGACTGACCTATCTTTTTATTTACTGTCTTTTTTATTTGTATTTCTTTTTATTATTTTATTTGGGACTTCCTGCTAACTTGTATCTTTATAGCAAAGTTTTTCCTTCTAACTTAAAGGTACACTGCATAGTTTTGGACAGGAAATTTAAATCAGGAGGGAAAGATGTTTTTTTTTTTTATGCCTAAACAAACTAAATAACAAACTGACCTTAAAGAACACCACAGTTTCATACTGTTTTACTTTGTTCATATTTGGCGGACCCTGCCACCTTTCTAGCTTCAAACAGCGTTCTGGGGACCTTATTTTCCTCTGAGAACAGCTTGTTTATTCTGAATTTGTGTTATTATATTGTAAAAATTTTAATTTAGAGTTTTTGAGAATTTCTTAAACTACATACTGCCCCTTTAAGTAATGTATAAACGAGTTGAGTCTTTAATAAATAACGCCTTTGAATGATTTGTGCGGTTATTAATTTGTTGAAAGTAGACAATATTTTACTACATAGTGCACCTTTAATTTACGAGGAAACTGGGAGTCCCATTAAAACTTTTGTAAAATAATATATGATAAAAGTGAGATAAAGGCTTTTTATGCACCTTGAGGACTTTTACCCAAGTAGCAGCCTGTTCACATGGATGACTTTCACTTTGACCAAAGTAATATTGTAACGCGATTTTTTTTTTTACAACACTCCCCTTTACTATTCAAGCGGTTTGATGTGATCATTTAAGGAGAAAATAATAAGACATTTGCAACTGTGTAGCTACTGTGCAGGCGGCCTATGTCTCTTATCAAATGAATAATGATACTGATGGGTAGTTTTCTCCTCCTTCACTGTGTCTTGGTCGCTGCCTGCCGACCTGGATGATCCTCGTCCCGGCTGCAGCCGTGTCACCACAGGAGGGAGGGCGCGTCCACCGGGGGAGGAGGAGGAGGAGGAGGAGAGAGGTGAGTGGACGCAGTTATGCCAACAAGCCGATTATTGAAGGCTACTGAGCTCTCTCTGTCAATTTGCGTCCGTCCTCTCATCTCTCATTGTCCAGCAGAGGCGGACAGGAAACATCTGAAGTCTTTATTCCCACAGGCAGGAGGCTTCACTCATCACAGGAAAGTACTTTTTTTTTTTTTCCCATGGACGCTGCAACTTTTTATGGATTAATAATTTGAGAACTCGCTTTTGTTTCCATTATACAAGATTAGGAAACTGTGAATGTGTTTGTGGTACTCTATAGAGAGCTAAAAGTGACCTCCTGGTGCTGAACATTTTGTAGTTTTGCTGGTCATTTATCATTTCATCCTGTTTTAAGGTGTTTTTTTTATTTTTGTAAAGGAAGTTAACTCTAAAAGAATGCACCACATGGAAATGGCAGCTGCAGTGAACTTTATTAGCAAGTGAACTTTACAACCAGGCCCCTTCGAGCCCAGTTCCCAGGGACAGCAGAGCCCTTCTGTGCTTTTGGCCAGATTAAAGCGTAAAAAAAAATGAGCCTCTCCAGGAGCACAGATGACCAAAGACGCACCGGCGAGAGCCCGGCGCACAAACAGGAGTCCTCCAGGTACCGCAGCTGGAGCAGCCTCCGCTTCTCGAGGTGGAGAAGCGGCTCCCAGAGGACGACCCCGCCTGCCACCCCGTCCCCGAGGTCAGACAAGAGGAGCGACGTGACCAAGACGCTCTTCTCCTTGGTCCAGACGCACAATGACGACTACACAGCGGATCCCGACGGCCTGCTGGACACCAACGTGGAGGGCGAGGTGGGCGCCGTCGAGGAAGTCCAGGACGACCACTCCACCTACTTCCAGAGGCAGTTTGGGTCCATGCTGCAGCCCGGGGTCAACAAGTTCTCCCTGCGCATGTTTGGCAGCCACACGGGTGTTGCCGCCGAGCAGGAGAGGGTCAGGAGCTTCGGAGTGTGGATCATACACCCCTACAGTGACTTCAGGTAATGACGAGGGTGGATTATCCTCAGAATTTCTTAACCAAAGTTTCAAATGGACAGAAATGCACTTGTCCCCAGTTTGTCACTCATCTGTCATAAAGTGAATCTACTGAATACATCCAGCTTTCCTCCAGCCAGACAGCCCATGGTGGCGCTCAGATCCATTTCTTTCCAAGGACACACTGCACTACAGCAGCTGATGTCATGGTTCCTCGCGCATGATAAGGCGATGAAGGGATTTGATTAGTGATACAGTATATAGGACAAGATCATCAGGATTATGGACACCACTGGTGATTCCCTTTCTCCTTGTCCACGAGGAGGGAGAACTACGTTCATTCATCCTGATAATTGAAGTGATCCAATATACTTCATTTGAACAAAAATTCTAATCACGTCTCACTCTACTTTGGCCCCGACTTTTTGCAGGATTGGTCAGATTGTTCAGCCGTCGGAGTCCATCTGTGGGGTCGCTAATAATAGACGCCATCAAATTTAAACAATTTTTAAACATCCAGCCCTATGCCAGACAGAGGATAAACCCGTGCAGGGGGATTATTGCCCATAAGAATCTCTATAATTCCAATCTTGCTCTATTATGCAATAATACACAGACAGCTGAGGGGGGGATTACTGCAGGCCTGCTCTCCTTAAACCATATGCTCCAACTTCCTCTTTAAAATGGATGAGTTGGAACAGCACGTTTTTGGCGATCAGCTATCCTGTTCAGTGGTTGATAGCTGGATCTATTTATCATTTTGAATCCAATTTTAAATTGGTAAATACATCTTGTTCATCTCAGAGATTTATGACTCTCTTATGAACCTGTATATTTTTTTATTTGTCTAGACAAAGAGAAAGCGCAGGAGCGATTCATGGCTTTTGTTCTGTCCAACACAATCGCCAGGATAAATGTTGGTAATGTAAATTTGTGTAATCCAGGAATACCCTAAAAGCTTGACATGTATTCTATGTTTCTTTAGGTTAAATCTTAAATACTACGCTGTGCTTTTGATCTAGTTAGGTTTAGGTACAAAAACCACTTGGTTGGAGTTAGGAAAAGATCATGTTTTGTCTTAAAAAACGCAGCCGGGGATGACCCAACTTCCTGTCAAAAACATGTGCTTTTGTCACCACAAACGTGGCTGGAATTTCTCCAGAGGCCTCCTTAAAAAAAGTCAGGTCCCTCTTCAATAGTCAAACCAATCAGCAGAATAAATGTTTGCTAAGTACGTTCCTGCAAAACCACAGATACAGTCAAAATGAACATTTCTTGATGTAAACTTTTGTTCAGGTTAAATTTCCTATTTCTGTGGTAAGGTTCAAGCACAGAAGCACCTGTTCAGGGTCAGGAAAAGATCATGTATTGGCTTAAAATACCTGTTTTGGTCACCACAAAAAACGCCTGGAGATAATCCGCCCACTCGGCAGCCCTGCTGTAATAACCCAACCTCCTTCCCCTTTACTTACTGTTATGAAAGTCTGCTACAGTCTGGCACAAATGTCAACCTTGGACGTATCGGTTTGCAGAAATGTTAACTGCTGACATTATATCCTGGTAACTGGGCTGTCTGTGACTCCACCACCATCCTGAAACCATCCAACCCCTCCTTGGAATCCAAAATAGCGACTTACACTCACCTTATATAATGTTTTTTAATCACTATGCCACCACGACGCCCCTCGTGTCAATTCTTTATCTCCTCATTTCTATGCCTCATCCTGTGACAGTCGTGGCCGGAGGCATCGTGTTTTTCAGGTTATCTATCCGCCCATCTGTCCCATTCTCGTGAACAACTTGAGGGAATTTCTACAAATCTGGCACAAACATCCTCTTGGTCTTAAGGATGATCTGATTAGATTTTGGCGGTCAACGCTCAGTGTCACTGTGACCTCACATGACATACTTTTGACATAACACAAGAATTCATAGGATTATTGTAGTAGGAGAAAACAATGGAGATGGACTGATGACATTTTATATCCAATAGATCAAAGGTCAGCGTCACTGTGACATCATAATGTCCTGCAAAAACCCTTTTCTGGCCATTATCCAACTCCATAACCCAGAAACAGAAGGGGAGATTGTGACCATATTTCACATTTTGGCGGATACTGAACTGGTGACGCTAAAAGCCCTTTCACACCGGACACAAAACCCACTAACACACACTGACATCTGGCTTTTGTCTTCAGTGTGAATGTGTATAATCGGCATTTACTCCCACATCAATAGACTCCGCCATAGTCGCCAGTATTAATCAGCTGAAGTTAAGGACTTCAACACACTCTTTAAAACAAGTTTTAACATCTTCTGGATGTAGTCCGATCTGCTGCCTTCTACTGTTCCCTGCTGTTCGAGTGCATTCGTGATGAAAAACGTTACAGAAAGGCAAACCTGTCTCCTGGCAATGTGAAAATGTCAAATGACGGGTTTTCTGGGCTTTAAAAACCTGCATATACACACTGCTTTTGATGTAAAACTTAAACAAATCTTGGGTGCCCACCTTGAAAATGTGGTGATTAGGGAATACAGACTATAAGGGCTGATTAACTAATAGGACACAGGTGAACACAGGAAAACGGTGGGAAACCACACAAAGACCGGAAATGGAAAGTCAAACAGAACACATGAGGATAGAACAGGAAATAACAATTTTGACAGATTTGGACACAAAAATCATGGACAAGGTTTGGAAAAGTAAATATCTGTTTTGGTCACCACGGCTGGAGATGTCCACTGGTCTCCCTAAAATATCTAGATCATCATAAATAAAGATCATTAAAGAAATTAGGGTTCATTCTCTGAGGACCATGGATGTCTGTGGAAACCCTCATGGCAATCTATCCAATAGTTGTTGAAAGATTTCAGTCTGGACCACATTGGTGGACCCCACAGCCTGACCAGTAACAGGACTATAAAGGTAAACAACAGATAAAAGGAAGTTAGATTATTTTAGCAGCAAATATGTCACCCAACTTGAATTTGACTTGTTTAGTTTTTATTTTTGTTGCCATGAAAAGCCACAAACGAACCTTCGTGGACAAGCAGATTAAAGTCTGGATTTAGATTCAACATTAACTGTTATCAAACCGCATTCCTATTCCTGTTCCAGCCTCGCTGTTATTAATAGCTCGTCTAAAAGGTTTTGATGCGGCAGAATTATTTCTATGTTCCCCCTCACACTCACACTTAAGTGCGTACGCTCCGTGTAATAAACAGCTGTGATGCGGCCTGGAGTCTTCGGTGGAGTTATTAGCAGCAAGCAACCACTAATCTGTGGCGACATGAGAGGAGACGATAAGTAGTCATGTAAACCAGCGTGTTGACACAGAGGACATGGACGCGCTAGATTGACGGGGGAGGGATCAACGTGAATGAGAACGAGGAACTAATCTATCAGTTCCTGTATCTGAGACCGGCCAACAGAAGGAGGTCATTTTCTCACAGGGTTCATATTGCGAGGGGTGACGGTAATCAAAAAGTCTGGTTCATATTCTGTTACTCAGCCTCTGCAAGAGAGACCAAGAGCGAGAGAGCGAGTGATTGACACTTGATGAAAACAATCTGCGAGGAAACCCAAACCGTGCAGCCGGTGGTGTACTATGAGACACTGGAGACCAAAAGGAAAATGGGACTTGTATGAAATGAAGCAGACAGTGACGAGCGCAGCTATGTACAGCGCAGACGTCCGGGCTTCGGCATCCTGGAGGCAGCAGACTGTGTATCAGACAATACTCGTGGTCGTGACCGTTTTCTTTTCTTCCTCATCTTCTTCATTGTCTTTTTCTGATTGTATATGAGCCCGGTGAGGTAAACACCATACATATTTGATGAGAGGGATTCCTCCTGTGACAGAAGATGTTATGGGAGTAAGGGTCACTCTGAAATGGGTCGTTCCCTGGATGACACCCTGTCACCCTGATTGGATGACTTCATCTGACCCTGATAGCTCATTTTCATTCCCTAACTTTTTGTGGTTGAAACAGTGAGAAACACATTTCATTTTCCTGTTAAAACTAGGCTTACTTAACATGACCTTATGACTAGAATCTCTCCCTCAAAATATTTAATCTCACTGGTTTGTTTTTTTGTCTGGTAGCCACCTCTCTCCTCATTAAACAGGCGTTTCTTCTGGTTAGGTTTAAGCACAAAATCACCTGGTTAGATTTAAGAAAAGATTATATTTTGCACTGAAATAGCCATTTTGGCCGCCACAAACACGGTTGGAAATTGTCCTGAGGTCTCCTTAAATATACATATCTGGTCGTGTCACACTTACAAATGTTGAAACACACCTTCTCGCCTGGTACTCCTCCACCTCCCAACATGAAAGTCAGGTCAGAAGCATGTAAAGTCAGCGTAATATGGCACATTTTGTAGGATTTTATCCCGGCGACTGCGCTCAGATGGACGATGGCGGGTTTGTTTTGCTGAGTGATAATAATTTGTGTTTGAAAGGGATGGACTAAATCTGACTTCACCCCTAAAGTGTCTCCTGTCGTACGTTCCTCACAGTCCTCAGGGTTTGTTCCATCAGTGATGTTTGAGCACTTTAAAGAAGATTATAGACACTGGAGGCTCTGTACAGCTATGAAATAAATGAATAAGATCTCCTCTTCTGTGCAGGTTTTACTGGGACATCGTGATGCTCCTGTTGATGATGAGCAATCTGGTCATTTTGCCGTGGGGGATCACCTTCTTTGAAGACCAGAACACCATGCCCTGGATCACCTTTAACGTCCTGTCTGACACTCTCTTCCTCATGGACCTGGTTTTCAATTTCCGCACAGGCATCGCAGGAGAGGACAGCCACATCATCCTGGACCCCAGAGAGATCCGCATGCATTACCTCCGCACCTGGTTCCTGGTGGACTTCATCTCCTCCATCCCAGTCGACTACTTCTTCCTCATCGTCGACCTGGAGGCCCGGCATGAGTCGTCCGACGTGTACCGCACCGCCCGCGCCCTACGCATCGTGCGCTTCACCAAGATCCTCAGCCTGCTGCGTCTCCTCCGACTGTCTCGACTCATCCGCTACATTCACCAGTGGGAGGAGGTAAAGGGAGGGGAGGGGAGCTCATGGAGACAAACAGAACAGCTCGCATCACAAAGTCTAATGTTGTTTTCTTCCCTCCGTCAGATTTTCCACATGACGTATGACCTGGCCAGTGCTGTGGTGCGTATAGTCAACTTGATTGGCATGATGCTGCTGCTGTGCCACTGGGACGGCTGCCTGACCTTCATGGTGCCGATGCTGCAGGACTTCCCCCCGGAGTGCTGGGTATCCAAAAATAATATGGTGGTGAGTACATGTTCATTCATGCACATTCGTATACATGCATTGTGGGATATAGACAACCTGGTAAATCTTTATGTATGAGTAGGATTGTCAATTTCAAAAGTTTCCTTAACAGATCAACGTCCTAACTGTGAAGATGATAGATACTTTGACTTAAATCAAAGTTCATTCATCCGCCAAGATCCAAGATCCACCAAGCCCGAGTTCATTGACATAAACACGCATGACATCACTGCAATATGGCAGCACACACAGTGAACATTTAGCTTCCATCACTTTTTACTTTATGTCGTGTTCGCGTTGTGAAACGTGCTTTCACAACTTCGAAGTTGACGTTTACGTTTAGGTGATTTCTGCTTGATAGAAGTCTTTGCTAACCTGTTAAATCAGCTGCTGTCGTTGCTTGTGTAGTTCACACATAAGTTGGCTGCTCTTTTCCTGAGCAGACGCACTGGGATGCATTTAAATTTAATGCATTTCATTCTGGATGAGCTATTTTATTTTCCTCGGACAGCGATGGAATCATCCAATCAGAGGGAACGCAACCTCTTACCCTAACCCTTACCTTCTTGAGTTACCTCAAGAGTGTTTATTACTTAAGATTGGATGAACAAACGGGACCTTCTGGCTGGGGAAATCCTGGGTGCACAAACTTCCTGAATTCTCCTTTTGGGCATTCCCAAGCTAATGCTGCAATCCACTGCAAGTCAGATATTTCCTGACTTCCAAACTAAATGCGTCCCAGTGCTCCGCATCTGCTCCGGAAAATATGGACGACCGCAACAAACTCATGTTGTATGGCAAGTCTCCACACTTCACAAGTACCTACAGAGTAGGATTTTTCTGCATGCAGAGACTTCTTTCAAGCTTAAATCACTAGAATGGAAATGGCAACTGCGGTGTTGTTACTGCACGTTTCACAACACAAACACTACATGAAGTAAGAAGTGATGAAACGGTAACTGTGCGCCGCCATACTGTGACTGCATGCGTGTTTATGTCGGTGAAGCTTGGGGAGTTTCCCAACTTGAAATTTCGAGATACAACATAACTGTTTCCTGTCTATGTGCTGAGCTAAGCTAACCGACTGTGGGCCGGTTGCTTACAGTATGTGTGCTGCACATACATTAGAGTGATATCAAACTTCTCCACCAACACTCGACATGCAAAAGAGTGAAAAAGTGTTTTAATGATGATTGATTAATTCCAAGAAACATCTTGGAAATCACTTTTTCACCGATCCAACGATCATAGCCGGTATTTCTTATCATGACAGCGTTGCTCTGTTGTCTCTCTTGTCCCTCTCAGAACTCCACGTGGCACATACAGTACTCCTACGCCCTGTTCATGGCCATGAGCCACATGTTGTGCATAGGATACGGTGCCCACCCTCCGGAGGGCATGACTGACGTCTGGCTCACCATGATCAGCATGGTGGTCGGGGCCACGTGCTACGCCATGTTCCTTGGTCATGCAGCTAACCTGGTCCAGTCCTTGGACGCATCACACCGCCAGTACCAAGAGAAGGTAATCATCTCCGTATGACCGAACTGAAACATTTGTACTCATAGGCTCAGTTTGTTTCGTGTCCCCCGGAGCTTCACGTGGATGCTAATGTGATTCTGGCAGTGAGGTTTAATATCGCAGCCATGTTTTATATCGTAAGCTTGCTTACTTGGTGGTACTTAATTCGTGGATACTGTGCCAAAAGCCTAGAGAATATGTGTATTATCTAATGGATTCGGCGACCTTAACGTGACCCTCTCCGGGGGATTTTCACAAGATAAAGCAGAACGGATGATAGACAAATGGCAGCACCTTTGTTCTGGATCACTGTTTGCTAATGCCCATTACAAATGAGTTTGTAATCCACTTAAAACTGGATAAAAAAAAAAACTCAGCTAAACAAATCGAGTAAATGCGTAATTGTTGTGCTTCGGCAAACACATGGTAGAAAATGTGACTAAATGTGACATCTGACATCAGCCCTGTGGAGTTTCTAATGTTTCCTCATGAAGGTCAAATCACCATGTGCTTTCTACAAATGTTTTCAGTATAAGCAGGTGGAGCAGTACATGTCGTTCCATAAACTGCCAGCGGACGTGAGGCAGAGGATCCATGATTACTACGAGCAGCGATTCCAAGGCAAGATGTTCGACGAGGACAGCATCTTCGGAGAGCTCAGTGATCCGCTGAAGGAGGTTTGGTATTCGTTAAACCTGAGATCTGACTTCCTGTTTTGTTACTTTCTTTCTGTTTCATGACCCACACAGATGTCAATTTAGACCAATAACATCAATATATTATTTAATCTGCTGGTTATTTTCCATTTATTGTTTTAAATTAATTGTTTAATCAATGGAATTTAGTAAAATATTGGAAAAATAACCATCAAGGTGACACCTTCGAATTTCTATTTGCAATCCAGAATCCAAAGATTTTCAGTTTAAAGTGATATGAAACATGAGATTCTCACACATGAAGCTGATAAAGATAAAGATGTCTCTGTATCACTTTGACAAAGTCTTAACGTCTCTCTTCTTTCTCTTCCGTGCAGGAGATCGTCAGCTATAACTGCCGTGGCCTGGTGGCCAACATGCCACTGTTCGCCAACACAGACCCTCATTTTGTGACGGTCATCCTGACCAAGCTGCGTTTCGAAGTCTTCCAGCCCGGAGACCTGATCATACGAGAAGGAACGCTGGGTCGGAAAATGTACTTCATCCAGCACGGCACCGTCACCGTTGTCCCACGTGGCAGTAAGGAGATCACGCTCAACGATGGAGCGTATTTCGGGGGTAAATCATTATACTGACTTTAAACTTTATTTGATGGTAATTGAATCAATTAATTGAGAATTCATTTGAATTGTTTTGTTCTACCAACAGTCTCCAAACCAAAGATATTTAGCAAATATTCACACTTATATAATGTTCATTCACTTCACAGCTGGAACAAGCTTTTGCTTTAAAAATGACTTAAATGAATGAATTAAAATGTTTTTGATTCATTGATCAATTCATCCTTAATCAACTCATCATTTGTACGCATGTGTAAGTCACGTTGCATGAAAGGAAAGTAAAATGACACATTTGCTTTGAAGGTTAAACTGACTCTCTTTTCCATGCTTCAGAGATCTGCCTGCTAACTCAAGGACGACGCACAGCCACCGTGAAGGCCGACACCTACTGTCGCCTCTACTCCCTGAGCGTGGACAGTTTTAACGAGGTCCTGGAGGAGCATCCTCTGATGAGGAGGGCGTTTGAGAGCGTGGCTGTGGACCGACTGGGCCGGGTCGCTCGCAGACCCAGTTATGTGCCCCCCCCAGTTGAATGACTTCCTCAGTACCAACAGAGAGACTCTGGGCAGAAGTGTGAAGGATGTTTATCGCACTCTGACTGAACTTGACTACATAACAGAGAAACCTTTAATGTATATATATTTTACTGATTGCTATTAGTGCTCAGTGATGGACAATTCATTCCTTCAATAGAATTCATTTTGCACCAGCTCTCCCAGATGTAAATACTGCTTCAAGAATCATTTTCGGTCGCCTGTTTGCTTTCTGACACAACAGTTTCATTGTCCGTCCCATCATTCATCCGAGATACTGGGAGCACACAGGACACCAGCTGGGCGATGCATCATACAGCTGTATAGCGCTGATTTAAATTATCCCTCAGATCTGTAGGTTGCATCAAGTCAGGGTTTAATACCGTTGTTCCCTGAGGATAAGCTGCTGTGACGTAACAACTGTACAGAGACAGATTATACACAGTTATGCCTCGATGTTTAAATTAAATCTCATTGTTCTAACATTTGGACCTTTGGAGAAATATGTCTACCTTTAAGTTTCCTTTCAAATTGCACCTTAATCTGTTTTTTTATATTTTGCCGGCTTTTTATTCATTTCAGTAGGTTCATTAGCAAATAATAATGAATAACTTAATATTCTACTGCCTATTGGCAAACAAGCTAAGTGTGTTTCAGCTATAATTTAAGTTAATTACTTAGATTTTCTGCTCATTTTTCTCTCAGCAAAATGTCACTGCTTGAATATCTGCCTGAATATCTATAAGTCACTTCTCTTCAGCATGTGTGCTGCTATTATTATGATAATGATCAATATGTGTATTTTTACATGAGAATTTATTGATGCAATGACAAGAGCCCTCAGTTATGAAATGTCTTACAATTTACAATAACATACAGTAAAATTTTAATTATCAATGGATTTTTTCAGTATTAACCGACATTTCCGTCTTCATTATTTAAACTCTCTGATGACTGATCCTCGTTGTCATGTAAATAGAAAATATTTCTACCCTTTAAACATGATATAAAAATGTATTTTTGCCTATGTAGTTTGTTTCACACATGTTATTTACACACACACACACACAACAGATGAAAGAAATATTCAGATCAATTACTTCTTGTACACATACAAGTCCAAAAGTATTCCCATTATATTAGAGCCAGACCGATACTGTATTTTTGGGGCCAATGCTGATACTGATAATGGGTAGTGAAAAAATTACGATATTGATATATTTTAAGCATTGGTCCTGCAAATGTAGTTATGAAACACTCATTCATAATGAATGAAGGATATTTTACAGTTTAACAATCAGCTTTATTGTCTAAAATCACATTAGAGCAATGAAACATTAAACTTCACTGTGAATTTAGTTATTATGACTCACCCCAAAACATATTTTTCTGCATTATGTTCTGTAAAATAAAAGTTCTCATATTGGCACATATTGGACAACATATACACTGATACAGATATATCTGTCATAGGTCAATATTGGCCGATAACATCAGCTCACCAATACATCGGTTGTTATCACTATGTAGAGTGCTATTGTATGATCTTATATATTATATATTTTATATAATATAATATTTTCGTTGGAGCATTACCATATTAGTATTCTAATTTTGAAACTGGTTGAGGTGGAGCTGATTTGAACTATTACATGAAAGTAAGTATGGTGTAAAACATTTTTTAAATGCGTCATATCATTAAAGGAGCACTATGTAGTTTTGGGGAAGACATTTAATCTGAAGAAGAAGATCTTCACTGACAGATTTTTATGCCTGAACAAACTAAATAAACAGACTGCCTTCGTTTTCATGACTGAATAAATAAGCTGACCTCAAGGGACAACACGATTTCATACTGTTTTACTGTGTTTATATGTGGTGGACCCTGCCACCTTTCTACCTTCAAACAGAGTTCTATTTTCCTCTGAGAACAGCTTGTTTATTCAGTTATGGAATAAATAAATATTTAGTATGAGTTTGTATTATAACCTCATTAATAATGTAAATATTAAAATTAGAATCATTGTTTTTTGTACCCAATTGATGACAACATATTATATCATATATTATGACCTTATTAATATTGTAAATATTAGAATTGTGAGTTCTATTTTCTTCTCCAAAACTACACAGTGACCCTTTAAGGTTATCATATATTTTGTCATTCAAGTGTTATTTTCGCGAAGTGGAGTAAAAAGTACAATATGAAATGTTTAGTTGAGGTACACATCAGCACAGAATGAAATGCTCAGGTGCTGTAAAAGTACGTGTAGACAAACTCACACTGACCTTTCTTGAGAGCAGACTGTTGTTATGAAATATGTCAGTTTAATAATAAGAGGGCAGTTGTGCAACCTGGACTTTTAAATAAGCCTCCGCAGCGCTGCAGCGGTGTTACTGGTGACACCGTCCGGGCCGTGTGCTCATCCACTTCCGGTGTGCATTTCATAAACTAGTTAGATCGGGACACAGAGAAGGTAAGAAGCCACTGACTGCTTGCTAAACTTGCACCAAACATTCATCGTTTTTAATTGCTTTTAATGCAGCAGGTGTCCCTACAGGTATGGAAAAATGTTTTCATACATTGTCAGACCGATATTTTGCTGCTACGTCGTGAATCCGCTGCTTTTATTCTGACATTACACAAGGTTAACCGGCAGCTAACTTAGCTTAGCGCTATCAGCAGGAGCTAGCTGCATGAGCATGGAGGTCAGTGTGTACTAAATATCACACGTAAGCGACAGCAAAAGAGTTCATATTAATCCAAAATCATGTCACAAGAGGGTTGACTTTAAATATTAAAGCTTGAGTATTAGGTTAAATAACACTGCTAGCACTCGCTTTCACCTTCGTTAGCTTGCACCTCACAACACATCTGACATAACAACATCACATAAGAAGTTACACAAGCTTTCTCTCAGAGCTTTTCTAATATGTAAACTGATTTAATCCAAACATCTATCGGTCCCCACCATAAAATTAAAGTAATCTCGTGTGATTTATCTTCATCCTATTGAAACAAAATGCGACTGCTGCACCTACTTAACTTGTGATTCTCCATAGAGGGACAAAAAGTTGTTTGGCAGTTATCACGGCTAATAACAATGTGATTCCTAGACAGTATCTAGTATTGTTGTTAGTGGACAGAACCATTATAATAAAAGTATAATAATAGTAAAATCCTGTTATGGAATATAAATTGTTGATGACTGGTTGATGAGCGCACTGGGCTAACAGAAAATCTAATTGCCACTTACTTTTCAGAGGGGACTTCTTAGTTTTGTAGATAATTCTGAGAGATTACTTTTATATACACTGGTGCTAGGGCTGCACAATTCTTTTTGATAAAGGTAAAACGTGTGACAAACAGCATTATAGTGAACTACTGTAGTGCTGCATAGGTGTTTAAGCCTTCGAATCTTGTTCTACAGATTTGAGTAAACATGTTTGTTTGGTACAGATCACAACAAATGTCATGTCGTTATGACTTTGATTGTTTTTCAGTCAAAACTAAAATTGTGATGCTCAAATTCCGCCAATTCCTATATTGCCATCAATGTTGTTTTTTTTGCCACATCTTTTTTCATTTGATAAGAGAAGCCAAACTTCTTTAATGTTAAATGTTTAAACTCAAACTGTTGTACAAGAACTCTAACAGAATAGTCTAAAGTTTTAGAAAAGTTGAGACTCAAATTAAGACATCACCTTAGACTCTTGAAAAATGTGATGGACCTACTTTTTCTGGTATTTTATTGATCAATGATTAATATAAAAACATATAATCGGCAGATTAATTGAAATAGTCATCAGCTGCAGCCTTAGCTGTGATTGTCAGACATTACCAAAGTAACCTCAACTATCCATTTGACTTGTCATGTTATTGTCCCTCCCTTCCCAGCAGGAAAAAGGATGCTGTCCCTGACTCGAGCAGTGGTGTGTGGGGCGGCTCGTGCTCCAGCTGCTATCAGCCAGAGTGGAGTGACCGCTATCACCCGATTCAACAGCACACAGGTACAGATACCTGGCCTATCTTTTATTTAAACTGAAATTTAATTGGTTACAATAGTGTTAACATTGTATGTGTTTGTCTCATATTTCCAGACTGCTCCTAAGAAAACAACATTTGGACCTCTGGCTGATGAAGACAGAATTTTTACAAACCTTTATGGTCGCCATGAGTGGGGGTAAGACCCCTCATTTTAATATAATGTTCTCTGGAAAATTAACATTGTTCCAGTTATAAACAAATTGAGCATTTTTGTTGGATTAGAACTTATCAAATGATAAAGAACAAAAAACAAATTCCTCACCTGCTCATATTTGTGCTTCAGGCTGAAGGGGGCGTTGAAGCGTGGCGACTGGTACAAAACTAAGGAGATCCTTTTGAAGGGAGTCGACTGGATCATCAATGAGATCAAAGTTTCTGGCCTGCGTGGGAGAGGTGGAGCAGGTTTCCCTACAGGCATGAAGTGGAGCTTCATGAACAAGCCCAGCGATGGAAGGTCAGTGAGGAGACAGACTGATGCAAAAAGTAACCTAAACTTGCAGTTCGCGAAGTTAAAATGTATTTTAACATCTTTATACAGTATGTTGATTGGCTTGATAATTAAATCAAATTTTCTAAAAGGCATTATGTTTTTTTTTTTGATCAGTTCTTTACCTATCAGTACTTTAGAGAAAGCTCTAAACGTTCTTTAGTATGTGGTTTCTTAATTAATTCACTTGTGATCCTTATTTCAGTATTTTTAACCCAGTTCTGATGTCTTGCTTTAGGCCAAAGTATCTGGTGGTGAATGCTGATGAGGGAGAACCTGGCACCTGTAAGGACAGGGAGATTATGAGGAATGACCCGCACAAGCTGGTGGAGGGCTGCCTGGTCGCTGGGAGGGCCATGGGTGCTCGCGCTGCTTATATCTACATCAGAGGAGAGTTCTACAATGAGTCGTCCAACCTGCAGGTAAAAATAGACAGAATGAAACCTGAGATATAAACTTGAGAATGATTTCACTTTTTTTTTTTAATAGAAATAGAACCAGTATCATTAAATTTACATTATTCAATAATAAATAAATCCCTTATCTCAGTGTAAAACAATTTGAAAACAAGCTGAGTATGTCTGTTGAAAGAATTCCTAAATCCGGACTTGTTTAGTAACTTTGGTCTACAACCAATTTTAATTTTTGCAATAATTTGTATTGAAATTTAAACAGTGTTCAGAGCAGTACCAGAATGATTGTACAAGACTATATAAAAAATCGTCCTATTAAAGTATTTTAATTTCAATATCTGTTCTTAGGTGGCTATTAATGAGGCCTATGCTGCTGGACTCATTGGAAGGAACGCCTGTGGCTCCGGTTATGACTTTGATGTGTTTGTGATGCGTGGTGCTGGAGCATACATCTGTGGAGAGGAGACTGCTCTTATTGAGTCCCTAGAAGGAAAGCAGGGGAAACCTCGCCTGAAGCCCCCATTTCCTGCTGATGTGGGTGAGTTCCAACACACACGGGAGGTTTAAATATTGCAGAAGATGGAAAAAGATTGGTGTTGCCAAAAGCAGCTCTTAAACATCTGCCTCACTATCTGCTGCCGTGTTAAAGGTGTGTTTGGCTGCCCAACAACTGTTGCCAATGTGGAGACTGTATCCGTGGCGCCCACCATCTGCCGCCGTGGAGGCTCGTGGTTTGTCGGGTTTGGCAGAGAGAGAAACTCCGGCACAAAGCTCTTCAACATCTCTGGCCATGTTAACCACCCCTGCACCGTAGAGGAGGAGATGTCTATCCCTCTGAAAGAACTCATTGAGAGGCATGCAGGTACATATTACACTCAAAACGTGTCAAATATTTTATCCAGTGTTTGAAGTCAAACTGCTGTAAAGGCAAAACCTAAATGCATGTGTGTTTATCTGCTTGTGTTCTCTTCTTACAAGGGGTTTATAGACTGAAAAGATTAAGACGGCTTAATTTAAGCACAGTTTTTGACTTAATTGAAATGAACATCTGTTTGCTAGGTGGAGTGCGTGGTGGTTGGGATAACCTGCTGGCTGTAATCCCTGGTGGCTCCTCAACACCCCTTATTCCCAAGAATGTGTGTGAAGATGTGCTTATGGACTTTGATGGTCTCGTCCAGGCTCAAACTGGCCTGGGCACAGCTGCGCTCATCGTCATGGACAAATCTGTAAGTTTGTCACCTCTGCAGGATGAATCATAGTGTTTAATGAGATCATTACAGATTTGTTACATTGGCGGATGCATTTCATTTTGCAGACTGACCTTATCAGAGCCATCGCCCGCCTAATTGAGTTCTACAAACATGAGAGCTGTGGACAGTGCACACCCTGCAGAGAAGGTAAGTGCTACTTTAATGTCATTATACTGTACAACCTAGATGCTACACACATCAAGTCTCTACCTCTTCTAAACTTTTTTTGCCCCTTTTGTCTGTTTCTGCAGGAGTGGACTGGATGAATAACATGATGTGGCGTTTTGTGAAAGGCGATGCACAGCCAGCAGAGATCGACATGATCTGGGAGCTTAGTAAGCAGATTGAGGGACACACTATCTGTGCTCTGGGAGATGGTGCGGCATGGCCAGTGCAGGTAAACACATGTATACCACTAAAATACATTTGCATGATAACAGGGTCTTTGTAATACAGCCTCTGTCATTTTTCTGCTTTTATATAAGCAAAATTAATGTACTGTCTTCCTCTGTGTTCTCAGGGACTGATCAGGCACTTCAGGCCTGTGATGGAAAGCCGCATTGCTGAACACCAGCAGCAGCAGGCCAGGGCATAAATGGCTCGTACAACTTCTTGAACTCATTGTACTGTCTCACTCACCCATAACCCTGAGCTTTTGTCATTGACAAACTATTTAAATTGATGTGCCCTATCTTCACCCTATCATCATATTTTACATTGATGTGTCTGCCTTGTCTGATGAAAGAACCAATAAATTCTATGAACCTTAAACCATGTATGTTTTGTCTTTGTATTTAAAACGTGGTTCTTTCTTGGAAGTGTTTTACACGAGAGGAACACCTATGAATATTAACTTTGTCCATATTAAATTTTTTAATGAGTAGTTTTGGTCTAAGTAGTATTTTTCTTCATTATAATGTTAATGAGTTATGTCTTCTTTTTTTTATTGTGCAGCGTTTAGGAATATAACAATGCACAGTAACAGAACAATCAAAACAGTCAGGGGTAAACACCTTTTTAAGGAAAATAAATACATTCAATCTATAAAATCTTATAATATACAGTCCATATAGTCACCAGATGATTTAAAAATTATTACTAGGCTTTTAGAACTATTTTTTACAGAAGGTGTTTTCCCTGTAAAGATGGTTAAAAGCCACTCTTCAGACAGTGCTGTGGTACATTCCAGACATAGCTGCAGTTTTTATAATCTCGCGATAACTCCGTGGTGTTCATATCACGTGACGTGGGCGGGGTATTTACCGCGGCTTCATTTCGGTAGACGTTTGGAACGGTAAGAAATGGATGCCTTTTTTGTTTACAAAGCCTAGTGAGTCAAAATTTACAGTAATTCCTCACATAATTGCAGATTTGAAGTACATGGTTGCAAAACGAAAGTGAATGCAAGGCAACACAGTGCAAATACTGTTAAAATGTGTGTGCAAAATCGTTTCTCTTCTAGTTGTAGCTGTGCATGTCGCCTCCATCCTTCCATCAACTAGCTTAGCTCCGGGCTGACGTTAGCTGTTTTTTGTCTATATTTCATAACTATTCTGTCCAAAGTTCACGGAAATTCGCGACTTGAATGGGCGTGTATTTATTATAGAAATGTCAATTTGATTTTAATGAACTCAGTCTTTAGTGTTTGATTGATTAACGCTAGCCTTGCGTCTGTCACTGCAGTCTGTCATCGGTTTAGCTTGGCATGTTAAATTGTATGATGCATTTTCAGTGTGTATGCAACAGCAGTGTGTTCATGTGTTACAGCCCCATGTGATTGTGTCTGAAAGCATCAGCATCGAAATGATTAAGATAGAGAAAGTCGTTGTGGGGGGTGAGAAGAGAGCCACCTCAGCGGAGATCAAGTCTGAGCCCGCGGTCGTCCCTCTGCAGTCTTGTAAGATGATTTTTTCTGTGCATGGTTGATGTGTGAACTGATGGTTGACTTGTCAAAGTCGAAAGGCTCTGATGTCATGCAGTTGTATCTGCTTGCTCTTGCCTTCTGCATCTTGAATAATTGAACTTATCTCATTGTGATGCAGATCAGCATGAGAGTCTGCAGTGTTTTCAGTGCTTCATCACCTTCTGTAATGCCAAAGCCAAGGAGAGACACATGAGGAAGAGTCATCGGGACCAGTACAAACAGCAGCTGCAGCAGGTAAAGCACACTGAGAAATTTCAGGTCAGGTTTCAAATACATGCTCAGTAATTCCTGTATTATAAGTGGGATTTTCCATTTAGTTTTGAGAATTGCAACTACAGTATGAAGTTGGATGCGGTGCATGTTACAGACCAACCAATACTGGATTATGTGGTTGATATCAATATGAGAATCAAGAAAAAATATATAGGTACATTTTCCATTTTTTTTGTCATCTCAGATCAATTAGGTAATATATTGGCAGACATTTATGATCAACAGAAAAATATTTGATAAGAACCCCCTCAGTTATGTCATGAAAGAATTGCAATCAAGCTATTTAATGTATTGGACAATTTATATGTGATGACACTATTTCTAAATTACCTGAGACGAATTGTTGGGTATAAGTGACGTCTGATCTTTGTTTCGTTTTTTCCTAATTTTCATCTCATCATTTTGCAGACTAATACAATTTTCCTTTGCTACAAATGTGACAAGTCCTTCTCCTCCTCTGACGACCTCACCCAGCACCAGGCCACCCACAACACAGAGGAGAAGCCCTTCCGCTGTGCTCACTGCAAGAAAAACTTCTTTACCTTCACTGAGGTGAGGGTGCAGCAGGCTACATTAGTCTGTTTATTGATATTGGGAAATGGTGGATGAATTGTTTATTGTCTCTGATGACTGTTAAATGTTTTGCAGCTGAACAAACACAGACGATATGAGTGCATAGAACGACGGTGTCCCTGCAGAGATTGTGGCGCCTTGTTCCCCAGTCCCTCAAGACTTCGCAGCCATCGTATTGCAGTGCATCCCCAGCGCCCAGTAGTGGCAGATGACGTCAACACTTACCAATGCTGCAAATGTAGTCAGGGTTTCCAGACAGAAGAAGAGCTCCTGCAGCACCAGGAGAGATACGCTAGTAATCTAAACTGTGATGTTAAACCACCTGGCAAAAAACGTGGCCGTAAACCAAAGTATGCAGCTCAATTAGGGACGATTGACACCAAGGTCAAACAAGAAGAGGGAGAAGGATATGATGACTCAACTACAGAGGGGTGCCCCTCCAATGAGCTGCAAATGGAGCTCAAGATTCCTTGTTCTGAAGCAGATTGTGACCTTGTATTTCCTTCTGTTACAGCCCTGAGGGCACACAAGAGGGAGAAGCATGGGCCTCCCCCTTGTACTGGCAAAAAAAACAGCCTTAAACTTTGAGCAACCTTGAACTGTATTTGATCTACTGTTTTAACATATAGCCGACAGTTTTTCAATTGAGCACCTATGGGAGGGTGTCTGGAGTGCATCAACAAGGACAAAATGCCGGGAATCAATGATGCAGCCGTGGATCAATGATGCAGCTACAAACTGTCTGATGAGATGACAGTTTCTCACGTCATGGTAATCTCTCCCCGCCAACTCTTGTTTGTGAGTCCTTTTTATTCACTGAAATTTCCACCACAGCCCTCGCAAGGGTCACATGCACAGAGTGTAATAACACCTACACTCAGCTTGAGCAGCTCAAAGATCATACAGCCTGGACTCACCACTCTGGATGCAACTGACCCACCAGAACACCCACAATGAGCACTGTGGGAGAGGAGGTAGCAGAACAAAGATAATATATGAGGGAATGACTTCATCCTACATCATTCAGATAAATGATTGTCAGAGTATTTGTATAATTTCCTCTGTAGTGTAGGTAGAAGATTTATATGTGAATATTTTAGGGCAAGAGGAGAGTTTTTGCAGCAAGGTTATGTAACACTGTTGAATTATGGAGGTTGTTTCTGGAATGTCTTTTTTCCAATTGCTTTCAAAAGACATATACTTGTGAATAAAACTCTGTACCAATCTGTATATAGTTATGATTTATGTCCACTATGAGCAAATATCACATGGGCCTTTTTGCTGATCCCGTTACCTCTATTGTACCTGAAAGGTTTATAGTCATTGTAGAGTAACTAGCTGATTCTCCCTCAAATGTTTGGGAGTGTTTTGTATTTAACTGTACTATTTCATTGTGAGGAAAACGTGTAAAGGTGACAATTACATGAAGAATGTAAGGACAAGGCATAATAAAATCCATATCCGACTACCAGGCCAGGGTGTAGTGGAAACTCTTATTTAGAAGTGAACAAATAAATGATGAATCACAAAAGGTTATCTTTGTGCAATTTAACACTAAGTGAAGAGTCAATCCGTTTTAGCTGAAAGAGCAGAGCTCATACACAAGGTCATTCTGGGTGAGAATGACACTGAGCCTCAGAGAATGTCAGTTTATAGACTATGAAGATAGTGACTAAAAATGGGGGTGTTAGTACACAAAGTCCAGATGGCCAAGAGGCCTTGAAAGTATCTTCAATACCTATGTAGAACTGATGTGGTGTCATGAGAACCAAAAATGATACTATGCCCACACAGTTTCCTGCAAATCAGCTGAGGTCAACACTAACCTCATATCAAAAGTACCTCTACACAGTCCATGCTGAGATCAGGTCATAGCTCTCTCGTGCTTAAAGCTGAAAGAAAACATGACATCAACAATCAATATGTGAAATATTCTGTGCCAGGTAGTGCACAGGGCACGGGACTTGAATGATGTATTCTCGGAGTATTGAATTTCTCTTTCCAGAAGTAAAGTACTTTCCAGACGTGAAGTACTTTCTGTATAAACTATAGATGTAAAGAATGTTTTCCTATTGTTTCTGACAGTTGTTTTCAGAATAATCTAATTCCATAATTCTGACAAGAATTACTACCACTTGCGACTACAGTTATAAAATTGTAAGAATCACTTAAAGGAAAGTGTAGCATCAGGAAAAATAGTAATAATGAACTAGCTGCTTGAATGTTACTTTCAAATGTTTTATTTCATTTTAAGGTGGGACACAAACAAATAGTGACAGCTGCCTGTCGCTGTTCTCCTGCATCAGTATGTAATAATGCTGTGATAGATTATGTTTTTGTCATCTAAAGAAATAATGTATATTCAACAAGATTTTTTTTAATGATAAACAAACAGCTCTTAATTGAAATTGAGTTTAGAAAGATTTACAAAGGCCTACAAAACATATTCAGTCATAAAATGTGCTGCATTGTTATATATTTAAATACCTAGAACATAAACTGTTAAATTGAGCTATAAAATAGCTAATTCTGTATAATTAGTATTTGGATACATAAATAATATGAATTGCTATAATTTTTACATTTATGTATTGCCACTTTTATTTAAGATCTGAATTCTTTGTCCACCATCATAATGTGATGTCTGGGTTTGTAACAATTTGGATATTTTTTCTCACTTCTTTTGCGTGTGTGTGTGTGTTTTCTGTACTAAACACAGTCACACAACAATTCACATGCCATATAGGCCTCATATAACAGCAACAAAGAGGTAGCAGTGCCAGGGAAAAGAACAAACAAATAAATAAATAAATAAATAAATAAATAAAAAGATGTACCACAATCGTTGGACATTCAATAGAGACAAAATGAGGCGATAAATAAATGTAAAATAAATAAATAAATAAATGTAGAAGTTTTTAAAAATAGAATGTGTTTTTACATTGTTCTACACAAGCGACGTCGCCCAGTGTCTCGAAACATGGGCGTGCTTGGCCGGAGAAGTTCGTTTTCCCATGATGCACCTGTGGTTCCTTTCTATCTCGCGCCCTTGCGTCGGCGCAGTCCATCTTGCCTCGCTCATATCGCTGCTGTCACCGTCTGCCAGCGCGCCGTCCGTGTTGTTGTAGTAAATAATGGCGGCATCGGGAGGCGGATTATCATCTCCCGCTACCGTCGCGGGTTTGGGCAGCCAAGGGGTTGCAAAAGCCCGTTTCCCTGGTCGGCCGTGCTCGGCTCGCAGCAGGCTGCGGTCGGAGAAACGTACCAGACGCGGAAGGTTGGGCTCGGACGATGGGGAGCTGGCTGCCGGAGGGCCAAGGCCCGTCAACATCGGCCTTGCGTTGAGCGAGGACCCGTCCCTGCTGCGCCTGCTCGGGGTGGCGGAGAAGCACAGCCGGCAGAGAGATGTTGGATTCGAGTCGAGCGACAGTGAGCAGGTGAATAAGCTAACTGTAGCATGTCAGCTACATGGTTAACAAAACGCCTTATACGACACACAAATCCCTGTCGTTTAAAAGGATGACATTTAAAACGGCTTGTTTGTTACTTACTGAAGTATGGGAGCTAACACAGAGCTAGTTAGCGGTAGCTTGCAAACACTATCTCCAAAATAGGCATTGTAGCTAACCGTCTGCCTGCAGGGTATACTTCAGATGGGTGTATATTTCCAGTCTGGTCGTTTCTGTAGGTTTTAATAACGTTAGTTTGTCGTCTGTTTTGAAATGTCATATGAATGCTAAGTAGCAACATCCACACACACACATACTCGGGTCAGGGTCTGTCCAGCTGACTTTGTTTGCATGAAATGAGCATGAGGCGGAAACTTTGGCGGTATGATAACAATCGCGGATGTGTTTTGTTGTGGAAACCGGTAGATGTCTTTGTCTGTCATCCCCTTGGTACGGTTCACTCGAGTTGAACTTCCCACACGGTGCTGACATCCACAGACTGCTAATGTTGTCGTAATTAAAACGTTGGCGCTGCTAACTTGTAGTTCACACTCTCCACGTTGGAGCGGCCAGCTGACTGCTCGGTGTTTTAAACGTCAGCTAACGTGGGGTGCAACGGAAAGGGGAAACACAAACGTTATACGTCCACAGTTTTAATAAGCCAAAAGCTTAATTTAGACCTTGAGATGAAAAGTCTTGCCCGGGGCAGTGTCTTTGTTTACAAACACTAATACTTCCCATCATGCACATCTCCCCCTCATTATTCAGATGGATGTAAAGATTCAGTCGAGGAGTAATCCAAGCTTTACCTAGTTTTCTGTTTATTGTCTTCATCCCTCAACAGATGTTGGACAAGCACAATCCCTTGTTTACTTTGCTTTGACACAAATGATGAGTTACAGAAAAGTACAAATTATGATGGGTAACATGCTTGAATTCAAGTCATGTATGACAGTGTACAGGGGCACTGAGAATTAGAGATGCAAATATTAAACAGTTTCCATTATCTGTGGTCCGCTGCTTTAACAATTGATTATCAGTTAATCATTAATAAAATATCAAATATGCTGGATGTTTTCCATTAGACGACCGCTTTAACCACTGACATGATCTATGCTCGATGTAAAATCAGAGTAGGCTACAGTAGGAGTTAAAAGAACAGATTAAGTAAACACCAAGTTACTTGAATCATAAACTAAGTCACTCAACATAATGACTTTATTTTAATTGCGCTCTATAGAATGTCTTTGTTTTAAATCAATACATTTTCTTATGCCTTTTATTCTGTATTTTATTTTGATATATTTGATAAACAGGTGTTTCTTATTTGTAACAAGATACTTTTTGATGTATTTGTCCCTATTTCTGATTGTCTGTTAATACAGTTTTAAACAGCAATTAATCCATTAATCATTAACATCTTTATTGAGGATGAATGAGTAATGAAGTCATGGATAATATTGATAAGCTAAGGTGAAAGTTAAGATGTCCAGTCATTTCTATTTTACGTTCAGTGGAATATTCACCTTCAAAAAAAGCCTAGAAATCCAGTCACAAATTTGAAATGGTATTGAGTGTAGGCTCATTCATAATGAGACATAAATATTACACAACGAACAACAAGAGAGTACTTGAATCTGCCACACTGTGAAGAAGCCAGTGTCTTGGATATCATTAATTTCTCAGGTGATCCCCTATTAGCTCCAGCCAGACAGGATGATGGTAATGATGTAATCCCAAATTGGATTTTAACATATTATTTAATCTCCAGAGCAGGGGCTTTAGTTTCTGACATCAGTCGGACTTCACTGATGCAATCCCTTTAGCGTGGACTGTAACAGAATCACATGGCCCATTCTAAAGCCTGTGGGTGCTACTCAACTGGAGCAGCACACGTCACTGAGTGCCTCAAACACTCATGTGCTCAGCAGTGCTTTTGAATAGACACGAGGGGAGTTTCAACGCTGACAAATCTAGAGAGTTGTTATTTCGCGCACAAAGATGGACGTGAGTAATTGGTCAACTTGAAGTGTGCTTTTGATTGGCTATAGCATGCAATCTTTGCATATATGGTATACGTGCGTATGAATCAATGAGAGGATGCTGGGGGCTGATTGTGCTCTAAAGGATCTAATTAAACTTGTGCAGAGATTGAATTAATATTTCCAGCACTTGGCTCTGAAATATCAGTCTTTTAGGGGTGTAAATCAGGCTGAAATTGCTACACTCCTGATGTATCAAACATTGCTGTGTATCTCACTGAAAATTAGACATGTGCTGAGGGAAGAAATTCTGCTGAGTTATTTTTTGTAGTTGACTCATAGATTGAAAACCAAAATCTGCTGTATTGGGCACCTCAGCAAAATACTGATGCAACATTGGAGAAAGAGAAGAAAGCAGGTTTCTGATGCTGAACCATATTTATAGCTATGTGTTTGTGGTCTGTAGCATGTGATGTGAAGCGCACCTACAGGTGCTTCTTCAACATATCTAGTTGAAGCAATCTTTTGTATTATAGCCATTTAACATATTTACGTGTGTTTTTCTCCAGGAGGAAGATTTTGCTGGATTTGGGACCACAAAAGGGCATCCGCAGAAAACTTCAGGGACTGCCTCTAAGTTGACGTTACTCAGCGACGCGAAGTCTCCGCAAGTTTCAGACCATTCTCCGGCTGAAAAGCCTCTCGTTGGAAAAATTATACCCAAGACCCCAAAACCGGCTCTGATTGGGAAAATTGTACCAAGAATCTCTAAAGAAGGCCATGGTGTCAAAGACAGCACAGTAAAAGACAAAGAAATCCCCAAAATGGTAATTAAACTGCATGGCAAGCAGGTAGCGCTCACTGCAAAAGCCAAACACGCAGACGGGCAGGCCTCACGGAGACAGAACAGTAAAAGATCTGTTGACTTTATCAGAAAAACAGGAAAATCAGCAGACTCTGGCAGCACGCAAAGCCAAACAGCCGCTACCTCAGCTGGTGGCACCAAGCAGGATAAGCTGGTGAGCCCTCTGACAGCAGTCAAGGGTGCAGGAAGAGCTTCCAAGGTCAAAGAACGAGGCGAAGTGTCAGAGGACTCCGACACAGACCAATCCCAGCCAAAGAGGCCTGGGAAACGCATGAGGGGCTTTCGAAGTAGAAACACCAGACGCATCTCTGAGGAAGTTGCTCTGTCGTTCACGTCCTTTCACAAACGGCAGAGAAAGAGAATGACAAAGGGTATGGGTGCCTCTCCAGAGGCTGGAGCTGAGGCCGGTGCTCAGAGTGGAGAGGAGGCAGCAATGCCCCTCGAGTGTAAAGCCGCAGATTCCTCTGAAAAAAGAAAACAGAAAAGACAACGTAGATCTTTGTTTGGGCACAGGCGAAGGCCACAAAAAGACCCTCCAGTCATTAATCCTCACAAACAGATTCAGCATCGCACTAGGCGTGTTTTTTACACCTATGTAGCAGAGCCCATTCCGGCTACGCCGACGCCTGAGGATGAGCAGCAGCTGCAAGGCCCGAATCTCACTCCATCAGTGGGTGAGCCGAGCTCAAACAACTCTTCCACTGTGATGAGTGGACGGTCCTCCCGCGTTATTAAAGTTCCAAAGAGGTTCTTGGACGAGGAAATGATTCCCTTTCCAAAGGGGTCTCTCTCAACATGGCTGAAAAGTCAGCAGAAGGAGGATGGAAAACCAAGTCCATCATTTCATGAGTCAAGCTATGACGATAACTCCCTGCAGTCAGACAGTGACTCTTTATCTCTGGTTGACAGCCCATCTACAGTGACAAAGTTCTCATCAAAGCCCAGTCCAGGCACAAGCCACGTAGAGATCTACAAGAATCTCAAGAAACTGACCTTGAAACTGGCGGAGAAAAAGAGAGGTCAGCCCGACACTCAGGGGGATTATACGCATCAGGGCGACGGTGTGACATCTCATGTCAAGAGGAAGCGACGGTCAAAGCTTATGATGGAGGAGATGGACTCTCCGGGTGTTGTGAGGAAACTGGCCGTGGTGGTGAACACTGATGTGGAGGCACCGTCTCATGTGCCGTTAGGAGATACAGGCAACAACAGTAAGGACTGGTTCTTCTTTTTGTGTAATTATTTATGAAGCTGTTGCCACTTAATTTAAGCTGTGTTTTTACAAATGTTTGTTGTTGTAATCAGTGTCTGTATCTCGAGCATGCACTTCTTTTACAACATCTCTGTTGAGATAATAAGATGTTTTTACTCTTCAGAGGAAAGCAAATTGAGTTATGTTTTCAATTCATCCTTCAGATTATTTAATAATTAGCACTTTTTTTTTTTTAAGATGTATAAGCCGTGTACAAGAGGTATGTTTTCATATGTGTCTCTCCAGTTACAAAGGGTTTTGCTTGTACATTACTTCAGTAGAGGTACTTAATTCACATTGTTTGGTGCAGATGAAGCAGAAAGCCACGAGGCGTTGGAAGTCAGTGGGCCCAGCCATCGAATTGGTCTCAGCGGAGCCAATAAAACGATGCTCCACCTGCTGAAGAAAGCCAAAGTCCAGCTCATCAAGATTGATCAGCAGAAACAGCTCAAGTTATCACAGGTAAGAAACCCAGATCAAATCTGTGCAGTCTGAACTTAAACAACAGATCGCAAGTAGCTTCGCTATTTATTTAAAAAGGTAGAGTAACATAATGTTGTTATAACCTTGTGTTAACTTCCTTGTTTTGACCAATAGTTGGGCTCAGGGGATCTACGAGTGCCAGTGACTAGAAGGAGGAGGAGGAGGAGAGTTGGCACGTCTCCCAAAGATACCGGTCGTGAGGTAATGATTTTAATTTGATATTATATGACACGACAGTCAGTAAAGAGAGTTTTCTCTCTTTTGTCATTATTAAAGGATTTGCTTTCATCCTTTTAAGTTGATGTTATCATAATCTGTGTACTACAAAATATTTTTACATCTCAGAGTGTTTTCTTCAACGTGTTTGTTTGCACACAGGAGCAGCTGCTCGGCGGTCCGAGGATCAAACATGTCTGTCGGGCAGCAGCAGTGGCGTTGGGGCAGCCCCGTGCCATGGTGCCAGATGATATTCCCAGACTCAGTGCCCTGCCACTTCACGAAAGAGAGGGCATCACCTTTTCTCCCACGGCTGAAGGTACAGAGCGTCTACATTGTTTTTAAGCAGAAATTAACCTCTCTTTGTTTTTTACTAGAGAAGGATGAGCACCTCAGTGCAGTCTGCATTGCACCGTGTCTGTGTGCAGTAACTTTAATTGAGGTTTAATAAGAAAGGAAGTGATGTTTTGCACACTCAGCAAGTTAAGTCAGAATTGATAGGCTCAACATTTAACCAATTTATTTTCACAATTTTTGCACATCCCAAGCCACAATGTAAACATTGTAAGCAACCTATACAATTAATGTAATACATACTAATAATTTTGTCTGTTATGGTTAAGCGCATGCAGAGTAAATGTAATCCAATATACAGGTCTAAACCAGTAATTACAGGAACAAAGGCAGTGAATTCCTGGTTTACAATGGCATGAAGGAAGTACACTGAATCTGGTTGAAATGTCCAGAACTCAAAGGAGGGACCCCAAAAACTATGATTTTAGTACATCTGCAGGCTTAGAAAGTTTTAAAAAGCACGACTGACTGACAACGAGTGAATGATGCTTTGGTGAAGCGATGGATCCAAACAACGTTGGAGATCTCATATGCTATTAGGAGAAGTGAAGAATATTTTTCTGTTTATTATGAGACTGTGGCAGGACAAATGAGACTGGCAGGCCACCAAAGTCTATGTAATTAATGGGAAACACTGGAAGGTGGTCCTGCCAGTGGTTTGTGCACGCGGGAAGTGGTTTAATCCATAACTAGACCTTTCGCTCACACTGCTCAGTCAGCACTGCTAGCTACAGCTGCAAGGAAGCTCATTAACTCAAAGTGTTCATTTTTTGCTATTTTGTGGGGGTCGCATGAAAAGTCTTATATTTAAGTTGTTGAACCTTCAGCCAGGTTCAGAAACTGTCCACATCATATGGAAAGATGTGCAGCGTCAACCGTTGCTACAGTGTAGTTTGAGTTTCTGCCACCCTGGAATAGATGGGATTACCATATCATTCACAGATTTATTGTAAAAACCTCAAACAAACAAACAAACCAAAAAATAAGATCGACTTGATTCTGTTTATAACCGAGCTCTCAGGTAGGTTAACTTTTTTCTATTCCAATTTCTCAAAATTGCTTCGTTAGCTTTGTCCACACTTATTTCTGCCAGTTTGGCAAAGCTGCTCTGCTAGTGTTTCATGGTGAGAACTTTATCAGCTAAGATATATTTTCAAACTGGCATTGTTAAGCTTCTGCAGTTCTAAACACACAATCTAAAAATAACAAGAAACTCTTTTGTAAAAAGCAGAATTTTGAAAGCTTTTGGCAAACGTAACCTGCTGAGCAAAAATTACAAAAATTGCTTTGTTAGCTCAATGTAGTTGTAACTAAAATATTTGCCAGCAAAAATATCTTTTGTCACACACAGATTAGCCACCGCTGTTGGAAAGCTATACCCAACACTGGTCGAGTGAGCATCACTCAGTATGAGGTGAGGAAGTGCCGTTTGACAAATGAACACATTTAGTGCTATTGAAAAAAACGGATCCTTACACAAGCTACATTATTATATTAAAATTATATTTAAGTCATGAAAGTCACTACCTCAAAGTAATGATTTTCAGTTTCTCTGTGCTGGGATTAAAATACTACCACTGGGGGTTGTCAAGGGAATTAAGTGTCAAATCTATTTCTAGTTGTTTCTAAATCCTAAAAGGTCAGGCAGGGGAATTTCCACTAGCACTGGAGTTGTCAGGGACTTTTAACTTTATTCTATAGTGACTCATAGATTACCAACAGGCAGCCAGTAGCTGTAGAAACCAGGCCTGCTTGTTGAACAAAAGACCAGTAAATGTGTATTTAAGCACCTCCAATCATCACAGTTAGACCTGTCATGTCTTCTGCAGACTGAAGTTCTGCCCCCACATGCACTTAATGATGTTTGAAATGGGATGTTTGTGGCTCTCTTACCCATCCTCTCTGTCTCTCGCCTCCAGATGTGGCAGATGATGATGACGACATCACTGATCAGGGCAGGGATTGGGTTGTCTCTCCTCCTCACCTCCAGCGGAGGAGGAGGGGGAGGGGCTGCAGGTTCAGAAGGAAGCTCCTGAGTCAGTATAAAAGCAGGGGAGTCCGTTCCCGGCGCTGTGGATACTGCGCAGGGTGTTTGGTTGAGGAGGACTGCGCAAAGTGTATCAACTGCCTCGATAAGCCCAAGTTCGGGGGGCCTAACACCAAGCGGCAGTGTTGCATGTGAGTCAAACTAATCACAAATGTAGATTGGCTTGAAGTTTCAGTTTCGGGAGGGTTAACGTTTGGTTTTGGTTACTAATTATGTTGGAAGTTAATTTGTTTAATCCTTTGGACAGTTGGACTGTTCCATTTTCGCTTTCATTCCAAAAGAATTTGAAACAGTCGAAAGATCACTTTGACATAATGAATGTACATGACTTCATAGTTCTAAGTGTCCCAGTGGGAAATGAAATTAAATATTGGAAAATAAAAAAAATATGAATCCCTTGAACTGTTTGTTTGCTCTGGTCCAAAGATATTTTAATAAATTGCCTTTGGATAAAGCCAGACCAGCTGTTTCCAGTCTATGTGTACAGCTAAGCTAACCAGCTGCTCAAACAGTGGCTCTGCAGACAGGCAGCACAAAAGAATCAGCCGGAGTGTTAAAAGCTTCTGACATCATTTACATTTTGAACTGACAAAACTGAGGGTAGCGCTTAACCGAGTGCTAAAATGTTTGACTTAGTGGTGCCTAAAATACTCTCTATCCACTGAATGAGGACAAGTTGACTCTTACAGTTAAACACATGCATAGATGTCTACATATGCACCTAAACTTGGACATTTTACTTTTTCTTCTTCCCCCAGATATCGAAAGTGTGATCGAATTGAGAAAGCAAAGATCAGTCGCATCCTTAAGCCACTGAAAGGTACGTCTCTGATTGAATGAAGCTCCGGCCCTGAGATTAAATCTTAGAGTTGACAGAAACAAAAAAAAATGGAACAAAATATTCAAACATTTGCTTTGCTCCTTTCTCTCAGTCCACACAAGGCGACCGTCGGGCTCCGTGTCGAGCAGTGACGAGACCTCACTGGGGCTTGTAATCAGGAAACAGTCCCTGCGTAACATTACACCACGCTCTTACAGCAGCCTGCTGAAGTCTGAATCTGAAGAAGAGGAAGAAGTAGAGCCGGAGAAGGCAGATAAATCAGCAGTCAGGCCAAGTGTACCTGCTGATAGCAACCCAGGTGAGTAAAGCTTTTTTTCTTTGAGACTCAAAGTTACTGTTTTGCTTTTTCAGATTGACGCTTGAAGATCTCCAACTTTGATCGCAGAGCTTTGTTTAAGGGAGTGAACCATACATTTTGTACTCCTGATGGCACATATTACAGTGCGTTGAAACCTCTCAGTAGAATCAGATTTGTGTCTTAGATCTGTTTATCTTCTTTTGGAGATCTTGTTCCTCAAGATGGCGGGTCACTGCCAGACAACCCTCCAACTGAAGTGGCAAAGCATCGCCGGCTGCTCTCCAAAGTAGCTGGGGGCAGACCCAGAGCTTACAAGGTAAAAACATCCCAAAGACTTTCCTCCTCGCCTCCAGTATGTCACCGAATCAAACCTGGGTCAAGTTGTATTTTTGTATTTTTTTTTTTTTTCATATTGGTGACAGTTCATGTCCATGTCTGTGGTGTTAAAAATGTACAATACAAAAACACCTTAAAAATAACTTTTTTCTTAAACAAAGTGATTAACAGACGGTATGAAATAAATCATTATATAGAAAACAAACACTTGCGAATATTCCCAAGTGATACTTTGCCCAGGTCTGCATCTCCCTCTTAGTTTTTTTCTAATTTTAATTGAATCATCTGTCTTGGAAGTGATTCGAATAACATCTTTCAAATTCAGCCTTGCTAATCTTCTGTTTCTGACTTATAAGTTTTCTCTTCATAATCAACACATTGCATGTATGTTTTCAACCTAATGCTTTATAAATTATATACAAATTAAGCTGTTTTCTAGATAAATTGCAGGCTGTTTTTGCTTTTGGTAGAAGCACAATATACACAACATACTTTAGTATCTGTCTGAGGCAGTGAGTCATTTTGATTGTGAGGTTTTTGACAGTTTGACACTAATATTCAGACTTCAGATTTGGAGAGTTTAAGAGAACACTCATTAATGCAGCACAATACAATGTTTTCAAAACATAACTGATGATGATAATAATATAAACCTGTGAGAAACAGAGAGCTTTAATAGTAAATCAGTATTAGTAAAGTTCACCATTGCTTTCTAACATCGCTTATTTCAATGTTGAAAAGGCTGTCGCACTGTGTCGTAACTCAAGCTAAGATGAAGCGTAACCCTTGGCTGTGCTGCCTGAGCATTGTCTGTGCTTATTCTAGTTGATTTGTACATTGGATTTTTTTCTTCTTACCTAAATCACATGCCAAACTTAAGCACCTCACTCTGTCTTGTAGGACTTGCCTGATAGTGCTAGTGCACGATTCTCGCTTTTTTTTTTTTTTACCTTTATGTCTGCAATGCTTAAACCCTTCGCCATTCTTCTTGAGAAATTCCTCTGTATTTATATATATATATAGCTTCCAAGTGTTGAATTTTTCCCCATAGATCTGTGGTGGTTGTGAATTGGTAATGCTTAATGGATCCAGTGCATATATCTACAGGTTATGAGGACTACATGCTGCTTCATATTGATGATTGAAAATCACCAATAATTCATAAAGAGACTTAAAATTACTGTACACCTCCTGTGGATTTACAGAGATTATTAAGAGCCTCATCTCACATATACACCCATACCTCTTCTAAAACTAAAAAAGATAAGAGAACAAATTTATGCATCTTAGCATGAACTTTTTCTTTATGTTGAAGTGGAAAAAAATAGGGCAGCATGTGTTCCAACTTACACTGCATCAACCTCATATCTGCATTTCCAGATGTAGTGATATAAAGGTGTATATTATATTTGAATATCTTTTACTCATACGAAGTTAGATGATTTTTCTCATGCTATCAGCATATTTGCATTGTGCAGCTTAGGCTCTGTTCAGACCAAAGATTCGCAACAAGATGATTTGAAAACCTGCAACTACTTGCAACGTTCTGAAAACCTTCCAGTGCATACAAATGCGACTAGACAAGATGGTTTAACATCTCTACTGCTACGACTCTGTACTTCTGTTCTAACTGCTGGCTTGTCAGGCTTTTTTCTGGCTGCATATAATTTTCTAGCATCTTAAAAAAATAAATAACACTTATGAAATGGTGAAAACAGAAGTTGTGTGTCTTGCAAGTGTGGGTGAACGAGTGAAAGAGCGTTGCTGTGCAGTGCAAAAGAAAATCGCTGAAGTTGGCAGTTTAGCAGCAGGCTAAATTTAAACTTTAAGGTTTGGGTCTGTCATGGCTGCTACTCAGACAAATTATTGACGTGATCCTCCCTTTCCTGTGTCCAAAACTGCCATTCAGACCAGCTGACAGCCACCGGTGACTTGACAAGCTTAGTCTCAGGCCAGCCAGCCTGAGTTGAGATAAGATGGGCCAGTTCACACTGCTGCACCGTTCTAAGGCAGTTTAGTCTCGTTGCGAATCTTTGAACTGAACGAGGGTTTATCCGTCAGAGAAATCAGACTTTTTTAATCACACTAAATATGATAAATTCTCACCATTTATAGTATGTTGTTGACAGCAGTTGAGTGGTCTTCTGTCTTTGAAGTGGACACATGAATACTTTCTCTTTATGTATCTCTCCTGCTGCTGAATGCATTTGCTAAATCTTTACGTTTTCTCACTTTTTATTCCTGGCTAACCCCTCAAAGCCACAGTTCTCCTCCCCCTTTCTGTCTCTTTGGCTGCTGCCGGTCGCCGCCTCTGCATGTCACTAGTATCAGTGTAACTTTGGAACCTATCGTGCTGGTTGGCTTAGGCAGTCCCCTCCTCCACAGGAACAGGAGAACACGGACGAGACGGAGCTTTTACCAGATGGATCTTTACCAGAACCCAGCCCACCCAGGAGCCCAATGCCGAAGCTGCAGAAGCAGCTCCGAGTACACTTACACCGTCTGCCTGATTTTATCCAGCAGTCTGCTCTGTGCTCTTTGCTAAAGCAGCTCCCCAAGTGTCCGGATCAGTCCGCTTCACAGTGGCGTCCCGTGTTGTCCCAGCCTTTAACACAAACTGACTTGCATCCATCACATTCTACACCACTTGATCCTCCGGAATCGTCCCCGCCTGTCATAGAACCTGCTATTTCACACAAACCACATTCCTCATCACAGTCTCCTCCTCAAGCGTCCCAGCCTGTAACACAGCCTATCTCACATACATCACATTCCTCATCGCAGTCTCCTCCAGATTTGTCCCAGCCTTTAACACAACCTGATATTTTACAACAATCACAGTCACAATTGTCCCTGCCCGTCACACATCCCGTTTCTCCACTTTCACCACATCCCAAAACACAATCTCCGCAGAAAACCCTGCAGTTACGTTTGCAACGTTTGCCCCAGTCTGTGTTGCAGTCACCCTTGCATTTGCACAAATATATAACGTCATCACCTCAGCAACATCCCCAGACCACACTGCGCCGATCACTGACAGAGGGTTCATCAAAGCTGTGTTTTCAGGGACATCCAGAGCCTGAGGTGCTGAGCCCAAATGTTTTGACTGAGACACACACAGCTAACAAAGACAAAACTGTGAAAGTGCCCTCTAAGACTGTCAATCCAGAGTTACAGGAGGGCACGCAAGAGAAGCAGGAGGACCAACAACGGGATCGGTGCAAAGAGGAGCAGAAGGACAATTCTGTAAAACGGACAGTGTGGCAAAACTGTCCAAGAACTCACGCACAATATGTCCTTCATTCCCAGACTCCTGCAGAGTGTGCGTCAGTGAACGCCCTGACGGGGTTAACTAACGGATTTCCCCAAAAGGGCCTGTTGCAGAACAAGTACAAGATCCGTGTGGACTTCAAGGTGAGTTTTCCCATGAGTATTGGGTGGCATTCTTGTATTACCACTCAATTGGGGTGTTTCAAGAAATTGACCATATACTGCATTTCTTTTCAGCAATGACCAGAGTTGTTTAGAGACTGTAAAAGAGAAAATTCTGACTTCAGTATTAAAGGGAAGAATACATTCCTCCTGATTCAGACCGCGCAAAGCTTCAAAATAAAATGATCATAAATAGGTGTCACATTTGAGTAAGGGATTGTAGTGCACTAAAGGTAAAGTCCCCTTTAACGTTACTCTGTAAGGCACTCAAGCTAAAAATGTCCACCAAATGACCATTAGAATATTAAGTGCCTCTTTGCAAACACCTTTTACTTCCTTTAAATGTCCACATTTCACATCAACAAACTCCTGCTTCCCCAAAACACAAGAGAAGAAACTGATCATTTGCTTTCTTTGTCCTTCTTTCTTACCTTGATTCCACCAGGAGGACTGTGCTGTACAGAATGTGTGGCTAATGGGCGGCCTCAGTGTCCTCACGTCTGTCCCCACAACACCACAACCTGTCTGTCTCCTCTGCGCCAGTAAAGGACGACACGAGGTACATCGACACTTAACTGGAGCTAGAATAGTCGTTCGTCCTTCATCCCCAAGCCCAATGTTAGTGCCAATAATAATATTTTTAAAGCTAAAATTGGTCTTCATTTGTCTCTCTCTCTTCCATCAGATGATATTCTGCCAGATCTGCTGCGAGCCTTTCCATAGTTTCTGCCTCTCACCGGAGGAGCGCCCCGTGAAGGACAACAAGGAGAACTGGTGCTGCAGGCGCTGCAAATTCTGTCATGTGTGTGGCCGTCGAAGCAAGAGCACAAAGGTATGTAAGCCAGCCTCACTTATGATGTAAAACCAATAAAGTTCACCTAGATGTGTTATTTTATTTTTTTAACTTGAAAAAATGTCAATTTAAATTGAGTTACATTCACAACCACACCAATAATACCAATAACAAAGACGATAATTGTATTTAATTTCAAATGATACATGCAAATTGGCTGTTAATTGTTTAGGAGTTAATTATTTAAGATACATATGTAGATGGAATATACACGTGTTGTGATACACATACATGTTAAACTTTGGTTTTCACCTTATGTACTTTAATTGCTTCAGTTATCAAAGTTGAATTGTACCATGCTACATTTTGTGTATCTATAGATATTGTACCTGATATTTTAGGACTCACATCACTTTTTTTGAGAATCGTTTTAGCGTGTTTGTGAATTTGTCTTTTTTTTCCTTTCAGCCTGTGTTGCAGTGCAGGAGATGCCAAACCTCCTACCACCCTGCCTGCTTGGGACCAACGTACCCTAAACCTGTTAATTGCAGCATGCCTTGGGTAACTGCTTTAATGTCCTAAAAATACGTCAGAATCTCCTTGCTTTGTTTTAGGGATGTTGAAAGTAGTAAACTGTCAAAGAACGAAAAATACAGAGGTTCCTTTGGCGACATAGAACCTACATAAATTTATATATTACACAGACGTGTGTAAATGTAAAGAATGCTATCTCACTGTAAATCATGGATGATATTGTTTGCAGTGTGAACCCTCCTAGTGCCTGCTGTATTGTGACCCTGTTGTGTTTGTGTAGGTGTGCATGACCTGCATTCGGTGTAAAAGCTGCGGTGTGACTCCTGGAAAGACCTGGGACTTGGCCTGGAACCACGAGAAGGATCTCTGTCCTGAATGCACTGTTCTCCAAGACAACGGTAAAACTTCTGAAAGACACCAGGCATTGTAGCCATTTAAAAAAAAAAAAAAAAGAAAAGCTCAGTAAAACCCATGGGTGGTTGGTTGAAAAACCTCCAAGTCTTTGTCATAAGTTAACCAAACACGTTCAGTGTTGTTCAGTGTTCTGTTTGATCTGTATTTACATCAGGTAACTTCTGCACCATCTGCCACAAGTGCTATGATGACAAGCAACGCACACAGATGATTCAGTGTTCCGCGTGCAGCCACTGGATTCATTATGCATGTGAAGGACTGTCGGGTGAGTAACACTCAGTTTATTCATAAAGTATGAGTCAAAGTGAGATGAGGTTACAGTCCGTGGAAGAATATAATTACCTATAGTTTGAGAATGAATCAATTTTGGGCAATGAATCCATTTGCCCACTGCATGTAAAACAATACAGGAGTGAACCACTTAATTTTAATTGCATTTAAATTACTCCAAGAGAGAAATAAACATTTGAAACCCTCTTTCAATAAAAACAATTCTTATACTATTTATAGATGCAGAACATGCTCATAGTAATATGTAGTACACAACAATTCGATAGATGTAATCATAATCAACATAATTTCCTCTAAAATCTGTCTGTCTGTCACTGTAGACGAGCTGTTTGGGTTGCTGTCAAACGAGCCCGAGGAAGTGTGTTTCACCTGTCAGGCCTGCAGACAGCACCCAGCTGAGCACAGCAGCTTGAAGGTGGAGCTGCAGAGCAGGCTGACAGCCGGCCTGGAGGACGTGCTCACTGACCTCCTCTCTGATTCCGCCACACAGCACCTCCTTATCTGTGAAGCGGTAAGAGCTACACAAGAGTCCTGTCCTGAAGCACTATATTTGACTTTAATAGTATTAAACCAAACGGAAAATACACTCGTGTGTGCCGTTAAGCTTTAATCCCCTCTTTAAAATGATTTGTTTCTATTGTAAATGTATTGTTGTTTTTTTTGTCATGTCTCTTATTTTAAATGTTTCTGTGTTTTTAGTGCAAGGAAACAAGCAGCACGCACTCTGTCAGGGAACAGCAGTCAGTCTGTGATCTACAAGCCATGAAGAAGAAGTTTAAAGCAGGCGAATACACCTCAATAGTAAGTAACAGTTACCACATTCAGGTGAATTAAATTGAAATAGTGATGAAATCCGTAATGTCAAACAATAATTACTTTCTGTCTTTGAAGCTCTTTTCATGTTCCTGATTAAAGCCCTAGCCTCTTCTTTCTTTCTTTCTTTCTTTTTTTTTTTTTGCCCTCTCAGAAAGCTTTTCACTCTGACATCTCCTCTGTGATGAAGAAGTGGCTAAAGAAGGAGGAGCTTCTCCCTGAGGATCAGAGACTGACCACTCAGGCCAGGGCACACTATTCCAAAGTGAGCTTCCCTCCCCTGCCTAATCCCCAACTGTTTAGGTTTATTTTTGAAGACCTACATTTCACTGATTTTCACTGGAAATCTCCTTTTTTTTTCTCTCGCCTGTTTTTATGGTAACATCCCCTGGTTTGACCGGCTGTGATGTGAAGCCGAGTCACTAGACAAATGGACTAGAAAAAGACTGTTTTAGCAACTTGTTTTCCGTGGTTCGCCTTGAGCTTAACTTAAATATTGTTTTCTTGCAGCTGATTGAGCAGGTTTTCAGTTGGTTTCCTGCACGCCATCTGAAAAAGGGGAACTCCTTCTCCGAGGAATTCCCAAGGTACATTTTTTTGCCAATAAATCTGAATTAAAAATGATTCCCTCATTTGAGCTTTAAGGCGCAGTCTAGTGAATAGGGCTGGCTAATCAGTTGTCTAACTCATCGTTGCAGCTCTACTCAGGAGACTGTAGTTGATGGACAGTTGTCTAAAAGTCTTCTCTGGCTCTCCCCTCTGTAGTGGCATGCTCCCTGAGGCGGTGCTCCCACCATCTATGGAGCACAGCTATGCACAGTGGCTAGAGAGGACATACCAGCCTAAGCCAGAGTCCAGGGGTCCACATGCGGGGAAAACCAACTCTCTGCTTTCATCAGTCAACATGCAGTCTGGTGTATCACGCAGCCTCCCTCTGAAGTCACACGGTATGTTAACAGTTGTATCCTCTTATTTATTATTTTCTGTTAATTTCTAGTTAATATTTACATTAAAATGGCGACAGATCTTTGAACACTCATGTTCCTTGTCACATTTGCATAAGAGTGATTCTTTCAGTTATTTTATCAGATAATAGATCATTGTTATAATTAGCGACTGCCCTGAAGTGCGATATCGGTGCATCTCTAATTAGCTTTGCCTTCGTTCATTTGGTCCTTCTTCTTCCCGCAGGTGTAACGAGTGATCTGGAAAATACCAAGACTAAAGATTTGAGGCAGTGCACTCTGTGCCAACAATATGGAGACTCTGCTCCAAGTGTGAGTTTAGAGGTCTTAATGTGTTTTTACTGCAAGGGCTGAAACCAATCAATACTTTCATTATAGATAAATCTTTGTAATCTTGATAAGTCTTTTGCAGTAGTAAAATTATCACTATTTCCTGCTGTCAAAGGTTGCTACCTTTTGTTTGGCTGTTTTTGTCTCACCAGCAGTCCAAAACCTAAAGCTAGTCGCTAGTCAACAGCCACAAAACAAACCTTTGAATATAATATTATCAGCTGTTTTTAAAGCTTTATAAATTGAGGCACTGACTCAACTGACCTGATGTTTTGATGGACATAAATGTTCTTTTCTGTCCTTGCGTCATCACAATATAATAATTGCTTTTCTATTAAGTGATATAAATGTATTTTCCTCCAATAGGATGCCGGACGGCTTCTGTACATGGGACAGAACGAGTGGGCCCATATTAACTGCTGCCTTTGGTCTGCAGAGGTGTATGAGGAGAATAGTGCTCTTTTGCAAGTGCACACTGCCGTCTCAAGAGGGCGCCACCTGGTAAGACATGAACAGGAACTGAATTAGATTGAATGGCGCTCAAGTTTGTAGACGCTAGATGTTAAAAAGTCCTGTAACCTGTGTTGAGCTAATTAACATGTTTCTGTCCTTCATCCTCCAGCGCTGTGACGGCTGTGGGCAGTCGGGAGCCACTGTGGGCTGCTGTCTCGCAACCTGCCAGAGTAATTTCCACTTCATGTGTGCCCGTGCTCAGAACTGTGTGTTTCAGCTGGACAGGAAGGTTTACTGCAGCAAACACAGGGATCTTGTCAGTGCAAAGGTATTACACAGTTCTTCCCCCCAAGCTTCTCTATTATTTTTTTGTTTTGTTAGTTATTTTCACCACATTATATTGGTTTACAATTATCTTTTCCCTTCCAGGTGGTGGCTGGGAAAGGGTTTGAAGTCACTCGGCGGGTCTACGTGGACTTTGAAGGGATCAATCTCAGAAGAAAGTTCCTCACAGGGCTAGAGCCAGAATCCATAAACATGACCATAGGTAAGAATATCTGAGTGAAGTGTGTTGTTTATTTGAGACACTTGACTCCTGTACATTGATGAAATATTACTGATACATATCAGACTGCCTGTAGTGTGTATAATCTGATTATCTTTCCCTTCTCACTTTTCCAGGCTCTCTGCAGATTCAGAAACTCGGCGTGTTGTCAGAGCTGTCGTCAAATGGGAGGATGTTGTATCCTGTGGGCTATCAGTAAGTGATCATACAACTCATGTTCTTATTTGGGTAATCTGGTTATGGGCACATTTGGAGTGGAGTTCTCATAAAACATGCAAAACAAAATCACAAAATCTTGTATCTCTTCAAATTTTGTGTGTGTATGACGCTTTTCAATCAGTACGTTTGTGGCTTAAAAACCCAAATACTTTGTAGGATGTCATCCATGAGTCTTTTGGGAAATTTGTTGTCGCTGGAGCACCATTATTGTTTATGTATGTGACCATATTCTTCTTCTCTTCCTTCTTCAGATGTTCTCGGTTGTACTGGAGCACTGTGGACCCTCGTAGACGCTGCAAGTACACCTGTAAGGTGACAGAAGTGAGCACGCCTCTTCCTGGTGAGGAACATGATCCACGATGGGACAAAGAGGAGAATCACACCATAGTCCACAGTCCCAGCCACCACAGAGGTCAGCAGGAACTTTTTTACTCTTTTTTTGAACTCCTACTTTAAGCTCAGCTGACTAAGTATTCACAGAAATTATTTAGCTAAAAATACAGAACTGACCAGGCCCATAAAGTGATTATGCTAAATTCTCCATTAAAACTGATCCAAATGTTCTTTTGGGTTCAGTTTTCCTCTTGCAGCAGTAACTTAAGAGTTAAAGTATTTCTGGCCATATTTTATGACCAACTGCCCTTTGGTCGGACTTTGTTTGACACCTTTCCTTGTTTTTCCAGATATGGAGTCTCCAGATCGTTTAAGCTCCTCATCCAGCCCAATAAAGTCCACTACCCCATCACCAAACTCTAAACAGCACAACTCATCTGGATCCAAAAGTCCTGGCTACACACAGACCAGGAGGCCAGCAGGAGGATCATCTCGACCTCTTCCATCTCCAGGTAAGTGGTTTAAGATGAAATGCTTTTTATTTAATTGCATACTTGGACTTGCAGACTAGATCTCATGAATTATCATTGCTGCCTCGTCTTCACTCTGTTTTTTATGCTGTCAGGGGCTGCTCTTCCCAAATCGCATCATATCCTGACATTGAGGGACCTGGAGGACACCCGCCGGCCTCGTAGGCTCTCAACAAGAAGCCGCTGCAGTTCCTCTCCAACAGACAGCGACCCATCCGTACCGATGACACTCCGTTCCGGTGGCACCGTCCACTCCAGATGTGCCCTCTTCAGCTCCCCACCAAGAACGTCGAACTTGGGATCAACCTCGCCTCTTCTGTCACGACAGAACTCGACCTCGCCAGTCTGGAGCTCCCCGCCTAGATCCAACTCCAGCATTTGTGCCGGGCTGTCGCCTCGGCAGGGAGCCATCACTCACTCCCCCAAAGGAAGGCAGAACTTTAAAATCACTACTCCAGTTTCTGCAGAGGTTCCCCAAGACTTCCTAGCATCATCTGAGGCGGAAGATGCGGCGGTGGCCACAACCAATGGGATCTCACTAGCCCCTGATAACCTGGAGGAGGAAGTAGCTCACCTGATGGCCCAGGAGCTGCCTTACACTGTGTTTGACACTGACACAGAGGTCGCAGTGGCCTCCATGCTGAACGCGAAGCTCGAGTTTGACGAGTCCCTGCTCACTGAGAACGTGGCACTTCACTGTGGAGCACAAGGCGGGAAAGGAGAGGTAGAAGGTGTGGTGCAAGACGTGGAAATGCACGAAGATAATCGGGACAATGACTCTGAAGAGGAAGACTCGAGCCATTACTTAAAATTTTCACGCACACTAGTGTGTGACGCTGCCAGCAGCTCGGAGGCCTCAGCTCAGCTCCCTTCAGCACAGTCGATCTCACAGTTGGACGGAGCGGATGGTGGGTCAGAGAGTGATGAAAGCGAGGTGGTCGATGATGAAGGTCAAGACTCGGAAGGAGAAAAGGGAAAGATTCAGATTCACAGCAACCATACTACACCGACCAAAACGCTGACAGTTGCTCTCAAGAGGCTTGAGTCGATCTACACTGTGCCAAAGTCACCAGTTGAACAAGAAACAACTGAGCAAGATTTTCATATGAATTCTCCACCGTCTGACATTTTCGAACCAGGTTATGCAAACAATGAATTCTCAGTTCAGGAGGAAGAGGTCCCGATGAGCTCTGAAGCAACCCAAAATGAGGTTTTCTTGGATTCAACGACAGGTCATTTTGTATCTACTGAAGATGGCGCTATGGTGTACCCAAAAAACAAACTCATGGAAGATGACAGCAGCTCATCGGTTGACTCAGCTGAACCATTTCAGGACGATTTGAATGACCCTGACTACTCTCCCGAGCACGACACCAAAAGATCTCCCACAACTCCCACAAAAAACATCATTATGAAGACAAAACGTTCACCATCAAACGTCAAACGCTCGCCACCAAAACTGCACTTGGTGATGCCGTCTCAACCTACACCGACTGTCACCAACGCATCCGTTTCCTCTCCTGCTGCCACTTATTGTACAGTTCCACGCACAGTCACCTCCCCCATCGTGATCAATGGTTTGAAAGCTCTACCTATTCAGGCGGGCGCCACACGGGGCAGAGCCGTCGCCATCCGCTTGGACAGCGCGAGGCCAGGAAGTCAGCCCCAAGCTGTGGTTCAGAATCAAGCTGCAGCTGCCAGCGCTCCAGTGGCTCCCACGACTCCCACGGCTCCTGCCCCTCAAGTCCTGCTGGTCAACCGTCAGGGCCAGATTCTTATCAAAGACCCGAGAACAAACACCTATCAGGCACTCAATACAAACTCTCCTGCGTACAATAAAATAAGCCAGATTGCCAAGATTCTCCACAGTGGTAACAGCTTGCAACGCGTAGTCCCTCGTGTCATAATAAAGCCTCGTTCCAGCCCCTCTGCCACAAACGTCTCTCCCACCGATAACCGCACAACAATACCCGAGAGAAAAGTCATTGTCAGAGTGGTGCCTGTGAAAAGCAGCGTGAGTCCAGGTCCCGCCGCTCCCGTCTGTGTGCAGGCTGCTCCTGAAGCAACTTTCTCCAACATCCCAGGAAGCACAGCCCAGGCTATTATAGACCGAGCCATGGCCACACACCGCGATGTGCCAAAGACAGAACCCATCATCCTCAGGAAAACTCAAAGGCGAAAGGCTAAACATCGAAGATGGTCCCGGTTTGAGGACATGGAGGACTCTGATCAGTCACCAGCTGCACCTTCACAACCCCCCAGTGCTGTCCTCAATGAACCAGATCTCAACCTGCAGCCAGCACCCGCTTCATCAGGCCACCAGGTGAGGGTCAAGAGAGTGTCGTCGGTGTCTGAAAGGCCCTCCAGGAAGAAATCCAAGGTGGACTTCATGAGGCGTCCCTCCAGTGAGCTGGATGAAGTGAATGAAGCCAGGTATTCCAATATTTTATTCTTCTTTATTTTTCTTCACTGCAATGTACATGTTTTGCGCTCTTTTGTATAAATTTAAATCTTAAAAAATGTGTAACATTCAGCAACGTTGTCTACTGTTGTAGACGAAGACTATTTTAAGATATATTATAGAAATGTATAAATAATCAGTCATACCAATTTTAATAAACAAAAACAGAGAAGCAAAGGCAGAATGAGAAAAGTAACATTAAAATAATCTATTTGGGGCAGATTTCTTCAAACACATAATTCTTTTTATTATTTTAGCTACTTAAATGCATTTGTTTCTTACAAGTTTAAGAGGCTCAAAGTAACAATTGATTTCTGTTAAAATAACCTAAAAGATGGGTTTGAATTTGAATATTAACGGATATGAAATTTCCTTTTATAAGAGGAAGATTAACAATAGTGCATATATTGTTCAACTTTACAGACAGTACAGTACAATACATTTTTCCCCCTCAATGGTAATCACATGTGTTGTTTTGCCTAGTATGTATGTAATCTTAAAGTCTTGAGATAACATGTTTTTATTCTACATATTCTATGTAATACTTTCAGATTGACATGATTTGTTAAAATCTCGGGTCTTAAATCGGCAAAATGTTTGCCGTGTCCTGTTTTCTTTCAGCAGACCGAGCGGTGTGAGAATGAAAGCTCCAACCATGAAGGATGTTCTTGATGTCGACCAGGTGAACGTGCCTGATAAGCCAGAGCAGTTGAGGATTACTGCTCCACCGCTTCATACCCCCTCCAGGTGAGTTCACTCTAAATCCACCCACATTCAGAGCCGTGATGTTATGTTATAAAATTAAAAACAGGCAAGTGTCTCGTATCAGGTGGCATGAATATAAAGATCAGTGTTTACCCGCTCTCATCCATGTTTGAGGGGTGACATGTAAGGAAACTTAGTACATATTAAAGCAACAGTATATATCAATACCTGCCACTCTTGTGACTGCAAATGTAATATTGATTAATTTACACTCACAATCATTCAAACTTTTTCTCATTTGTTCATCCTTTCTGTTCAGGCCTCTTCGGATTGACAGTCCACCTTCAAGCACAGAAACCAACAGTCACATTCTGGGTAAAACACACGTGTGGGTCAGTGCTCGCCACGGAGACCTCTCTGAATGGGGCCCTTATTCAGGTGTGTGACTAAACATTAACTGCTTATTTGTTTTGATCTTCATCAGTCGTCCCCAGCACAAAAGCTACTGCATTTTTGAATAAAATCTTGTTCTGAACTACTCTAGACAAATTCTAATTCTTCAGAAATATAATTATGTAGTTGGATCATTTTATAGGTTTTATTGGTTTAACGATTTTTGAGTCCTCAGTTCAGTTCATACCTCATTTTTGGGGGATGGGGAGGGATGAAAAGTAAAGAAAACGGGAAAAAACTAGGCTACCAATTTGGAATATCAAGAACACTGAAGAATACTATGAAGGTAGATTAATGGTTGAGAGATGACGGTTGTGATGTAATGGTTAATGGTAGTAGGGAGGGTGAGGGGGGAGTCACAGTTTCTGTAAGACAGGACCATGACTAGAGCCGTGGTGGTCTGTGTCGTAGTTTCAGTCTCCATTTTGGACTCATTTTAAAATGTGTTCTTTGTGGGGTTGTTTTTATATTTCTTAGTAAGTATATTAGCTTTAAAGGACATGTTGTATGGTAACATGTTTGTAATTGATTCTACAGGTTTCAGCTCAGAAGAAGATGCGCCTGTACCCAAATACAGAAAGAGGACGTACATGAACCAGCCACACCTGCGGTTTGAAATCACCAGTGATGACGGCTTCAGTGTCAAAGCAAACAGCATAGAGGGTGAGAGCTGCTTGTTTAAAATCTGCTTGTAACTGTTCCGTTTGACAGATGTGTCACAAATTATATCTGTTAGATTTTAATCTCAATTAAGCCACCTGCGCAGCTGATTACATTTATCTCCCAAAAATGGGAAATCATTTGTCATTCATCCATCGTAGCAGAGGAATAGTCTTCCAGGCATGTTTAGTTAGATAGTGAATCCATTAAGAAGACTGACAGTAAGAAGACATTTGTCAGCATGTGTACAGCTTCGCTAGGCTCTAATACCTTCCCCTCTCCCCCCTCAGTGGCCTGGCGTGCTGTCATTGACGGTGTCCTCGAAGCTCGCGCAGGGTTCCACCTGAAGCAGCTGCCTCTTGGCGGGATGAGTGGCCCGCGGGTGCTCGGTGTCGTCCACGATGCCGTCATCTTCCTGCTAGAGCAACTGCAGGGTGCCGCCAACTGCAAACGGCACCGCTTCCGCTTCCATCGGTGCGACGATGTTGAGGAAGAGCTGCCCCTCAATCCTACTGGCTGCGCTCGATCTGAAGTCTACACACGGTAAGTCACTGTTTAACTTAGAGTGTTAATAAGGCTTATTAAGTATTTTCATTTCTGTGATTTAATACACCACAAATTAATTGAAATTTCTTCTCCTTCTCAATAGGAAAGCAACTTTTGATATGTTCAACTTCCTGGCATCACAGCACAGAGAGCTCCCTGACATAGTCGGGCCCTTTGATGAAGAGGAGGATGAATTCCCACTGAAATCTTCCAGGTAAAGTGATAAAAACTGTGTCACTTCCTTGACCCTAACCTTAGAAGTTAAACCCACTGTGCACAACAACTAACAGCAATTTAAACTTGCCATGTTGACCCCTCCTTTTCTACGTCTTTCTTGCCAACAGACGAGCCACCAGCAGTGAGCTTCCCATGGCGATGAGATTCAGACACCTGGAAAAAATCTCCAAAGAAGCAGTAGGAGTTTACAGGTAATGTCAACAAAAAACTACTCAATTAATAACCCAAATTATTTATATGCTCAAATTGAATTAACTGTTCTGTCATCCTCTTAGATCTGAGATTCATGGTCGAGGCCTTTTCTGTAAAAGAAACATCGAGGCTGGGGAGATGGTGATCGAGTACGCCGGCACCGTCATTCGCGCTGTCCTGACTGATAAGCGGGAGAAATATTACGACAGCAAGGTTAGTAAACATAATACAAACCACTGTACAAAAAATCAGTGTGCTGCTTTTGCCCTTTTCTCAGATTCAGATTCAGATGCATCTCTATTTTTGTTATAGCCAGATACAATGAAACCTGTAACTGTTACCAGAATATAGTAGAAAGACAACTAGAAAAAGCTTTTAAATAAAAAATATATAATAAAAAGACAATAAATAAGTAGAAGTGTGCTGGAGTGACGTGAGTGCAATCTGCAACGTTTTCACCAGATGGCACTAAATCTTTCACACTGGAATTTTAAAGCTGATCCACAGTATGTTTTTTTTACAATGAATGTTAACCGTCAGCGCCAACCATGGTGACAAATACACCCTGTGACCGCTTCAAAATAAAATTCCTTTTGTGGTTCACTCATGGGATGCTTTAATTGTGAAGCATTTGAATCCAAGAGTTAATTACAGAACGCAATTACATATAACAAGTGGCTCTGTGTAACGTTTTGTAGCAATTTACATGTATTAATCACTTTTTATTGGTCATATGTGAGCAGATTGTAAAATGAGACCTTCCCCGCCTCTCTCAGTTGCCTTTACAACCATGTGGACGATTTATTTAAGTTGTTTATTGCTGCTGGACTGTGGATGTTTATGTGACTTAATGCACGTCCTTGAGTGCCTCGTCTCAATGCCTCTCAGAGAGCAACAGTAGCTGACTTTGGTTAAGTAATGGAGTCCACACATTTACTAACAACCGGCTTTCACAGAGCCCGTTTAATGGCTATTGCAGAAAAAATGTTGACCATGAATAGCATCAAAAAAGGATTTATTTCATGAAAACATAAAGGATTATAACTTTAAGCTGTTGAATGCCCTGTAAATGTGGAAACATTATCTGACTCTGTGATCGCTCTCAGGGCATCGGCTGCTACATGTTCCGCATCGACGACTTCGACGTGGTGGACGCGACGATGCAAGGCAACGCGGCTCGCTTCATCAACCACTCCTGCGAGCCGAACTGCTACTCTCGTGTCATCAACGTGGACGGCCGCAAGCACATTGTAATCTTCGCCCTGAGGAAGATCTACCGCGGCGAAGAGCTGACCTACGACTACAAGTTCCCCATCGAGGACGAGAACAGCAAGCTGCACTGCAACTGCGGGGCCCGGCGCTGCCGTCGCTTCCTGAATTAGTACAGCCAACACGCACACGCAGACACGATGTACCAGTAGCCATCTTGTCAAACACACTTGAATTCAGAAGGCGGATTTCGATGAACCGATGAAGGCGACTGATGTGAAGTAGCCATAAGAGTGAGGTCGCTGATATGCACAGACCTCGTCTACTGAAAGTATTGGAAGCTTAATTTATAGACTGCTCGAGGACGTGTTCATTTCTGTCCTCTGAACTGCTGTTAGTCACACAAACCAGATTTGAGCCATAATGAAAGCTTGGGATGAAAACTATTCATGAGATTTTTCCTACTGCTGGAGTGTCAGTCTGTTAGGAAGTGCAGTTTAATCAACCAAACCGCACAAATGATTGGATCTGTGTACTGTTTCACCAACTCGTACATCACATTCTTTCATTTTGTTGAATTTGTCGTCAGTAGCCTCCGCTTGAACTGAGAGAGAGTAGCCAGGAGGCGATTTATTACCAGCTACAAAATGGTGCAAACTTAAAATATTCTTATATCAGTTATTGTTATGCTGGTGACGGAGTGTCTGTGTAAATACAAGGTCATCGGGAAGGATGAGGAGAATTTATTCAGCACCTTACTTTGACACGACCTTCTCCGGCAGCACTGGTGTTGCAGCGGACGGGACGAATTTGACTTCAGAGCGAAACAAACACATTTGACTCAAAGCACCTCGTGTACATTTTAGTGCAGCTACATTTTAATTTCACTCTGGATACCACAAGTCTCGTGAGCAGGGACTCTGCTGTTTCAGGTGCTGGTGACATTCACCCCAAAACGTAGTTTTAATATAGTCACCCAAAGTCACCTTTTTCCCCCTTCATTCACTCAGTTGAATTTCCTGTTTTTATTTGTGGCGGCACAGATGCTGTGATCTGAATGCTTTTATCCCACTATTACAGTCTGTTCTTTATTTGTTCATGTGTGCTGTTTGTGTCTTTTAAGGTCTATGAGGGAGAGTTTCCTTGATGCAGGGTTCAAACTGACTACAGTAATCTTGCTCTGCACAGTCCCTTATAAATCTTTTTGTATTTTTGTATATTTGAACAATAAATGTATATTCAACAAGCTGATGGAAATAAATGTGTTTGAGCTTTTAACTTTCTATTTGTAAGTGAAGGCTGACTAATGGAACCGAAGCTATTGCCGAGTGATGATCCTAAGTTAATCTTTTTTTTTTTTTTTTTCCTGTGGCTGTTTTGCACCCTCTTTCTCCGTTTTGTCTCTCACAGGTGTACTACCTCAACGGTGTCATGAAGCAAGATTTAATCACCCAAAACATTTAGTGAAACCTGCTTCCTTATTTCTAATCATTACGTCTTGATAGCGTGAAAACGAACGACATCAGTTCTATTAAACACTGACTTGCTGTTATGCCTGCAATTATTTTGTAAGAATAGGTGGCCACCATGTTTTGTACTCCTATTCTCCTGTGTGCTACCACACCCAGCTGATGGATATAGATAGGAGCCTAGCGCTTTGATTGAAGGCTGAATGCTGTGGATGTATGTTTTGTGATTCAGGATTAATAATCGAATTTGACACGCAAAGCTTTGTTATTAATATCGGCTCACGGCGGATCCTTGCCTGTACATAGTTGTATAAAGAATTTCTAAACCTGTTAAATATTTTTTTACCTACCTTGTTTTTTAATTTATGTTCAATAAAATTCATGTTCAAAATGTGTGTTCCTCTTGTTAGTGTTTTTACCAACAAAGACTAGATGAATTAACGGTAGACTGAATGCTGATATTTGGAACTGATATTCATTTGCAGTGAAAATTAAAGTGACGACATTTTTAACAACCAGTGATGAAATAAACTCGAGCACAATTTACTCTGCTACTTTATAATTCTTCTCCACTACATTAATTTAATAACTTATTTAATTTACAGAGATGTTCATGCGAGAAAGAGAAACCATCTTATACTGTACAATTGTGCCCGTAGGAGCGGTTCTGAGATGTATTTATGGGGTTAAGAGCTAATTAGGGTGGTGAACAAAATAGGTAGGTAGAAGTCCAAGGGAAAACATTTTTACAGTGGAGTGCTGACGATGAGTTCAGGAGTCTCACAGCCTGAGGAAAGAAGCTGCTCTGTAGTCTGGTGGTACGGCAGTGGACACTACTGTATCTTTTGCCAGACGGCAGCAGGGTTTAGTGTCCTTTGGGCCCTGATTAGACACCTCACTTCACCGACACTGTCAACACTTTTGTAGCTATAATTATTAGGTGTTATTAAAGGTGCGTTACGTAGTTTTGGAGAAGACATTTTTTAATCAGAAGAGAAAGAGTTTTTTATGCCTAAACAAACTAAATAAACAAACTCTCTTTGTTTTCATGACTGAACAAAGTGAATAAAAACAAACTGACCTTAAAGGACAACACAATGTCATACTATTTTACTTTGTTTATAATTGGCGGACCCTGCCACCTTTCTAGCTTCAAACTGTGTTCTGGGGACCCTATTTTCCCCTGAGAACAGCTTGTTTATTCAGTTATGGAAAACATACACATTTCTGAGAATTCTGAGTTGGAATTTCTTCTTCAAAGTTTCCCTTTAAGGGAGAATAACTTTTCTCATACCATCTTAAAGGGCTCATGCTGGGCAAAGCATAAAACTTACTTGCTGTCAATAAGCAGTAATTAGAAGGTCACTGCTGGAGAACTCTTGAATCACAGAGTAACTCACGATACACTATTCATGATACATCACAACATCTGTTTAACTGCAGAATACAAAATACCCTGTAAATGCTTACTTTAATCGTCTCGTGTTCCCTGAGACTGATCGTGTGTCTGGTTGAGGTCGGGGGAACATGAATAAGCACCGCACTCGGCTTTCAAACAGTCTTATCGGAGTTATCATGTATTACTGAGAAACCTCTCGTATGTTACCTGCTGAGTTGAGACCGCTGACACCTGCAAACTGTGAACTGCTATCAGGCACAGTTAAAATAAGCTACTACATGCTGTCATCTGAACTGGACTAATCCGCTACGGAGTAAGATGTTGATAAAACAGTATTCATAAAATCTTTAATATGAAATCTTCTCTTGCATGTTAGACTTTACTGGGTTGAAATGACATAATTGCCGATTACGTAAGTGTCAAACCATGAGCACAGTTCAAGTCCCTGAAGTGGCCTGGCAATTTTATCCCTTAGTTTGGCATCTCTCAAGGTCTTTCTGTTGGCCATCAGCCATGTGGTTCATTCCCAGAACAAGGTGTTGAACTGGAAGGCTGATGCAGGTGTATATAAAGAGTAACCGTGTGGATTTTCTCACATCAAGAGGAAACTCACCATGAAGGCCCTGATATTCCTGACTCTGCTTGGCGCAGCATGTAAGGGACCAACCAAACTCCATTTTATCTCCTGCTTTGATTAAATAACTTTAAATTACTTTTATGCCCTTGTCTAAGGACCTTATGCACTTTGAAATGGTGACGTATTCTAGGTTTTGCCATATTATACCTCACATGGTGTTTCAGTTGCTGCAGCTGAGGACGAGAGGGTTGTCGGAGGGTTCGAGTGTCCCGGACACTCTGTTCCCTACCAGGTGTCTCTGAACGCTGGATACCACTTCTGCGGTGGATCCCTCATCTCCAGCCAGTGGGTGCTGTCTGCTGCTCACTGCCACATGTCGTAAGTACAGGACGTCACAATGTGAAAAGAAAGGCCACTTTTTGTCCAAACTCCCTTTACAACCAGCTAAATTGTGTTGAAGGATTCAACTTGATTGCACATGTAATTTTATTATAACACAGCAAATAAAGCAAGGATCAATAGTAATGGGTTGAAATGGTCCTCAGACCTCTATGGGTGCACAGCCAGACACCTACAGTAGTAGAGGTTGAAAACAGGAGTTGGCCTTGTCAAAAAGATGAAAATACCATAAACACGTTTTACACCAAGGGTAATGTACAACAGAAGAAGCAGCTTAAAATCCCCCAACTCCTCTAATGTGTGGCCATTTATCACTCACCAACAGATGTGCACTATTCCCGACGTTACTTTAGGCACATGTATGCTACGTTCAAAGGGAGGAGAAACAACACAATCTTCATATTGCAAATTACATTTTCAATTCCTAATGAATATATAAATCCTTACTTGGTCTGGTATAACCAGTAATGTGTTAACTAAATGGATTTATTATTTTTATATTGAGAATGACAACAAAGAAACTAATTTGAATTCAATGGAATTTGAATGCAATAAATGTGCATACTAGACATAAAGTAGAGCTATTACAAATAAATACAAAAGAGAGAAAAAAAATAAAGGTTTGATTTTCAAATGTATTGATAGTCCAGAGCCTTAAAATCAAACAAATTTCAGATATAAAATCTTTTACAAATCCAAATAAATAATTAATAAATAAATAAAACAATATAAAAACACAACCAGACTTAGATTTCAGGGGAAATTGTTTCATAGTTATAAATGTCTGTTATTAAAATTTTTGGGGAAAAATGATAGAGAGACAGAGAGAGGGAGGTTTCTCCGGAATTGTTGGTTATTTCACAGTCAAAAAATAACCGAGAGATTGTTTCCATACTATGTTTACGAAAGATACGAGACATAACAACATCTGTAAACTCAGCAGTAAGACATTTTGAACTGTACGTCCTTGCTTATTTGCTAATTGGCTGCTTTGTTATGATGTCACTGAGAGAGCTCACAAACTAGCTGAGCTATAAATCAAAGGACGCAGAAATATTTTTTAAGAAACCGGACTTAACTTTACTTCCTGCTCCAGTCGCATCCAGGTCCGCCTTGGCGAGCACAACATCGCCATGAACGAGGGCACCGAGCAGTGGATTGACGCCGCCATGATGATCATGCACCCGTATTACAACAGCTACAACCTGGACAACGACATCATGCTGATCAAACTGAGTTACCCCGCCACCCTCAACAACTACGTCCAGACCGTGTCCCTTCCCTATCGCTGCCCCGTGGCTGACGAGAACTGCTTGGTGTCAGGGTGGGGAAACACGATCACCAATGGCGGTAAGTTGAGCCTGACAGCCGAGAGAGAAAGTGAGGTCATGAAGTGTGACCTCAATCATGATAGAGGATGACTCTTACGGCACTGAGTTATTCAAAGAAGACAGAAAAGAAAACACCAATTTCTACATAATATTGCTTTAAACCACATCATTCCCATGTTATTCAGAGTAAATGTAGTATATAGGTCTTGTAACTGAGACTTGTCTTCCTGCTCCCCAGACTACTACCCTGATAGGCTGCAGTGCCTGTGGCAGCCCATCATCGACGACGCGATCTGCATGAACGCCTACCCCGGCATGCTCACCAGCAACATGGTTTGCTCCGGATTCATGCAAGGAGGTGCCAGCAGCTGCCAAGTGAGTTGGACTGAACCACGCTGAAAACACACACAGGGAGTCAGGTGGTCGCAGTACAAAGAGTGCGTGACCCAGTGGCGCCGAGCGCACAAAAGTACACCTTCTAGCACTTATTTTTCACCGAGCACTGAGTATTGTACGATTCGCATATCCGCTCTGATACCCTTTAATTAAAAACAGAGGCACGCGTTTTCACAGTGTCCCCACTTTTTAAATTACCACTACGCCACACTGCTGTGACTGCAGGAAGATGATGAAACACTGATGCAAGAGACAAGTTAACCCTCTCAGTGTGTTTTCGCTTCTATTTTTTTTGTCTTTTTTTTATGTTAGAAGATTTAAATGACGATTAAGGATGAAACAAAGGGTCTGGTGAAATACAGTGGGGGGGCTGTTAAATGTGGAATACTAAAATTATTAAACAGTGTATTGAATAGTCGAGATTTCCCGACTCACGACCACCAACCCCAGTTATACATTATGTAGCACATTTCTGTCAACATAATGGTTTTATCATAACACAAAGGAGGTGTTATTTATGATGAATATCATGACACAATAAAAACGTGTCGTCCATTTTAGGTTTTTCCATAACTTTACCTTTATAACTCGTGCCAGCTATCACTTAAATATCTTCGGGTGAAGTAGGTCATTGTGGGCAATGTCCCGTGGCAATATACAGGACTGCTTTATTGCAATATTGAGATTTAAATGAGTTTTGAATCTGTGTGATGACCCAATTTGTCAACAGGATTAAATGAAAACAGACTAACCAAACTGTTTCTCATGTTATGACATATATTGTGAACATTGTTCTGATAACATTAACAGTAATGATGAGAAAACACATTTGTCCTCATTCAGGAGTAACTTAAAGGGGAGCTCCGGTATTTTTAAACCTGGGTTGTATGTCTGCATGTTGTGTTGTGTAAATGATTCATACTTACCAAAAGTCTTGGACAGGGTCAAGTAAATTGCCTCAGCTGGCAGCCGCGACATGGCTGCGATGGCTGTAATGTGATGTAATCCTTGAGGGCAACTGTGACCAAGAGGAACTGCCGGCGAGAATTTATTTCCAATGTCACGTATTTATTTCTTGAAAGGATCTTAATCAACAAAATAAATGGACTATATCTGTCCTTCCATGATGTTGTCAGGCACTTCAAGAGTAACAACCTCAGCCTGGAGTTAATTTACTCTTTGACACAAACATTTATGGAAAGGTGCGACTATTTGCTGCTTTTCTGGAGTTTGAGTGTGGCTGCTCACCATGATGACAAAAAACATAACTCTTCTGCTTGTGTCTGCAGGGAGACTCCGGCGGTCCCCTGGTGTGTAACGGTCAGCTGCAGGGAGTCGTGTCCTGGGGTTATGAATGCGCCATGCCGGGACACCCCAGCGTCTACGCCCGTGTGTGCCGCTACAACAACTGGATCCACAACGTCATGAACAGCTATTAAATGCACACAGTCACCCATACATTCACGTGCGAGCTGACACTGACACAATATACTCAGTGCCCGTACTCTGTTTATTCAGAACACCTTTTGCATCATTGTGTCATTCACGTACATCTCATAAATAACATGTTCAGGCATAACATTCTGTCAAGACAAAACGCTGGACGAATAAATAAAAATACACATTAGCATCCATTGCATTCGTGTTGTTTTTCTACGTAGAGTTTCACAGTTGTTGGCAAAACAATATTAACATGCTCCTGCTTGGTAATACTGTGTTCTCAGTGTTTCTGTGTCACAAGGCCACTTCTGTCTCAACATTTATTATTAACACAAAAAACAAATCTGAAACTGGTGCAAAGCATCCACGTACAATATTTACCTTGTACTTAGTGCGCCATAGATACATGCATCTCTATGAAATGCCTTTTGTACTTGGCTACTGCTGGCACTGGCGTGATATGGGAGACAAGCAAACTCGAGTAAATAAGCAGGAAGGCATTTCTGCATTTCACTTGTCTGGATTCTTTGCATGCATTCCTCAGATGGCGCTCTGTAAACTCCGCTGTTTCTTGTTTGCTGAGGCAACCTAAACATACAAAGGAAGAGACGGAGAGAGAGCAGAGGGGGATAGTCACGCAGCCGTATCAAACAGGGAAGCATGAGCGCAAAAATGATTGAGGGATGGGGATGCCAAGAAATAGCTAACCTAGCTACTTGAATACAAACATTACGACACGGTTTTGGTTTAATCATTGCATATGCAGCGATAAGCGACAGAGAACACCAGAGGGAGCAGCTTCGAGGCCGCGGATTTGTGGAGCGAACGTGGATGAAATGCTGCTCAGTAAGGTGTTGGGCGATCGTGAAAGACAACACCCTTTAATTTCAACGTTATGATGATTCTTTGAAGAGTAATTTAATTGTATATCCTTTTAAAATTCTGATCAATACATATCAATTCCAGACTTGAAGTATCGACTTATGGTTAGACCACCCACTTCCTATTTAAGCACTGTCCATCTCCTAGTAAAAATACAGGTACAGATCATTTGGTTGGTTGATAAGATAGATGCAGATCATCTGTGTTACAGCTCGGTCCTAAAACGCGAGTGTGCACAAGGTATTATGTATTTCTGACTCATCTCGTCTCTATACCCATAAAATGTTCATATCATATGTACCGAAGCGACGGGATAAAAAATATACACACCTGTCCAGCGATCCTATCCAGATCTCTCTGGCCCTGAGGGGTAAGTCTCCGTCCACTGCAAGCACATGTTAAAAAAAGATGTAAATCACTTTTTCAAATCACCACAACATAAAGTAGTCTTTACCACAGTGTCTCTCTCTTTCGCTCACCCGTTTGGATCTTTCTCCACCATCTTGAGGCCCTCCAGAGCCTGGAGGACCTTCCTCGCCACGTTCCTGGAGCCCACGCTGAAGTGGGCGGGGCACACGCCGTTCCTCTGGCGTCCCCCATAGACCTTAATCATGGAGCCCACCCCGACACCTCCTCGCAGGTACAGGTGACGGGCTGTAGATGCTGTTGAGACATACAAAGGGTATACCATATATGTCGCAATCTGCCCTTGTCGAATCTTCTGAAACTCGACTTGTTCACCCGAAAGACATGAAGTCAAACATACCAGCTTATCAGATGTGTGATAAATTTAATCCGCAGGGTCTTGTGCTATTGTTATCGTCAATACCCCGAGCAGATAACATACACAGCAGCTGAGACGGGATTGTGTGCTTTCACTGTATATATTGAACCAGTTTCGGAAAATCTACTCACGATAGGACTGGCCAACAGTGGGTTTTGTTTAATCATATATCACATGGATTCTTTAAGAGGGGTCCAGAGACCAGCAGGAGCGCTTGAGAAGACACCAGATGTTCAGGAAAATACAAATACTTTTTTTTCTTCTTCTTTGTATTGAGTAGAAAGTCAACAGATACATGTCATAGCATACAAACTAAAGCTTAATTCACTATAAATGTATCATTTATGAATGATGGAAATACGTAAAAGAATAACCAATTATCAAAATGAAACTCTTGCTAACTAATCCATTAATCGGCCGATCATTTCAGCTGCTGCAGATGGATTGATGTATAGGAAACACTTCCGAGCGTCACCAACCTGCTCTGGTGTAAAACCAGTTGTCATCACAGGGAGCCAGCTCCTTATGCCTGGCAAGCTTCACGGTGTCGACCCATTCTGGGACTTTCAGCTTGCCAGACCTGGAAAAATCAATTATCGGTTGATGTGAGGAATCAACTGAGTGGACTGTTTCCTCAAACAACATAAGGTGCAGAAAATGGGATTATTTAACATATGATGCAATACTCGCATGAACACAGCAACAGGGAGAGACCTTTGTTCCACTTGCCGCAGACACTTCCCCATGCAATCACTTCTTGTTTAAGACGCACTAGACTTGAGTGTCTTCCTCCCCCTCTTACACTGTCTATATGCTGTCTACAGATGACCGGTGAGGTTGCCGCCTGCTGTCTTGTCCGCAGGCAGGTCACCCTCACAGTGTCTGAGTATCTGTGACATTCGAGAGGCTCTGAAGGAAACTGCAGCGCGCAGTTTCAGTTCTGCCTCAACATCCAGGCTGTCTCTCAGGCTGTTACTGCGATTTCTCACCTATACTGTAGCCCACATACAATATTTATACCCACATTAGCTATGGCACTTCTTTTAATCCTTTCACACTTTCTATCTGCAGACCCGAGGTGCTTTACATTCCCTCAGGTGTGATTTCTATATTTAAGCTTTTTCACTGCATATTCCTGTCAAATCAATTTGTTTATGGCTATTTTGATTCAGTATATTCTATAGATGCTATTCACGTCGGTGTCTATACAAATTATCACCTTTGAATTTTGTTTTTCATGCTTTGCTTTAAGTATATATTGAAAGGTCTCTATATTATGCATATGTTCCTGTATTCATGCTGCTGTGATGTTCAATTCCCAATAGTACGATCAATAAAGTAAACTTATATCCAACTGAAACATGCCCCCCAAAATCAACAAGCACAGGGCTGTCACCCTGGTTTTATTTCATCAGTAGACATTGACCACATGGTTTTCCATCTGTCTGTCACCCACTGAGCCTGTTTTTCATCTGGTTCTGGAAATCTGTAAGTTACAGCTCATTGTGGTTTGGTTTGTTGCATACAGGTGATGTCATCCTTTTCTGTGTGTCTGGACAAAATCCTAATCTTAGATCCTTCGCTCAATACAAATATATGTCACAATATATCGCAAAAATGCTGCAATGTCGCTGTGAAGGCAAAACTTTAAAAACAACATTAATTTTTCAAGGAAAATCTATGACACAAACTCAGAGGCTCTAGGTGAGTTGGCATGGAATGACCGTTACCAAATTAATATTTGAGCATGATATCTTTACTTTTACTCCATTATGACTTTTGGTAATTTATATTAGCTCTACAGTGCATTTCTGAAGAGTCCTTCATTTTTATTTCAATAAATAGAACATTACCTTGTTTAATTTAATAGACACTTCAGGAAAACCAACTTCAGGCTGAGATAAATAGAAGAACAAGGTATCATCCTCTGACATTAAGGTCAGTTGTTATGTATGAGCCATTGACCTTCAGTGACATTCCCCCTCAGCCTGTGATTGATTGACAGCTGGATATCAGCCAGTCATCAAGTGAACGCTGCTGCTTTTCGGTCTTAACTTACTTTTTGAGGAAAGCAGACAGAGCCCTGACAAACTCCTGCTGGTTGACATCTTTCACCGTGACACTGGGCATCTACAAAAGCGAAGCGGAGACACAAGGGTGAGCTTAAAAATGGACTAAACTTGAACATGTCACAGCGAGGCTCGAGGAGCCGTTACAACTTGACATCTTTGCTAACGTTAGCAAGCTACCAGCTAGCTTAAGTGACTGGTGAAGGTTAGCTGTTAACTGATGGCACGCGTGACTGACACATTACCCGCTTTCATTTTTATCAAGTAATGACGGATATCTTACTTTTTATATACCATAAAAAGCCGTCAGCCTGGTGGTGGGATGTGGGATGGAGTTTAGCCCCAGTTTAGCCGGTGGTAGCCAATGCGGCGAGGCTGTTAAATGGAGGATGCCGAGGAGGGAGGCAAGGGCGGGGAGGGGGGCAGACTGCCCTCATTGGGAAAGGATGATACCGTAGCCTGAATTAACCTCGCCTGCAGCTCCAAATCACTGCTTAACTCTACTCTCAAACCAAGCCAAACCACATACAAACGATAATTTTCTCCATGTGTATTTAAATCACACAACATGCTTCATTGGAGCATCAAACTGATGGTTAAACAATGTAAAAAACGAGCTTTGTCACTGTGATGCTGCTGCTTCTGCTGCTGCTGCTGCTGGGTGTGTGAGCTATTCCCGCTGGATCCCGGCAGAGGGTGGTGCTGTGGCACCTTTTTCACATCTCTGGCCCATTTCTCTGTTTTATCATCAGACCCAAAGGCTCCTCAAGAAGTGTGCTGCAGTCAGCAGGCGAAGGGAAAGGCATCTCGTTGAGGAACCGCCAGTGCAGAGTTAGTAACGCCTTTATTTTCTCCCAGACAGAAGCATTTGTAGCCTGCACACACAGTCTATATAATCAGAGTTTCTTCTCTTTGATCATATGTTTGCATTTGTGTTTTGTATGTGTCCTATAAGCTACTAGATGTCTGAATTTCCCTCAGGATCAATAAAGTGTCTATCTATCTATCTATCTATCTATCTATCTATCTATCTATCTATCTATCTATCTATCTATCAGCCTGTCTCTTCCATTTTCTTACTCATACGCTGAAGTTTACCCTGCTTCTAGACTGATACAGTGTAAAACAAGCTTATGGCCATGAAGAAATTCAGAAAATACAGTCAACTGTTGACGATGGCCATGAGATAATGACCCTTGCTGCAGTGGTATGTATAGTATTCCATCTTTTCTGATTCAGAGTGGAGTCCACGACTTTACTTGCCAAGGTGAATGCTGCCCTTGGAAAACAAAGTATGTAGAATGCAAAGTATGCAGTGCCTGCCGTCTGAATAAAACTCTGGCACAAACGTAGGTATGTCTGAAAACAGCGTACAGAAAAGCATCCTCACCAATGTGACAAGTTCTTCCATCACTTTTGTTGCTTTACCTCCCTTTACATGCCTTCCTTCTCCTCTGTTCTCACCTCTTTGCCTTAACCCCTCATACCATATTAGTAAAAGTCGATATATTATCTCAAATCTTTATTCATGCCAACCTTAACTACCTGTAACAATGTCTCACCTGTGAACTGAATTGAAATTCAGCATAACTCTTGCATACATTTTTTTCTTACAAGAGCTACAATTTCAAAAACCTCTCAAGTATACAATATTTAAGTCAGCAGCTCCATTTCCAAAGGCAAAACATCACCTGTCTTGCACTTTAGTCAGGTCAAATCAAAGAAGAGCTGCTTAGTCATTCAGTAAATGCTGAAAAGAAAATAGTGTCAAAATGCCAAGTACTAAATGCAAGATTATTATCTAAGATGCAGTGTTGTAAAAAAAAATACCCAAAAGTTGTACTTGAGTAGAAGTAAAGACATCGTGTTTAAATATTACTTTGCTAATATTTTCTATACGAATAAACGTCAGTAAAAGTCTTAAACCATCTGATATTAAATATACTTAAGTATCCAAAGTAATTTTATGGCAATAATTGTACTTAAGTATTAAAAATGCATGTAATAGTACATTTATGCATTCATTTACATATCTGTACTGTATACAATTACTGGCTGGGCCAGTTATCAGATCTGATATTCAGCTTTTTTCTAGTGTTCTTTTTATTTTTTTTTATTTTTGCAAAGCATCTAGTAACTAAAGTTATCAAATGAATGAAGTGGAGTGCAAAATATAAAGTACAGCATTTGCTTCTGAAATGTATGTGGAGTGAGTATGAAGTATATAGTAGCAGAAAATGGAAATACTCAATACAACTTGCTGACATGTAGCCGATACAGCAGTTGTTCTATAGTGACTTGACAGTTGAATTGAATAATTAATAGCTTATCAAAATGATGAGTTTTTAATCTCCTCTGGAAAAACATTTTTTTTAGGATTAAAAACAAAACAACAATTATCGACCATTTACCATTTACCATAAGATATACCTTTATTGATCAAGCATCAATAAAGTTTAAAATAAATGTTATAAAGATGTGTTTAGAACTGAAATGAATCAATTAATTGCTTAATAAGTAGAAAATACAGTCCATTCATTGTGTTACTTGTGTAATTATTTTATCAAACATCTGCTTGTATCAGCTTGATCTGAGGATTTGCAGCTCTCTCCTGTCTCCTTCCCTTGTAAGTGGAATCCCTTTGGGGTTTTGCTCGTCATTTCAAAAACGTAAGCAGATCGAAGACATCACTTTTTGGCTCTGGTTGCTTGAGATAAGACTTTTTCATTAGTTGTTACATGTTTTGACTGAACGATTAATGAAGAAGATGATAGTGGGATTAATTGATAATGAACAACCGATCATTCCTTGTAGCACTTATTATTTTGTATTTTTTTTGTAGCTTGTGTAATTTGAGACTGTGTACCGACGAAAATCCTGCCGTTTTAATTATTTCTTTCCTTGACCCCAAAAAGTCATGTATTTCTTTTCTGGAATGTAGGCTAACATCATACATGGATTACCACCAGCGTGCAGCGTGAAGCACTGCATCTAAAGCCCAGGTAGATGAATGTGTGTTTACAAACGTGCGCACGCACACACACACACACACACACACACACACACACACACACACACACACACAGCAGCCCTTTGCTCTCTGTGTCTGCCCGTCTAAGCTTCTTCCCCTCCCCCCCTCTCAACATCTCTCTCCCCTTTTTTGTCCCCCTCGCCCTCTCCTTTTCCCTCCCGCTCGCTCTCTCCTGCCTGCTAGCACTATTTCAAGCCTCTGCCTCGGAGAGAGAGAGAGAGAGAGAGAGAGAGAGAGAGAGAGAGAGAGGCAGAGACACACAGATGCGCAGTTAGAGAGAGAGAGAGAGAGAGAGAGAGAGAGAGAGAGAGGGGAGGGGAAAGCAGACAGGATTTAGAGTTCAAGTGCACGTGCAGAAAATAGGCTGAATAGAGGAGAGTCAGAGCAGAAAGGAAACCAGGAAAAGGAACGGCAGGGGCGGGAGACAAAGCACACAGTAGCTCTTTCTCTTCTCCTTTCTTCCTCTCTTTTTTCTCCTCACAGAAAGAGAAGGTATTAGCCTCAGAACAGAGGGGTGAAAAGAAAAGAAAAGCACAAAATTAAAATACCGTGAGTGTAAAAAGAATAAGAAAAAAAAATGTATTCCTATTCCTACCCCCTCCTCTTTCCTCTCCCCACCGACACACTCCTCCTCTATCCCTCCCTCTTCGATATTTCACCATGAACCCCCAGTCTCTCTCTCTCTTTCTCTCTCTGTCTCTCTCTCTCTCTCTTCTCTCTGGCTCTCCTTTCTCTCCCCTCCCACCTCTTCACACACACATGCACACACCCCGGAGTCCTTCCCACTCCTTCCCCTCACGCGCGCCTACTTTCACTGGAGACCGACCGCAACAAGCTCGTCTTTTTTCCTGTCTTTTTCTTTTCCTTGCCAGTCTTTGCTTTTGGTTGTGCCCTCATGTACGGAGGCACCAACACGCAGACGCTTCACCCCTACTATGCGTGGCGCCCCTGAAAAATGCAGGCCGTGGATTGTCCCTGCGTTAGACTGAATGCCACAAACCGCCTGTCCTTTCCTGAACAGTTTTTTTCTATTCTTCTGCAGTGTTTTTTTTTTTTTACCAAGTCAGAAGTCGACATCTGTTTAGAAACCCTTTTTGAATTATCTTATCTGTATTCCGAAGTGGGAACCTGTAGGGTTGAAGGAAAGGAAAAGAGTGTCAGATGAATGGAGACAAGAAGGGGACAGAGGCAAAGAATGAGGGGAAAATGGAGAGCATGGTCTGCGGTAGAAAGACAGCGAAAGAGAGAGAGAGAGAGAGGTAGGAGAAAGAGTACCGGCACTGGCAAGAAAAACAGGAGGGGGAAGAGAGGAGAAGGGGGACCAGGAGGGGATAGACTTAGGAAGGAGGGACGGCTGGATAGGAATTGACAAAATCGCGGGAAAAAGGAGAAAAAACAAAACTCCAGAATGAGAAGAAACCAGACTTCTCTTCAAACTCAGTCACGCACTCTCTGTTCGCCTTTGGTTTTGTTTTTTTGACATGATTTTTCATCACTTCTCGGGTCACCCTCTCATTCATCTGTGAGTATACTGTATGTACATGTCCTTTTCCTTTCCCATACATGCTTCCTCTCTGCCTGCCCTTCTTCTGTAGAGCATTCTCCACTCCCCCGCCTTCACTTAATTTTTTTTAACTCTCCTCTCTTTTTTCCTCTTGTTTGAAAAATGTGTTCCCTAGGTTGCTAATCCCCCCATCCTGTTCGTCTATCCTATCTCGCGCTCCACCTCTCTCCCTCTTTCACTGTCTTTCTCTCTGTCCTCCTTCGGCTCCTCTTTATCGTGGGTTATCGCTGCTCTCTTTGCCTCTCCTTGAAGGATTACCTCTGCTCACATTTAGATGAGGGCTTTGGAAAGGGATCACTGAGTGCACCCAGTTTTAGGGGGCCCATGCATGGGAGGCTAGCACATGAAGGAGTGCAGGGTGTGTGCATTTGTGTATCTATCTGTATTAGTCATGTGTGTGTCTGTGCATGTGTGTGTGTGTGTTAGCATGTCGGGGTGTGATTAAGAGTTAACAGAACCGGCAGTGGCGAATGGTCTCTCCAGCTTACGCATGCGCGGATTTGCACAATCACTTTTAACGTTTCATATTCGTGAAACGATTGTGCGATCTTGTTAGTGTACGTATTAAGATGGAGCGTTAGAACCGGGGCGAAACGGAGAAGGTGAAAATACTGTAAGTACTGCAGGATTTCTTCTTCTTCTTCGTCTCTCATTGCATATTTCACTCCTCCCATGCTTCTCCCCCTTTTTCTATCCCATCTTCCATCCGTTCATCCGGGTATCCCCAATCTATCTGTTGCCTGTAAAGACAAAAAAAAAAAACCCCATGGTCCAAGATGCGGTTCTGTATCAACTAAAAGATAAGGTTGGATTCATTTCCTGGAGTCAGTTTCGACAACTTTTTCTCAATTTTATATCCTGCGCATTTGAGCAAGATTACTTTTGTCTGATGTGTGAAGTCTCAGGTAAAAATGGAGCAAATTACTGCATATCTGTGAGGTAAAGACGTCGACAGTAGTAGATTATGTGAATGCATTATTGTACTATAAGTGCAGTGGACCTAATGCGAGGTAGAGGATATATAACACAAGTCTGATATCATCCATTTGCAGTCCAACCGCTGCAATCTCCGTTGACTTTACCTTCTCTTCCCGCAGTATCAGCCTCAGATATTTCCTGGCATCTCTTTCCTTTCCCTTTTCTCCTCTCTTATGTTTTATATCTGCCTGCTCAGTTTTTTTTTATTTACATAGCCTCCTGTTATCTCTGCCTACATTTACTCCATCACTTGCCACAGTTGTTATCTTTATCCAAGATTGTCCGCTGGTGTCGTTCCGAGGCGAGTGTGTCTGTGTGTGTTCGGCAGAGGTTTTTATTGGTGTGCGAGTGTGTTTTACTCGAAACGATAAGTGCCGTAAAACCTCTTGATTGTTTGTGTGAATTTGTGACATTTTTTTAAAATTTAAAATCTTAGTTTACCATCTGTTTGCGAATATGACGACACAGCGCAGACATTTTAAAAATGACATACTGTAGATTAAAAAAATCAGTATTAAAATCTATAGTCGAGGCGTTTAGATAACTGGCCTAGTTCTCTAGTGATGTTTCACGTCTAAATGTGAGCTAAATTAATTCATATGCAATGATTTGATTAAAACACAATGATGTGACATTTATGGGCAGACAGCATCACTGCATTCTGCGATAAGCAAAAGGGGGAAGGACGCTTTTGTTTAGTGCGTCCCAGGCTCGACCTTTCCCTGACCTCCGCTGTAGCTCTTAAGAAAATGAAGGCAAAAGTCTTTGATGTCGAAAATCTAGTCTGCAATATCCAGCCAAAGACACAAGAAGGTTAGAAGCGATAAATCACCCTCCAAGAGCCGCAAACTCGCTCTTATTTGTTCTCAAATTTGACTTTTACGTTACCTAGCACCTTTGATTCCACTCCTGAGGGGATTTGATGGTAATGCCAGTGTGGTGGGACCCCCAGGTTATGAAATATTACTCAGACAGACCTGGTGTTATGTAATCTTACATAACTGAGGCGGCAGCTCAGCAGGGTCGTGATCAGGGGCTCTGGAGGAGAAGCTATATGGGTCTGCTTATGGTATGAACTCACTGGCAGGGTCAACACACTCTGGGCCTTAAAGGGGAAGAGGCCCCGGCTACATAAAGATACTGCAGGATCAACACATATGGACTTAAGTGCCTGACGCCTAAAGACTGAGGAAATAGAATAACCTCCCCTATTGTATGAACAGTCTGCTGCAGGCTGTTTGTCTCGTTTACAAATTGAATCTGCATTTCTGAATAATCTGACAAAACTTGTCCTATGAAAGCTAAAGATAAACTTCAAATCATTTATCTCTGAATGAATTTAACCTCTAGTCTCATAATCTTTGTTTAAAAATGTGCAGCCAAAACTATCGTGCATAATATATTTATAACATCGCACGGTATGGTACATGTACTCAAAGTACTGCAGTCCTGTGCCATGACCCGCTATTCTCTACCAGCTCTCTGTGAATCCTGTGTGCTCCTCATTCATAATTGATGACATTCAACCGCAGCATACATTAATGGATCGAACAGACCTCAGGAATTCCCATGCAAGCTGCCATTGTGCGTGTAGCAGGTTTGAATTTGTGCTGCCGAATTTGTGTTTTCCCAGCAGGAAACTGACAAACTGACTAGTGCCAGTACAACATCCTGACAGGCCTGGTGTGAAATACAAATGCAGTGTGCAATGAAAATGCCTGCAAGAGGAGTGTGTTGGATAAAAAAGGGATAATAGACGCAGGGCCAAACACAATCATATTACCTTTATACTATCAACTGAGGTAATTAAAGTGAACAATGGGGCTGGATTTTATCTAAACAGTCTCCTGAATTAGTTCATGAATCATACCAAATAAATCATGTTCAGAGTACCTATAATTCTCTCAGTTATTATAATGCAAATAATGTGAATGTACGTCTGTTTTTTCAGATTGAGCCTCTGAGACAGCCTGAACTTTCTCACTGAAGATTTTTGTCAGGTAAGGAAATATTTCTTTAACTTTTAACATCTCTTTAAACATTTATTTAATTAAAAAAAGGTCAAGTATGAGCAACAGATCCTATATAGTCTATATATAATTTTGTTTAAAATAAAGTGCTTTACTGACCAGACTTTCGCTTAATGCCACTCAGCAGTCAGGAACACTTGGTCAGCCATTTTAGTCTGTGACCCGATCGAAACGTCGATGCACCATCAGAATAATTGAATTACTCTTCCCTGAGTCATTCTGTCGTGATTAACCTCACAGATATGCGCTAACTGTGTGCCTGCGTGAAAGCAGCGAGCACACAATCTTGCATTTTGCTGGCGCGCCTGTTTGCGTCAGTTTAGTGTAACACTGTTGGCTGTGACTTATCTGAGTAAGCAACAAGTGGAAGGGTCATCTGTTGGTCACGTCCCGATTATCAGATGTTGTTGAAAAGTGAGAGAGTCGCGGTATAAAGAGCGGCCTGTGGTCTAGCCTTGAAGCTAGCTTTGGAGATGCCTCACATTACATTTTTGTCTTTGTGCTGATGTCACCCCCATGCCCCCGGTCCAGCAGCAGGAGAATAAGAGCTACATTCTGCCTTTGCGACACAATAGAGCCCTTCTTGCCCTGATATTTTCACAATGTGTTTTTGCAGGGCCCTACGCACACATATGCACACACACACACACACACATTCTCTGGCCGTTGATTCAGAGCTACTGGAGCCGTGCACTTTACCTGATATTTCCATTCTTGTTGAAGGTGTTTGCTCAGAGATTTGAAGCAGTTTGCTCTCACTGTCGGAAAGCGCTTTGTAAATACGCTGCAGGTCATTTGTTAGATTTTCAGATATATTCACAGCACCCACTCAAAAAACAGGAAATGTTAACACTGGTTTATAAACGGCGCAGGGTCTGTAGCATGCGTTTAAATTTGTAATATGTTTTTTCGTGGGTCATTGACAGAGAAGCCAGTACAGTATGGTGGCGTGGCATGGGTTAACGTCTGAGGACCGGAGGAATGTGTCGGGGTCGACAGGGAGAATTCCTCAGTCCTGCGCGACTAGGTCACTGCACTGACAAGAGTCTGCCACCTTTTTTAGCATGCGCACTGCCGCCCTGCGCCTCTGTCTCATTGCCCTCCTCTATCTTTTCTAATTCTGCCTGCCTCTCCTGTCTTTCTCTCTCTTCTCGTTTCCCTCTGTCTGGCTCCAAGTCTGCTCTCCTCTTCTGTTCTCTTCCTTTACATCATTTCATCTTTTGTTCTTCCTGCTGGCTCTGTCTGTCTCCATCTCCCTCGTGTATCTTTTAGTTAATATATATAAATATATATTTGGTGTCCTACTTCGACTCATGTTTTTCCCACTCTTCTTTCTGTCTTTTCTTTGTCCCCGTGCACTTTTTGCTTGTGTTTTTCGTCTTCAAATATTCATGCCTTTAGGTATTTATACTCCAAAGTCATTATTCTGTCACTGTCGTCTGGTCTATCCTTTCTCCAACACTTTCTCCTGTCCTTTTTTGTTTCGAGTCTGTCTCTCCCTGTCTGTCTTACTCTGTGGCACATCGAGTTCAGTGCTGCAGGTGCTTTCAAAAGGACATAGCGGGGGTTCAGGGGCGTGAGACAAAAAAGACACTCACATAAACATTCTCTGCCTGCTTGTGAATATGACACTGGCATGCTTGTTATTAATGCACTGCTGTAGTATGCATACGGTGCCTGGTGGTGCTGGTCATATATGATTTATACGGTGCGTTCCCACACACAGGCCGAGGGCTTTCATGCCAGCTATCTGTATTCCTGAGTGAAGGAGTTTGCAGAGTCTCACCTCCTCATTGGCTGACAGCAGAGGTGACAGACAGAGCCCCAGGTACAGGAGTGTTTATGCTGATGGCAGATGTGGCAATTTGACACAGTCTGAACCTCGCACACATGCTCACTGAATGGAAGCACATTTCTCTCCTTTTACCCAGATGTAGGCTGTGATGTTGGCAGCCACATCTGGAGATTCTCTTGTTCACTACATCCATATACATGTGAATTACTTGCGGAGAACCTGGCTCGTATTTTTCAGGATTTATTGTTTACTTGACAGGTGTTATTGCTTTGACAAAAGTACGACATTATAACTGCAGTGAGAAATTTTAAAACAGAATGAGAAGTCTGTGATTGACATCAAACCACACCATCTTAACTGTTATTTTGTCCTCTCTTAACTCTTCTGTCATATTAAATTATTAACTGTTTAAAGTTCTGTCATCCCCATCTTGTAAACCATTTAAAGGATATTCAGCATTTTAAAAGCCAACACACGCTGCAATAAAGAAATTGCTTATTATTATTACAAAGTTAGGGGTGGAAAAGATTGGTCAATTAATAACTCGATCGGAATTAAATTAGTTGGCAGCAATCATGATCAATTAAGTGAATTATTAATCACAGTAACAAATGTAATTATACGTTACTTTATATTAAGAATATAATAAATTGAATATCTTTGGGTTGACGACTGTGCGTCATACGAAACAAGACATTTCAATTTGAAAGTCGTGATGAGCAATTTTCACTATATTTAGACATTTTATTGACAAACATTTAATGGAGTCATACAATATGCTGTATATTTATAAAGTTCTTTCTCTATCTCTTCTCTTTCTCTCCCTTCCCTTTAGGGTCATTCTGTCTAATAATAATAATCATCATAGCAATTATCATAATAACAATGGCATAATACCATACATGTAAACCGAAATATAGTTATCCTACCGTAAAAATCTCATGCCATTCCAACCCTAGCCCTTATACATATGCATTATTGTCTATACTGTCATGTCTTTTAGTCTATTAACCACAAAACTAGCCCTAACTGCATTATTAAGTGAAGCATTTAATTCCATGAAAACATTCAACATTTCATAAAGGGAAACCTGCTATAACAAAGTGATAGTTTGTATTAAAGTATATATTTAGAGATGAAACCAATAGTCAATCAATCCTTTATTTGAATAATTGTTGTTAGTAACTGATTTTGATTATTTAGTAATCGTCTTTTAAGCAAAAATGCAAGAAATTAGCAGGTTCCAACTTTTTAAACATGATTATTTGCTGGTTTTCTTTGTCTCCATTACGATCTAAAATTGTGGCTTTTGTTGGCTTTGGGAAAATGTAATGGCCATTATTCAAAATGATCAACAAATTAACCAACAATAAAAATATAACTGTCATTGAGAAGAAGTAACAGTACCTCTTCTGTCGTGTTTAATTATTAACTGTAATGTGATGCCTTTTTTGTCCATTAAGATTAAAACTAGCCTGGGGAACTATTAAATAAGAGTTTAATTTAATGAAAGATATCAAAAGATTTCAACAAAGCGATTACTTGTACTGAAGCATAAAAATGTGTGTATGCTGCACTGAAATGATTTCCATCTCAACTATGTGTGAGCCTGAACTATTTTAGGTAGCATAAATCTCCAAATTGGATTTTGCAGAATTTGGGGATAAACCTCTTCAATTGCATTTTCTTTAAGTCCGACAACACGCATGCAAATCTGCGTGCGAGTTAGTTTGTGTGTGTGTGTGTGTGTGTGTGTGTGTGTGTGTGTCCGGCCCGCTACCAAGCACCTAAAGCCTTTGCGGTTTCAGACAGTAAGGGGAGGTGAGACGTGAGTAATAGCAATGACTGATGATGTCACAGACAGCATCGCGCCGCTTCAGCTGCCCTCATGACCCGGCTTTAGGATGGCGGCAGCAGCGCGCAAGCACCCGTGGGTAACACACGCCAAAGCACATTAGAGGCAGGGAGATGGAGAGAAGCAGGGATGGAGCACACAGAACACAGCTCAGGGGGACAGAGAGAGAGACAGAGAGACAAAGAGAGAGACAGAGAGAGAGAGACAGAAAGGGGGGGAGGCTGTCAGATTAAAGAGTAGAGAGAGGAAGAAAAGCTGAGAGACATGGCGATGTTTGCCTCTCCATGCTTTTTTTTTTGTTAGCAGACTGTCTGGTTGGAGTTGATGTTCTACATCACTGCCTCAGGTATCTCTCACTGTCTCTATCTATCCGTCTGAAGCTCTCTCTGTCGGTTTTGCTTCTTCTAACGCTTCAATTAATACACGAAATGAGTCTTCGCATGAAAAGGAACAAAAGTCACAAAACTAAGAGACACTCATTTTTGATAATCAGTCAGTCTTGTCACTCAGTTATCAAGCCAAACATTTGCCATCTTCAGCTTCGAATGAGGAATATTTGCTGTTCTCTTTTTGAGATCAATGTTATTTAGTTTTACATAATACAAGCCATTTCACAATGTCATCTTGAGCTTGCGTTGGACATTTTTCACCCCATTTTTCACACTATGAAACAGGAACACGCTTATACGTTGTTGGAAAAATAACGGAGCCAACATTCAAGATAAACATCAGTCACAGTCCTACACATGATATCTGTATTTCCTTTTCCTTTCTCTCATCTTTCTTTTTTCAGATAACACACATATCTGTAGTGTCTGTCTCTATCATGTTTCAGTGTCTATCTCTCCCTCTCTGTGTCCCTCTTTATCACTTTTGTATCCATGGTCACTATCTCTCAACTTTACTCACCGTGCGAAATTGCCAAAGGTGAAAATGGTAGTGTGAGTTCAACAAGGGTGAAATGAGTGACAGTGATGTAGTTGAAGTACTGCTGAGCTCGCTGCTTTAGATATTATTCTCCATGCAAGTCTGATAGATCGACTCAGAAGGCAGCTGTCGCCGGCTGCAGCTCCTCTCATCCAGTCCGTCCTTTGCTCCACTGGGTCCATCGGGTGCAACAGAATATGCAGTTTATGGTGATTCCTGTGATGCCATGGTTGCGTTTATGTAGCACAGAAAAACATATTAAAAGACATTATGATTTGCATGATACAGGAATTGTTGCTTTGAGATAGCATGATAAGTGAGATAATATTTGCACTTGTCTGATGTGGGGGTGTCACGATTCACCAACTCCTCGACTCGATTAAATTCAATTGAATTCGATCATATTTTTCATTTATTTTTTTCATTTTTATTTCAGCCCTGACAACTTTGTTATTGTTAGACTCGGATTTGTATCAACAGATCCTTGTTTTTATGCCCTGACAACTGTCACATTTTTAGATTTTCTTTAAAACGATAGAGATATTTGATCTTGGTGGCTTTTTGAAGCTTATTGTTTAACTTTAAATAATACAAGTTTAAATAATACTCACCAAAAATAAAGATTTAAGAGTTAAGGAGAGAAAAATACCACCCTTTGGGGGTTCAACAATAACCACCAAAGATAGAAAGTCAGACTGTTACTAGGTTTGGTTTCTCAAACCTGTCCTGAGTAAACCATCTTGCCCAGCAAATCAACAAAGGATCTCCGTCAATGTTATCAGTTCAGTTTACTTTATCTTCCAAGAGTAAACCCTCTTCTCAAAGAAATCAATAAAGGATCTTTGAAACATCCTTGACGCTGCTGGTGTCACCTTCACAACAGTCACACAGTGTAAGTGTCTGGAAGTGCCGCTGCAGGCTGCCAGTAATATAGCTGTGACATCTTAAAGTGTATTTTTTTTTCTTTGGATGCTCACCAGATATGCGCAAGTCAAAACTGTTTCACCCCAAACCTTAAAAACTTAATGCACGATATACAGTATATTGGATATAATCAGCTTTTTATCGGCGTCAGTGAAATTCGAGCTGATAAATAGAGCCAATAATGTAAAACGAAATTGCTTTCATTGACTTTCACAGCATCTCCACATTCTGATACAGTAGGTGGATGTTTTTTTTACAGTTTCAGAGGAATACAACACAATTGTGATTTGCAATACATGTTCCAGAAAGGTTCAGAGAGGCCGCAATAAGTCTACCACAACAAATCTTGTTCAGTATTATATCATAAATCTTTTGTCACTTTATCTCAGCCTTACTTAGCTTGACATATGCATAAACTACAGGTTAGGAACTTATTTGTAAAATACAAAAATGTCAAATAATGGGTTAGTTTATCAGTATCAGCCATGAGAAGCAGGTTATTATCTGTTATTGGTATTAGCTAAAAATATCCATATCATGCATTCTTAATATGATGCTAACATTTAGTGTAATAATGAAACTAGTTGATCAGCTACAACTTTGATTATTGATGAACAGTTAAAGAATCAGTTAAAAATTCACTGGTTCTAACTCCTCAAATGTGAATATGTGGGGATTGTCTCAGTCTTCTATGATAGTAGATTAAATAACTTTGAATTTTGGACAGTTGGTCAGACAAAATAAGCTATTTTGAACTCTATCTTGCACTGTGATCAGCATTATTTTCTATTTTCTGACATTTTAATGACCAAACAACTAATTGATGATAAAAATAATCCAGTTGCAGCCTTAGTTTTATCAGTCACTTGCATCATTTGTCAATGTTCATCCATTTTTAATGACAGGAGAGCATAATCTCATTGTGTAAACATGACAATGTTTCCAGTGATACAGTACCAATATTGTAGGGGTTTCACGTGGTCATTCAGCCATCCTCACACATATTCAATGTCCCCATAAAATCTCTTCAAAGGCCATATATCAAATTCTGGACAATACATTGATATAGGTTATCTCTTAAAACAATTAGATAATATCACTTACAGCATAAAGTCTTTTCTCTAAGGCATCAGAGACACTGCACTCAGAGCTAACTGAGGCATTTATCATTGAAATCCATCTGAAGAGCCGAGGAACCTTGAGCTGGAAGTGGAGAGTGCCCGTTCACGAGCACTCATGTGTTTGTTTTCGCCACTATCACTTCAAAGTCTCATTCAATTCCGACTCCCAAATGGCTCGTGGTTCTTTGATCTCGCTGCCGAGAGATTAGCAGATACTCAGAGCCAAGCAATCCTGTTTGCAATTTCAAAGCAAAAGAATCTCAAATATAGTTTCAGCATAGAAAATCACAGCTCTGGTGTGACATATTTCAAGAATAACTAGACACTGATAAATGAAAATGTAGAAAAAAAATGTAAACCTGCTTTATGAGTATGAATACCACAAATATTTAAGGACACTTGTAATAGTAAAAATGGTAAAAGTCCAAGAGGGTGACATCAATAGTCCTGCAATCTGTCAACTTTGTATTGCTCAGCTCAAAATAATATTCTCAGCTATAGAAATATCAATATCAATCAAATCTCTGGTGAGTTCTCCTTCACAGTCTGGACAAATATAGTCGGCTAGTATATCATATTTCAGCAGAGGACCAAACATGTGCTATTACACAGAAATTCAGCTTCAGTCAGGCATTTTGGACCAGATTTATATGTCCAAATACAAATACAATGTTTAGGGTTTCTTGTGAGTGCAAACCAGGCTTAAATCTGAAATTTTAGAGATGAACCAATAAGTTGATTCACAACTATGATAATTGATTAATCATCTCTGTCATTTGTCAGGCAAAGTGCCACACATACTCTGGTTCAAGCTGTTTAATTATTGAATATCTTTGGATTTGAGACGGTTGCTTGGACAAAAAAGGCAATTTGAAGACCTTACCCGGAGCTCACGGGAGTTTTCTTTTTTCTTTCTTTTTCTTGACATGAAAAAGAAATGACAAACAAAATTAAAAAGATTAATGGAGAAAATAATCAGAGAATCAAACAATATAATAACTGTTAATTGCAGTCCAACTAACATTGATAAAGATTATTAAATTATGTTTGAACCAAAACATATTCTGAAAAATTGGACAGGAGAAGTCTAGCCCATTGCCAGTCTGAACGTGTCAGGTCCTTGCAGGTTTGGCTGTAAATGTCAAGCTCCATCTGGGAGTTAAAGTTGAAAGGTCAGAATTAAATCCTTGGCAGCCTGAGATTTTTAATCTTATCATGCTTGGTGAAAAGGACGTGCTTTTAAGCCATGGAATAGAAGCGAAAGGGTCAAAGTTAACTGTGAGTACAGCTGCTGTTTGTCATCATGAGATTATAGTTAGAATTTAACATAAAATTGAACTAATAAAACTTCAGGAAAAATGTTGATGATGGTTGATTATTATCAGCGACATTAGCTTAACAAGGATGAAATATATTTAAGGAATGACATAATAAAAAGTTATTAACAACGGTTAAACTTTGTTATTCGGGCATCGTTTTTACAGCACCTTTAACCCTTTAAAGCATGAATTATTAAATCACAAAGTAATCATTCTTTTCAATGCTTGTTTTTTTGTCAAACAAGTAAAAAAAAAATGCTTTTAACCATACACTCTAGTGGACTTTATGCACCGAAATATATATTCTGCCTATTGTGATAAAATGTTTCTATATTTAGATCAGACCTGAAGACTATTTAATTCTGCTGTTTAATGTAATAAAACTATTCAAGAGTAGATTTTCTCAGAATTTTAAAATAAAACATGCAAAAATGGGAAATCTAAATAGCCAGGACAGATAAAATGTACAAGAAAAATCTGGATATCTGGATGAAGGGGTTTCTTTTCTGTTTTTTTAACCATTAATTGATGCATCTCCTCTTCTTTCTTCCCTCCGCCATTTTAAAATTGTGATGCCATATCTCAAAATGATAAACAGATAGAAGTACAATAATTAATGTGTTGTGTGGGCAAGGCTTCGGGGGTCCGCCCACTGCTGACTGTGACATGGTACTCCAACTTGAATAGTTTAAAATGGCTTCCAAATACAGTATATACCATGCATGTAAGGGTTGAAGGGCTTTCCATAAAAAAATACGACAAAGTAAAATTAAGTGAACAATTTTGTAACTTTATTTAACCAGGTAGAAAAAGCAGCATTTATAGAAAAAACACCACCTGTGATGTAGGAGTGGCTGCTGTCTCCAGTGCACCACTGATCTCATGTCTCTGTTTTCTCTCTACCTCGCTTAACCATCCATTTTAACCGTCCATGACCTGAAAGCGGTAAGGTTTGGGTTGTAGAAATGAGTGGTCTTTCCCAAGTGTGCAGTTAGTTGCTGTGCTGCTGGTAACACATCTCCCCTCCAAACCACCACCACCACCCTTCCTCCACCTCCTCCTCCTCCTGCTTCTCCACTGTGGTGCATCACCCCACTCACTCGCTTTCAGTCTCTCCTTCTCTCTCCTTCACTCCCTGGCTTATTATTGATCTGAATTCATTTGTTTCCTATTGATCTGCCACTCCACCCTCTGCCGCATTGAACAAACACAAGGACACACACCATGCGCACACAAGCCTCACACACGCACCCCGACAGATGCAGCGCATGCACGTCTCGAGCAAGTCTCACACACATACGTGCAAAGAAAAAAAGGCTAAAGGCGCTCATTTACAAACCTGTAAGATGTAGAATGATTTCAAGGTTAAAATGCACACACATACCGCGCATACTTGCAATCACAGACTCTTCATCTGAGAGATTCCAGAGGCTGAAAACATAAAGGTTTGGAGGGGTCTCAGCTTAGGCATCAGACAAGCTAATGACATACAAAGGAACCTGGATTCCATATTGATCCAACATCTCAGGAGTGAGATGAAAACACAGGCAGTGTAGAGCTGGCAGTGGCAGGCGACACAATTACAGCTGCAGTTCATTTCTCAGGTTTGCTGAATTGTACTCAGAGTCGCGAGTACAACAAATGAGAGGAATTGAGTTCGGTGGCAATTGTTCGGAGACGTATGTTAGCCGAGGAGGCATTCATGGCAGTAATGTATTTCTCGAAAACCCTTTATAGTCTCCAGAAGTGAAGTCAATCAAGTTTTGTTCATTGATGCGTCATTTGAAATACAGAAGAATGTAAGAATGGGATATACAGTTTTATAAGGCCAGAGCAAAAACCTATAAATCACAATTGTACAGAAATAAAATGTAATATATGAACATGTGTTGAATACAAAGGATGGGGCTAGTGTCATTCCATTTTTTTCTTATTATTTCCAAATCCCATCGAAAAACATTTTTAATGTATTTCTGATGACTAACGTAGCTTTAGCCCCTTTATAGGTGTACTGTGATCAGTTAGGAGAGGCATGTCTGTTTCAGCCGTCTTGCTGGTTTGCTTTTCTTTGGAGCTAAAAACAAATATCTGTATCGATGTTATGTTGTACAGATTGGGTTTTAACCTGCCTAAGATCTGAAGACAGTGTGAGCCAGACTACCATCAAACGTGATCAGGCAGGTTTGATCACATTCTGATCCAGCGCATTTACAATTTGCAATAACACACGTTTTTTCTTGTCCCGATATCGTACAGATCTCATTTTAAGCTCTAGAAATGGGGTCTAACATATAAGGGACCAAGTGAGGAATTTGACTTGTCTCATTATACTAAATGACCAGTGATGCCATTATTTTGTCTTTTGTCTCTTGTCACAGTAAAAATACTGTGTTTACATTACAAAGTATTCTATCAGGAACGTACACTTCCATGTATGTGATAGATCAACTTACCATCTCTGCATTTACATAACGTTCAGTTCATATGAAACAGCGTCATACGTAGGCCTGCATTAAATAGGAGAGGTTGCATCAAAATCAGTGTGTTTATGGGAGACGTAATACCAATGAACATCTCTCTCTGCTTGTTTTTGTGCAAATGTCAGTAGATCGCAGGGCAGATTTTTCACTCATTAAGTGATCGCAGATGGCGAAAAATTATAAAATGGTTCGCCAAATATACTTGGGCAGTAAGTAAATACTACGTTTGGGAAACACTGCTCACGCTCATAACAAACCAGAGTGATCGTGTTTATGGTAATAATGGAACATGTCCGAGACGACAAGCTAAAACTTAAATACTTTATCCGTATCCTGCCAGGATCAATGTTTAATTCATATGTCCAACTGTAGAAAGTCTTTCTTCAGTAAGCTGTGACAGGTTGACCTACCTTTCCAGCGGCCCCAGCAGCCACTCCAAATTTTTGGTTGGTGGCATCAAGTTGCCATGACACCAGACTGTTTTTCCTGCCCTCTGACCTCCTTTCAGGACATGCTGTGCTCAGTCAGACTGCATCTCCAGCAGCGGCTTGAGTTCAAAGGGCTGAGGGGGAAAAGAGGCAAGGGGGAGAGGCTGTGTTTCCTCTCGGTAATATTAGATACAATGCACCGCAGGCAATGCTTGCCGTCCCTAAGTGCATGCAGATAAGAACACGCGGACCCATATATACGTACATGTGTGGGATTTAATGAGCGCACACTCACACAAAAGCCGCACATCTCCGTCTCTGTTGTCTTTCATTGTGTTGTAGTGTCATAATTATTGCATTTGTTTGGCTCACTGCTGTTTAATTTATGATGTATTTTCCAGCATTATTAATGTATTATTCATCACAATTGACTTTAACTGTCTCCATTGTACATGTAGTTTTGTACCACCCTCTCATTCATGCTTTGCAGATGGCACAGTATACCTTCTCACTATATTGTCTCCCACTTTGTTAATCCATTTCGTACTCTGCGCACCATGTTTGATGCTTCCTTCATCATAAACGCTTGCTTTTCTATTGAGGTCTTTGTGCTTCATCTCTCTTATCAGGGATTGGTCCATTATGATTTAATTATCCGAGAGTATTCAGCACTACAAAAACGTGTATGTGGCCTTGGTAAAAGGCCAGATCAGGTTGTGTCTGAGAGGCTGACTTTATTTATTTACTTATCCCAGCTTCATGGCTCAAAGTGTTTATTGATGTTCCCCTTTCCTACCCTGTGGTATGCTAATAATCTGCATGATGCTCTGTTGATTTCAGGAATGCCGTGGTCAACCAAAGAAGCTCCTCAGCGAGAAAAGAACCATGGGAAAAACCTCAAACTAGCTCAAGTTGGTGAGGTAAATGCTTCGGCAACATCTGTTCCTTCACGTTTATACTAACAAAGACTCTTTGAATCTGACTGAAATGAAAGAGAGCAAACAGCTTGAGAGATCAGAGCTAGTGATGGAGAACATCAGCTCCAAGTATACAGAGAGACACTAATATTTCTCTCAGATTCCTTTTCTTCTCCGACAGTCTCTTTCTGTGTCTTTTGTTTAAAATTAAAGGTTATTAGGACAGTATGGAAAACCAATAATTACCGGCTTCTCATTGGTGATACCAATAAGCTAAACGATAATTTCACATATTGTATTTTAAGAAGAAGTTCATAACATGTAGTTTTTTGTAAAACTGAGGCTAAGAAGGGCTCACATGTAGTGAGCAAAGAATGACCATTTAATATTCCATATTCTTCTTCTTCCTCATTTTTTCTTTTTCATTTTCTTCTTCTTCTTGATTTTCTTCTTCTTCTTCTTCTTCTTCTTCTTCTTCTTCTTCTTCTTCTTCTTCTCCTCTTGAGTCTTTTGTTTATTGGTGGACTGCAGACCAACTTTCAAGGTGCAAGTACCCAATTACAATATTAGATTTTGTAAATGCTGCGCTTTTTGAGTCATTGAAAGCAATTTGGCTTCATATTATGGGCTTTATTTATTAGCTATAATTTCACTGACACCAATAAATAGCCGATAATAAAACATTTCCCCGGATATATATTGCGCATCCCTACATAACATACAAATTTGTCCTTAATATTTCTGTATTGATGTCGCCATAAACAGACTGCCACACTATCAAACCTGTTGAAGAGACTAAATTATGTATGTTATTCAATGTAATTGAATATCGGACCTCACATAACTGCTGGCACACACACACACACACACACACACACACACACACATATCCTTGACAAAAAAAAACACTTCCCCATCATTTGTCAAACAAGTAAAAGGAAAACAATTCAAAATGGTACATATCATTAAAATTGATTACTTATTGTATGCATATAAAAGCCCTCATTATGGAATAAGAACACTGAATTGTTAGTGTACATTATTTTAGAAGACTTTTATTGCAGGTTATTGTTAAATATAGTCCAAATTTGTACACAAAAGGAATCTCATTTTTTAATTTCTCTTTACAATTGCGGGGTAAAAGAAAGTGCTATTATCGATATTTGGCGGATTTTATCAACATCAATGATCACCAAAGGGACAAAGGAAGACTCACGTTGTGTACACTTTTTTAAGACTTGCTGTGTGCATTCAAATAAACACACACTTTTCTCCTCTCCTACTCATACACACATCGATACAGGACATGTGCTCACATACACACACATACTGGCCGACACTACCCAATAGCCATTGACAACAGTGCCCTAGCAACCATTGGGCATCATGCCAAGCCACTGAGGTTGCCTGGTAGTGTGTTCCCATGGTAACGTTTTCTGCCTTTGTAAATAAGGTACGAGGAGAGCGAAAAAGGGGGGTGTGGGAGAAATTGCACTACAGAATCTCATCCTATCTTAAGAGGGCTAATAATTTATGGTTTGTGAGTAGCAGATAGTTATCCTGGCCCCGCGCCGAGCTGCAGTCCGACTGAAGAGGTGCATTAGCGTTGATGGGGATCTCAGGTCCGAGTCCTCGCCACACAGGGTCAGATCCAGTTTGGAGGGAGACAGGGAAAGTAATGATCACACAGCGCTGTAGGCTCTGGTGAATTTTGGCAGCATTATGAATTTATTTATTTGTCTATTCATATATTATTATTATTATTATTATTACTCTGTGATGTTTTTTTCTCATCACAGAGTCACTCACCCGAGTTAAAATTGGTTTCACCATGATTTTCACTCTATTTTCAAATCGTTTTCAAATCAAGTGAACCATCAGCCGCCCCGAGTATGAGAACCGCTGTCTGAGGCCTGCATTCCTGTTGAGCTGGCACTCGCTAGACGATTCGTAGCTGCGGGTAACAGTTTATTTGCTGTCACTGGGCAGATTTCGCTCCTCCATGCCCCTACATTGTTTGGGTGGTGCCATAGTCTCTGTGCGTCACTTCTCAAAGACGATGAGTGGTGGAGAGTTACCTGTATCTGTGTTTTGTCTTTGCCAGCAGAGCCTCAACGTTGTGTGTAGATTTTTGTAAAGAAATGGCTTTTTGTATTTGGAAGAAATGTCTTGATGTGAAACAGAAGTGTGCTTGATTTTTCTCTGTCAGTAATTCTCTCTTTAGTAAGGTATTCATCAGTTTCGTTTATTCTTTTTCCTGGTCTTTTCTATTTTGTTGTTGTTACATGGTTCTCATGTAAAATACCATGAGGTCTTTGCCATTTGATGGCTTTTCTCTCTGACAAATGTAAGACATTTAATAATCATTTTTGAAGATTGAAGATCAGAATGTTTATTGTTTTTATTGCCACCAATTCTCAAAATCAGGAGACAGATTGTGTCAAAAATCATCAGTCCAAAAACCACGGAAACGGCCATAAATTTCTCATTTAGTTAAGGTCAAAACAAGCAACAAAATCTCAGATTTCCATTCTCACAAATAATTTGTTTCCAGGCTCATAATCTGTCGTATTTCTTTAGAATTGCTCATTTGTAAACAAATTTAGACAAACTTCTGTTTATTCTCAACAAAGAACTTAACTGTATTCTTTCTTGAAAAGATCTCATTAACTGTAAGTCTTATGCCTTCTTATCAAAGAGACAAAAAACAAGAACATTTGTTGGGACTTTGAATTCTGGCTCAGCTGCCAGTTTTCAAACAAAACCCCAAACTTTGGATCTTCTCTCGAAAAATAAGAGTTTAATTATTTCAGCAGTCTGACAAACATTATGTTATCACTCTGTATTGTCTCAGCTGTTGCTAGGCAAGATTAACACATGATGATCGTGTGCAGGATAATACCCAGAGTCATTACTGGATGTGATAACAACAATTTAGAGTAAATTAACAAACTGATTTTCCTCTAAATTAAATTTGAGGGGTTTACATAAACACTGTTGCAAGGGCAATGATACAATCCAGTATTAGCCACTTGTAATTTACTTACTGACATTTTTGTCTGATTTCATAATTATACGAATATTTAGTTCTGCTTAGCTCAGTTTCTTCTTTTCATGGCCGTTTTTGGCTCGGCAATTACATAATTTTGTTACTCTAGGGTCAAATCTGTGTATCATAAAAACTGTGGCTGTCACTGTTTTAATTTCTTCAGAATTATTGCAATACAGTGGTAGCACAGACTGTTTTCTTACAATTTCCAAGTTCGTTAATATTTTGGTGATTTTAGGTGCACTTAGTTATACACTTTGGCTCAACATCATTAATTTGTTTTCGCTCTCTCAAGAGGCCGAGCTGTAATCCCCACAAAGCTTCACCTGACCCGACACCAGCCGGGGTTCGGGCTTAAACACCACCCTGGCCTCCAGTGCAGGGGCTTCCCACCAGACTCACATTGGCACACAAACACACCCAGGCAGATTGGCAAAGAGCTGGCATTGGCACAACCATGCCGCATTCATGCGTGATCAGACTGCGAATGAGACGGTGAGAGAGGTTTAAAAGGGGGTGGAGCAGAATCAAGGGGATCAAGTGGGGGAGACTTAGTTGGTATGAACAGAGAGGTTGTCTGAGAAAAAAGTTGTAAAAGATTTCGAGGCTTGAAATGTTCGGTGATGAAGGACAAATAAGAGGCACGTAGAGAGGCGGGAGGACGGCCAAAGAAAGAAAATGAAGGGTAGGCGGAGGGTGGGCTTTTAGCATGGCAGAGGGCAGTGGAGAGAGGCGAGGTGAATGGGTTTGCATTTGGAAGCCAGCCAATAAAAAAACTACATCTCTATTAGGCATATGGTGCTGCGGTACCTTTTGAATGGTTAAATAGTGAATCTTTAGCACAATTACAAGTTGAGAGTGATTCCAAATGGCTTTTATCCTCATAATGTAGTTAAACAAAACCCAACACAGCCATTCATCATCTAATACGCATTTACCTGTGCGATGCGGTGCATATTAACATGCAGTTATGGTCCTGGTTGGCAATAGAGTGAGCTACCTTATGAGGAAATGGGGATAGACCACTGTGTTTGAGACCGGCTTTTATCAGTGAGGCCCCGATCGTCCAAGACTTCAAGGTTGTATTTTCGGTGCATTGACCAAGCTGAATAGGAGGCCTCGCAACTCAGCGGTGCAGCAGCTATCAAGTAATCAATGAGTCCTTGAGGCACACAGGAGGAGTGTCAAAACACAGCCATTGACTGCTAACAACAGCCAATTTGCTGCTTTTGCAGGAGATCACCTCAGCTAGATGTCAAATGAGTGGGTGTGCCCCATTATTTCTGGAGTATGAGAGAGATTGACTAGATAGTGCTATGACTCCAAATTGTCATCCAATTATTCATCCATTAGATCCTATTTGTTACATTCAAATCTGCTCTACAATGCACCAATTTCTGCATTACCCTGAACGTAGTCATGAAACAGTACAAATCAGCTTTTAATATTCTAATGTGTCAACATGTCTAACACCATTCCAGAGATTCTGGGAAAACATTATCAGGACACAGTTGGTGCTTTTTCACTGGCACTTTTGGCCGCACCAAATCTAACCGTGCTGCTCTAATTTGCTTTTACATACCACACCTGAGATCGACTGATTGCAGTGATATCTAGAGACCCCTTCTCCCTCTCAAACAAGACTGTGTTGCTTTTTACCGATTCATCGTGTTTGCTTTCAGCTGTTTTAGGATTCGTGTTAAGTTTCTGCTGGTGGAAACCCAGCATTTCCTGATTTTGCTGCTTCATGATAAAAAGCTTTTGAATAACTAACTGAAACAGCTCCTTTGACCACTAACAAGACAAGTGGATCATCGTGCAAGACGCACCTTCAAGCAAGGAGCACTTGTAGTTAACATGCAAATCGTAGCCGCGAAATCAAGTCAAGCCGAGCCAGCATATGAAGGGCTGGGTACCAAACTTCGATACTTTTATGGCACTCATACCAATTGCCTCGAAATACCATCAAGTCATATAACACAAATTTGATATCTAGGAAGTTGGCTTAGTTGCTTGTTGTGCTGAGATCTAAGCATACTGGTGATTGGCTGTCTTCAGACATGCAGGAAAAACACTAGGTCATGAAAATGAAACTGCTTCGAGTCTTTAAAAATGTCAAAAATAAAACTAAATTTTTTTGCTGTAATGTGTAATGTAATCTTTTGTTTAAATGGATGTCATAAAAGTGGTTTTGAAAAAAAAGTATCACTCAGGAACCGGCATTGAATCAAAGGTATTGGTACCCTACCTACTACGATGCCTCGAATCTGGACAAAATATTACATTTAAACTGTCCAAAACCTAAGTTTCAAGTGCAGAAATTGAGTTAAACACAACCATTCATTTTTCCATTCATTCATGCACTCAATCATATTCTTGCCTGCCTGTGGCTGAAAGGAGAAATAGCCATTTCTACAGGCGACACTCGGTATCATTAGCCGGCCTCTCTGCAGCACTAGGGTGCTTCACATCGATGGCACTGTTTGCCCTTGTTAATATTAAGACCCGAGGGCAGTGATGTGTTGCTCACTACGGCCGCTGTTCTGTTAGGTAACACTTGATGCTAATCCACCCCCAGAAGGTCAGTTTTACCTTTTTAAGTACACATGGCTTTTTGAAGAGTATTTTTACCTTTGTGTTATAGTCACAGTGGAGAGAGACGGAGAGGGAGAGAACATGCAAAAAGGGTTCTGGGTTAAGGTGTCAGAACGCTTGAAAGGAACCAGGGACCTGTTGAGCAAAAGCGATTTGCAGGCACAGAAATCACAAACAAGGCAAAGTGCTTTTACATAAGACATCAAAAAGGCATAATGACAAGATATAAAAGAAATCTACTGTAAAAAAAATTCTATATGTCTATATTATATTCTGTACCCCATACTGTAGCTTCCACAGTGTGTTAGCTAGTCTTGCTGGTGTCACAGCAAAACAATCTAATCTTAGAACTGTAGTACCAAGAAAAAGCACATTAGAATGAGTATTTAAAGGTGCACTGTGTAGTTTTGGCGAAGACATTATAATCAGAAGAGAAAGATCTTCATATACAATTTAATACTGTGTTACTTTGTTTATATGTGGCCCTGCCACCTTTCTAGCTTCAAACAGTGTTCTGGGGACCTTATTTTCCTCTGGGAACAGCTTGTTTATTCAGTTATGGTCAAAAACATTTATCAACCATGAGAAAGAAACATTAGTTGCAGCCTTAATGGATTGTGTATTCTTTAAGGATAAGTTCAGCCAAAAATCAATGGAAAGTTGGGGAAAGTTGGTAGTCCACAAAACATTTCTGGAGCTTCGCAGCAAAGCAGAGTTGCAGCATTCTCCTGAACAACTGAAGCAGATGGGGACTTGTTTTAAACATAAAATGGCTCCGTACAGCTCATCTGGTGTCATCAAAGACGTTATTTATACCCTCAAAGTGCCGTTGAGCTCGTGCACCCACTTCAGACGATATGCACGCTGATGCTTTTAGCTCAGCAGCTACGGTGAAAATTTCTGCTCTAAAAGCTTTTCTGGATACTTTTTTTGTTTTTCAACATTTTAAATCAAGTCTCCATCTACTTCATTTCTCGAGGAGAATGTTGCAGCACTGTTTTGCTGTGAAACTCCAGAAATTTTTTGTGGACTACCAAAAATCCCCCGAATTTCCATTGGCACGAGTATGAGTATGAGTAGATAATGACTGAATTTAAATTTTTGGGCGAACTCCTTTAATAATATTTGTGGTCAAACATCTTGAGTTCATATACTACCACAGTCAAGTGAAGAATCCACAAAACAAAGAGCAATGCTGGTCCTTCGACCAGCTAAAAATGTGACATCTAGCCTTCTTCAGACGCCATGACAGGGCTGGAATCTAACTATTGGTTCAGGGAAATGAAAACAGAGGGGGAGGATTCTGACTTTAACCTCAGAATGACAATGAAGTGTGCTCAGTAGTGCTGAATCGAGTCTTTGAGGATAAGGAAGACTCCACCAGCTCCACTTGCAGAAGTAGGTCAGGCAGACGCCTACAGTAAGCAACTGCAGGTTAAGTGCCTGTCTTTGTATTCAGAGACAGCGAATATCTGCGTTGGCCTCTAGTGGGGGGTGGTGGGGGGTGGCCTGTGTGCTTCCTCCACCCACAAGAGGGAGACAAGTCCACAAAAATTGCATGCAATGCAGTTAGTTAGCCAGTCTCAGCTATTACTCTTTTCAATTACGATATCAAACTTTAATCTTGCAGGAAAAGTTTTTATTCTTTTTCTGTTGTTTGGTTTATTTTTTTGTTTTGGAAGTAGACAAATCCCATAAAAAGGAAATAAGCTCTCAGGAAATATACACTGAAAAATATCAGAATTGTGCTCATCTGAACCGTAGCTTCATCATAAATATATGAGATTATGAATGAAACGAGACAGAATGGAGGGACAGAGACAGACAGACATACGTAACAGACAAGAAGACTGGAAGAAGAAGAAGGAGAAGAAGAGACTCCGGCACTGACCCTGCTCCGGTGCTCTGCAGTGTGAGGTAGTTGGTTGTATGGTTTCGCATAATAAACAGCCTGGAGATAACTGTACAACCTTCTAGCTTTCCTTGCGGTGTCACCCAGACTTCACACGGAATCCATCACCTTTTATGCTTAGGAGGGTAAGTACGAAGACAATCAATAAGGAAAGGAATTCAAAGAGTTTTTAGGCCTGTAGTTAAATCATACAAGTTTTTGTATGTGTCTCATGTGTCTGAATATTTTATTTTATCTTTTTTAACTTTTGAAGGCCCGTTTGAAGGCCTGAACATCTGTGGGATGTAGAGATCACATCCATCATCGAATTAAAAAATAATTCAACGTTTGTCCTTTAACAAATTAAATTTCAAGCCCGTAATTATAATAACATGAAAAAAGCTGTTTCTGCACTGACTTTAAATCTAATACATCTGAAATACTAATCAGGTTCTGCTGTCGAGGTCCAGCTAATCCAGGCGTCAATATACCCACCTTGCTCTGCAGTGCTCTTTGATTTGTCATTTGGTGCAGTCCAATGGGGTATAGAGCCAACATCAATAGCTGTTTGTTTCAGTGCACAAAAACACAGAAGATCTCTTCAGATGCTGGAATGTGATTGTGAATGTTAAACCAAGAAAAAAAAGAAGTCGAATTTCAAATACTTTTTTTTTGCTGTCAGTGAAGAGAAACGTTCAGATCTATCCACCGTGTTTTCAGTCTGAAAAATAAAAAAAATCAAACTAACGCTAATTTACAGCCTTATTATCACACAAATAAGGTGCATTTTACGACAAAACATTTCTAGTTTTTGTTTAATTTTAAAAGCATTATGCATCAAAATCTCCAAAGTTAACTCTCCATACCAGCTCGCCGCGCTCTGTAGTCATGGTAGATAATGACAGCGTGCCCAGGCGTTAGTGTCAGTGTGTCCTGAAGCATGGGAGCTGTCTGTGAACTTGCTTACCGCCTCCGCCTCCTTTTTTTCCTCCTTCTCCTCCTCCTCCTCCTCCCCACCACCACCCCCACTCCCCCCCTCTGTCCCCCCAGTGTGTCTGGCTAGTGGCTCAGACACTCAGTATCCGCATTGCGTTGCAGTGCTCCAGCGAGGAGGGGAAAAAAGAGCATATATCAGCAATCTGTGCCGAGCACTGCTCTTTTTCTGTACGCACACAAAGAAACGACTCCCCGGCATGTTTCAACTCAAGAGGAAATGCAACCGTCACAATAGAGGCGGCTGCCGCCTGCTATTTTATGAGAATGTTGCAGGTTCCTGCATTTGTTTTACACTAAATACTGACATTTCATTCATAAAGCTGTCATTTTATTTCTATTTTTACATCAATTTCTCTTATATTAACTGTATTTTATTCCTATTTATCACTTCATTCATGCATGAATTTAAAAAATTGCATCTTTTTTATTGACATTTTATAGTTCTCACACACATTTAGTGTAATTTTTCTGTGAAAGATCGAAGGTTTATGTGATGTGATTTCACAAATTCTGGCGACTTATCTCTCAACATGAGACTGGATGTTTGGGAGTGTTTGCAACAAAGGCGGACGGATAGATTGCTAAGTGATGAATGTGTGCAGATTGCAGACTGTTGTATTAATGAAATATGGAAGAAGAGCAGCAGTGTTGTGGTCAGAACCGCTCGGAGGTTAATCACCTTTGGGCTCGCTGTGGCTTTGATCCTCGTGCTGTGTAAAATCCACAGCCTCTGTCTGTGAGCTCCCTCCACCCCCCACCCTCGTTCCCTCCCTTCCTCACACACTCACACACACACACACACACACACACACACACACACACACACACACTCCCTCTCACACAGATGCGTGTGTGCACAGCGGTGCACAAGGACACGCACCCACCTCACACACATGCGCCTCCCTCCGAACACGTTGACTCTCTCTCCTCCAGATGCAGCGCAAGTTCAAACACACACACGAACAAACACAGAGTAATAGAAACCCATTTAGAGACACGGCATCGTGTGAACGTAGACTGCAAGACGGGACGTCACGCCTGGAAAAAATGTAAGGGGTTAGAGCGGGTAGACGAAGAGGGGAGGATGAAAATGAGGGGAAGGGCTGAGACAGAGCGGGGGGAGGCGGGGACAGAGTGATAGAGAGTGTTCAGCAAGAGAAGAAGAAAGAGCGATAGCTGGAGATACTGCATGCTTGCATAAGTGTCTGAGAGTGTGTGTGTGTATGTGTGTGTGTGTGTGTGTGTGCATGTGTTAGTGTGTTATGTATGTAGGTGACACAGATTTATGAACGGAGAGGGTCATAGATGGAGGCGCTGTTGGTGGTTGTTGGGGGTTGGGGGAAGTGGGGGTGTTGGTACAGCACCAGATAATGGAATCAATGCAATCTGTGTGTGTTTCAGTGTGTGTGTGTTTCAGCACGCGCATGTGTGTGTATGTGTGTGTGTGTGTGTGTGTGTGTGTAGCCTACCTGCCTCATAGACATTGCCTGCTCGGACTCTAATCGCCTGGAGAATTAGTGATGTGACTTGGCAGTGGGAAACAGGCACAAAACAGAGCCAGGGACAGCGCCTGAGAGAGGGATAGAAGAAGAGGAGAGACAAAAAGAAGAGAGCGAGAGAGATGGAGGGGTAGCGAGAGGGGAATAGCTTTTCTCTTCGCCGCCGCGCAGACACACACAGCGCTCAGAGAAAAGGAAGACTGTGAAGATGGGGCAGGATAGGTTTTATCGGGCATTATTTTCGTTACCACTGGATTAATTGTCGCTTTTTTTTTTTCTCTTTCCGAACGGATCAATAAGTCATCGAAAAGAGTGCGTTGTATTATGTGTGCGTACCTGTTTTATGTTCATGCACTTGTTGTATGCATGTGCACATGGACATGAGTACAAATGTGTGTGTGTGTGTGTGTTCATGTAAGGAACGCCAGACAGAGGCTATGGTGAGTTTAGAACGACTTCAACGGGCCGGCTAACAAATCGACTGACCACGTCCGCCCGCCATCTTCCTTTCATTTGTGTCCAACGTCATGTTCATTCTTTCTGACATAGGTAATTTTTTACACCAGGATGTTTCATATTTATATCCTCTCTCTCTTTTCCTCGCTACTGGTTTTCATCCTCCGGTCTTTGTCTCTCGTGCTTTTGAGAGCAGCAGAGGAGCTCATAAAACTGGGACAGAGGAAAATATCTGAGAGCACAGAGACAAAGAGGAAGCAGAGAGAGGCTGTCTAATATCTCACACTGGCAGTGTTTGTGGAGGCGCATGTTTGTCTGCATGTGTGTGCACCTGGCCACAGACAGATGTCCTAAGTCAGGGATGTGTTCGTGACGATGAGGCTGTCGTCTGCACAGACTTAAAGATGCGATGCAATTGGAGCGTTCAGCTGTGTACCAGTTGTTTGGACCCTGGCTCATGCTCTTCATGTGGCATCTGCAGTGTCAGGCTCGTATGACATTTATTTTGTCTGGGGAAGAGTAAATCAGTGTAACTCCCTCAAGGCTCAGCATCTTTGTCATGGGGGAGTGATTGCATAATCCTGTGAGATCACAAGGCCTGTAGGAAATTTAAGACGACAGTGTTGTCTGCGGCTCCAGGCACAGCTGTCTGTGGCTGTTTCATGCATGTGCACAAGCAAAGACTAGAGTGTCTGTTTGTATATAAACTGTATGACCGCTCTGTCGGAGCTTAACCTCCATATAGGCTTTATGTTCTTCATCCCTAATGCAAATCCCGATTTATACATTAACTAGGAGGATTTTCATCTGCGTATGTGTGTGTGCGTGTGTGTGTGTGTCTGTCTTAAAATGCTTTGTCTGTCTGTCTGCCAGCAGGGGGCATTTTATTTGAGCGTCTTACTGCACAGACCTGCACTGACAAACAGGCGCTGGCTATGTCAGGAGGAAAGACAGTAAAAAATGGAAAGAACGGATAAATACGGCTACGAGAAGTGATATTTATATGTTGAACAATGCGCTCGAACTAAATCTTTCTCTTTTTCTGCAGGATGTGATCCAGTCGGTTTTGTGCAGACGTGTCAAGACGAAACATTTCATGTCGGACTGCGTCGACATCGATAAAAAACGGTAACCATCCCGTATGACGTCTTTTATTTTAGAGTCTATTTCTGTTGTCTGTCGGTTGTTAAAATTGTTTTTATGTGCGAGTTTAACATCAAAAGTTTATCCCACTGAGATTGAATCAGAAAATGATTCATAATAAACATACGTGACACGTATACATATCAGCAAATAACATACGTACGTCACAGAAATACGTTTTGTCAAGATGGGTTGGATTTCACCTGCAGTCGAGGACATCTGTCGGCGTGCTTCATTGTCCCTGAGACCCTTAACCTGTGATGATATGAAAGGTCACAGGTGAGGTCCTTGGGAACAAAGTTGCATGCAGTCGCATCATGAGCCCACAACATTTCCTGTCATCACACTGGGAGAAAACGTGTTACATCACCAGACAGGGATTAGCAGACAGTTGTAGAATAAGATAATTCTGACTGCATGAACTCATCTGGAGAAAATTCCCCGAACTTTTCCAGACGTCATGGAAAGCCGAGATGAGACATCCTGCTTCTCCGGAGGGGGCAGTACCTTTTGGCCGGCTTTGTGTGCAGAACACTTACACGGTTCAATAAAAAGACAGCCAAGGTTCGTGACCCCGAAATATAATTCACATGGGACTTGTCAAATCTGACATCGCTGAAAATTACAACAGTCAAGACCTGCAGTCAAGAGTCCGGGAAAACACTGATGGTTAGATTTATGTTTATTCTGTTTAAAAAGGGAAAAAAACATTTTGGAACTAAACATTCAAGAGCTCAAATATATTGTATTTAGTTTACCATCAGATAAGAAAAAGAAAATGATACCAAAGAAATCAATGAATTATCAAAATGATTGCAGATGAATTACCACTAATTGATTAATCAACTGTTTTCTGCAGCTCTACACTTTCATGCACGTTTTGGATGAATGATTTGTACCTTGTTCTGTTTACTGATTAACTGAAAATATGACAATAAAGCAGAAGAAATGGTGACAACTTGTGTTATTTTTTGTTAAATACCATCTAAATCCAATAAATACTGACGAGGATGCTGAAAATAGTTTTCAGCGACTGTCATTTTGTGGGACGCGTAGCAGCGCAGGATACATTTTTGATACGTGACGATCGACAATGTGATATCAGCCTACTGCGGCGAGAAGAAAAATTAAAACTTCCTCATTGTCACTTTTCATTTTTTCTGGAACAAAACTTTGGAGCGGGTCCGTTTTCAGGTGACGTGGCCGTCTTTCAGACTCTGACGCTCGGCCAGGGTGGCTCAGTGTTCCCTGGCTCTCCGCCCTCCATGTGTTTGTGCATCCCAGGACAGTTGACATTGATTGTGCAGGAGACAGACTGAGACACATTAGTACCCAGCTCGCTCCTGCCGCTGAAAAACACATTAACTGGCTGCATTGGGAGCCCTGTCTGGTAACCATGGCGAAGCACACAGGGAGGGGAGGGAGGGAGGAGGAGGGTTGAGACGGGGCAGCGGGTTCAGCGCGCAGTCTCCCAGGGGTTGTCTTTCTCAAACGCTCCTTTCCTTTCCTCCGGCCACGTCTGTCATTTTCTCTCTGCCTCTTTTGAACTGACAGCTTCTCTCTCTCTCTCTCTCTCTCTATCTCTCTCTCCCCTCCTCACACACACTTATAAACACTATTTGCATTTTTCTTTCTCTTTTCTTGCATTCTTCTTCTTATTGATGCTGACCTCATCAATCTGCCCTTACCTCATACTCCACCCCCTCGTCCAGTGTGCAACATAATCGGCCTCTCTCTAATTAGCCTTTTTTTTTTTTCTTCTAGTCTTTTCCCCCTCATTCTTTTCTCTCAGTGTCAATATGGTTCCCCTCCGTGGAGAGGCACAGGAAGGAGGAGAGGGGGCTAAAACAACGTGAAAGTGTGGAACAAACTCAGCTAAAACTGACGCTGGAGGAGGACAGAGGAGTGATGATTTTCCACAGTCATTATATCGATCTATAATGGCATTAAGAACTTTGTATTCCTCATTTTGTCATGCTGTATTTCCAGCAGTAGGCCGATTTTAGTTATATAAAGTTATTCAAGTACTTTTTGAGATTCTTTCCTTGAGTATTTCCACTTTCTGCTACTTTATACTTCCATTCCACAACATTTAACTGATTACTTTAGTTACTAGTTACTTATAGGATCCGATAATATAAATATATGTATAATTTACTTTAACCCTCTTCTTCTCATACTCAAGTACATTTATTGCTAGAAAAATTACTTTTCATGCTTATATACATTTCATTTTAAATACTGTGTTATTTGTATGGGTGACTTTCATTTTCACCAGAATACTTACTTTACTTTTACTCAAGTATGACTTCTGGGTACTTTTAAAATTTGAAATGAAATTTTTAAGTAGTTGCATTTCCAAAATGTCGATATGAGAAGACGTTTCATATTAAAAAACATATATTTACATAATAATTTTGCATGTTCAGTATCAAATCAACTTACAATACAAATTTTAGACTTGTCATTGTCACATTGGCCTGTAGTGACAGTTACACGATACTTAGTGTAACAGTACCACAACTAGAGAAGAATCACAAAGTCAGTGAGCTGACTCAGAAATGTCAGTTGCAGATAAACACATACGTATAAAGTTCAAAATAAAGTTTGACAGTAGCAGTGTTGTTAAAAGTTCCCCATAGCTATACTTGAGTCAAAGCAAAAAAAAAAAAATAATAAATTACTCTGGTAAAAGTGATCACCCATATGAATAATACTGGAGTAAAGTCTTAAAGTATCTGATATTAAATGTACTTAAGTATCAGAAGTACAAATAAAAGTAAGTTATAGATTAACATTTATAGAATCAGTGTGTTTTTCTAAAAGAATCTGATTTCTGTTTTCAGTCATGTGCAAAGCCAGAGAAGACTTTAACCTGACAATCTACAGAGGTTGTTTATATTAAGGTCAAATGACGAGGATCATAAAAGTCTGTGTGCATGTACGACATTAAAGCAGACGTGTATTTCAGTAAGTGAAACTGTGCAATTGGTTCAATTGAAGAGAATTCATGAAGAATAAATAATGTGACATTATGAATTAATTGAATAACATTAACATTACAAGTTAAGATGACTGTCATTGATTATATTTGCTGTAGAATTTTATATGATTTGTGAGAAGAAAAAAGGTAAAAAAAAATAAATAAATAAAAGAGATGGCCATTTGTATCTACAGTATCTTCTGTTATTATTATTACTTATTATTATTATTGTTGTTGTTATTATTAAGTTTTTCTTCTGGCTCCTGCTTTGTCAGTGTTTTGTTGGTGAAAGTTTATTATTTGTACAATTCTTTTTTTAGAAATCTTTCACTGAAATTAGCTGAATAAACCGATTATTGATGAATGAATAAATAAAGTTTGGCAACAGCCAACATCAAGTGTGTGTTCGATTACTCATGAGCTCCACTTTCATTGCATTAAAGCTGTTAAGTCATCCACCTTTTGTCTTATAACAGTCTGATTGTTTGTTATGTCAGGCTCACTCCACATGGACATGGATAAGACACCAAATATACCACTGCAGCAGTGCCAACATGGTGCGGAGAACTACCCAGTAGTAATTCTAGGGTTTAGTTTCCTCCATCACTATAGACGTTTTCCTCCTCGCAACCATTCACAATGTTTCACTACCGTCCAATAATTGTTTACACTTAACAAATGAGTCTGTAGGGGGCGATGCTGAGCTACAGACCCACAGTCACAGTACTTTGTTGATGGTAGCACAGCATATATTAAAGTTAAACACTTATATGATATAAAATATATAGAAGATTATACCTGAAATGACACAGCGATAAATAATACACTTCATTGTTTCATTATAGAGGGAAAAACTGTCATTTATCTAACAGCTGTTGGTAGTTTGCTTAAAAAAAAATATGTTGTGAGAGTTTCAACAAGCCAGAATTAAACACAGTTGATGCATCGTCATTGTTTCAGTGCTGAACATGTGACCAAATGAAGGATCTTCAACAGTTACTTACTATGATCAGAGCAACTGCTCAGTTTAATGTCAATGTTTTAGTGACAGATACTTCTGTACTTGAAGATAATTTTTTTTTTCTTTTTAAGGGTGTCACAGACTTTGACACATGATGTTGAGAGGTATAATGTCATCCTTATCATACGTATTTCAGTGGTATGGTCTCCTTATCTTGTTTATAATTGAGATCAAAAATAAACTTTATTGATTTGACATGAAAATTGAGCAGAAGCAGAAGGACAGATGTGAAGAACTTAAAGTTTAGACTCAGTCCAATTACTCTAATTTACTTTAATTACCCTTTACTTTCATTCCAATTACTTTTAACCTACCAATGCTCTTAATTTTGTGTTATTCCTATGTATTCTGTGAAGCTTGTTTTAATCTATATTCCGTGAAACATTTTGTAACTTTAGAGAAGGGTTATATAAATAAAATTATATTGTAATCAAAATAATTATTATTATCGCAAGTTCCTTAAGTTTGTACCGAGCTTGGTAGATCTTTTAGTTTCTACGCCCTGACCACTTGGACTCTTTACAAAGTGCCTTAAAAGTTATAACCCTTTATTTTAATGACATTCAAAATCAAAATCTCTTCTTATGTATTTGTTACTGTATTTTGTATTTTTTTTTTTTTATGAACAGTGTTTATAAACTTGTTTTTATTGTTGTCTTTCGCTTTTACTCAACACCGTCCATGAGGTCCAGCCCTCAGTGATGTTCCATTTTGAATAAAGTCAAAGTAAATATCTAGTTTACTATATATATGATGAGTATCTACTTTAAAACATACACATTTACACATATAAAAACACCAGTAAAAATTCCTACTTACTACACACAGCAACATAATGACTATAAAGTGGGGAGACAACATTATGTTGGGGATTCTGGATGAAATTGTCCACAGATATTAAATACAAGTATTCTTTTAGGTAAAATATTTATATTCAAAGATGAGTTAATTCATTTAAATGTAATTATATGAACTACTGTAGTGATGCTGCAATTTTTATTTAATTTCATAGTAATTTTTTTTTATTTTTTTTATAACTTTTTTTCCTCCCCCTGTCCAGCTGTTCTTTTTTTGTCATTTTGAGAGGATATTCTGTATTTCATTCATCATCATGTGTTTATATGTTTTTACCTGTATCAAATAAAATAAAATAAAAAAACAGTATTTGAAAAATAAGCAAAGAAAGAAAGACGAGGAATTTGCAGTGGAAATAAAAAAATATATCACACCTGAGGATATGATTTGATATGTAAAATAGCCTGCGGACAGCAGTGTGTAAAGATTAAAGAAGGTCACAGCTAAAATCGATATAAATATTGTATGTGTGCTACAGTATATGTGAGAAATCACAGCAGCAGCTGTTGAGGCGGAACTATAACGCTGTGGCGCAGTTTCCTTCAGAGCCTCCTAAACGTCACGGACACCCGGAAGCGATCGCAAATTTAAACAGCCATCACAACAACAATAAACGCGCACTTTCACTGTACGGGCTTTCTGATGACTCAATAATTTATGGAAAATTAAGCTGAATTTTTACAGAGGGTTTCTTTCAGGTGAGGTACGCTCTCTGTTGTTTGCACTATTTTATCCGCTTCGAACCGATAGCTTCACTTTCCATCGCCATCGATTTTGAAACTGACTATTACCTGGAAAACAATCTGGTCCATAGTCAAAGCGGGTTACTAAGGCCCGAATAGACCATATTTACAGTCTTTAAGCTACAGGGGAGAATGCATGGTCTTTTATACTGTTTTAAAATAAATTGCATATGTTTCAGTCTTTGATTGCAGCATGAGATATTAAAATTATCATTTGCATGCAGCGACATTTAATGTGCACGTGTTATTGCTAGCCTTCTGAACACTTCATCACACACCTTCCCGCCGTTGAAAGATTGTAGTCCAGAAAATAGACATAGCCGTGCAAAACCCATCCTTTCTATAGTAACTAAAATACAAACATTTATTAATTGCTTTCCAAATAATTTTTAAAAATATGCACAAGTAGGTTGTTTATGTAGACTGTGTTTGTTCCCTTTTGCCTTTTTAGCAAAAGAGTATTAATATTGTGTCCTAGCTAAATATTTGATTTTCAGTCATAATAACTTTACTAAAAAGGAGAATGTTTATAAGCCATACCAACAGGCACAAGCTGTAGATATACGTATTGTGCAGAATTATAAATACAATGTAAAAATAGGCTTAAAATGACTAAAAACGATTCATTGTGTCAACATAAGTGAAAAGGTTCATAAGCTTTCATTTAAATACAATTAATGGTATGCATTGATTGTATGCATAAATAAATACATTCAAAAGACCATCAGTAATTTCGTTATAGGCGCATAAGATGTCGGTGATTAAGCACATTAGCTACAGAAACAACTTTTAAAATGTGTACTTTAACATATTATATCATCATAGTACTGTTAATGTGGTCTGTATTACCTTTAAATCATGTCTCCAATATACTAGACATGTAACATGAATATAACATTTTTACTGATAAAGTTGACGGCACATTGCCACCACAGGAAAGGAGGGACAGTCTTTACAACCCATTTATAGCTTTCATGGCTATGCGCTTTGCAACTGTCAACAATTATTCTGGCTGACAAACACAAACCCAGTGATCAGTATGGGTGCTAGTGACTCTTGGCCATAGTCTTTTCTATATATCAATTATACTACTACTTAAGTTTAACAGAAACCTTTGTTATTACATCTATTTTATTTCACTGCACTTGTTGTTATTATCCAAAATCTTTGGTTTGGAAAATTAATTTCCTGATTGCTGCAGCTCTTGTTAAAGCAGGAAACATTCAGATTGTGACATGGTACAACTTTACTATTGTTCTGTCCATATTTTGTGATTCATTCAGCTCTACATTCAAAATTTAATTGTGCAACACCAAAGAAGTCTTGCTCTGTCACACTTATATTAATATTCAGTAGCTTAATGTGCACGTTAATTCACAATTATTATTGTGAAGCAGTTATTGATAACATTCGGACACTAAATGTGGCATCCCTTTTCATTCACAGCACAACATCATTGTGACGTTTGATTAATCTCAAGTGACTGACAGTTTGTTGCATTAGCTAACGTTACGAACATTAGCTAGCTATCATTAACATTGGTAATTCCAGCTAACGTTAATATTGCTAATGCTAGCTAGGTGCATATTGTAGAACTCAGTGATTTTTACGTCTTTTACACAAACTGGCAACTACCAAGACTGTTGATCGCCGACGAAGCACAAACACTACGTGATACCAACAGCGATATACTGGCTCACAAACCTTGTTCGAAGAGGGAACCTACTGCTAGAATTCTTACACAGCCATAAACAGAACAATCATTTTGGACCCAACAAACATTTTAAAATGATTATTTCACAGTCACTATAATGTTTTGTACCTCATTTAATATTTAACTTCAAGTATTAATTGTGCTTCTCTGTGCTCAATTTGCAGGTGCAAACCTAATTGGCAGTCCAAGCTGACGTCAACAGTATGGAAGAGGAAATAAGGACGGAGGAGACAGAACAAGCAGAACAAACAGAACAAGCAGAACAAGGAGATGCTGCCAACAATGAGACAGTGACCACTGTAGACATATCCAACAACAGTCCAGTTAAAAGAGGAAGGGGGAGGCCGCAAGGCTCAAAGAAGTTGAAGGTTTGTGTTACGGACGTTAAACTAACGGAGCTGGTTTCAGGCATTTCCAATGGGGGGTCCACACAGCCTCCGAGGGGAAGAGGGCGTCCAAAACTCATAAAACACACGGAGCAGCAAGGATCAGTAGACGACGATGCTGATAATTCTGTGCAAGCTCCTCCTCGGGGTAGGGGGAGGCCGAAAGGATCCAAGAAACAGACCAGTGATGGAAACAGTGCTACGACAGACCATACTCCTAAGAAAAGAGGCAGGCCGAGAAAGTCTGTCAGTATAAGCACTGTTGAAAAGTCTGATGGTGAAGGCCTACCGAATGGTGGCTCCAATACACCAAAAGTGGGACGCGGTCGTCCGAAAGGATCCACAAAGCGCAAGTTGGAAAGTTTAACGAATGAAGAAGAGAATGAAAGCAGTTCTGTAACACCAAGAAAAAGAGGTCGACCGAAAGGGTCCCTCAATAAGACAAGGAAGTTGGAGAGACAGGTGACCCTTAAGAGGGAAGCTAATGGGAGTCTAAACTCAGTGAAAAGGGGAAGAGGTCGGCCCAGGAAGGTGAGGGTGGATTCAGATTCATCGAATGGCATCTCAACGGTCCCTAAGCGAGGAAGGGGTAGGCCAAGAAAACAAGAACTGATCATAAATGCCGCTAATAAATACAAGAGAAGAGGTCGACCTAAAGGCTCTTTAAACAAGAACCGCCTCTCACGTAAGGTGCATGGAAGCATCGGCCGACCTCGGAAAACACCGATCCCGTCCACAATAAGGAGGCCTGGTCGACCAAGAAAACTACCAGCCAAAAGGGGACGTCCAAGGAAATACCCTCTTCTGTCAACTGCGGAACGGAACAAGCCAAAAGTATGGAAGCCGCTGGGAAGGCCGAGGAAATACCCACGTGTTGATCCTCCGGAGGGAGCTGCCCCAGGCCCTCGCCGGGGTCGCGGTCGTCCTCGCAAGTCAGAGACTAAGAGGGGCGCTCACTTGCGCAAGAGTGGGGCTTCCTCTCCATCCTCACCACGCAGCCCCAGTGATGGATCCCCAAGAAAAAGGGGCTTTCCTCCAAGTACTCCCAAAAGTGAATCGGACGCCCCGCGTCAAAGGGGTCGCCCCAAAGGTTCAGTCAACAAAAATAAAGTCAAAAGGGAAGCGGAGCTTGACAGCGTACTCTCTAACCATTCAAAGAGTGATACATCTGCAGTTGGAGTTGGGTGCGAAGGAGAGCCGGTAGAAGAGGAGCAGCAAACAGACACGGTGCCCATCGAGCAGGATACTGAAGAAACGATTCAGGATGCAAGCTTTGAAGTTAGTAACCAGGCTTGATGAACGATCCCGGTCTGACCCAAAAATTTGCTGTAGTAGTTGCTGTTTTAAACATTGAATACAATCTTGTCAATGAAAACACAAGTTTTTAACTTTTTGTCGGTCAGGTAGGCTAGATATCCAGCAGCACCTGTTTTCCTGACTAACTTGTTCATGTTGTTTTCTTGTGCTTGATTTCTTTTCTTTTTTTTTCTTTTTTTTTCTTTTTAATACTTCATTTCTGCCATCTGAGTAAGCCGTAGTACTAATAATCTTTTACTAGAACTGGCATGTAGGGTTTATTATTACAGACTGTTCGGTCCAGTTTTCATTTAACTTTCAGATGTAGTGTTTGTCAGTTCAATTGTAACCGTAAAACGTTTGCTCGAGTATGACCTTGGATGCAAAAAAAATAGTAAAAACAATTGCCGGAGAGATGAGAGAAAACAGAAGCTAAAGAACGCTGAAATGGTGACGTCCCATCCAGCCTGGATTTCACGATTTCAGCTTTAGTTACTCAGTGCAATCTCTTATTCAGCTTTTCTCTCATCAGTCTCTCTCCCTTATGACAAACTAGTATATAAATACAGACTGGTACAAGGCTCAGCCACATTCTTTGAGTATAAGGAAGGTTTTCACCAACTCATATCCAAACACACTCCTCCTAATGATACTGCCCTGCTAGCCAAAACCCACGACCAGTCAAATGTGGTTTTTATGCGATGTAAACAGTTAGCTAGTCACACAAAATAATTAAAGAAAAACAAAGCTCTAATATCCAACCGTACACTAGCTGCTCGGCACCAAACAGCAGACAGACACAGTTAGCGACTAGCTGGTGACACCAGTGCAGTAATTGGCGGCTAAAAGGTCCGATGTTTCCCTCAAGAGTTGGTAGAGGCCAAAAACAGAGCTTAAAGAGAATGACTATTGGGCTGCATCCAAATGTCCTGACTCCAGGACATTACGGGAACATTCCTGGGAAGTCTGAGTGTTGAAGGCTGTCCAAACCAGCAAGTCATCAAGGACTTTCTTCAGACTCGCAGAGAGTTAATATGGATGTGATGTAGTTAAAATTGTACTATCAAAATGTACTTTGAAATATGTAGGCCAGAAATAATATTCAAAAACATCACGATACAGAATTATGTAAATGTACAGGATATAGAGGAAATCAAAATGCATTTTATTTTTGTAGTCTATCAGCGGCTTATAAAGCCTTGCACTCTTGTGCTCTCGCAGACTTGGATGGACAGGATGGACATTTGGATTCAGCCTTGGTGGACTCAAACATGACTCCAGATACATGATAGTGTTTGTCTGTAACTGCTGGATGTATGAAAAAGAAAATGTTTAAGTCAAAGCAACATAGAGGTGAAGATATGCCGACGCCGCCAATTCCCCCAAGGGGTCGAAAAAAGTATCGCAGGCACATGAGAAAATGCTCAAAACAGAAACGGAGGATAATCGATACTAGACCCACACAAAATACATTTGAGTAAGGCTTTGTTTTAGTAGTTTGTGTTTCTTAAAATGTCTCTGTACTTCAGAATATTTCTTTTCTTTGTTCTGGTCAAGATTCTGAGTATCTGTGAGGAGAGTCTGAGATAAAATTTATCTGAGGGATGTCATAATTTTCTCAACGCCATTTTTACAGTTTCGTCATGTCTTCATATTTGTTTTGCCTTGATTGCCAAAGCTTTGAATGTACTATCGATAACTGTCCTGCACTGATCAGCCTTTGGTGACATCCATTCCTCGACAGAACAGAAAGCTCCGTATCAAACGCCTTCTCGCCGCTCACAGTCGCCCTGAAGATTTCCTGCTCTACGTGTACCATTTTAATTTTTTTTTTGTTAAATCGAACTGTTATCGAGTCGCAGTAGTTATTTCACTCTGTCCTCTAAATGTTTACGTGTAACTGTGAAGCCTTTTTTTTTTATAACTTGGGACTGTCATGAGATTAAATTCAAGTTAATTGAGTTGATTTCACAAATATTCTTTTTACCTGTTTTCAAGCACCTAGTGTTAAAATTGTGTGACATGACTTGTACATCATTTTAACTGATACTAACACACCTTTTATGGTTGGATCAAACAATTGAAGTTCCGAAATGCCAAATTGTGCTTCTGTGTGTCAAGTTGTCATGAAAAAAAAAAAAAAGAATAAAAAGAAAAAAGAGAGAATGTGAGATGAGGACAAAAATGGAGGTTTAAAGTTTTAAAAATCACATTGAAATTAAATCTGGCTTTATGAAGTCACGTTATTTTAAGTGGACATATTTGGATTTTGTGTGTTTTAACAAGCAGTCAATAATTTGTGAGATTATGCTCTTGAAATAAAATGTTGATCTTGCCGTTTTATTTTCTAAAGCGTGGTGTCCCCTTCTGTTCTTTGTTTACATACAGTTTACATGATGTAATGATGTAGGCACAGGTAGTATTTAGCAGTTTATTATAGTTTGTGGGTGGCAGCTCCACCCTCCAGTCCTGTCTGATGACTTGACTATGCACCTGAGGCTGAAACAAAGATTGTGTGTGTTTTGACAAATGGATCACTCCAAACTATAAAACCTGTACAATTCAGGCCCCTTGTAGTTTTTAAAAAGTGGAAATCTTTCTTATGGAAGCAGTAGCTTTATTTTTTTATCATAACAAAAGGAGAGTTGCATTTTGATATTTAGATGTTATATATGATCTAAGTATAATTTATGTGTTCAGTACTTACATTTCTTACTGTCCTGGTATGTAACTTCCTTGTTAATTAAACAAGAAGGACCAAATAAAGGTCCACAATTGTGCATAAATAAAGTGTCTCTTGGCATGTAGATGCACGGGGATATGTGTTTTTCTTTACTTTGCAGAAAAAAACATGTTTTGCATAACATCTATAAATCTATACCAGGGTTGGGCAAAGTGGGGAGTGCCGGCTAAATTTGACCTGTGATAAGCCTCACTTTGGCCCGCCAGATGTTTCTAATGAAAGTGACGTAAAAATTAATTTTATTATTGTAACATATAAATGAAAATCACCAGAAAAATGCTATAAGGATAAATTACAAATTAAAACAAAAACAAACACAAAAACATTGTCACATAAAAGAGAAATCAGAGAGAAAAAAACAAAACACTGACTTTTTGATATCAAAAATTAGCCTAGCGAAAGCGTGAGCACCACTAAGCTAATTGGAGAGCTGGGACTATATCAGCGAGAGCACTAGTTATTTAACAAGAGTGAGTGTAAATCATTAAATTGAGAGCACAATCTATTTATTGCCTCTCTGTAGCCCCCGAGGATCCATTACAGGCCTTTTTAAGCACTTGAACCCGGCAAAGAGACGGAGATAAGAGATCTTTGGGACCGTTGAAGAAGAAGAAACGTAGTGACGTCAAAGTCGACAGACGGCGGTGACGTTTTCTGTACGCGGAGAAAAAAAACAGAGTGGTACCTCCTGGTTGTCCCGCTCTGTGTTCAGAGAATGGACTGAGAGTACTACCTGGTCACACCTGCCGGGTTACTTTTCACTTCACCTGAGAGGAACAGTTTCACTACTGACGTCTCTCCGCGTTCACACAAAAGTTACGGATAGTTTCGGGGTGAAAACAGGTACGTCCACCGTTACATTTGTCAATATTTGTTGTGTGTTTTAAGTGTCGCAAAACTCGGTCATAAATACAAAGATGCTAAATAAGTTTTAGCCTTTAGCTTGAGACTACATTCCTCAGTGCGGTGCACCACAACAGGCCTAATGAGCTCCAACAAACTTTGGACTATGAAAGTTGGTAAACAAACACCTATTCCTTTTATGTGTAGCTCCAACACTAGTGGAGAGGCTGAAGATTTCCCAGTGTTTGTACAGTATTGTGAGACATTAATTTAGGAGTGATTAAAAACAGGAAAAGTAAGACAGGGACTGTTAAAGTTAAATAAAGTTGACTCAGACAGTATAAGTAGGTCTTTAAGGGTTGTTTTTGTGGTTAAAGACATTAAATCTATATTTTCCATGCTTCACAGCTTCATTTTACAGCCGCTGTTGTTGCTGTCTGTGACAAAGTCCAGGCTGTCTCATGTGTTTTCAGAGAGCAGGAATGCAGCCATGTTGATACAGCTCCTTGCCCACTTTATAGCTGAAATGTATCTGTTGATCTGTTGGTTTTCTGTTAATAATTGGCCACATAGATATCACTAAGGTGGGTTGAGCTGTTTCTGCTGCACGTGCATGGATAGGCAATGAAAACTCAAATGAAATGAGTAAAAATAACCGTGATTATTCACAAAACACAAAGTAAAAATTCAGATGCGTCACAGAATAAACAATCAAGTGAAACACTAAAATATCCCAATATCCCTAACATCCCTTCTTAGTTTTAATTGAAGTGAGATTTAGTAGTTTGTGCAGCGTAGCTGGTCTGAATGTGATGTGTTTTAAAGTACGCATCATCTCTTATCAGTTTTGAATTGTAAAATAATCCCTCTGCAACTATTCAAAGAGGCTTCATGATGCACGTACTGCTGACATTACAGTTTGGGGTGTTTTGAAGAGACTTTATTGTTGGTATTTTAAACTTGGGGAGGTAAAAGGCGCAGCAGCTGGCCTGTGGTCTGTGCCGTAGTCCTGTATTGTTGTGTTTAGTCCTGTCTGTGCTTTATGTAACTTGTTTTTTTATTGTCTTTGTAGTGTTTTATGTGTGCAATGTGAATTTAAGTCAGAACTGCAGCGCAGAGTCCAAGAGAATATTCCCCACATTGACATTAGAGTTTATTATATCAATCTATTGGTTAATTCATGGTAAAATTCATCTGTAACAATTATCAGCTGGGCCAATTATCAGGATTGATGATCAGTGTTTTTGAAATGGAAATACTCAAGTATAATACCTAGAAACTACTTGAGTGAATTGTACTTAGTTGCATTGGGTATGCCTAAATGAAAAAGTGCAGCCAGTTATACATGAGTCTGGAGCCCTGTTATAGCAAAAAACAATCTTTAATTTTTCTGACATAATCTCAGGTTGAGGTGACAGCTGCACGAACTCTAACTTGCTCAAACAACGTGTTTGCTTGTCAGGACACGCCCGTAATAAACAGTGAACTTTGATTTTCTTTGTGAGGCTGAAGGCACACTCACATTTTGTTTTGTTTTTTCCCCCCTCACAGAAAACTCAACAAATGAAGCCAAAAATGACTTTTAGCAACTGGAAGAAGCTTTGTTAACGGACTCTCGACGGTGCAACAGGTATTGACAAAAAAGCGAGGAAAATTGGATTTAAAAACTCAAGAATGTCTGGCCAAGGTGGTCCAACCTCAGATGAGGTGGCTGTTCCTCCTGCAGATCCAGCTGCAGAGAAAATAGCCACAATTAAGCCACAAGATAGAGACAGTGCAGAGGAAGGGAGGGAGATTACAGACGAAGAAGAAGAAGACGAAGAAGACGACGAAGAAGACGACGAAGAAGACGACGAAGACGACGAAGAAGAGACGACGAAGAAGAAGAAGAAGAAGACTTAAATGAGGAGGATGAAGAGGAAGAAGTGATCAGCTCAGCTCATCTGGAGCCCACAACTCTGCCGTGGCCCGGAGACAAAGACAAGATGCCTCAGACGGACAACGACGATCAAGCATGGTCAGAAAAAAGAGTTTCTGGTTCTGAAGAGAGGGACACGGGGATCAGCGGAGGGAGCCAGGACCTGTCCGAGGACGCGGAGATCGACAGAAAGGGCAAATGGAGGGAGAGCATGCCCGAGGGCGAGAAGTGGAGGGATGATATCGAGGTGCAGCGAGATGATAAAGGGGAAGGCTCGCTGGCAGACGATGAAGACGAGGGGGAAGAAGAAGAAGAAGAAGAAGAAGATGGCGGAGAGTCAAATTGGATCTCAGAGAAAACATCTCCGGGTTTCACTCCACGAGTCACGATCGTGCGTCCAACAAGTAAAGAGATTCCTGAGGAGAGCAGGCTGTTCATAGAGAGAGACGAGAAGGAGGAGCTGCAGGAGGAGCTGCAGCCCGAGTCAGCCGGGCACTATTACCAAGAGTGGGCAGAACAGGACGACAAGTTCTGTGAGTATAAGACACAAACTGGACTCTACTGCATCACGGCCCATATTTATTAAGAATTACATTCATTATTTGTTGATTGGAAGCATTGAGACACACGTATTACTGCTGCAAACAGTAAACCGTAGCTAATCTGTGGAGCCTATGCAGGAACAGCCAGTCAGAGACATGGATTTACCCTCCATCTAAACAAAATCCTACATTTTACTCACTGACGTTATTCGTCAAAACACGTAGTTTTTTATTTTTTTTCACTCTTATTTTACAACTTACATGTCATCTAATATATTTATGACATAAAAATAGAAACAAGAAAGAAAACCAGACTGCAGAAGGAAATAAAATTCAGTGACGCAAGTAGAGAAATCATAACATGAAGAGAATTTATGTGAATTGACGAGATCAGACAGTGAAGAGGCATGGAGAGGGATTGCAGCTTTATTCTGGTTTTAAACCCTGATGAATGTAAACACAATTTAAAAATTTCTAGACTCCAACATTACATTAAATTCAATCTCAATCATCATTGTCATTATTATGTTTTAAGGTCAATAATATACATCCATGGAAAAGCAAAATCACAACATGTATCTTTTGTATACCTCTTCACATAGGAATATGAATTAATTCATGTTACTATCTGGAACCCTTCACCAGTCCATTATTGCACATAATAGCTTTTAAGAGCCATAATTATACTGTCGCTTTGGGTTGGCTGGTCCAAATATTAACCCAAAGAGTAAATATTTGATGACCTGGGAATGAGACTCAACACTCCACCGTCTTTCTCCAGGATCCCTTAAACAATCCGTCAAAAGTCTGTATGAAGCAGCAGAATTGAAAAACAACACATTTCCGTGGCTGTTGGTCTGTTGCAGGTCAGCTGTAGAAAACCATAATTTTAATCACAGAATTACATCTTTTCATAAAATCGTTCTCAACCATGACTGTGGCTTTTGCACACATGAGCACATTAATTAAATATTACTCAAAGTTATCATTCCTGCTACAACAGTTCTTAAATTGACGACCCTCCTGAGATTCTGATTGCTTAAGACTTCGAATCCTTTTAGTTTACTTTTGGTCGTGTTTGAATTACAAATATGGTAAAGCAGCTCACAGCGTTCAAGTGCTTGTGGTAATCCCGAAGTCGCTACACAGCTGCTGATCAGTCAAAAGCTTTTTTTATTTGCTATAAACAAACCACATACCTGCTTTTCATAATATTCAAGTCTGCTGCTGACTGTTTGTTTCCTGGACGAGTCTCCGTCAGTGTGGTTGTGAGTTTAATGCGTCTCGTCAGGTGAATCTCAAGTCACAGATGTTTTCACAGCATTCACTTCTAACCTTTTTTCAGAAGACATGTTGACGTGTCACGGCGAGAAAAGGTGCAGGTGTAAATATTGAATTTAATGATGTTTGAGTTCCATTGAAGGGTCCTGGGTTTGGTCACGCTGACTCATCGGCGTGCTGTCACAATCGCTTATCCTCAAATCAGTCACACCTGAGCTTTTCCTGCTGTGACGGGTCAAAATGTCTGCTGTGAAAAAGGACTTGTTGGGTGTTTTAAGCCTTTTATTAGTGACACAGCAGAGAGGTGACGGAAAGAAAGGGGAGAAAGAGATGGGGAATGACGAAGGACTGATTTTAATAAGGACACATAAGCTCCTGTGGATTTTACATTATTTATTATATGAAAAATAATCAACACGCAGCTTTCATTTGATTAACTGGTTGCCCAGCACATTTTCACTCTGTATGTAAGTGAGTCACTGCACTCTGAGCCGAGCAGCGCAGCGTAATAGTCTCATTTCTCCTTAATCAGATGTAATTACATGTCTCGAGATGAATCATGCTATGACTTCAGTCTACGTCTCGTCCTGTCCCAATAAAGATATCTATAGGTAACGATTACAGTTAAAACAAATCACTTTGTATAAAACAATCCTTGTGTTTCTCTCCCTCAGACCTGTGTGATGAGCTGTGCGGTGAGAAACTGAAGGTGATTCTGACGCTGGTGGCCGCAGGGATCCTCTTCCCCCTCCTGGTGTGGGGAGGTTACGCCCTCCTTCCCTTTGACTCTCCGACACTGAAGAGCGCCCCCCTCAGGGTGGTGTACACTCTACGCTGCTCCTTCTTCGCCATCATCCCCATCCTGCTCGGTAACACTTCAGTATGTTGTCATGTATTGAAACAAACACTAAGATGTAGAAAGAAGAGATTAAACCAGGTTTATCTTGACCCTTGTGTCTCTGCAGGCGTGTTGGTGCTGGGCATCGCCCGGTTGCGCTACAGCGCCCTGCAGCCCCTCTACAAGGGCAAACAGGTGAACAGAGAGGTGGCGGTGCACTGGCACTACATCAACGAATCGCTGGCTCTCTTCCTCTTCTTCTTCCTGCAGCTCGCTGTCATGGCAACCTACATCAGCCAGGACCTGGTGAAGCTGGTGCCGCTGCTCACCATCATATTCGTTTTCGGCAGGTATGTTTCAAACCTATGGAAGTGGATGGAAAGATGATTCTGTTGTGTGTAGGATAAAGTCTCAGTGTTGTTTATGAGTGACTTTCAGAGATTCAGTGGGAGTTATGTCAAGAAAAAAAAGAAGATCAGGCTGCACATTTGATTTCCAGATAGTAAAGAATTGTGTTTCTGTAGTTTTAGTCAGTAATAAAACTTCATGGAGGACTGAAAGTGGCAAAATCAAAATAAATAGATAAATAAATAAATAGGTAAATGTGTAATTAAATACACCAAAAATAATATTTAAATTATTATTTCTGTGTTAATTTTCTTCTGTATTTATTAACCTTTGTATTAATGCCTCAGCGGTTCCCAAACTTTTTCTGCGGGGCCTCTTTTTTTTTGTAGATAACAATATTTTCAAGCCAGCTCAAGTCGGCGTCATCCTGCCAGAAGCTAATATTTTTAGACGCCCAACACACTGTGTTCTGTCCTCATTACCCATTGTTGTACTGGTGAAGCTGAGGGCAACATGTGCCGTGTTATATTTCCTTGTCTTTGTTTAGTGGCTTAAATTAATACAATGACATATCCTCAGGTTAACGATAGTATCTACACTACTGATTGTGTGTGGGAGTAAAAATGTAACTTATTAACTAACTGCTAATGTTCATGGCCTTTTTAAGAGCAACTTCCTGTTATAACATTGAGTCATATGTGCAAAGTTTCACATGGCTGACAGACGAGAGTCACATAAGTCATTTTGGACACAGTCACCTTTTCCACCTCCGAGTAAACTGGTTGAACCGGTGATTTTTGTTTTAAACCCGTCTGATCACTCCCGGAAGAATCTTTTTATTTTTTTTCCCATCCTGTTTTCTTTCATCCCTTTTCTTATCTTGTGTAGTGTCTTTTTCTATTCTTCTTCATATTATTATCTTTTCTTTTGCATTTACATTTACACTGGATTATACATTAAAGGGATAGTTCGGGTCTTTTGATGTGGTGTTGTAGGAGGTACGTCGTCCCTAGTTGGTGTGTTACCTGCAGTAAATCACTGTCATCTCGCCGCTGGTCTGGAGAAGCAGCATGCAGCACCTGTGGGAAGCAGAGCGTTGTACTGCTGAAACCAGCAAGACATATTGTACCATATGTTTTGAACATTTTTGGCACTTTATGTTGCCGTTCAACAGCCTTTTCCTCTGGCACGACATTTCCTCAACCGTACAACGTCCGTATTCCTACGCACATATACTACCAAAGGAAAAGGCTGTTCAATGGCAACTTAAGGCGCTAATAATGTTAAATGATTGAGGTAAAACATTACAGTATACTGATAAACCAACGCAACAACATATAAGTTGAAGTTAGAAAGTTGTGAGGCACAACTACAGTGGAGTATCCTGTAATTAAAGATTTGATTTAGTCATCTACACTGGTGATCAAAGGATTTGCCTGAGAAAAATTAAGAAAATATGACGCCACCAGGCCGACAGCGTCATCGCGTTCGTCATATGGCATTTAAATGCAAATTTCTGTTGTTGACAGGCAGCTCCGCACTTGATCCCAAATCATTCCAGGATCCAAATTAATATCATTTAATATATCTGCTATTCTCTCCACACCAACCGCATTCAGAGACAGTCTGTGACGACTGTGGGCTCTGAGAAGTTCTTCTCTGGCAGAATCAATAGCGCGATGAGGGAAAATTAGAAAACGAGTAAAAAAGCATCAATTAAGTTGTTAATCCAGATCCTTTGAGTCGCCACGCACTTCACACAGACGGATGAAAGACTTGAAGGAGCTAAGCCTTCTAATGTTCCTGCTGAATAGGGAGAGTGGGTGTGTGATGATGTGGGTAGTGATCAGCTCTTTTTGTCTTCTCTTATCCAAATCAAGCTGATTATAAATCTACATCAAACAGAAACAAAGATCTGAGTGTGAGTACTTCCCTCTCATCTGTAATGTATAATTTGTGCTCTGTGCTGCAGGCTGATCTACTGGCTCTGCCTCTCTCTGGGCAGCACCATCAGGGGCCTCGGCTTCGGCCTCTCCTTCCTCCCCATACTGGTCATGCTGGGCGTCAACCTGTACTACGTCTGCTCGTCGGTCGGACAGGGGTCTGTTTTCGACGTCGAACAGCCCACGATGGCTCCTCCTCCCAGGCAGCGCTGGTGGGGTTGAAGGGCGGAGGCGGCATTAAGAGACAAACGACTCTAAAGACTTTTTAATATCACAACACCTGGACAGACGACAACTTGGCTGGTTTTCTGATGTCCTTTTAAGTTGTAAGGTGGTAACAGGTATCTGTTTACAGTCCCAGAATACAAGTACAATACAAAAACTAATGATCAGCTGTCAAAAAAAATGACCAGTGTCCTTTTATTTTGTAGCAGCCAGTGCGAACTGTGATTACAACAAAATTGCCTTTCACACTAAAACGCCTCCACGTGAAAGCTTTTATTGTGAAGTAGCAGTAAAAATGATTAGTTTACATTAGCAGTAGCTTAATACAGCTCTGACGCAGTGTGATGAGAGCAAACATCGGTGAGATGCATCCTTTCCTGTGAATCTCTTCGTTCCAGTGCGGGATTGGTGGACTCTGGACGCCACTAGCTGTGTTTCCACCGGTAATCTTTATGCACATTTCACAGTTAGAACGAGTCGGTGAAAATGGCAAAGTTTATACGCTCGCTTGAGGCTTTTAAAGAAAAAAAGAGTTAATTCTCTTATCCGGGGATGGAAACACCTCTCACAATAAATTTTGATAGTGCTGTTTCTGATTCACGACCTCTACTTTGTATACTCATATCATGTCATATAATTACAGCTGGAACCTGACCGGTGATTGATTTTTAGGACAGATACCAATGTTAGAAAGTAAAAAAAGTCAGCTACAGTATATAAGCCTTCATACACCATTTTTTGTTTTCTGTTTTTATAAAACACTCGCGACAAAGATATGTCACAGAGGCTAAACATTTTTGCATTTAACGACAGAAATGACACCAGCGCACCGAAACAGTAAAATGAACCTGAAATGTAAAAACTAGAAATGATCCCAAGCATTTTTTCCAGCATTATTATCTCTAAAAACATACACCGATACCGCTATATCTGTATATATAGGCCAACAGATGTATCGCTCCGTTTCTAATTATAGCCATGTGTAGAGTAACCTATAACACCAACTTCTGATGAAACTATGCTTTGCTCAGCCTCGTTTTTAACTGCGAAACAGCTGATGGAACCTAATTCACATATTCGTCGTTGTTTATTTGAACATTTCGTGCTTCAGATTCGCTTCACAGTTAAATGGTCAGACAGCTGCTTCCGATTAAAGAACACTATATAGCGAATATAAATAGAATCAAAAATGGGATTTGATTTCATGGAAATCTCAACGATTACAATTTTTAGTGTTGCAGCTTAAATCTTCCTCTCTGAAAAAACAAAACACAGAAAACCAAGTAATCATATTGTAGGTAAGAAGGGAGGCCAAAAAGGTTTACATTAACTTTTACACCTACAAAGCTCCGCTTCAGTGTGTGTTTACTAACTTAACTGATCTTCCGTTATGATTCAGTCTGCACCTTCTTTGCGTTTTGAGCTGATAAAATCTGTTTAGAGGCAAAAGTGTTTAATTACATTTGGACATGATGACAGAAAAGTCAAACCTGTCAGTTATAAGCACAGAATCAAGTGAGTTGGTCATTTTTTTTTTTATATGAATTATTAACATTAAGATGTTTTATGAATGTTCCCATTTTTATATTGTTGTCACACAACTGGATCTTCCGGTGATCTCAAGACTTTATATTTATAAGTGAGACTGTAAAATGCATCTTTGTTTTATCGATCAAAGGCTTCTCCTTGTTTACAGCAGCAGCACTCGTCGAGCTATTTGTGGATCTCTTTTCTCCCTTTTGAAGAATGTTTGTTTCATATCAGTGCACAAGTATTTAAAATAAATCTCATTAATATTTGGGACTTTAAATGTGTTCAGCAAACGATTCGGATCCAAATAATTCATAATTGAATGAAAGTTAAAATGGTAACTTCCTCTGTGATCATGAGTCACGCGGCGAGTTTCAACAAGATCAAACAGTCGGTGCACAATTTCTTATCCTGAAAAAATGTGGCCCGTCTTGAACAAAAGCAAATGTGGGCAGGTTTCCTTTCCACAGAGGAAACAAAGAAACAGCAGAGTCATAGTTGAAGTTGGCAGACGGGGAGGGGGAAGCAAACACCACAAAAATGTTGTGTAAAAACAGAAAGAAAGAAATCATTCACCTCTCAGTCTGAGTGTTAGTGTCACAGAGTGAGGATCCATTCATGTGTCTGTACTGTTTGACAGGTTTACTTTTTGCTTTTGAAGAAACCCAAAATCTGGTCATACCCCACACTGTTACCCCTTTCCCCTCACCAACCCCTTTCCACTCTCGCATGTTGTCGACCTTTAACAGACATCAGTACTGTGAAAGTAACATGAGTACCAACATTTTATATATATAAATGAATAGATTCCATGCTTGTATTCTAAGTTATTTAAAAATAAAACAGCACAACTGGGACTATGTTATATACATATACGCATATCTCAAATACTGTTTTATGACCTGATTTCTGACAGGAGGTGGAGGGGACAAGGCTGGCAAGTCGCTGACTGCAGTTCAAATTGACTGAGAACCTTCATCAACAACATTTGTAACTGTGAAACCACTGGATCATTTTAAGGGGACTTTGAGACAATTTACAACCTGGCAGGTGGCAACAAAAACTGGCTATTTTTGACAGGAAGTCAGAGCATCTCAGCTGCGTTTATGTTAACAAAAAAAATGACATTTTAAGCCAAATCATGATGCTTTCCTAATAAGAACCAAGTTGTTTTGTGCCTTAACCTAACCTGAACTAAACAGAGCATTGTCACAACAGAAAACAGGAAACTGAACCTAAAGAAATCTTAAACGGACATGGGGCAGGGCAAAAAATAAACATGGATTTTAAATGTTTTAATGCTAATGGGTAATGAAGCGTTCAAAACCAAAAAGAATGAGCTCATCCACGTATCTCTCCATTGCCTTGAACAGGCTGTGTGCTGCATAATGTACTGCGATTCGTGGTCTGAATTTCCCGTGCAGTCCTGCGGACGTGACGTCAGATGACGCTGAATGCGCGTCCTCGACGGCTTGGATACAGGAAGAAGACAAGCGCGGTGGACCCAAACTAGTGTTTGGGTAGTAATGGATTCTGCTACGGCCAGAAAACGACCCACCACCACACAAAGTCCACTAAAAAGTCATACTAAGAAGAAAACGAAGGTTTTATCAGCGGCAAGTCGCGAGTCGAAACGAAATTACGACCAAAGCCGGGCGGCACCAGAATAAGCATCGGATACGGTTCGACTCATGGAGGCAGCTTCAACTTGAATTGGGACTGAAAACAGATGATGACATGGCTCATTTCCAAGTGACCAGGTAAGAAAACATTACAGGTCATGTTTAGAGCTTGATTTGAAAATCATATGAGATCACCGAGGACTCGGAGTGACCTAAAGTGCAAAGTAGCGTTAGCTGCTAACATGTAGCTGAGTCCACCGCTGTGTAACACTGAATAGTTACGGACTGCTTATTTTCCACGGTCCTTTAGTCTGAAGCCGAATAGTTAGAAATCTGTCCCTTTATATGTGGGACCGAAAGCCCAACCTGTTATTCGGGAGGTGACATTAGCAGCTGGCTGTAGCCACAGGCTAACGGTGTGTTTGTGTCTGTGTAGTAGCATTAGCTGCTAACACACAGCAGTCTCTCAGTCTCTTCTCCTTTCAAAGTAAAGGACGACAGGAGAATTTGTTTTTTCCATAAGTAGTTTTGGATTCATACACTGCTGAACTAAGTACTTCATAGACTACTAGAGATCCTTCAATTTCCTTCAAAAAGAGGATATTTCAGCCAACTTTGATGTGCAATAAAAAACTTGTTTTCCATAAATAGTCCAACATATACTACTGAACTAAGTACTTCATAGACTACTTACATATAATATGAAGTACTTTTACTGTGTACTTTTCGAGTAATACTTTGTCAGTATATGAATCTTGGACTATTTATGGAAAACAAGTTTTTTTATTGCACATCAAAGTTGGGTGAAATATACTTAATCTTGTCCACTATTAGGGATTTTGACCCAGGATTACTCTAAAGTTAACACTAAAAGTACTTCTTATTATACATGTAAGTAGTCTAGGAAGTACTTAGTTCAGCAGTACATGAATCTTGGACCACTTATGGAAAATAAGTTTTTTATTGCACATCAAAGTTGGGCGAAATATCCTTATTCTTGTGATCTGGTCAGGATTTTGACCCAGGATTACTCGAAAAGTACACAGTAAGAGTACTTCATATTATACATGCAAGTAGTCTAGGAAGTACTTAGTTCAGCAGTGTATGAATCCAAAACTACTTTAAAAAAATTCTCACGTCGTCCTTTACTTTGAAATCCGGAAGGCTTCACTACTCCGGGAATAATTACTGTAAAAGTATCGTATGTTTCATGGGTCTGACTGAGAGACTGCAGTCTGCTCCACAGTCACTACCAGCAGCTCTTCAGAGCGGTTTCATCACGAATACCGTAAATGTTAGAAGATTTGCACACTAGAACAAAATGTACAGCTGATTTGACCAAGCAAACACGAACCACGGCTGGCTTGACCGCAGAGAGTTCATGCGCGCTCCAGCGCCGGCTTGGCTGATGGCTGCAGTTACCCTGACGGCCGTCGTGTCACTATTTAGTCTTATTTCTTGAGCCTGCCCCATGTCCCTTTAAGTTTCTACATAACCGTGGTTTACAGAAACGTACATAACCATCTCGGTTCTGGCATTTGGATTGATTCACTGCAACAGTCAAAACATCAAAAGTCGGTTTACTTTGGCGTTAAAATCACCAGATGTTGATGAATGTCTACACCGTTTTTATCAGCCTTTACTTCTCAAGTACTCACCTTGATCCACATAGTTCAGGACTCTAGGACAAGAGTCACATTTTACATCCAAAACATTTTTGTCACCTTAAAAAGTGATCCACTGTGAAAGATTAAACCACCGAGAAGTATTTAAAATACTTTAAAATTACTAAAAGAATACATGCTACTTTTACATGAATGCATCAGTAAACAGAACCTTTTTTTTCTCCAACTTACATAGTTTTCCTTTTATTTACAGCATTTTCACATAATGATACTGCTACTTTTATTTGAGAAAGATCACTGAATACTTTAAGATACGTGAGGGATCGTTGTCTGTTTAGCACTCTTAGTTCCTTCCTAGTCGTTCAGTTTCCCCTGCTCTGCTCATGTTTACATGCTTCACTTATCGAATTTTTACGACGAGCCGACCTGTTACAACCTGTGAAAGAATGTCCTCTATCTCAACAAGAGGTTCACTCGGCTCACAAAATGATATGACTTCCTGCATCTGCTGTCATCCTAAATAGGAGCAGATAAAAGTTTAATTCTGAGCACAGTGTGAAATAAAAGAGACACTTTTCATTTGCTGAAGGGCTGAAAGCAGGTTCAAAATTGATAACAGTAACAGATAAATGACTCTCTCCTGCATATTCGGCTCGCACCCTGTATCACATGTGCTTTAGAGCAACATAAAATCTGAATGCTGATGAGCTTCATTTACTTTTTGTGCTTATTTTCTATTTGAAGACTGTGAACAACATTAACATTTGCTTCTTTATACCTCTGTAATTTCAGAATTGCAAACCCAAAGTTATCTAGTTTAAATATCAAAAAAGTCGTCAAAATAGTTGCCATAAAATTCTGTTAATTAACTTATTGTTTCAGATTGTAATGTATAATAATAAAACACAGTACAGTTTTCTGCATAACAAAGTAAAGTTTTCTGATTAAACTCTGGACACAGTTCATCTCACTTGAGATCAGGAATGTTTCAGTACCAACAACCTTCATCACGGTTGTTATAGTGTCCTAAATACTTTTTGTTTACAGCATATAAAGAGTTAAAGTTGGCACAGACAGCAGCACCTGATGGAGATCTTTGTACTAACATGATGTTATTTTAAAAATGTATTCCTGATCTCAAGTGAGATGAACAGTGCAGTAGGAGTTTTTGTTCAGATTTTGTCGGCCCTTGGTCAATCCAATGTTTGCACATCTGTGGATCCACAGGTGTGCAAACGTTTTGCTCTGTGAGGACTTTTCACAGTAAAATTATATTTTACGAGTAATAGTACTGGTATTGCTGCTTTTACTCTAATGCAGGATCTGAAAACTTTTTTTTTTTTGCTATTGCATGAAATAGTTAAATCTCTGTATTAAAGACTGTTGACTCTCTTACCTCGCAGGAGGTCACGAGAGATCCTCTAAATTTAGTCGTGTAGTTATCACTGCATGTGTGAAATGAAGCTTCATCACACGTGTTTGTAACTGTGACAATGAGCAGAAGATGAAGAAGAAACAAACCAAAAGAGAGCCAACTCTCTGAAATAGATGGAGTTGCACTTTCTTTGAGTTTCTACAGATTTCCTGGAGATTTTACTGACGAGTCATTGTCCAGCGATGAATTATTTTAGGAGCAAGGTTTGCTTTGTCTCAAGGTCGACGGCTCAGCCTTTCTTTGATTTTCATGGCAGCTTAGAAAATAAACCAGACTCAAATTCATTTCACTCAGTTTGTCTATTTAATATATAAAATACGGTAAAACATACGCAAAAAGGGTAAGGTCTCAAGGGACTTGGATACTTTGGTACAACAAACACTTTTTTTGTAAAAGCGGTATAGAATTTCAATAACATATCAGTGCATACTTTGTATATGAAAATATACACAAATTGTATATCATTCTCAAAAAAACAACAAAAAGAAATATTTTCTTTACAACAAAAAACCCAAAGCAGACTAGCTCAACACAATATATTAGCTATAAATTTCATCTTTAGTATTTCATATGCTACATTATTCTGAGTTGTTTTCAAACTCATTTGTGATGCATGTCCTGTATCATTACTGTACGTAACTTAAGTTTCGCTGTTACCTGTATCCCATGCATTTACATTTTTCAAATTTCATGATTTACTAATTTCAGTTGTTTCCCATTTTTATAAATATATTCTATATCTTAATTAAAATTGCAGCATTTAACTGGTATTTCCTTCGTTGCATTTGCTAATACCACAATAACTGATCGTGCAATTTTCAGCAAGTTGTTTTTAAAAAAAGGAAACCAGTACTATATGTTTATGATAAGGAAGATAAAATAAGAGAGAGAAAATAAAAACAGTCGACTATCCTACACAAAATAGCAATAAAATAAAAGCTCCATAATAATATCATCATAATAATAAGACAATGGAACTGTCACCAGCACAAATTAATCCAAAAATAGTGAGATTCTAAAAAACATTGTACACAACAAGTAACAGGGGTGCAGGTTTTCATTTCTCATATAGATTGTCTTGTGACTACACTGCTAGATTGGACAGAGAACCTTTTTGTACATGAACGAACCTGCGTGAAGCAGAACGCTGAAGCCAATCGGTGTGGTGTCACATTTCAGTCAACCGCCCACAAACACAAGAGTTTTTCAAGGAAAATTTTTTAAATGGAAACGATTTTCCGCGTAGGAAAAGAAGAGGAGATCATTAGCTCTGTTTGGAGGCTGGTACCGCTCATCAGTTGGATCTTTTAAAGGAATAGTTCAACATTCTGGGAAACACTTGTTCGGTTTCTTTGCAAGAGTCTTCGTCTGAAACGGTTCAATGGCTCCAGACTGGAGGGATCGTGGATGGAAATGTGCATTAAATCACATTTTCTTTTGCCAGTTTTCTTGACGTTAAGTCTAAAACTTACGCTGAATTTAGAGGGAAACTTGGCCTCCGATTGTTCGTGATTACACTCTCAACAATATGACATGAACGCGTCATTAGAGGTGAGCTGGAGACGGTGCTGATAAGTGGGTTTTGTTACCTTTGGACTGAGCCATGCTAGTTGTTCGCCCTGTTTCCTGCTTACGTGCTGCTGGTTGTCGCTTCAAATATAAGAGAAGGTTCCAGCTTCAGCCCTGCCAGCCAATAAACTGAATCTTTATAAATCAATAACTAATTGATTCAAGTATAGCCACAGCTGATAACCCTCGGCTACAATATTTATGAACTTGAAAATGTAGCAGGGATGGGTCATGGTTTTCGATTATTCAAATCTCTGTTGAATTAGAAACGTCAGTCATGTGACTATGGTTTTGTCTTGAAAAATACTTTTTCCATTGTTTTAACCAGAAATTTACGATTCCACCTTGTACTGTGTTACCATGGGCCTTGGTAGACTTGCATTATTATTACCAGGCTCTGGTATAACCCCTGAAGCGTGGTCATTCTTTGAATGATCGTTAAAAGTTCCCGGTGACAATCGAATAGCATCTTCCGTCACATCGTGCTGAGGCTGCAGCTCTAACACTTGAAATTTCAGCTCAAATATGAGTTAATATTGATCTCCTCTTCTCACTCTAGGCAAGAAAGCGAACAAGTGCGTTTCCCAAAATGTCAAACTATTCCTTTAACCGTTTTAGGGGCAAATTTCTCCAACACGAGTTTATTGAAAGTGTTGGATGTTGAATTGTTTATCAGGGATGACTGACAGAAGAAAAGCTACTCACCACGCTGTCGAACGAGGGACGGAGAAATCGCCTGATCATTAAAAACATCAACAACACGAGGATGTTTTTTCCGGACTATCGCCACAAACCCACAGCGCTGTGGGCTATGACTAATCGCAGCGAGCATCATCAAATACGTGCAGCCGGGTCCACTTCCTCCACTCCACCCACACTGACTTTAAAGTGTAGGATTGTCTAATCAGTCAACAACAGTCTGCGCTTTGAGCATCGTCTCAAGGAAAACAAAGGAGAAACTCTCTATGTAGGCTATAAACAACCTGTGTACACACACTCATACACAAAATTGAAATGGTTTCAGACAAAACTAGAAAACATACATTTGAACCACAAACACAGCACTTGGTAGCCAATTTCTTGACTTCATCTCAAAGTGAAAAAAAGGCATAATCTGTGTCTAACGTGGAAAAGATTTTACACGATTCTGTCAATCAAGGAAGTGTTTCACCTCTCAACTACACTACGAGTGAATGGCAGTGTCCTGGTCTGCTCGTGTTCTGGTGGTTAAGGATGACTTTGATCGTGGGTTTTTTTTTAAAAATGTGTGGTAGGAGAATATGATGACACCACAACCAAGCAGGCCTCTGTGAGTGGGGGACAGAAAGTGCACACACCATCAACACTAGCATAAAATAGGTTTACTGAAACGAGTCCGATCCACCGGCACTACCTAGTGCGGCGTTAACCCCTGCACCGTAGCTCGAAACATATCAAAGTCACACTCATATATGCAAACAGATCCACTGAGAATCAACACATTGCTTGTTTTTAGGGATACCTAGCAAAGTCTATGCAAATATATTCATATGTACATACACGTCGTTGAAGCCGAAAAGCTATTTTTACTTTGTCGCCAACTGAAGCGGTAGAAATATAGAAAATGTCTTTTTCCTGTCACTTTTTGAAACACGGCAAAGAGCTAAGGAGAGCTAGAGAGAGCTAAAGAGGACATCAAAGCTTTTGTATAAGGAGTGATTTTTATACAAAGTCAGAATTCCTACTTCTTGGACGACTAACGGACCCTCAAAACAGATTTTTTTTTCTTTTAAATACCAACATATAAAGAACACTTGGACTGAAAGAACCAAATACTTCCCTACCCGACAAAATAAAAGCCACCAAAGGCTCAAAAAACTCTATGCATTTTAACTGGATGGCATCTACTCCTGGTTAATAAGCTGAGTCGACTGGCTGGATTTCTGTTGCAACGATTTCCATCCGAGTTCCAGAGATGAGGTGAGACGGGACGGGACGGTACGGGAGGAGCGCCCGGTCCAAGGAGAGAGCGACGGCGAATTCAGAGCCTGAAGAGCATCGACAGTTTTCTAGTTCTGGTTAGTTCCGTGACAGTGCGAGTGATAATTCGTCAGTGTCCCTGCACCGTGTGCGAGAGGCATTTGGCATTTTGTTGTTGACGCTGAAGAGAGGTCGATATTGGCACTCTGGCAAGGTCCTCGACTCCACAGCCACAGAGTGCCACCTGAGGGGCTGCAGCAGAAAGAACCGTATCCTCACCTAGAAGAGCCTGTTTGAGTCTGTTCGCTCAGTGCCACATAGATGCTCAGTCCTCAAACTTTTAAGTTATATCCAAAAGTGCAGTTTAGAGGTGACTTATGGAAGAATGGACAGCACACAATCCAGTTGGATTTCAGCGAGCAGGAAGTGGTGAGTCTCATAATGTCGACAAGCCACCAATCACATCGTGAACAATGTAGCAGATGTAAATACATGAAGGTTATGCAGAAACCACGTGAGATAAATGTTTGTGTGGTTTCGTCAGGTTGCAAAAAAAGGTCCAACACCTCATTTCTACCAAAAGAAATTACTAAACGGGAGTCCATTCAAGCAAGAAGGCTTTAAAGATCTACTGTCCCTCTATATTCAAGGGCCTACCAGGGACAAAACACCCAGCTGAGCACGAAGCCATCGTCTCCTCAGTCGGGGCTTGATCCCCGACGGAAATTCATTTTTTCATGTTTTGTTTTTTCTTGGCAAAGCCTCATTAGTCTGGGTGATGCAGCTGAGTTGTATAAATGTGGACAGAGGCAGATGTGTGATGATAGTGTCACATGGCAGTGGGGTCGGGGCAGTGGGGGTGTAAGGATGAATGTGGGTGTGTGTGTGTTGCGAGTGTCACCAAACTTCGCTGTGGGTGCAGGGAGGTGTCGCCTCTATGTGACCCAGGCGTCCAATCTCATGCGCTTGATGTTCCCTCCCTCTTGCTCAGGTTCGTTCGACGCCCTGAGGAGCTCGGCTGAAGGGCTGAAGTCGGGCGGCATGGATCGGCTGGCAGGATTGCCGCCTCCAGTAGCACCGCCACCACCACCGCCGCCGCCTCCTGCGCCTCCACCGCCAGCTGCGCCGGCATCATCGCGGTCGCTGCCTTCAAAGGAGCTGGCGTTGCTGCTCACGCTGTCCGCAGGCGAGCGGCCGGTCGGGGGCTCCAGGCACAGCAGGGAGCCCGGGTACTGCGGCGGTGCGGTCAGGATGGCTCCTCCTGAGGTCGAGGACGGCGTGGTAGAAGATGGAGGAGGGCAAGGGGTGCTGCGATCCCGGCCGGGCGAGACAGGCTCAGACTTGATGCTCACGCTGGAGTTTGTGTTGACGGTCAGCATGGCGCCTTGAGGTATATGAGACACAGGCCTGAGAGGAGGGTCAGAGAGAGGAAGACGATGGAAGATAAGGGGGCAGAAGAGGAAAGGCGGGAGGGAAAACAAATGATTAGCTACTTGACAAAGGTGCGTGAGAAACTGGACTTGCGTCAAGACAAAAACCAACATTACAAGGCACAGCACCAACAGGGAAAAGCCACATTCGATTATTCGATAAATCCAATCAACTCTGAGCCTTCACAGCATAAGTGAAACTTCTCCCAACAGATCAACAGAACAGCCCAGGAAGCATGAAATGATCAGTGTGACAGGGTGGTTGGCAGTGAGGCAGCTATGATGTGAAGAAGCTACAGATGACAAACAGAAAAATAATCGCGGGTTAGAGAACATGGTGGAAACCGGAACTACGTCTCTTTCCTGTTTGACTGCAGACAGCACCAGACATGCTTTGAGGGGGGAGCCAGCCAAAAGCGCACAGACACACAGGAAAAAGGAAGTGTGATACAGTACCGGCCCAACCACTCATCTCTACCCAAGAGCAGGTTGGACGGAGAACCAACACTGTGGGGAGAAAACAAAACGTTGGAGCCCAAACCAAAGGGAAGAGGTGGATTAGAAGGCATGTGTGGAGAAAAGTGTGAAACATTATTGCGAGCAAAGGTTTCTCCAACAACAGCAATAATGTTAATAATGTCCCGGCATCAGAAACAAAGACCCTAACCTGCTGAAGTCGTTCCAGCACACAAGAAAATCTTGTTTTCTGATCAAACGGTGAACGGAGCATTTACACAAGAATAAATGTGTTCATCAGGAAAGTGACGCTCTGTGCATTCCTTAACTACAGAGAGTGTACGGTGGCTCCCTAAGGACAAAAATGCATACTAGAGTGAAGAGTGAATGCAAAATCATGATGCATGACCATCTTCACCAGGCATTTTTTATTTTACGGTTAAATTACTTACTATCATTTTTATCAAAGTAATAGTTCCCTAAAGGCTTCAATTATTAAACACAGACAACAGAAATCTGCAGCAAAGGAGGGAACATTATTGAAATATTTGATAGCTCTGATATGTGCATCGTTTCTCAGTTTTCGAAATGTAACACTGTTGATGTTTGTGCTTTTTGTTTGCATTTGCAACATTTAATGATTTTGAGCTTGAGGCTTTTACTCTTGCATGTGTTTGGTCCTGAGAGGCCACCGTATTTGTGGTTGTTCCAGAGCGGCAGCATACAATAGGAAGGGACAGTTTAAAGAGCGTGTCAAAGCTGGGACTTGACAATTATTTGTCAGATAGGTCATTTCATGCAAACTCAACCAGAATTCAGAACTTTTTCACGGTTCATGTCATGGATATTTTTCTTTGAAAAATTAATTAAAAAACTTCTACTGAGTTTGTGGGACATTGCAAAGTCCGATACTCCAGAAACTTCCTTATTTTGTTACTACTTACTAGTTTGGACCTTGGAGCCAAATTTAATTGTTTTGTGATTCTGAATTTGAATTATTTTTCACTTATTTTAAAAAAAATATTAAATGATGAAGGAGTTAAGAGCTTTGCACACCAATTCTTTTTTTTTTTTGCCCAAAATTACCACACGTTTAAAAATAAATGCGACCAAGTGTTTGATTTTTTAGCTCAGAGGGCCAAACTTCAAAATGTAAAGACTAAAGAAGTATTTAGAGCACAGCTGTAGAAGAGTGCGTGTCTCCACCATGCTGACTTGCTTTTTGATAGATTAAAAAGCAAATGCAGTGGACCTGAATAAGGAAAATCAATGTTCATAGACTGTAAACCTCATTCGAACCAACCTATTCTAATGTAATCTAGTCTGTACAATTATACAGAACAGACCAGTACAGTTATATTTTTCTTAACACCCCTTCAGATTATTTGTAAGAGTTAAAGGTTTAGAACGTTAACTCTTACTTTACTCTTCCATATCTATCATAAACTGTAAGTAGTTTTAGACAAAAGCCCTTTAAAATGCAAAGTAGACTACAACCCCCCCCTACAGACAAGGTCATGACATTTCACACACGCACACACTAGCAGTGGCTGTTCACCTCAGATTGGCAGCCAGGCTGGACACCTGGCTATTCAGCTCGCTGCTCTGTTTGTCCACGCCCCACATGCTGTGGACAAGAGGAGAGAACACACTTCAAGGATCTGGTGTTCACGCTACCAACAAACCCAACCTGAACCCTGCGACGTTCAGCTGCTCTAACACTAAAAACTGTCCTCTGACCTAACACAGACGCTTCTCAGGATTTTCTATGAAATCTTCAATGTTAATGTGAAAAATATCTGCCAACGGCTTTTCCATAAAACTCTAAATTTAATAAGAATTTCCCCAAATTAAGTTTCAACTGTTTAATACGTGTCAAGCGATTTGTCTTCGCCTCTCGTTTCTATGAAAAATCCACAAACTGTATCCACACAGCAAATTACGTTCAAATTAAGTGACATTTTTAAGTGACGCTGGCAGAATCTTTCAATCCTTCAGAGAAAAGTTTGGTTTTACTTCTGACTTTGAGACTGAATATCATCGTGATGGCAACAAGGTAAACCTGATGATCATTTAACATCTGAATAAAAGTGAGAAGATAAAACATTAAACAAGCTATCACTAGTTTATATTAAGGCTGGGAGGTATCCTGAGCTAATATTAACTTCTGACTAAGCTGATTCTGCGCACGTTGGTACATTTATAAATCGCCTGATGTTTACCTGCTTTGTGTGTTTGACCTTGTTTGTATAAAATTCTTTATGCGGCAAATTCTTAAGTATTCTGGCCTTCTTGTTAATTCAGCAAATGTTCTAACTGTTATGAAGACTTGTTGTAAAAACCTTCGTATCGGTTTGTCTGAGTGATTTATGTGTTTATTTTCATAAGGAGCAGGGAAGACAGATCTGATCACAAGTGGTCACTTGAGACGCTTGTTAAAGCTAGATGTGAACTGAGAGCTGTTCACTTGTAATATGACTGCTCAGGACGGATGTTGATACCAGGTCTGAACTCCCTCTAATAAACCATAAATTCTCCAGTTACAAATGTTACACTAGATGTAACTAAAGGAACAGACAGTGAAACTGTTTCATCTCTCCAAACGCTGCAAAATGTTTCATATGGCTGAAGTGAAGGCCAGATATTCAGATTGATGTTATGAACAGATGGTGAGATGCTGGTGAGAGACCAGTTCACTAGAAAGGAATGTGAGTTGCTTGCATATAAGGTTATGGTATGAATATCATGCAAGCTGCCTGGGAAGGTCAGTAGTAAAGTAATTGAATGTTACAAGGGTCATCAGACAACTGAGAGCTTTACCCGAAACATACCAGCTCCCACCATCATCAACATCCTCCCTGACGCTCATGGGTAAGAAAGACGCAGCGCTGATGGGAGGAAGGAAGAAAAGACTTACACCAAGTTGCTAAGTGATGCAAGATTAAGCTGTTGCTGTTGCTGTTGTTGCTGCTGCTGCTGCTGTTGTTGTTGCTGTTGTTGTTGCTGTGTTTGCTGGGAAACAGCCTGCTGCTGCCATGTGGACACGCTGGTTGGCAACAAGCCGCCAGGTGACGCAAGAGCGTGTAGAGCAGTGATGTCTGCACTGGTCAGCTGGTACTCTGACAGGACAAAGGATAAAAATCACATTTGATTCATTGTATTCCCTTGGATATATCAATACAAGTCATAGTGGTTAGTAACACACATCTTTTCATCTTTTTTTTTTTTTTTTACAGCCACGGGAGCTGGTGTGTTCAGCTCACCTGTGTTGTAAGCTGTGGGCATGGCAGAGAAGGGCAGCCCCTGTGCCAGGAGGCTCGGTGTGGCCACAGAGACCACCGGTGTGGTGAGGGTCTGAGCCACCTGAGCTCCAGCTGCCAGCCGCTGGGCGTTCTGCCAGGAGAGGACACAGACGAGTTAGTCACAGCAGAAACAAGGAGCGCACTTTTACACGTGGTCTAAAGCTAAAATGAGTTGTATCAATAACGTAAACTCCGACATGCTGGGGATGATGATGTGCTTATGGTTGGATTCGTAATGATGTACTGAGTCAAGTAAATCTCAAAGTCAAGTGGATTTACTATCAGGAGGTTCTTGATGGCATGCATCAAAAACAGTTTCCTTGTTACGGGTGTGCCATGAACAGACGTATTACATTAAAGGCAGCTTATTCAAGGATCCTCAGGATAGAGCGACATGAGCAGTGATGTGCAATAAAGGTTCTTGTCCAGACCAGACGCAAAACAGTTTGCAGATTCCTGAACCTGACCAAGTATTTTTGTATGATAGTATAAGTATGATAATAATGAATCTGTCCTTTATTTTCTCAATGAATCAATTTATTTAAAGTTTAAAAATGTTAGAAAATATTAAAAGCTTACTTAATTCATTCAAAATGCCTTGTTTTTGTCTGATCAACAGTCCAAAACATATTTGGTTTGCTATCACAGAGGAACAAATATGCATTTTAAGAAGATGAACCTGTCTTTTTTTTTCTTTCTCGTTTATTAAAGTTGTCACAGATTAATTTTCTTTAATTACTAATCGTTGGTGTGTTCAAGTGTGTGAATCAGGAGATTATGCAATACTAGCTCTAATGCTGTCTACTGAACTGTATACAGTCCACTTTGTATTCCACACACTTCTCAACATTTCAGAATAAACTGACATCGTCTTCGTGCAGTAAATGATTACCTTGCAACTACAGTGATCCAGATGTTGTTCGACTCTGAATTGAATGCGCAGCTCATCTCGTGTTTCTCCAGTGGATGTCACTAAAGGTCTTACAATGTGTGGTTTAGGTGTACTCCACGACAGTTTACCATATTTTTATGTTTCAATCATTCATTTTTAGAGGGAAGGTAACAGGGTTCAAACCTGGTGCTTACTCAGTGTTTGTACATTAAGTCAGACATTTAGATGACAAAATATTCAGTGTTTCTCACACAGGTGCCGCTAGATCTGTGTATACTGCTACCATGAGGTTTTATTATTATGTACCTGTGCTGAAAGACACAACTCTCTGAATAGCACAGCACTCTGGAGTCTGGTTCAGCTGAATTATAACACGGATAAAAGCAAACTGAGGCCCTTTGAGAGAGAGAGGAAAAATAAAGGGCCTGCATACAAAAGCCGAAGATGCAATAATTCTGGTCTGGAATTAATCTTCTGAATTGTGACACCTTGTGAATGCGGATGATCCTGAGAGGAAACATTGGGCCTGAGTTATGACTGTAACGCTGAATTTACAGAGAGAGAGAGAGTGAGGAGATAGACCGGAGAGAGGGCCCAGATTCAATTAACTGCCTTTGTGAAGAAGTGAGGAGGGGCGGCAGGGTGAGAGTGATGAAAATGAATCACTACCCTCTGGAAAATTAGATTCTTGCCCATCAACTTTGAGTGGAAATATAAAAGGGGTGACTGACAATCAGCACCAGCAGCAGCCATCATCCCTCTCCCTCAGTAAATTCTGCTTCAATTAAAACAGGATTTTACAGGATAGCAAGCTTTTTGTGTGTAATAATTTATCGCTCTTACTATTTTATATTTTTCATTATGAATAACATTTAGCATCATCTGTAGGGCTGCAACTGCCGATAATATTATTTATTATAACAGTCATTTAATGGCCCATTATTCAAGCAATAATTAACAGTTTTGTCTGTAAAGTGTCAGAAAATAGTGAAAAATGCCTGATATAATTTCCCAGAGGCCAACATGGCATATTTAATTATTTCTATTATTCCATTTCTATTATTTCTATCAGACTAACAGTCCAAAACTGAATAATGTTTAGTTTATTATATCTCATATGACAGAGATGAACATACAATCCTCACATTTGAGAAGTTGAAATTAGAAAATAGTTGAAATTTCTGCTTTAAACCTCTGCTGATTAATTATATGTTTGATTATATGTTTCCTAAAATACATAAACATTTTTAGTGAGGGCTGCAACAATTAGTTGATTAAAAATAATATATTTAGATATTTGATTCATCGTTTTAGTCATTTTTCAAGCAAAAATGTCAGACAATTGTTAGTCCCAGCCTCTTATATTTAAGGATTTACTGCTTTTCTTAGTTTTGTACTGTTTGTTTGACAATCATTAACAACAAATTTACTAAGACACAAAAAGATGTCACTTGGGGCTTGGGTAAAAGCCCGAAGCCCTAAAATTTTGAGCATTTTCACAATTATTTGACACTTTACAAACTGAGCAACTAATCAATTAACAGTGAAAATAATCTGCATGTTGACTGATAATGAAAACATGTTTCAAGTAAAGCTTTTGTTGGAGCTGCTGTACATACAGTCTGAAGGAAAACATCTGAGAGAAATGCCTTTAATGTAATGTCACTTAGTTTTTATAAACACCTCTAATCGACAGTTTCGGTGGAAGGTGACAGTGACAGTCGGTGTACGTGTCAGTGAACGGGTAACATGCTCCGCGACGCTTCACACCCCAATGGCAAGTGAAGAGACACCCATGCTTTAAGTGGTATCATATGATGAAGTAAATGGTCCTGGTTCAAAACAGACGAGATCACTCGAGGACAGTTCTGCTAGAGCACTGTGGACTGACTGAAGGTACATGGAGGATTTTCTATGTTTTCACTGAGAAGATCATGATCCTAACGCTATAAAACAACACAACCATGAGCCTCGAATCACATGCAGTCAAGAAATGGAGCAAGACCAAAACAATGAGAAACTCTTGTACAGTATTGTAACCATGCTAATAATGTGCGGATAGTCGATAGCCATCGACCCATGCGAGTGACTGACGTGGAGGAAATCACCTCGTTTACCAATTCCAGCTCATCCTCTGTCTGCAAAGGGTGGTAACACAGAGAGTTACAACTCTGATTCAGATATGTAACTACAAGTATATTCAAAAACACAGTTCAAGACAACAGTTATCTGTACACCACTCACATTACCAAATAATCTGGGCCGAGCATCGGTACTGACCGAGGTCCAAGATCAGATTTCTCCTCCGATTGTCTCGAGGGGCGAATCAGGATTAAATCGGCCAAAACTCCTGTAATCTGAGCCCAGCCTTAAACTGAATCCAAACCGTAAATTTGTGGTCCATAAAAACCAAAACAATGAGCTGAGAGACACTAAATGCTTGTTTGAGCAGACTGGAACTGCAAGTGCTCATTCTCTGTGGGTCCTCTCGGACACAAGTAATGTTACAAAAAAATGGTAAAAATATTGCAGGTTTAAAATACTCAGAAAAAAAAGGGCACTTGTAGATCTGCAATTCTACAACACGTGGCCAAAAACTCTATCTGCTGAGGACGATTGTGTGACATGATCAAAAGCTCCAGAACAAATATTAAATGGACCTCATTGGGACACTATTTTGTCAACTACGGCTTCCAAAGGCAAGAACAAACCTTCGATCTCAAAGGCAATAATGTTTTAATGGCCTGTTGGTGGTTGGCAAACACAGTTAAACATGGCTATAGGCAAATGTGGGTGCATGTTTAGTTGAAAAGGTTCTGAGAAAATCTCACGAGTCCATCAGTGGGAGTCGGCTGATTCATCTGAGACTTTATCAACTCTGCCAAAGTAAATAATGACATGTGGAACACAGAGCCGAGAGCTCAAATCTCTGCTCACAGGTATTTACTAAGATCACAAAAATGATGGCAAACAGCCTCTGACAGACTGTTTATCTTCAGTCAAACTCCTGGATTTAATTTGATACGTCAATATAAATTCCTGATGTTATTGTTTAGTTTTCCATCTCATTGGAATCATAATAATAATTCTTATCCCCTCATGTCCTTTAACACATCTTCTCAGTTTCACGTGTCTTGGTTTTGTTGTTTGTAGTATCCCTTAAGTCCCTTATTGTGTTACAGAGGTAAGAAGTCTCATTTTTTCCAATGGATAAGGTTTAAAATGTTAACTAAAAGGACCCGGACTACACAAGTTCGGCTTGGTTAAGCTCACCATCTGCATGAGGCTCTTTCCCCCCTGTGAGGTGATGACTCGGAGGTCTGGCTTGCGGCTGTTGACCATCTGGGGGCTCGGAGGTGGGGGTGGAGACTTGGCCGGAACTACTTTCCCCAGACTGTTGCCGTTGGAAACAGTGAGGAGGCCTGGGGAGGCCCTGGCGCTGGTATATCCATTAGCTGCGGGGGTGATAGAGGTGCGAATGGACAGAAATCAATAGGAAAAATCAAACAGGTGAATGCAGACAGCAGAGTGCAGATATTGTGTGTGAAATTCAAATTTTAGTCAGAAAAAAAATCCTCCAACGCTTTCGTTTTCAAAATGTTTTTCTATTCAACGACGCTCCGAATTAAAGGCATGTCAACATCGACAGAATAAAGCTGTTTTTAAAGCAAACATAGGACTTCGGAATAATTTTGTGTTGGTGATTATTGGCCAGGATGTCAAGAAAAACGTTTTCCTTCAACTAAAATCATATGCGATGTCGTCTTTGAAATATTTCCTGAAATAATAAATATGACTTTGGATCCAGAAGACCTTAAAAAGGTGTTTTCACTCTAAATATCAGATCTGCGCAAAGACAGAACTGAGGAAAAAATAATGTTAAAAGGTGAAGTATGAAGCAGACTACATGTCTTAGGGGAAGTGCAGGGAATCCCATGCATGTCTGTTGATGTTACTGGTGGCATCCCCTGATCCCTCTGAGGCACAACCACAGATGGTGCAGAGGAAAAGAGGAGAGGACGAAACCTTGGAAATGATTTGGGATAAATACTCTAATACAGAGCAGATACCACAAGAACACTTGTCTGTAGAAGACTTCATAAATAGAAAGCAAACTCGTGATCTGAGCAAATATAGGAGTACTCACGGACTGGGCTTGGGCATCCTCCATTTGAATTATTCAAGTCGCCTCCAAGAAGAGCTCCTATTGAAAAAGGATGAGATGGATAGAAAGGATGAGAATTCCAAATGAAAACACTAGAAACCACTGGAGGCTTTGACATTTGCAGAAATATAAATAAGAAAAAAAAGGGAAGAAATGACGTAGTGGAAATTGTTCTGGCATAAAACAAGCTGCAGCCCCGAAAAGTCTAATTTAGGAAATAATCAAAATCTCTTTCAACAGCTACCGAAGGACTTTGTTTTGTCAGCCCCTCCAGTAAGCTTTCAATCTCAACGAATTCTAATTATTATTCCTCATTACTTAAAAGCCTTTTTAGTACAGATCAGAGCATGCAACCCTGTATTTCACCACATACATTGTAAACCTTTGAATCTTGAGTCATAATCCAGAAAAAGAAACTATAAAGCCCTGTTCACACTTAGTCATGAGTCTAGGACAGATGATTTGCACGTAGCTAAGGAAAACCAGCTAACAGATTGCAATTCCATTTGAGATCCGGCCAACAGGGACACATATAGGTGGTTATATACTGTATAAATAAAAGTGTGTTAAATATCGTCTGTGTTTTTCTCACATACGTTTAAATACATACAGACACTTCAAATGACGACTGTAAATGGGGCCAAAGGTAATTAAAAGCCACACTTCTTGACTACAGCTCGTCTTGCTTTATATTTAGTTGATAAATATATAAATTAGTCATTTAGAAGGTAAAACAAAAGTAATACATTTTACCAAGTTGGAAGCAGAGTGTGACAAAAGTCAAATCATATACTACTTTCTCATTACATTGCACTTTTAACTTCGACCCTCTTGCCATTTGGGACCCAGCCCATTAGCTGTCGTCTGTCTGTGCTCTCTGGGCTGCTCTGTTGATGGGTCAGAATAGCCAGAAAAGCATGCTGGTTGCATACTGCAAAATGCAACCGGTTGCAGGAGGACATCCTGGTAATTCTTTTATTTTTGGCATTTCAGTAAAGACAGGGTAAATTCCCGCACACACTTTTCACCTCTGCATTGATGGATTTATTAAAAAGGTTGACCTTTTTAGTCAAAAAGACCTTTCTTGTTGTTGATGTCTTAAGAAAGGTCTTTGTGACCGAAATGACAACCTTTTAAAGAAATCTATAAGTGCAGAGGTGAAAAGACTGTACAGGTATTTACTCGTCTTTGCTGGAATTTGCACCACAAAAGAGATAAAGCTTAAGTGGCTCCTTGGGGCCTTTGACTCAATCTTTTCCTGAAATACTAAATAGTATGTTAGTATGGGTATTGGAAAGCAGCCCCAGTACAGAGGCATGTGCAATACTCCTTGAGTAGCTTTTTACATGTAGACATAAGCACTACATACAATATCCTCTGTTGGTCTATAGAAGAGTAACAACTGTATTGATGGATAGATTTTAAGGATGAGTCAATAGTGCAGAAGTAGAAGCATTAAAGTAGAGGTCACATTTTTCTTCAAGCTGTAGCCAAAATAATTACTTTAGAGGTTTATCTTCTTTCTTCATGTCTCTGACCAAAACCCATTAAGAGGCTGGTCAGTGATTTTCAGTCAGTCTCTGCTGGTACTAACGAGTCCACGACTCTCGTCGCACTCACTCACCTGCACTGGCTGGTCGCTGTGGCAACCCCGGAGACACCGTGTTTCTCTGAAGAGCGGGTTGCTGTGGCGACAGGAGGTGGGTATCCGTAAGCGACGATGATGTTACATAGGAGGTAGTTACCAGTGCGTTGCCAGGGTTACTGAATTGCAGTGTGCTCTGATTGGACGACTGGACCGTGACTGGCATGGAGAACGTCTGGGGCGGAGCGGTCGACTGCTGCAAAGCGGGAAGAGAGAGTTTTACGTTTAGTCTTCTTGGTACAACAACTACTCGCTACTCTCGCGAACATTTTTGAAAGAAATGAAAGAAAATATTCATGGCTTTTCCCGCTCTTTACATTTAGTTGAGTGTGCGTCTTGGCATTAAGCACAGCAATGATGTAATGCAACTGGGACAGTCTGATTTAAGTGAGAGATACAGGTGAGTATCGTCAGCTTATAACGGTAAAAAATAAAGCCAAAGTCGTAGCAGTTGTGATGTTTTCAGGACTGACTGCTAAAGCTGTAACTAAGTAGTCTAAATGGGAAAAATGACTGAAACAAAACGCTCTGATGTGTCAAAGAGAATTAAAGTTTGAAGGACTTAAAAAGTACAATGCAGTCTCCATAACCGCTTAAAATCTGCCTTAAGAAATATGGCCAGATACAACAGTGGCCAAAAAGCTGCCCCTACATCTGTTATCTCCTCTGTAATCTGAAGTTTATGGTCTTCTGTTGAGCACTAAAAAAAAAAAGGTGTGAAACAACCAGTTAAGAGGAACTTCACACCAGTAGCTGCTTCCTGTAAGCACTTGAGCCAAACACAGAATAACAACAGACAAATGTTTTACCAACACGTCTGCAGGCAAGAGAGAAGCAGAACAAACAGTAATCACGATAAACTAAATATGGGCCCATTAGAGGACTTACTCCGTAGCGCTTGAATAGAACATCCAGGTCCTCTGTGGTCTTACGGTACTTGTCGTCATTTAGGGGACTTTGGTCGATGGAGTCTTCACCGTCCGGCTCTGGACTGTCACAACCGTTGAAGCCTTTCTTTCTCAAAGTCTGTGAATGTAAAAAAAAAGAAAGAGAACAAGCTAGAGTACTTTAATATTGAGCTGACTGATACTTATCATTAAGTAGAAATGTTCGCTAAATATGTATCTCACACATTGAAATAACAGTTATAGCCTTCTAAATCTGACACACCGTATTTTTTCAAAAACTACTTGATCCAAACACTGAAGGTCTGGATTAAAAACTAAGAACTTGATAAGCTTGAATGATTGATATGACATCACAGAAGTGTTTACTGGAAGAATAAAACTCAGGAAACTAATGTGACGACTATAAAAACTACTAAAACAGAGTGACGCTTCTTTTCCCTCGCAAACAATCTTTGGCAGTCCACAGACACCAGCTTGCACGGCAGAGCACACAGAACCCAATGACAGGCGAGTCTTATTCTGGCTCGCCATCAAGTTAGGAAGGGGAGGGAATTAACATTAATATGTCATTTTAATCGATGAAAGTGATGGAAGCTGGCTTTCTGATTGTTTTGGGCACTGATCTTTGAGACGAACACGAGAGAGGAGAAATAACAGAGTCATTACCGGGGGAGCTTTGCAGATTTTGCCAGCCCAAGTGTCTGGACAGAATCACATTATGGTGCATTTGAATGATTTTTCACAGACTCTAAGGAACAGTTTTGAATTAATGAACATGGGCGGGGGGCATTTTTTTGGTTATTTGTTTTGTCTCTGTATTATTTTTTCTCCCAGATTTCCATTTGATTCTCTGACTTCCACGTCTAAGAGGAAGCTGGTAATGCCCATAAATACTGATAAACATCTCTGGTTTGTAATAATAAAGAGTCCTCTAGGATGACCTGAATTTTAAACAATGCCAAGTGACACATTTACCTCAATAATGTCTGCGTTGGTCCGGCTCTCGTGAGGCTCGTTGTACTCTGTGTATTTGAGGAGGACCTTGTCCATGTCAGTGCTGGCATACTGGAACAGCTTGTTCGCGTGGTTGAAGATGATGAGAGCGATCTCGCAGTCACACAACACACTCAGCTCGTAGGCTTTCTTCATCAAGCCAAACTTTCGCTTTGTGAATGTCACCTAAGACAAAACAGCAGAGAAACAAGAGGAGAGGGAAAGAGAGAAGAAGTATGTAAGTTAAAATAAATATTAAAGGTGCTTTTTCAGGCTTAACACATCATTTCATTTTTCAGGCGCAGATGACATATAAAAGTATATTCAGTCACATTACTGGGCCTGCAGACACATGGGGTAACATATCCAACAAATAATAAACAAGTGGTATTTTTTTTCTGGTTTCGGTTTTCAGCATCAAGAATAAAGCATCATTGTTTTTTGTAGACCTTTTATGACTGACAACTATTAGCACTTCAATTAAATAATAGCCTTAAACACTGGCTTTTAGGCAAAATAACCAATCACTGATCTTTTCTTAAATCATCAATCCGTTGGTTTTAAAGCTACTACAACAGGTTAATAGCATCAATACAAAATGCTCTGATTTCTGACACTTTCGAACTGATGACTGACTTCTCTCAGTCCAGTAAAGTCTTCCTACTGCTTTAGCAATCACAAGATGTGATCCATACAGAAACCTACAGTATAAACAGTATAGGCAGATCCTGTAGATGTACACCAAGGCTCAATAAAAAACAATTAATGATGAATAGGAATAATTTCTTTTCCAGTGCCAAAATAGATGTCAAAAGCAGAGAGGATAGGGTGACAAACTCTGTGGTAAATGCTGACATGGGTGGATAGAACCTGAATTTAATTGAATTAAAGTGAATTTTTTTGTCTTTGGCACAGATCTTTTTAAAAGTAATTTAACCATGTTTCATTGACACTATCAACTAAATTATGCTGCATACTAGTTCTTCTAAATATCTCACAAGTTAACAGACAATTTAAATTGGAGCATGTTCAGTATTTATTGTACAGATGGTTTGAGGATCTGTCTGCAGAGTTTAGTCAGAGCTGTGAGGAGATAAAATTAGAATTAATACAAACAAAAAAGAAAATTCTTGGTGGTTCACAAAAACAGTGATAACGGGAAAAATCCCCCAAAACACTGAATTAACATTTTTGTCCAACTACTCATCCGACCCAACTGAGAAAACAAGAAAGGCCCTGGTCAGGGAGGAGCTGCATCTATTTAAAGAACAACAATCAAAGCAGCATTTCACAAATCTGCGCTTGAAGAAAGGCAATTGTGGAAAAGACATGACACATGACGACAGTGTGATTGGATATTGAAAACCAAACATGTGGAGGACTGAGCGCATGAGGGAAAATATTCTGCGGTGTGATGAAACCATAATCGAACTGTTCAGCTGTGATACAAAGCACTTTGTTTGGCAGAACCAACACCACCCCTACTGTGAAGTGTGGTGGCAGCCTCATGAAGTGAGGAAACAACAAAATGAACTGAAAAAGGCAAATTCTCGAGGACAGCCTGCTTTAGAGTACTTGAGACTTTTCTCTGTGGCAAATGTGTGTAATTGAATCGGCCAGTGACACAAGCAGAAAGCCAAAAACAACAACAGAACAGCTTCGGATCTAAAATCTGCCCGCTGCCTCAGGCTGGTAGTGAAAGATACAGAACCTCTGGACCCGAGTACCAAAAACCACACAGTTTGACATCTGTTAACTTAACTTGTGATGTTAAAACATTTATGCTAAGTCAAATCTGGAGCTTCATAATTCCACAACAACAAGGCGTCTGGATGGATGGTGATTGGAACAAAAGCTCCGGCGACGCTAAAAATTGACCTTTCAAGATTGTTTAATCAGCTCAACATGTCTAGGAATTGCTCATTTTTTCTACACTTAATTTGCATCCATTTTATTGTATTAACTTACGAAATTTTACCCAGAGCAAAATGACAAACTGATGAACGTCAACACAGTACTGGCGAGGCTGAGGGAGACACATAAGCGCAGTGTTTCGTGTACTGAAATTCTATGTTTTAGAGTAAAATGCAGAGAAATATCAAATGAGAAGAAAACCAACCAGATCAGTTTAAAGACAATCGATCATGGTGGTCAGGACAAGTGACTTCAGCACTTTAATCCATCGATGTAACACAAGGCTCACCAAAAGTGATGGAATTAAGGCTTTTATTTTTCTAATTAAACCGCTATGGAAGATGGCTGATCATCTTCATTTTTATCACTTTAAATATTATATCATATAAGAAATATTTAAGATGCTCTAGACATATTTGTGACATTTTAAAGAGATGTCCAGAATAAAGACAATGTTGCAGTGCTGTCGTTGCCATAATAACACTTAATAACTCTCATAGTGGGGGTGGCTGACATTTTCCAACACTGGATCTGATACAAAACCCAAGTTTCAAAACTAAAACAACACTTCTGCTGATACCTTACTTTGAGAAAACAAAAATGTCATACAAGTTCTCAGATGTTAAATGTTATCTGAACACAATCAGCCGCACAACACTATCTAAACAGAACAGTTGGAAAATGGCAACGAATAAGAGACAGTACTACAAATCTGATTATGCGATACCAACTTGCGTTTTTTTAACGTTTTCTCTACACTGTAAAGACACATTAAAGATGGTATCAAAAAGGACTGATGTTCAATTCCTTGCAGTATACAACAGTTTAAACTTAAAATGTTTTTGCTCTGATTAACCAGAAGAATAATCAAAAACACACTGTCTTGAAAGATAACGAAGACTCACCTGCTTGTTCCTTTCATCGGTGATTCGTTGGATCTGAATCTTTTTCCTACCCATGATGCTTTGCAGGTGTGGAGACAAAAGTCACGGTCAGTCACGTGGAGAAGTGCCTCTCAGACGGTGAGAGAGGAAGTGCAGCCTTTGACCTCTTACTACAGCCCAGCAACACTCAGACACAATCATGCATCCGATCATTCACACGCAGACACATTTCTCTGTCCAGATGTGGCGACGTCGTCGACTCCTTTGACTGACGGGCTGTGAGGATGAAGAGTGGATGCGGTGGAGATGTGTGGCGTTGAGGAGTGGAGGTCCTCAGTTCATTGCTTGTTCAACAGGGACGAAAGTGACAAAACTTCCCCGCAGCTGCTGTGGTGAGAAAGACGTCACTCGTCTCCTGCATCAGACACAGAGGGAGACAGAAAGGTTACTCAAACATCCCTCATGTCTCATCACATCAAAGACGAGACGTGAGGGGGAACAAAATCAATATAATATTCTTATTGTGTGACAAAAAGAAAAGGACAATGTGATCCACGATGTTAAAGCAGATTCACTTGAGACCAATGAAAACAACAATGCCTTCTGATTGTGAGGGCAGGGGGGTCACAGACAAGCTAGGTGTCAATCTAGCTGACACTTTGTACTAGAATCACAGATTAAATGCGCTTCCACTGTCTGCAACTGATGATAATTTTCATTATCGAATAATCTTTCATTATTGTCCTGATTAATTGATTCATCCTTTTTATGGAGATTACAATTCAGAAAGGATGCTTAGGGTTATTAAAAATTATTAAATTCCCAGTGAAGTTTAATTTTAAACTGTAAAATATCCTGCCTCCAGTTATACATCTTAAGTGTTTGATAAACACAGCAGATGATGTCTTATAACTACACCACACCCTCCAGCTACAAAAGACATTGGAAGACATCTCTTTGGGTAATTCATGCTAAATCTGATTCATTGATTGATGAGATTAATAGATCATTAAATACTTAAACGCAGACTTTTAATGTGTGAGTCATCAGAAAAGAAGCAGCATGTTTTTTCACGCACGCATGATACTTCAGTGCCCTCAGGGCCATTCACTGACAGCGCTGACACAATCAATGACATTTTTCTTTGAAGGGAAATCAAAACAGCTCTACATAAAACGGCATGTCAGTGAACAGGGTTCACGATGGGCAGCTGAAGACCTTGAACAGAAACAGAACAGATTCAATGGCAAAAGTTTTCCCTACGAGGCCCTTAAATCTGTATGGATTTTTGTTCCTGAATTAGAGTCAGACAAAAACAAATGTCAAAACATTTTTGCCTGAATGCTTCATTGTCAACAGAATGATTCTTTTTAAAATCACAGATGTTGAGAAACAATCCCAGGCTAAGTCACGTGGGTGTGATCACAGCACAGGTTAAGTGTTTATTTGCAGTCAAAAAGCTGTATTGCACCAGAGGTGGCATATTAGTGACTAAAACAGCTTCACACACACATCCTTGGAGGAAGTACTGGAGGTTGGCAAGTCATCTTTGTGTGCAAGCTGAGTCACTGCTTCTTTTCTTTATAACGGCCATAACCTGAAATCCGCCCTACCATGAAGGACAGAGAGTAATGAATGAGAAATGAGAATAAAGAGAAAATGACGAATAAAGCCTTCAAAACTCTGCTACCTCTGCATGAGTTACAGAGTTATATTTGAGACCGAAGAAACTGCTTCCTATCTTCATGTAACACACTTTCTAGGATTATTTTCTCGATAAATCAATCAGTTCTTTGGTCTATTAAATGCCAGAAAATGGGTAAAAATGTCAATCAGTTGTGTCCCAAATCCTAAAATGACATCTTCTAATGTTTTGATTTATCCACAACTTTTAGATATTCAGTTTCCTGTCATAGCGGGGTAAGGAAACCAGAAAATATTCACATTTAAGGAGCAGGAGAATTTTCGATTTCATTGGTTAATAAAGAACTCAGACCAGAAACCAGAATAAAGAAACCAGAAAATATTCACATTGAAAATGCGAGAATCTTAAGAAAATTAATCTAAAAAAGACTAATTGATCGATCAAAATAGATAAATTCAAAAGTTGACAGGTAATTGATTCATCAATGACTCACTGCATCTCCGATCAAACGATCAGTTCTTTCCAAAAAGCGTAGATAATTTAGAACTCTTAGAGAATCAAATGTACGTAGACATTTAGAAATAAATCCACAGCAGCAGTAACAGTTAATCAAATGCTAATCAGCAAGATATAATGATGATGATGTCACAGTTAACGCTACGCAGCGAAGGGAAAGTGACTGTATATCAACACCTACAAATGAATCTCTTTATAATGAATCAAAATTAACACTAACAGCTGCACGTATCCTTCCCAAGAGGAGAGCTTTAAACACGCCCACCACTGTGATTTAGGTTTACAGTACGGCTGTACAGTCAATCATATAATAAGCACAATCCTCGCTCCAACAGTTAATTAAACGTGCTCAGGTATGATGCTGATGCTTTACATTTAGGGTGGCTGCTCTGGTGCGTTTAATCAAGCGCTACCTGGAGCTGAGAGGAATAGTTGGTTTATTGCCAATCAAGTGAAAAAGAAGAAGAAGGAACTGGCAGCTATTTAATAATGGATTAATCATTTCAGTCATTTTGCAAGCAAGAAAGCTAAACATGACCTAGTTTCAGCTTCTCACGCGACAGTTTCCTTCTTTTCTTTTCTTTGCTTTGTGATAGTAAACTGAACATCTTTGGCTCCTTTTGGCTCCTGAACATTTTGAGTTCTGGGACATTATAATGGGCATTTTACTGACGGAAAGATTAATTGATTACTCTAGAATATATCTGTCACATTAATTGATGATGAACAGTTAGCTGCATCCCTATTCACATGTGAATGTCTGAACAATCTTCACCAACGTTTGTGATCGTTTTATTTGATTTTTACGACATTATTGATGTGTTTGTCATCAATTTGCTTCTGTTTTTTGTATCTCCATTAAATATCATTTATTCATCAAGAGGATTATGGACTGGTTTAATGGGGAAACCACACCTCTGGAAGTAAAAAATGAGAGGTGCAATTGGTGAAAAGTGGCGATAAAAAACACCTGAATAATAGATCAAAGAGTAACCGACAACAAACAAGTTTTCACCATCATTCCACATTTTTAACATCTTCAACTCCAAAACAATTTCAGGCCAGATCAACATTTTCTGAATACAACACCGTCCCTAAAACCCATTCTTCTTCTTACACATACACTCAGCTCAGTGGCAATTGTGTTAAGTTTTCCCTCCAGCCTTGACCCTACATGTCCGTGCTTTCCTGGGGATTGTTGTTAGGCCAGATGGAAAAAATGAAAACGCCAGTGGAGTGCACATGGGGCCTCCACAAACCACATTTCAACACTTCACAGAGTGTCCAGCTTGAGAATTAATCAGAAGCTGTAATAAAATCCAGCATATTAGGTTCAACTAGGATCTGTCAACCCACTCGCCAGGATAAAATGTTGGCAGTTAACGGGAACCACTGACACATTCCCATTTGTATGTGTCCATATAACATACTGACAGTTCTACAGTACGTGTCATATCACATTCATTTTACATATTTATGATATGACGGTCATATCAGGAAATGGAAGGTGGTGGAGTTACAGGTGAGAAGGTTGCAAAGCCAGTGACCACAGTTTTTTCAACATTGGTAAGCGTGACACCACTGGATAATTTCACGGAGACGTCGAGACTATTTCCAGCTGCAGTTGTGGCGAAAAAACGGAAGGTTTCGATGAGCAGCTGGGGCATCTCAAGCCGTGTTTGTGGTAACGAAACCGGTTGTTTTTAACTAAATCTTTGTACAGCTTGAGCCGTGTTTGTAGCGACCAAAACATGATCTTTTCCTGAGCACAGCCAAATGTTTTTTGTGTCTAAATCTAACCTGATCATAAGAACAGCGTCTGGACAACATAAAATAGAAAATTTAAAGAAATATTAAGTTGCAACATACAGAAACCTAAAGTTTCAAAATATTGGTGGTTGCATGGACTGGATATGCCAGATAAGAATCAGCACCGATACTGACCTCACTGGGTCCGATTTCTACCACAATATCATTATAGAAATTCTGGGTTTCACTATTGCTATTCATAGAGCTGCAGCTGTCCACCAACTAGGCTTTTGGCACTTTGGCAATCCCTGGCATAATGTTATCTTAAATACTGTAAAAATGATTCCAGAGAGGTGCACAGATTTTAATTTTGAGGGGAAAAAAGAGGTAATTGGTATTCGATCATTACTCTATATTATGTATCCTGAGATGAGCTATCAGTACTGGGAAAGGAAAAGTTGGATCAGTGCATCTCTTGTTTTTTTTTACACACTTTTAATGACAACATTTGGTGATGGCATGTCCTGGAAAGTCAGCCTATTGTATCTGGATTACTGCGACAAAAAGGGCTTAAACAATTAGTCAATCGATAATAACCAGCAAGCATTTTGATAAAATCATTTAAGAAAAAATAGTGAGACGATGCCACACATTTTCAGGTCCAGCTTCTCAAAAGGACAACATTGTCTGCCTCTCTTTATTATATATATTAGTATATATATATAGTGTATAGTATATGGTATAGTTTGGAAATTTTGGTCAAACTAAACAATACATTTGAAGACTCTGCCAAATTGTGAACCGTTTTTGGACATGTAATCAACCAACAAGTGATTTCTAGTCTATATAACTTATACAAAATATGAGAACCCAATATGATGTCAGTCCAAAATTTAAAAACCCACTGATTTACAGTGGTAAACAGATAAAAAAAACTGGCTAATACTCACTGTATGCCAGCTTTGCATGAACAGAGGAATCTTACTGTCATATTTGCTTGATTTAGAAAGATTAACAAATAAGTTGTAAATACATTTTCTGCTGATTGACTAGTTGTTTCCACACTATATCATAGCTTCTATTAGCTTCAGCTCAATGTGTTGTTATACTGTTGATATGGAAAATGAATTAAAAAAAAATCCCTCCCTAAAATACTTCAGTATCGTCTAGATACAAGCAAAAGCAAAATCAAGTCAAAAAAGATGTTTTGCAAGATGTTTCTACAGCAGTTCTTATCTTAACTCAAGCAACATTTTATACAGACAGTCTACAAAACAAACCCAATACTCCAAAGATTTAATGGTGTATGATGCTGTTTGTGCTGTGCTGAGATGGAGTTTTCATCCATTATATCTGTATTCACATCATCATATATGTTTCATTAACTGTGAGGCACCAACTCTAGACAATTACCACAACACCACATGTAGAAATATCCCACAGCTAGAGGGGGAAATGAAAACCACTCTTCCCTACTGACTTTACAATCTTTGCCACTGTCAAGCTACAATATTATCTTTGATTAGCTGTGAATTGATCAGAATGAGGCTACAATGCAAGGTTTCTGTCTAGCCTCCCTCTCCCTGACTGCCCTCTGCATGGCTGCCCCCTCATTACTGTAATTGACACGTTCATCCCTTCTCTTCCCCCTTAAGGCGCTGATGGCTCAATTAGGAGCTGGCCGGAGGACTGATTGGACGCCAAAGATAATGAGGTCGCCGCTTGGCTAAAACTGAGCCCATCGCATCCAGCCAAACCAAGCTCACTCGGTGACATACGGAGCGCCACAGAGGAAGAAAAGACATTTTACGAGTCAATCTAAAGACACATCAGAAAAGACCAGATAGAGGTGTATAACGGTGGATAATGAATGTTTTTTGGCTGGACCCGTTTTGCCTCATTATCTTAAGAGGGCAGGAATTTGGTGACTCTGGTGAAAAGTGAGCTATGCACATGTTATTCAAATCATCCAAGTGCTGGTTACGCAACCCTTGAATGTTCTTCTGATGAAGGAGAGGGAGCACAATCAAGCTCAGGGTAGGCATCTGTCTGTTTTGGAGTAGTGTAATTAGTGGCTGTGACCTTTTGCGGATTATGCTCTAGCCAATGAAATGTGCCAAAGCCCTGAGATAAATGGTCGGAGCCTCAAACGTGACTTGCAGTGGGGTTTGCCCATCCACAGCACTCAAGACAGGGGTTTAGGTCAGTCTTTATGGCTCAATCTCAGCTCCCCAAAACGTGGACAGAGTTGATTTGCATCAACCTTACACCTGGCAATAAAAAGGAGCATGTAGTGAGGAAAGATTAATATATTCATGTGACCTACAAGCACTACACGCTATCAGAGCCGTAACTAATTATTGTTTTCATGAACGATTAGTCTGCTGATTATTTTCTAGACTGTTTTGTCAATAAAATGTGAGCACATAACATCCCAGATTCCAAGGTGGCGTCTTTACGACCTGATCGTAGGTTCACATTTGAGTTTTAGAAATCTGATAATTGTCAAAAAAATGACTTAATTATGAAACATTGTTTGATTTCATTTCTGTCAATCAACTAATTAACCAACTACTGATTTCAATGCTACACACGATGCATTTTCAATAAGCTTTTTAAAAAATTCTAGTTCAACCTTATCTATGCTTATTGAGATTAAAAACAATTCACGGAGACCGCTGGTGCATCGCACCAAAAGCGTTGTTGTTTGATGCCCTGGGAAAGAGACTCAACAAGACTCAAACCATCTTTCTCAAGAATCCCTTACTCCATCTTAAATACCATGAACTATGTGAATATGTCACATGGGGCTACACAATATATCAAATCAGACTTGCACAATGGTCGCACTGCATGTGCTAATTAATGCGCAACACCAAGTAAGGCAGATCAACTCAAACCTGTCATGCAACAACTTTTTAACCGCTTCACACAAAAGGAAAACTTCTCATTTTCCATGAAAAATCTACAAGAGAAGTTTGTCTAATAAAACCGAATTTAATCTGATTTAAAGTTCTTGGGAGATGGGAGTTTATTGCATGTGAGTGGCACACAATTGATTTACCAATTCATCAAACAAAGCAGGCCCGCTAGCTTGGTGGTTTTATAATATGAACTCCACACAAAAACACCATAATTATTCTAGAATGATAAATGATTTCCAAGTGGAGCTGCTCGAGTTATCTGGTGAATATAACTGCATTTTTTCATATCCCAGTATCGCAATCACAGCTTTTTTTTCCATCGAGCTTCAACAAATTTTCCTGGTAAAAATAACCAGATAAAAGAAACCCTGAAAAATAATCACTGTCTTGCATGGGAGGACAGTTCAGCGGAAGTCAATGTTAAAGAGTTACCGTAACAAGAATTTCAATGAATCACAACTTGCTAGACATTCCTGCAGTATTTTGACCAACACAGATGTTTGAAACTTGGAGTGAACAATGCACTACAATGCTCCACTGCATTTATATGTACATTTGTGGCGGAAAAAGTGTTTTGTGCTTCCTTTCTGTTTATACACGTCTATTTCAATCTAATCTCATGTTTTCTGGTCCATCCCTTTTTGATTTTCTTTAGATTAGTTTCTTCAATCATCAACATTTTTTTACTTTAAAAACTATGCGTGTCGCTACAACAAAAATCTGTTAGACTTTATTTGACCAGAGAGAAAAAAGACTGAATTCCCATACACCAAATGATGCTAATCATTCAAGCTGTCTAAAGGAATTCTTGCTGTGGACTTTGAGAAACCCTCGGTTGGTTTAATTCTGTTCATCTTGGCAACCACTCCCAGCTTTGTCAGCTCAAAGACCTACCCATAGGAACTGCAAGTTTAAACAACACTGTTATTTTAAGCATTTTTAATAAAATACTTTTGTTGATGATAGCGGGCCTTTTGGGCAGCCGATGTGTTGATGCTGCTGTGAGGAGAGTAGAGAAATGGGACTTAGGAATCTTTGCAAACAATATTAAATTTTGGGACTTGGATAACTGAGCTTTGGCTAGGCATGAGATGATATGAAAATTTCATGTCACGATTATCTTGTCTAACACAATCAGGATTCCTTAACTAATGTTCCGATAACCATGAAAATATTCGAACAACTTTGATATAAAAACCTGAAAAAATTGCACTAAAACAAACTGGAATCACTTAAACATTAATTTTTGTTGGGAAACAACTATCTTTATTGCATAACAGGAAGGACACAGTGTTACTGTAGTGAAAAACAAACAATCAAAGAATCTTAAATAAGTGAATCATATATCATACGGTCTTCCTGCACAAATAAAGGAGAAATAAATGCTGGTATCCTCATCTCAGTGAGTTTTTAGTTTGAAATCCGTAGTATTAACATTCATACACATTGGGACAACATGTGCAAGAAATGCCTTTAGTCATGGGGACAAGCTTCAGCCATCAAAATAAATCAGGAATCCAAATACAGGACTTTTTTTGCGGCAAGCTAGACAGCTTTTTCAAGTAATTCATGTGAGGAAATTCACGATTATCTAGAAAAACTCACCACAATCAACTTATTGTGAAGGTTTTTTAACGGGATCTGTGATAAAATCTTTTATAGTTCCATCCATAGCGTTGACTTAAAAAAATAATAATGATTCAGCACCAAGTTAAATACACACATACTGCTGGAAATGTGTCATCTCTGCTCTCGATCACCTACAGATGTTGATGTGAGTCCATCTGCAGGGACGGCACACAGTGGTGTATCACCCTGTCAAACTGGCCTACTTCTAGCCCGGCAGCTTTGGTATCTACCCTGGGACGGCACTGATTTCCAGCCTTTGAATACATATAGCCTGAGATAAACCATAATCATTGCCTTAATTTGACTGAGCCTGACAAGGATTGCTCTTAAGGTATGCAAGGTACAGTAAATGGGGCCATGCAAGAAGCCCTTTTGCCTGTCAACAGCATCACCGCTTCTGGAATTAGCATTAATAATATGTGTCTTTTGTAGAAAATCGAATCTACAAACACAAAATCAGTGCTTGAAAATGTAATTTTTTTCTGGAGGCTGTTGTAAAAAAAAAAAAAAAAAAAATGCAGCTGGATGAAAAGCTTTGAACAAAAGGTCTCTTATATGTGTAGTTAAGTCTCCTTAATGTCATTAAACTACTGACCATGTTAGATCTGGTATGTGGAGTCCACATGAGCTTAAAATGACATTCTCTTTTCTTAAAAAACAAAGTGGAGGCAGGAGCTCGTCTGTATCCTACAAACATGACAGATGGGAGTCTGGAGACAGAGTAGGCCCACTAACGGCAGACAGGTACCCTACAGGATCTAATTTGACAGGTTGGGAGCTGAGACTGCTGTCAAAATCGTGTGTGCCCATTTTTACCAAACCGAAAAAGGGCCTCCTGTAAGACACCACAGCCGGGGTTGATCCCCAGAGCAGAGGACGAGCTACTCCACACAGGCCATTTCACAATTTTCAAGTTACGAGTCGACCGACAGCCATTACCTTCCTTACACTCTCCATATAACTCGACTGTGCGAGCTGGAGCACACACGCACTACTTTTAAACCACATTACGGACATTTTGTACTCGAATCACGCCTGTTCCGCCTTTAAAATACAAACCAGCTCGGTGTTGGTTGTTACTTTGCTGTATTTAAATAATAAAGCGAGCAGGTTTGCTCCCTGTGCGAGGAAAAAAGACGCAGGAAGGAAATGTATCACTCCACTTACCCTGAAATATTGCTGATAAAACCCGAAAATAGGCCAGCAGCCAACGGCTCCGGAGGCGACCCGTGTTAATTAAGAAGCATTGATTAATTACGCTGAAGCGACGTCTCTATTTACATGACTCCGCGGCATTTTATTCCATTTAATGTTGAAGTAACTATACTGTCCACCCAGGCGATACAGCGTACCCAGTGTACGATCGACGTCATTGACATTAGCCCGTGATTGACCCGTCGACGATCCAATCAGAAGCTGACGTGCGGGCCCCTCGACCAATCAGAGCGCGGTGTCGTCGAAGTGGGCCGTTCTGCGAGAGAGGACATGACGGAGGTGACGGCCATGTTCTGCAATAGTGTTTGTATCCCTCCGCTTCAGTATTTACCTTTTGCATGATTTTGCATGTGGGGAAAATGTCACTGTAGCCCCACTGTGCCCTGCCTGCTTTCCATACGAGAACCCGCTAGGCCATTTGTTTTTTTCTACGTCTGTCTTCACCACAACCCTGGAAGCGGCACATAACCGTCCGCTAAGGCCTGTCTAGGGTTGTCTAAGGAGGGAAATGTGGACTTTGTGAGGCAGTAATCGTCCAAATTGCTCTCACAGACCTTCTAGTATCGTGCCATCAGACGTTATGGCATCATGACGTACAGTAGCCTGATGAAATATGCACGGATCGGTTTCAAAGCGAAAATGTTGACATTATGCAGAATAAATGTGGGGATACATTAGAAATCAGCTCTGAGGATAATGATAAAAAATCATTCTATTACTGTATGTGCACATAAAGCCTCCTATACACACAGACTTATTTATTATCCATCACAGGGCCGGATTAACACGCTTACAGGGTCCTGGGGTCTCGTCTCGCCCCTTCCAAAGGACCACCACCGTACCTTAAATATGTTTTCTAGGCAAACCCAGAAGTTAGCATCGCCCTGGTTTATTTAATTTAATCGCTAAAAGTAAAAAGCTAACGTTAGGCTGTAAACAAACTACATTGCGTCACCGCCATTTAGCGTCTCACTACGCAATTACTGTACACGTTTTCTATACGTTGGCAAATCCAAAAGCTGTACAGTTAAAATTAAAATAGTTTGTAACTAAAGTCTGCCTGTTAAGAGGGACTTAGTGAGTAGATGAGTCTCCGGTGTGTTGACGTTTAATGTCCCCGACAACCTCTGTAGTCTCATTTAGACACTTGTAAGCGACTGCTGTTTTAAAGACAGGTAAGCGCTTTACAATTAAATCGTGGGACATTTTATTATGTATTTTATGTCGTAGGACAAAACGTGTAAATATCTTAAGCCTGTAGTAACCACAGACTTACTTCAGGCACTTAACCGAAAACCAATTAAAAAAACTCATTGAGACGAGGGAACCAGATGTGCAAGAATGCTAACTGATTTCCTGGTTTTAGGCCCTAACTATTAAAAGCTATATTGTGCTTTAATGGTGTATATTCCAAAACAAATTACCACAAATTCATTGCCATTTCAGGGGCCTAGAAACAGTTTCTTTTCTCTCTTGTATGTAGGCAAGCAGTGTAGTTTGCTGCCCATCTCCTTCCTCTATCTCATATTTGTTTAGCTGCATGTCTGCGTTTGTATCCTCTCGTAAATTTGTTCTCTGCATTATGTACTAGAACGGGAGCCAACAGTCTTGGATGTGTGAAGATAATTGGCAGATAAAGCCGATTCTGATTTTTCAGCAGGTTTCTTGGTCTGAATGAATGTATTTGTTAATATACACGTGTCAAGAGAAAGCTGCGTTTACACGAGACATTTAGATCATTACGAACAAGCAGTTTGTGGCAAAATACCGAAAGTTGTCTGTGTCGACCTTGTTAGCTGCAAAACATCTCATTATCATGCTCAATTTCATTCAAATGGGTTCAGCAGGCAGTGAACAACTGTAGCTTGTTAGCTTTCTGGCAGCATAATCCATCCCATTCTTTTCAATGAGAAACGCTGACAGGCACACTGAAGGAGTTTATTCACAGTGTGGCATGACAGGTGAAGAAAAACCTGGTAGTACTATGGTTGTCAAGATATCACTGTCGTCTCCCTGAGCTTTTTTAAAAAATGTGAAGCGGTTTACTACACTGGAAGACAATGACACACTGTGATGTATTTCCTCAGACACTTCATAATTCAATAGAAATGTTACAGTGCCCTGAGAACAAGTAGTGTTACACAGCAGGAGCGCCGTTTCTGCGGCCTGCACTGCACTTAAAGGTCCCACATTTTGAAAAAATACGAGTTAGATGACTAGATCAATAGCACTGTCAAGTATGTTTGCTAGACTAAAGCGTTAGAACCAGCCGGTGGTTAGCTTAGCTTAGCATAAAGACTGAAAACAAGGGGGAAAAGCTGTCTTGAGTCAGTCCCGAGGCACAGCTCCGGACGAACTTCTTACACTGCTTGCACTAAATTCTACATTTAGGTGCACCCAATAAAACATTTGAACGACTGTAAACAGGAGTAAACGTGCAGATAAATGTTTTCCTTAATTTTAATCGCCTGACCTCAATTGTTATAAAATAAAAATAGTGTTGATGTTTGAAGTGCTTGACAAACTCTAATAAATAGATAAATCCGCCACAAATGTTATTGCAGTATCATAAAAATAGTTGACACAAGGCTTTACAATCTGATATAAAATAAATATGTCAAGGCTAATATTTGTTCAAAGGCAACTGTGTATAAACCCCACTGGGAGAAGGTAAATGGTACCGCCTTCAAACTTTACAAGTGTGTTAACCCAGTCGTGACAGTTGGCTATCATATAATCTACCAGTAAGAAATCAGTGGGCACGGCTCGTCCTGTAACTGAGATTCCATTGATGTGCAAAAAAAACCCCTGCATTTAAAAACAATACAGTTCTATTAATGTGCTGCCTGCTTTATCCCTCTTTCTAGGCAGACTTTGTGTCCTAGTTTAAAAACAAATGCTGTATCAGACCCAGTAGCTGCGGACTACTGGGAATAGAGACGCTGACAGAGATGAAACACATGACATCTTGGAAAAATGCCTCATAAGGGACATCTTGGATTAGAAACACAGCTATCAAAGGCTGGCTTGATTTGCTGGATTCAAACCCAAAAAGCTACAAATAGGCTGGAAAATGAGTCATAGACGGATCTCGCGACACCCAGCTCCGACATGGACCAGGAGGACAGTGAAGAGGATCATTTAGAGGATTAGAAGAACCAGGTGTGCTCTTGTGGATGGAGGAAAGAAGACATGTTAAAAGGGGGCCTCCGAGAGAAGCAGTTACAGTTTGCAAGAATCCTGTGATGACCTGGAAGTTTGGAGAAGTTCACTGAAGTCATTTGAATGAATTCCAGCGGTAAGTAGAGAGCTCTGTACTGACTGTAGCATAATAGTGTCCAGAGGCAGTCATAGGAAATGTAATGCAGGGGGCAGAGGGCAGAGAGATCAGGCAGCAGCACAGAGAGGAGAAGAGACTTCACAAAGAGCTGGCCTCAGGCTCCTCAACAGAACCGAGCGGGCATCTGTTAAATGTCCTACACCAGCTAAGGAAAGGCTTAATTGAACTGTGTCGCATGGTGGCATTACATCAGCTGGTGGAGCAGGAAAACTGCAACGTTGGTAGTTCCGTCCTTGTGAGACTGTAGCCACAATCAGCTCCATACTGCCTGCATTAATTCAAGTTAAGGGACATAAACTGTATAAATATGCAGTAGCCCACTGGGCGTGGACAGAAATACCTCACTTTAATGCATTGTGACAACAACGCCACGAATGCAGGCTAAGAATTAAATTAAAGATGGAAGAAACACAATAAATATTTAAAGGGTTACTCCACCATTTTGACACATTAAAGTGTGTTTACACGTCGTGGGGAGTACTACTGAATATGTGGAAAAGGCAGTATAAAGCATTTTGTGGCTCCAGAGGAAGCTGCATGTAATCTGGTAAATTGCCTCCAATGATGTCACTCAATGGCTAAGTTGCATTGTGGGTATTGTAGGCACCATGTTTTGAAAAGTAGTCCACTGGTCTGGTATTGCACTAGACAGCAATGGACTCATTATGGACAGTTTAAAAACAAATGATCAAAATAGATAAGACTTTTTTAACACACACAGCAGTCCTCCCCAAGACCTGTAAACGCACTTTAATGTGTAAAATTGGTGGAGCTGCCCTTTAAAAATACAATATTTATATAGGTAGCATGTATATATACTTGTTCTAGAACAATTGTTTGACAAATCAACTGAAAAATGGCATGTGAATACAATAAGAAGATGGAAATGTTTGTTTATTAATACAACTTAGTCACTTATGTCTCAGAGATATTAAAGTGACAAAGCTACAACATTGTGGCAAGTGACAAAACTATCTCTAAATATCTACATTGTCATATTACCCAACCCTGAATCAGGTCTCTTGTTATAAATCCATAGGTTAACACTAAATATTCAGAGGTTGGAGTTATGCAATCACTAACCAGGATTAAACTCAGACATCAGGTTCACGTGTGCAACCTGAACGGAGAGCAGCGCAGCAAACCTGAGGGGGTCATCATATCCCATCTGACTGCCTGGAAATGTGCTCTACAGTCAATGTGGCGATGACAAAAACAAGCCAGAGTGCTCTCCATGCAGGTCTATCCCTCTCCTCTGCCCACGCACACTCCACACCGCCTTCCCACGCGCTCTCAGCTCTGCCATCATGTTACTCTTTGATGATCTCGTTTTATCTTCTCACTCCTTTTGCCCGTGAGGATGTTTTTTCAGCGCTGATTAAATGTCTGTGCATTACTGGTATATAGGTTAGCTTTGATTCCGGATCGTCAAGCTGCACTAAATATAATAACATGCCAACTTGTGACAACGTATCTCGTGCGCACGGTTTAGAGGGACGTTTTGAACACATATACCATTAAGCACCCACATTTGAAATATCTTTCCAATCTCTGTTTCTGTTTGTATGTGTTTTGTGTTTTTTATGTTTAATTGTTGTGCAGTTGTCCTCTGAGAACAAAAAAAAACCAAATAATTGATTAATTGACAGAAATGTAGTTTGACAAAACAGACCCAAACTAACTGTGCCTCAGTCAGTCTAACTGGGACAGAACCATACCTTAGCCATGCCAGTGGTGAAGGTAGTCGGCCCACTCTCTTATACAGACTTCATGGTCCACAGCGGATGAACCTTATTGACTTTGGTAAAGACCTTTCTGCTACCATGAGGTTGATATTTGTGTTTTATTTAATACAATTAAATACAAATTTACAGTCAAAATCACAGTTTGTCTGGTAATTACCTGCAAAACCAACGATATTTCCATCATCCTCAGCTGTACTTTACGTTTACTGCTAATCAGCGAATGTTAGCGTGTGAGCACCGTTATTGTGAGCATGATAAACCACACGTCACACAAGTATTTAGCTCAGAGATAACAGAGCTTCAAGCATGACTGCACACTCTAAACCTTCTACTATCTGTTGGCAGAGATGTCGACTCGAGTCGACTCAAGTCTCTGTTTTGATGACTTGCAACTTGACTCGACAAGGGGGGGGACTTGACTTGCCCTAAGGACTCAACCTGTCCTGGCACAACCTATGACTTAAATGAGTCACACGTCTGGTTGTTGGTGATTATTTATGTTCCCTTGCTAACATCAGTATATGAATTACTGTCTTTGTTGTGACTATTTAGTGTGACCTCTACAGAAAGTGGTTTGAGAAACAATAATCTGTCGTCAACAAGAGCACCTTGCTCTGTATAAAATGCTCACTACACATTTTAACTCTCCTCCTTTTCTCTGCATTGCTTTTCATATTCTGTTCTATTGCCTGCTCTGCTCTGTGAGCAATGAGGCCCCAATAAATGATACCATTCTGTAGCTCCCACAGCCTGCCTTAAGTCTATTACTGCAGGGACTTTGTGTTTTTCATAATTATATTTTCACTGATAAATGTGCCCATGAATGTGCAGAAGTACGGGGAGAAAGAAATCTCATGATCCGGCTGCACAGATTTGTCTCAGTCCACAGACAACAACAAGATAATTGTATCTCTTTCCTTTAATGGCTCATGAAACTAAATAATCAAGAAGACACGAGGATATATTTTCAAGTAATTTTTACGCCTTGATGTTATTTGAGATGCTTGTAAAAATTAAAAGCACCATTTATACCATTACCGTTTCTGTGTGACATGCTGTCATAGTGCCAGTTTAACGGCCTGTCAGCTGTTGTGTGTGAGAGACAAGCCAAAATGTACAAAGTCTCAAGGGCCACTGTGAAAGCTTCAAGACTTTCACTGTAAATGTGTGAAGCGCTGCTGAAGAAGAGGACTCAAATGGTCCACGAGTTAAAAACTGAACTGCTGACAGACTGACTGTGATCTCTGACCTGAGGTTAAGAGAGCTGTGTGAACATGAAAGTAAAAGTAACAGCGAGCGAGTGCGGTCAGGTCGGCTTGACCTCAGCGACCTATGTGTTCAAGCTCTCTGCCAACAGCCAGAAGATTTTAAAAGTCCACAAAAGCAAAATCAATGCTTGACTAAAACTTGCCTGCCTGCTTTTGATCACTCTGGTTTTCATTTTTATAGATTACAGACCCTTGCGGCTACATTTGTGGTCAATAGTTTACATACGCTTGTAGAGAACACGGTATATCATTACCGTGTTGAGTTCCCATGATTTCTACAACTCTCATTTTCTGTGATGGAATGAGAGGAACACATACTACTCTGTTGTTTGTTATAGGTCTTCTGAAAATATGGCCAAATCTGATGTGTCAACGATATACATACAGCAACTTGAGCGATCAATTTTGGTGATTAAAGAAGGTTGTGTTAATCAGATTTCCTTTGTAGCACGGCCTCTTAACTTCTTCTGAGTTATTCTGATTGATAACAGATGGTGACCTTTCTGGGCCCATTTTAATAGGGCTCGTCTGATACAGCCAGTAGACCACAAACGCTACAATGGGAAAGTCTAAGGAGCTCAGCATTGATCTTTTTGAATCTGATTATTGATTTGAACAAGTCAGGAAAGTCACTCAGAGCCATTTCATGCTCAGAGAAAATTGGTCCGGATGGTCAAGAGTCAACCCAGAACCACCAAAAAGCAAGTCGGCAGTGAATTAGAAGCTGCTGGAAGACAGGTGTCAGTGCCCACAGTCAAACGTGTTTTTGCACCGTCATGAGCTGAGAGGCTGCCGTGCACGAAAGAAGCCCTGGATCCAGACGCGGCACCTTAAAGCTCAGCTGAAGTTTGCTGTTGATCACTTGGACAAAGAAAAAACCTTCTGGAGGAAAACTCTGTGGTCAGATGAAAAGAAAATTGAGTTGTTTGGTCACAATGAGCAGCGATATGTTTGGAGGAGAGAAGGTCCGAAACACACATCAGAAGTGGTAGACGAATCGCTACATCAGCCTAGAATTTAGATTTTGGATTGGTCTTCCCAAGTCCTGACTTGAACCCCATTGAGAACAAGTGGACTGTGCAGAATAAACAAGTTTGTACCAGGAAGCCAACAAATGTAGTTGAGCTTCACTGATTCTGTCAGGAGGAGATTAAACTAAGCGTGAGAGTCGTTACGGCCACCTCTGGGTCGTTGACCTCACAGGCCTTCGTGTGGGTTGCTAAGGCTAGGTGAGCCCAGGTGTGAATGGTTGTTAGGCTGTCTGGGGAGGGAACTCAGTACAGAATTGTAGGTGGGTGATAAGTATTGTCTTAGGCCACCTCCCTGGTCAAAGGTGCTCATTTCAGATTGACATAGATAGAGTCCTTTACTCCGCTTTCGAACGATCTGTCTTCTCTGGCCAAGATGTTTACATCGTTGTTCCAAAAAGAAATAATTTTTTCTCCTTCAGATGTTAGTGGACTGCAGAGTCTTGACATGAGGGGGTTGGCTCTCCTGTGTTGTGCTGTTTATGAAGATGTTGCTTTGTACAAATCTATGCAGTCCTGGCTGCATTGAACAGCATAAACTACATTACTCTGTTCACGCCTGGGGGCTTTGTCCTTAGGATGGACAGGTTTCTGCCTCACGGTGTTGGTAGGTTTAAGATAAGATATTCTTTTACTGATCCCCCTTGGGAGAAATTCACAGGTAACACAACAGTACAAGAGTAAGTCTCAAAAAATAGAAACAATAATAAAGAGATATTGTGAAGAATAAAATAACACTTTGAATAAGAATATAATAAAAACTATTAGAATAAAGATAAACACACTATATACTGTAACTGTAACATTTAGAAACATCCAGAAGCCTCGCCTGTTCACTGTTTGTCCACATGGGGCAGCAGATAGTCCGGATGCAATAATCCATTTAAATGTGGCTGTAATGCGTAAAACGTCCGCATGATGGCAGCAGGAGAACAGAGAAATCCTGCTGCGATTGTGTGTTTTCTGCCTCAAGGACTGCGTCGTTCTTCCCCGATTATACAACACGAGGCCAAACATGATCTGATATCTGATATATTCTCAAATCAGACGGTTTGATACGTTTTTAATCAGTGAACGTTAATTAAGTGGCGGCTGACGTGCAAGCTCATCACATGCTGCAGCAGTGGAGTGAAGGATTTAAACCTCTGTACCTGTTTGATTACTGGAGATGTGAAGCCAGCTGTGCTGATGTGACACCACACTGTACTGTCTGCACATTCAGTGAAAGCTGATCCTCTTTAACATGCAGACACATCTGAAACCAGGGCCTGCATGGAAAATATGTTCTGTCGTCTGCAGATCAGAATCGTGCAGCTGCATTTCCCAGAATTTGAACATAATGTTAAAATAAAAAGGCTCGACTTCTCATCTGAGATCGATATGGTTGAGTTTTGATTTATGGTGCTTTAGAAAAATCATTTATGAGGAAACACAATTTCCTAATAGCCTACTTGTGAGGTGATAAAAGAAACAGCTGCTGTACTCTCAACATTGTCTTGATATTTAGGCTACTTAATTAACCAAAGTTTGCTTTTTGATTTGATAGAAGAGATTCTGCGAGTTAAATCCCTGAAACAATTGACCACGATTAATATGCAATCAAACGGACTTTGAATTTGAGCAAATTCCTCCTTAAAAATATGATCTGTAAAGGGACAATTTGAGCCTAAAAATGAGAGTAAAGCGAATTTGTCCTTATTGACGGTGGTGACACTCGCATGATGAAGTGTTGGTCTTTTATTACTGGTGTGTCTTCATTAACGCCCACAGAGGAGAAATCTAAATGTCTGAAATAAAATCCAAAATAAAAGTCGGACAGTTTCTTTCGAAATGCGCTATTCTATAAAGAAACATTTAAATCTTAAATGGTCAAAAATAATTAAAATAATTCGTGAGTTTTTAAATACAGAACATAAAAACAGGACCGTGCGGGTTAGCTGAGGCTGTTTGCTGAATGGAGAAATTATTTAAAACAATCAAATCCTGAAATAAAACTTCTCAAGGACATAAACTTTTCATATAGAAGTATTAAAAGTATTTAGGCCTATTAAACTTATTTTTTTTAAATTAAAACGTGTCTCTAAACTCGCTGGAAGTCTGAAGCTCACCTGTTGGTCTCAGAATCACCTCATTACGAAATGTAATTGCACTCTTTGTGTCTGTCCGCTTTATTTCCATGTAGTTAACATTAATGTCCAAAATCAAATTAGGCTTATATCCGTTTTTCTTGTTTTTAATAATACAATTTTTTTTGTTAGTTTTACAGTAAACAGAGAATTTAAATAGCCTATTTCATAAAAAAAAGACAAAAAAAAGTCTTAAATAGTATCAGATTGAACAGGGTTCATAAGTAGCCACAAAAAAACAAACATCAAAGTGATATTTAAAAATCAAGAATCTTTTTAATTTCCTTCATTCTTCTTGGAGGCAGTTAACAGGGAGGTTTTTCAGTAGATAGCTTTTTAAAATTCCCTTTAAAATGTCTTTCTTGGTCTTTTTTTACACTAAAGACTTGTTTTTTTAATCCAGCAATTGGCATTAAAATGTCTTATGTAATAAAGAATAACTTACATTTTACATGTATATTTATTTATCCATCTATCAAGTCTTGTGCCTCATTCAGTGTGTCTGGAGGATCCATGTCAACCTACAGGAGCTGCAGGAATACTAAGTGGCTGACTTGCTTCAGTCTGTCCTGTTACTCAAAAGCACTGCAGCATTTTATCTGATTGTTTTAATGCTGTGCTTTACTTTCACTTTTTATCGCATGATCAACTAAAACCTTAAGTTCACTCCTATGCTATTATTTAACGTTTATTTGTACAGGGACAAGTATGTAGTATAAACTGATGCCACACACTACAGTATTTATAGCCAAAGCTATATTTGCAATGCCCGTATGAAAAGAAAGAAAGAAGGAGAAAGAAAAACTGAAAAGCTTAATAAAGGCTAAACAGTGACAAAATGAGTTAATAAGTTAATTAAAGTCAAGAAAGTAATAAGGCTTTTATTAACGTTCTGAAGCAGTCTATAAACTCTTTTAACTCTTATAATCTAACAATAAAAGTGTTTATGTTGCTGTTATTAACACTTAAATAGTCTCATTAACACTCTGATGAGGACTTGTAAAGGCCATATCAACTAGTTTTTATTATAAGGATCTTAATATCAAGCAAAATGCCTTTAAAACACTTCCAGGTGGAGCTAAAATGTGTTCCTCTCACATGCTGAGGAATTATCTTGTTTGTAATTTCACTCAATTATTCTATATGTTAAATGTTATTATAATCCTGTGTGTTAACTGAAGCATTGCCTCTTTTTTGTGTGGTGACTAAGATCCTTTAATAAACAGTACCAAAAAAATCAAGAAAAAGCTGCACAAGGCCCTCCTGTGAGTAATAATCATACAAGATGTTTAACCGAGGCTGCAGTAAGACGGCTCAGACACACGTCCACAAGCAGAGAAGACTGATCTCATTTTGCTTTGTCAACTGTGAGAAAGACACCAGAGGGCAAGGAGATAAAAATGATCACTCTTCCCTAAATCAGAAAATCAGAAAGCACTAAGATCATGGTGTCACTGGGATCTAAAATGAGATGCTTTAAGACAGATATTTTTATTTTCTAAAATTTAAAACACAGAAGTATTCGTAGAGATCTGTGACCTCCTGATCAAATCAGACTCTAGCACCACTTCTCCAGTTTTCTCACGACAGCAGAGACTCTGATCTGTGTTCGCATTATGTAAATACCCTCCAACACATTTCACAGGAGGAGTCCTCTGACCCCAGAAGGTGATGGAGAGCTCGCTAGTGGTCCTCTTCATGGACCACCAGTTGACTTGACACTCAGTCTTTGAGGAGCTTGGACAGTTTTGGCTATCAGATAAAAAAAAGTTCTGTATTCTAACAGCTGATTATGTATGATTATTACTTTATTCTTTATAGTTATTATTATTTTAAAGTATTCTTTATATGCAATCACATGTTATTTCTAAAGAGGCTTGCAACATTTCTGAAATAACTCTGCCTTCCATCCCATGAAGGACCCCTCTTTCATTTATTATACACCACCATGTCTCATTAAGCTCCTATTCAAATCAGAGGTTCCCCATTTGAATATTTGCGCGACGTGGGGGTGAAAGGGTGCCAGGTCGCTGCCTGCACGGGCACAAACACACACACACACACACACACTGAAACCTTGTGGCCAGGCAAAAGCATCCCAGCTCATATTTACAGTAGCACCAGGTGAGGTTTTTGTGCGTGTCAACTGTACTGTACCGACATTTCGCTCCTGATTCGTGCGTAAAAAGCGACGTTTTGACGCACATGTGCGCCGCCGCTGTGCTCAGTGAAGCCTGCAGGGTGTCTGGGGGGGCTGGCAGCAGTAAAACAATGGAGGGATGGTGAGGGTGCTTTACTGCTGTCGGAGGGTCTGAGACAGACTGTGACCCACCAGCCAAAAGACTGTCTGCTTCTCACGGCCTTGTGTTACGCGCCGCGATTACCAACAGGGCAACGGGCGATCATCCCGCCTCTCTGTTATGACTTTGACGGAATTAAAAGTCAACTGCGATTTTTGTCAGAAACGACAAAAGTTAAGATTTTAGTGTCGTTACCGTGGCAACGGAGCCCGTTTTATTAACCACTTCACGTCTTAAATAATGTAATTAAAACGCATTATCTTATGATGCATGCAGGAGAAGTAGGAGCACACAGAGGGCACTGTGCTTTGAGGTGGCTTTCTTGTAGCCTACTTGAGTATTTACAGGCCTTTGCTATCCTACATTACAGGCATCACCTCTCTGTAGGTTTTACTCCAACACACAGGCTGGGATTTACAAATAAAATATAAGGTGTAGTAAAAAAAAAAAGCTGCCGTTACATTTTTAAGGCTACATCAGAATTATATCCAACACTCACATGGCTCTTTTTCTGGAGGCTTATGAAAAGTTTTGATTTTTAACTTCTGTATTTTAGATAATAGGCATCTTAAATAGGAAGGGTACTATTTGTAAAGTAGTGCTTGTACACTTCCTATAGTTTTGAGTCCATAGGTCCTACACATCACTGAAACTGATCTCTATAGGTTTACTGCAGCTATAGGCCTGTAGAGGAAAGTCCTTTTAAGGGCTGAATCAAGTTCTCATTAGCTCTATTCGAATTAGCTCTGATATATTGCAGTTATTTCAGCCTATACTGTATATTCTACTTCTAATGTCTCGACAGTGTCGGGGATCCCTGCTCTGTTGCTCCTCTTGAGGTCTTTCAGTTTTGGGAGAGTTTTTCCTCAGCTATAGCCGATGATTGATGAACTGCGTGTTTAAGAAGTTACTCTGAGGCAAACTTGTGATTTAGGGCTGTATCAATAAAGTTTAGGCTACTTGAATTAGACCGATAAGTTAACTTAAACCTACATTTGAAGATGTTGTTTCCTAGTAGGCTTCTATAACCCCTTTTCAACCAAAGTCAACCAAGTTGGTGCTACTGCCGGTTCAAAGTTGGTCCGACCTGTGAACCTTTTAAGAACCGGTTTGCTTCTCCACAGGTATGAGAGTCATTCATCCAGATTCAGTCACTGTATACATCTCCAATTTCTCAGCATTGCTAGGAACAACTATGGCGCACTGCATCGACTATTCACAAGTGTTGCTCCTGGCTTTGCATGTCATTACTACATGGTGTCCATGACTGTAGCTTTGATACGTGAAAACACTGAAAACCTTCTGCTTATTCTCCCATGGATAAGTCAGATCACGCTAGCTCTGTTTTTTGAAAATAGCAGTAGCTGGTCCTTTGTCATCATTAATCTGCTCCCAGCCCCTGACGTAAGCGGTTCTTTGTTCTAGACCAGCAAAGTGTTGGTTCCATAGTAGGCAACTGGCTCCGAAAAACAGCACCTGAATCGACTTGGCCGAAAAGGGGTATGTGAAGCCTACTGGGCGATCTCAAGTGTGTTGAGAAGAAGCCTAGAAATATGCTACTGGCATAATGTCGACGTTACATTGTAAAATATTCACGCTTAACAACGGATACCCGGCAACACAGATAAACGTCTCGGGACCGTCCATGCGTAGCAACAGTAGAAAGACACAGCTAGGCCACATTGTACGTTAATATCCGTGAGGCCGTGACCAGGGCATCTCTCGGCTTCGCCAGTCCTCCGTTGATTTACAACTGCTACAAACTACAGCTGTGTTTTACATTTAACTTTAGTTTACTGTGTCTTCTTTTTGATGGATAACGCTATAAAAAATGTGGGATAGGAGAGACCATTTCATTGATCAAACGTCATAGTTTCAGTTTACAACTAATGAAAGACCCTTAAAAGTGAAGTTATAAGTGGAAAGTCATGGACTGAGTTCCTGGCAGTGTTATGCTGGTTTTTACCAGGTTTCAAAGTCCAAAGTCTTTTATTCTTTAGTAAGTCAAGTCAAGTCTCAGGTCAAGATGGCTTACTTCTTACCTGGAGAATCCGATCTTTATAGAGAGAAAAGATGAGGCACAACCTGTCCAATAATGATATTATTGGCCAATTTATCTAACCTCTTTAAAAGATATGGCAATTAATTATACCTGGATCTTAATCAGCCTATTATTCAGTGACAAAATGTAATCAAACAAAATGCAGATCAGTTTGTAAAAGCATATCTATTTCTTATCTTCCTCTCAGTGATTAAAAACATTAACTCCTGGTTACTTTTCGGTAAGGAAATGCTGACAGCCTGTCAAAAAATAGACCTACTTAAAAACTCAAATGAATCAAGTGCCGAGTCAAGTTGCAGGTCATCAAATCAGCAACACGAGTCGACTCAGGTTCAAGTCATGTAGCCCAACAGTGCTGCCATAAATGCTTCAAAAGTTAAATGGAGTTTGGTCCAGACATTCTGAAACCCCCTTTTTTTGGCAGGCAAGTGGCCCAAAACATTGAAACACATTTTTCACAAACTGGCAACCCACAATGTATTCACATGGTTTACAACAGCTCCATAATGCCACTAATAGATCCTGCATGAAGCGTATCTTATCATTATTATAAAGTTTACACAAATAGGTGTATTCATCTACTATCTGAAACGGCTACACGTTTGCAGTCTGCGCCAAAGAGGCGCAACAGTTCGGCCTGTGCGTGTGTGTGAAGGTACTTCCCCACGCTGACACGGTCTAGACAGATCAACAAGACTGAGTTAACTTATTTAATGCAAATGATGAGCACGTCTACGGGCTGCACATACAGACTGAGACCTTAATACAATAAAGTTTGAGAGGATTCGTCTTTCATGGACTCAATAGATTTCTGGTGCGATTATCATGATAATCAGCCGAGCCGGAGCGCCTCTCGAGTCTGTCTCTACAAGTTTCAGCTGCAGACAACGGCATCTTTGAGATACGTCAATTCTGGGTGAGAAGCCAGATACAAAGACTTCTGACGTTTAACCATCTGAAATATTAAAGGGCGCACTGTGAAGTTTTGGAGAAGAAATTCAAACTCAGAATTTTAATATTTACAATATTAGTGAAGTAATAATGCAAAAGTTTCCATAAATGAATAGACAAGCTGTTCTCAGAGGAAAAAAAGGTCCAGAACACTGTTTGAAGATAGAAAGGTGGCAGGGTCCGCCACATATAAACAAAGTAAAAGAGCATGAATCCTCCTCCTTTAAGGTCAGTTTGTTTATTCCGTTTACTCAGTAGGTTGATTTAGTTTGTTTAGGCATAAAAAAATTAATTAGCCAATGAAGATCTGTCTCAATTTCTTCACCAAAATGACATAGTGCTCCTTTAAAGTGACGTTTCTCCTCTGTGCTGCAATCATGGATAAATCCTCATACTGGCCTTCAGTGCATTTGTGAATGGCAGTTTAGTGTATGAGAGCAAAATATGGGCTCATTTAAGGGTTGGAAATAGCAAAATGCGAGACCGTGGTGAGGTAAAAATGAGCTGCGTTCCTTGTGGTGATAAGATTCATATAAAATGTGGCATTTAGGTCCATCTTATAGGGATATATATTTTCATATTAGCTGTATAAAGTCATGCAGATGAAACACACAGTGAGCAAAAGCTCGTTTAGGACGATTGAGTGATGTTTGCTGGGTGAATGAATGATGGTGCCACCATGCACTTCTGCATGCGTCTGTTGGGGGGCGTGAGAGGCGCTGCCATAGGTCCTTATTATAATTGCATCGGCCGTCTTGCATAATATCAAAAATCTCGGAGGGTGGGAACAATGTTACCTCACTGACTCACAAGGGGGTGGGCCTTGGACGGCGTATATGATTTAGAACAAATGAGATGTTAAACCATTTGGAGACAAACGGTGGAGGAGATGTAGCCATCCAGGCGGACGGCCCCAACTCTCCTGTTTGGTGAGGGGAGGACCGGGGGGCTGTGGATGTGAAGGACAGCCCCGTGAGGAAAAAAAAAAAAACCCGTTAGATTTAGAAAAAAAGAAAAAAAAAGAAAAAATGGACGGGGCCGATGGGACGTCACGATGCGCCGTCGCCACAAAGCTCAATACGCCGCTCATGAACGCGCTCACTTGGCTCCCAGCATGCCGCACGTCCGGAGGGACCGCTGCCTACCAGGAGCTCAACCAAACCCGCATCTGCACCTGAGGAGGACACAGTAAGAACCGTGTTTTGTATTATGAATGATTTTGTGGCATTTTGAATGCGAGTTTGTTCCAAAAAAAAAAAAAAAAAAAAGCTGCAGGAGCGGCGCAGCAGAGGCGAGCTCAGGCGCGTTTAGGCTGTAACACACTGTGTTATGTGTTTAAGCCCATTGTGGAACAAGTGTGGAGCTACAGCCAGCTAAAGCCATCCTTCATGCTCCTCCGGTGAGGCTTTAGACCAGTTTGAGGTCTGTGTGGACGGTGCGCAGCAGCAGCAGCAGCATCCGAGATAAAGGCTGAGCATCCTCTGATGGCAGCAGAGCAGACGTGTAGTTTCACTTGTGGCTGCAGCCACTTTTGTCCAAGAGAGTTCATCCTGACGTGGTCAGATGTCAGCAGAATGAGCGCTGAGCTCAGTGGGCTGATCTCCTGCCTCTCTCAAGGCCTTTTGACTAGTTAAGTCATCTTAATTAGTAGATAAGAATGAGGATCTGCATTTCCTTTCTTTTTGCCTATTTCAGGTACATTTTGAAGAGGAGATGACTCCAAGAAAACACTAATGAGGAAGCTTTTATTTGTTCTGCTTGTGTTTAGTGTCCATGAAGCAACGCTCAATTTAAATTTTGAACCTTTTCTGTGATGCTGACCCGGAATCAGCCATAGTCTCTGTTGTTACTCCCCTAAACATTACATAAGTCCACGTTGCACCATTTCCACCAGTTCGGCGCACAAACTGGACAGACAGTGAACACTAATTGTGGATTTTAATGAAGTGTAATTGCAATCTTACATTGCCACAGGCCTGTTTTTTGGGGGGAGGATGTTGGGGAGTCACAGTGGCCTCGGGCAGTGCAGTGCAACCTTTCACAGCTCGGTGTTGTGCTGTGCTGTGCTCGGCCTGTTTCCTGTCAGCCGATTACGCACTGAAAAGGGAAAAGCGTTTAAAAAAAAAAGAAAAGAAGCAAAGGTGATTATTGTACATGAACCCGGCAGCGTGCGGCTGCAGCCCGGGATTATACAGTACAGTAGCAGCATAGAGCTCTTACATAAGGCCTGCTTAATCTGTGTGAGTGGAGAGTCAGAGCTCCCTCTCATGCGTGTTTTATTTCTGTAGTGCTGAACATTTCCTGTGGCATTTGTGCTTAATTACAGTGAGTGTATGTGTGATTGAGGCGCCAAGCTGCAGCTGTTTAACTGAATCTACTTATGGACTTTTTTTTTTTCAAATTATTGCAATAGAAAATCAGATTCCTTGTTATATTCCGCTTAATCGCTGAGGCCCTGAACTCACCACGACAGGAGTCCAGCCCGGATGACGCACAGGCGAAAAATCATGTGTAGTGAACATGACTCTGCATTCGGACTGAACAGGTGCACACAGGTGAAAACGTACGCCCACCTCAGACTTGAAATTTGCGTGCTCTGATTGGACTCTGCAGCAGCGCCTCTGCTGCAGAGCTGCAGGTGCTCCACCGACACAAACTGGACTCGTTTTGGGGCTCTCTGTGACCTAGTGGGCAGATTTCCCACGCAGGGTGTTTTCCAGGGATTTTCCACACACACACACACACACACACACACACACACACACACACACACACACACACACACACACACACACACACACACTTGGGACGTTGAGTGGACTTCTATCCCATCCCCAAATTCACCTTTTTCTTTGTGTTTAATTGCAGAAACTTGCACCTGAAAGACCAGGAAATGAAGATGATGACTTCATCCGACCTCCAGGTGAATATGGACGCTCTCTCACCTTTGGTCCGCCATGGATTTCGTGGATTTACTGACAGCTGCGTGCGATTTAAACAGGCTCACGGCTCCCAATGCAGGGAAAATTAGGAAAATCTATACAGTACAACATCCAACATCCTCTCTCTCTCACACACACACACACACACACACACACACACACACACACACACACACACACACACACACACACACACACACACACACACACACACACACACACACACACACTGAAAACCAAGCGTCCACCCAGCAGCAGCAGCACGCTGTGTGGAACTAATTGATTACTCCTGGAAATCATTTTAAAATCCTTTCTGGATCCTTTTCTGTTCCGCTCACATTTTGCAGCATTTACAGCAGCCTTTTATGCTCCAGACAATCTATTAAAGCAGAACATTTTTCACCGTGTTGCTGCCAACTTACCTCGAACGAAAACTACAGAGAGTTGACACCTATGACGCCTTTATTTATCATTTGTCTGTATATTGTAGTGCGCGTCTTAAACAGCCGCGTGACGTCTCGCTGCTCTTGTGATGTAATCTGCGTTAGCTGTGTCCAAATGCATCAGATGGTAATTAAGAAAAAAAAAATACAGTTTTAATTTAGTGTATTGAAGACAAGTCGTCTCATTAGAGCCGCTCGCATTGGAGTATTTGGTCTAATTCTGCCTTAAATCAACAAAAAGCTCAAATTATATCGATTTAATTACATCAGATAAAAAGGAAATGGAATGAAATGTCGCATTATAATAATAATTATATTTCTTATTGAATTTAAGGGAATTTTAGGGAAAGCAAAATCTAAAAGCGTCTTAATATAAAACGATTATTAGGCTACGTGACAGTTACTTGGTCCATTGCAGCAGTTTCAAGCGACACGAAAAAAAAGTCTGATTTTAGCATTTTAAGAAAGAAATAAAATCCACACACTCATCTTTGAAGCCACTTGAACACAACTTTATTTGTCCTTGTAAACTGCAGCAACACACACACACACACACACACACACACACACACACACACAAACAAACACAGAGTAGAGAGGAGAAGAAGGAAAAACACGTTAATGACAAACACAAAAACATCAAAAAGCTATAAGCTTTAAATAAATACAGTGTGAATGTTGAAACATGTGTGTGTGTCTGTGTGTGTGTGTGTCACGGCCTGCGAGCGTAAAACAGCAAAGTGACTCTACTAATGGATTTTATTTGGCGAAAATCCAAAGCCACGCGCGCAAGGAGACGTTTCAGGAAGCAGCCGTGATATAAAATACAAAATGTAAAGCATGCAGCAGCTGTGTGTTCGCCTGTAATATATTTATTTATCTGTAAACAACCTGCAGCTCTTCAGCTGTCTGTGAGAGGAAGTGGCCCATTCTCACGATGCTGTAAGAAACAACGTCCTCTGTATAATGGCGTGTGTGAGTGCGTGTGTGTGTGAGCGCGCGTGTGTTAATTAGGCATCACACCTCGCTGCAAACGCACTAATTGAAAGCCAGCGATGACTGTGACGTCACTCGCCTCTCTTATCACTCTCTCGCCAGACTCCGTTCAAAAAACAAAAACAAAAACGGCACTTTAAGGGAAAAATAAAAAAAGAGGAAAGCTTCTTTTGCTGTATATATCATTCTAGACACACACACCAGTGTAGTTGGTTGTGTGTCTAAATAACGTAGTTTTTAAAAAATATAATTTTGTATTATGGATATTGTGTTCAAACATAGGTTAAATAAATACCTTAAATATTCAAAATATTTTCAGTATCTTGCTGAAATATCTTCTAATACGTTAATTAAACATGCAGTTAAGATGACGGGGTCTGAAATTATTGCTACATAAATATAAATTACATTAATATCCACAATTGTTGCCACAAATTTATAGATTAACTGATATAGATGCTGTAATTTAATCAGTTTGACTGCAGTTAGGTGAAGATATGAGTCTCCCGGGCACTTACACATTTGTCCTTTTGAGCTAACATGACAAGGTATTTTTTCCATGTTTAGGGAATATTTAAGTTTAAGTGGAATTATCTTTGAATAATGCTCAGCAGTCTTTGAAGTGTAAAGTCTGTGCAGTTAAAATAAAAGCAGACTTGTCTTTAAAATAGACTGAATACCGTTTATATACCTTTATATAGTGCTCGAGTATTTACCCCTGCTGTAAAATCAATGCATGTGTTCAATTTTCAGGAGATTTCCCATTTGCATTCAGCTCTAATATTTTCTTTACAGCAGTATTTGTGTAAATGATTCCCCTAAGTGCTATTTTATCCACGGCTTCTGAAGCCCCCTCATAAAGATCTTTATTGTTGTTGTCTTTAGTTCACTGGATAGTCGGCTATAATGCTTTGTTTCGAATTCCTATAAGGACCCATTCACATTTCAGTCATATAAAAAAAAAGACACTTAATAGCTTGGAAAATGTGTTTTCCCAGCAGTATCCCCTGTGAATCTTTAGTCATGCTTGTTTTTTCATCTCATTTCACTGAGGCGTTTTTAACACCATGCGATAAATCATCTGCACTAACACTCCAGATTTATGACTGTTAATGTCATTATTTCCACCTCTGGAATAATGTGAAAAACACAGTGAATTAAGCTTCGTTTGGGTGAATTAGCCCTTTAAGCATTCTTCCCTGTCATCGTTTTGTCCTCGCAGGTGCGTCCGACGTTGTGCGTCGAGAGCTGCGTCCGCAGGCCTGAGGGGTTGTCTGTTATCTTTGGTTATCTAGCTGTATGAGTGACGTACATTCTTCATAAAGCTAGATAACCGAAAGTAACAAGAATCCCATTACACGCCTGCACGGAGGAAGAAAACTAAATAAAATGAACAAGCGCCAGCAGCAGAGAGGAGTGGGCTCGGACGATGCCAGCCGATGACGTGAAGGTATGAAGCTGTGTTACATAAGGTGGGGAGGGGGCTCTCACAGAGGAGCTAACGAGCAGCAGGCAACACAGATAATCAAGCGCTTCTGTTCTCACAAAACACATCAAGTCTGCTTGTTGTACATGCAGTAATGCTGATGTGGTGAGGTTTGGTTTTGTGTGTGAATATTTCCTCACGCAGACTCATTTCAAATCAGTAGCATACGTGGTTGCAAAGGTATGAAAAATTAAGAGATATCATAGAGCTATCATGGTTTTACAGTATTACAATGCACGTGGACACAATTATCATTATTATCAGATACAGTGACTCTCAAAAGATTGAAAACAGAAGGGTTTTATTGTTCAAACAAACACTTTATCATGATTTTACAAAATATATCCCCACAGACATGAACCTTGAGCTAACAATTTCTTAAAGCCCATGTCTAAAATGTGTTATATCACAATATTAACATACTTATAATGCGTCTATAGCGCCGTATAATCATCGTTATAAGCACTCATGAATATTCATGATGCTTTACAGCAATAATCAAAAGTCATTATCACTCCAATGTCTGTGATGCATTACAGACATTTTATAATCCATTCATTGTATGTTAGTATACGTTAAAAAATATATTTTTTACTGTTTTTTAAGCTGTTCTTACATTGACTAAATCTTTTCTTTTTTCAGTTCACTAAAATAATGACCACTCACAGCAACTTATAATCAGCTTGTAATGTTTAATATCTGCCTTGAACACAGGGATTTTATTACTGTACTAAAAAGCACCTAATGGCCACTTACAGTAACTTAAAATGACATTATAATGCATTATAATAGTGACTATAATGTTTAACAACTATAAGAATGTTAATACACTATGATTCTTACAAAAAAGTGAGTGAACAGCATTCATAAAGTCTTGATACTTGACCTTATAAGTCAAGTATAAAATGCTTTACAATGTGCATTATAAATATGATTATAGAGCACTATAAGTGCATTTTAACCACATTATAAGTATGTTAATAGTGTGTTATAACGCATTGTAGACATGGACAACAGACACCGTAGATGAGCAATCTACAATAACTGTCAGTATTCATGTCACACTATACCTTGAAGTGAAACCTGTGTATCACTACAACATTAGTGGTATAGCACAAACTCTTATCCACAAATCGACCAGGATGGAAACATACAAGTTCAACATTTTAGTTGTATCACTGAAATGATAACAACAGACACAGTTAATAATAAAGTGTACACCTGCTGCCATTTGTGCATCCAAACGAGTATTTTCGTCTCCTGAAACACAGAATCTACAGTAGTGACCTTATCGTGTCCACATGGTAACAGATTTTGGAGACACTGTGTTGCCTCCATCTCTTTAAATTAAGTAAAACAGCCTTTTTCTCTCCATAAATTACTTCCCATTGTTTTACTAGTGTGGAATTAATCCTTCAGTATTCTGTCCAAACATCGAGCTTCAGGAGGAAATGCATCAACTTGACAAAAGTGCAATGAATCACTGCAGGGATGCAAAGCTGAAAGAACATAAACGGCAGGACAAGCCTTGCTGACTTCTACACAAAAATGTGTTCCCAGGGTTTTTACATCTGCTTAGACCAAACTGTGTAGCCACAATTGGACATTTTAAGGTTGTGTCAAGTGTGAGACGGACACAAAACTGACAAGTTTGCCACTGACAAACATTTCTTCCATGTTCTCACGTGGCAAATCCCACCCATCGATAACTAGAAGTTGTGAAATGAAGCTCTAGTACGACTTCATACTCAGTAGAAGAGGATTATTCTCTGTGCCTCAGAGATTTACAGCCTTGAATCCAGTCTGTAATTTTTTTAAAGATTAGTGGCCTCTCCAGCTGATCACGAATCAAATCAAATCAGGTTTCCTGCGAGGATGCTGACACTGATACAGACGGCAATTTGTTTTTTAAGATTTAAGACTTTCGCCCTGAAATTCCCAAACCTTTTCTTTTTGTCATCGGCTTCTTTTTCTCCCTTCCTCCCTCTCTTTTCTCAAGCACACAACAAACACAATACACAACCATACATACACGAACACATAGCGCACGCTCGGGAATTTCTTTGTCTAATTGCACTTCGTTCCGGCCCTCATCTGATTCTAATTAGACTTTTTTGTCTTTTCATTAATGCAAGATAATTGACTAAATTTTGGTTTTAGCACAGTTCTCTCTCCTGAATGCTTTTTTTTTTTTTAGGAGGGAAATCTGTTTGTTGTTGTTAGATGAGGTGTGAACTACACTCGGTTGAAAAATGGAGCTGCCGCCTTTTACATTCAGACACCTGCTAAATGGAGGCAACTGTAACTGCACATACTGGCTAATTTTTAAAAATGTGTACATGTATTTTAGCCAATTAGATACCAAATTTAATAACCAGGCAAGAGACACAGCCATCTCCTCTATTTTTGGTGGGTTTAAGGGTTTTTTGGATGATAATGCAGGTGCTTCATGCAGAAGCTGTGCTGGTGAGAGAGGTGAATCAAAACAAAGAACACCTTGAGAGGCAATTAGCAGCACTTTGCCCTCATTTAGTGTCTCCCTCCAGTTGATGCTCTTCCGCAGCTGATTTCGCCGCTTTCCCATACAGACTTTGTCACAAACAAGGGCGACGGTGTGGCGTCAGCAAGACAGCGAGGGAAAATGATGTGTGTCATTCCCTTGTATTATTTTTAATGAGACTTTGTCGAGTACGAACACCTTCTAGGAACTTAAAATCTGCTAAATTAAGCGTGTATTCATCTGGAAAAACCACTTAACGTCTGTGAAAATAAGGCTGTGAGATTGTTTTTTTTTTTTTTACACAGACTTGATCTTAAAACTTTTAAATACCGCTCCCTTTTCACGCGTCTGTTTATACAGCACCAAAGCCCGCAGCTAATTAAGATTTATCCAGCTCTTTATGTTTTTAAACCTTAATTTCTGCCAACAAATAATAGTTTTTTTCCCCCGTTGACGTGTTCAGGCCCAAGTGTCACTACTTTCCCCTACATGCACACTTCCAAAACATCCTTCTTCCTTTTTCTCTGCTTTTTCCCCTCATTCATTTAATTCTATTCTTTTCGTTTTTTCCCAGCTTGGATTCTCAGATGGCTGGTTCTGATTTGTATGCATTTGCATAATGAATGTCATTTGCATGCTCAGGGGCAGACCATACCATGAGAACGGCTGTGTTGTGTGTGTGTGTGTGTGTGTGTGTGTGTGTGTGTGTGTGTGTGTGTGTGTGTGTGTGTGTTCATGCATGGGCACATGTGTGTGTTTGTATGTGTGCGGCGTATATTAAGCACATGTAAATTACAAGTTGTTGTTTCTTTTTCCACAAACAGACCATCACAGGATGTTGTGTTTTGCGCCCACACTGTACAAACACTTTGTTCTTCCTCTCTGACATGTGTGTGTGTGTGTGTGTGTGAGTGTTTCTTTGTGTGTCCATGTGTGGGAGAATTCCTCCTCTATGTGTGGCGCATGTAGGGCAGCAATCTGACGATCATGCCTCTTTCTGTCTCTCCGCCTCCCCCCCCCACCCCACCCGTGTTGGTAACCGTTCAGCAATGTACCGACTAGAAGAATGAAAATAAGAATCTCCCTCCTCAATCCCATAATCCTCCTCTCCTCCGACCCCTCCCTTGCCAGTTTGTCCTCCTCTCCCACACGGCAAGTCACAGTCCTGCCACCATCTTAGGTGTTAAGACTGGCACAAAATGGCAGCTGCAAAGAGGGGAATGTGGATAGCCAGCGCTGCACCTTCCCCCCACTTTATGTTGGCGCCCTCTATCCTTTCCGCGCCATTGGTTGCCTCAAGACAGTGTTAATTACTGCCAGTGTGTTAATTGTAGAGATCGCCCCAAGAGACATGCGGGGAAGGGATGAGATAGGAGGAAACCGTAGAGCCGGTGGCTTTTTCAGTGTCGGCAAGCTGGCATTTTTAAGGGCAGCTGCGATTCCTGCGTCGCTCTCGTCGTGCCCGCAGTCCCTCTGCAGACGCCGTCAACGATCGACCATTTTGTGGTTTTCCACACGTGGAACAAAATTCCTTTTTTTTTTCTGCTTGGTTTTTCTGGAACGTTAATTAGATTATTCCGAGGGTTTTTTTCGATTACAAAGAGTTGCTCTAACTGGCATTATTTCATGTGCATGTGGAGCATTCACACAATATTTACGCTGCAGGCGCGTACAGACAGCTTCGTTTGATGATGTGAAGAAAAAAAAAGAAAAAAAAAAACACCTACACGCTCCCTGACACCCACAAGGAGCCGTAATTAGCAACACAGTGGTCTTCATAAATCTCTGCTTGTTAGCACATTTAGTTTTCTCACATGTGCAATAGAAGAAATTTTGCCTTATGGATAATTTAACACAGGATCATTAACTTTTACTGATTTCTGGATTGGAGGAATGTCTGAAGTTAGGGATCATCTTGAAAAAAAAAAATCAGATAATCGTCTTGATGAAGGAAATATGCTGCAGAATGAATTATTTATCAATAACCTGATTTCTGGATTAGAGGAATCTCTATAGTTTGAGATTTTACTGGAAATAACATTCAAATAACCTCACTAATGTGTTGCTGTAGGAGGAAATCCTCCAACAGGTCAAACTTTCAGACCTTATTTTCAGCTTTACGATGTTTCACAGACCAACAGATCAGATAAATGTCATGTCAATTTCAGGATTTATCTGTAAATAACTTGAATAATATACAGCTAGTTCTCATTCTGTTGCTGTTGGATGAAAACCCATCGTGCCAACTTTCCTGGCACTGCTTTGAGCTTTTCTGACACGCACACTTTAAAATGTTTTAAAAGGGTTTTACAAGCCTGAGAAATGCAGCCATTCAGCTGGTGTGAAAATATTAAGATCACCCTGATTTGGGTTTAGGAGGTTTTTATACAACATTTGAAAATCAGCCAGCCACAGGGATTAGGTAGTGAGTGACTCCTCCACCTACGTGTTAAGGGAGGAAACAGTGTAGTGACTGAGAAAGGCTGGATGGAGGAAGGAGGAGCGGGGGGCCAGACAGACGAGGAGAGGGGGTCCCTGCGACAGTGAGATCTCAATAGTGAGAGGCCGTCTTTGTGTTTTCTGTGTGAGGTTTATTTTGGGGGGTGCAGGGGGCTCTAAGAAAGGAGGGGAAGAGGAGAGGGTGGGGATCCTATCCTGGGCCCTCAGACAAGCGGCACATTGTCCTCCCCAATGTGTGGCGGCACTTGTGGCATAACGCCATTATTTAGGCCAGTGGAGGGAACGGGGGTCTGGAGACCAGCTTAACCAAAACTCCAATTAGACCCGGATCGTCCTGATTAATGGACGAGGGAGATTGGTAAACAATGCCGGCCATTGTTAACGTAACCCCCCCCTCGTCTCTCTCTCACACACACACACATGCACAGTGCACACACACATACAAACCCCTACCCCACTGGTTTCTTTCACACAGCAGACCCTCCATCCACACACTCACGCAAACACACACACACACAATTTGTCCGTCATGCCAGTGCTCAAAGGCCTGCCATTAGCATGCTGCCCTTTAATTTTTTGTTTTTCGCAACCTCGATGTAAGGTTTTTGTTGATCCTCACATGCAAATAGGCTTACATGTGAATTATTAATCTTCTTATACATAAATGTATTTAGTTTAATTGGTTTTTCACACTAAAATGTAAAGTTCATGGCAAAAAGTTCACATTTTGCAAGCAGAACAATTTAAAAATGTGAAATTCTTAAAGATTTTGCCAATATATTTAACATTAACATAAACTATGAATGTAAATGTAACACTTTTATAAGTTGTACATGGAGTAAACTGAGGCTTCTTTCTTCAAAAGCAGTGGCGGGCGCTCGTATGTTAATCCCGCACCATGCGATGCTCGGCTCTGCATTTCAATACGTCCCACTTTATTGTTTTTTTTAAGCATATGCGCTGAATAATTAGCCACCACATAGTCCAATCAGGGGCATGCCAATGTGGGGTTGCCATGGCGACCCCATCAGTTCTTACCCCCAGCCCCCACTCACCCACCCTCATCTACCACCACCACCTCCTCCTCCTCCTCCTGCTGCTGCCTGGCTGCAAACAGGACGGAGAAAAATAAAGCGTGGGAAAAAACACTTTGGTGGCTCAGACAATGATAGTGGGGGTGAGGAGGGGGAGGAGGAGGAGGAGAGAGGAGGAGAAGGAGAGGAGATGTTGGTGACTGGGAGAGCAGCTTGTGTCTAGACTGGCAAATACAGACATGGTTGTTTTAGGAGTTTTTTGGGGAATTGTTGTTGGTATATTTTACCGTGTGTGTGTGTGTCTCGGTTGTTGATGCAGTTGAGAGTTTGTTCCTTCTGTTATTAGTGTGCCATCTACGGGCAGCGAATGGGAGCTTACAGTAAAGTGTTAGAGAGGCCACTCGGAAAGGCGAGCAACGCTGAGACTAAATTTTGCCCCATGGCTCAACTCAGAGCCCCTTGACTGTTTGAGTCCGTGCACATGATCCTTTACTCAAAATCCGACTGCAATCCTTCCACAAATATAACATCTTTAGCAGCTTTGGTTTCACTTTGTAATAACCATCATTAATACATGTAAAATGTACAGTTAATTAAACTAAAATCAATAGTTTACAAACAATTAAATGCTTTATACACCATCTAGGTACAAGAATTAGAAAGCTTTGTCCAAACCCCCCCCCCACAAAGTAATATAGGATATGTGTGTGATGTGTTGGGTTATTAATTGCATATGTAGATGCCGTTCTTCGGAGGCTTATTTAACCGAGATGGTCCCCCGGGATCTATATCTTTTTAGTTGTCTCCGCTCCTATAATGTAAATGCAGTGAAGTTGAACACAGTAGAATCAGAGCAACTAGGGAATTGTTGGGATTTGAGCCAACTGGTTCACCAACATCATTTGAATAAATTATTAAAAATGCACAAACACACACAAAAACACACACACACACACACAGTCTTCTGCTCCACATACTGTACATGTATTATCAGTATCAGGACATCTTGTAGCTTATTAACGGGCTGTTTTTGACCTCTCCTCTGTCTCTTCTTTTAAGGTCTGTGATCCGTCTGGAGTTGGGAATCACCTGATTTTTTGCCCCTCGGGTCTTTGGACCGCGAGTCCAGCGATGTTGGCTTCACACAGGACTACGTCGTTAACTGCTAATATACTGGCGGAAATGCACGGATTCTTTGAAAGCAGCTGTCTCCAACAACCCGACAGTGGACAGAGTTAAAACTGTCAGTGGATACACGAGTCAGTGTCTGCTGCTGCTGCGACAGAACGTCTTAGTGACACCAGAAGACTTTGATACAAATGGACAAACTGACATTTGGCCGTCACGAGGCTGAAACTGTCAGAGTAAAGTAAAGGACTTCTACTTCTGGATCTGTGTGTGTGTGTGTGTGTGTGTGAGTGTGTGTGTGGTACACTGTGTTCTTGGGAGCTGCTCTGCACAGCTGTTCAGGAAACATCTGCACTAGATTTTCATGTAGGTCAGAGATTAGATCACTCGATCTTGATCTCCCTCTCTCTACACGCACACACACACACACACACATACACACACTACAAAATGTTAGATGATGTTCCTGCAGTGTTTTTAATTATTAGTTTAGTTTACTAGTTTAACAACTTATGCTCCTTATATGTTAGATCTTAAATCGTTGATTTTTTTAAATGTGTTTTTGCATGTTCATCTATTATTTCTTCTCACTTATCTCTTAAATCCTAGCGAATTAGTGATTAAATTTGTGTTTTTGTCTCATGTTAAACTTTAGATGCTTCAATTGAGTTGTTGACAATCTGCGTGACTGGATTACTTGAAAGATTTGAAATCATTTTTCTGGTGCAGTGTTAAAAATGTTGATCCATCAACTATGAATTTCATATCAATCCTTGACTGTTTTTCAACATATATATCAGATTTTTCACAGTTCACCATCTCACAACTGTATACAAGAGTACATTTCTATTTAACGGCAGTATAACCTTGTTGTTCCAGATGATTTACAGTATAAAAAGCTAAATGATTTGGTGGTTTGAATAAGGTCTTGTAAATCTTATTCAAAAGCCACCAATCACTACATAACATTTTTTACTTTGTGTACAATACCTTTAGATTGGGGCATAATTTCACTGCAACATGTAATCGTTTTTATTAAATTGTATTTTTATTTTTAGCGTATGTCTAATCAAGAGAGTTTTGTGCAATTATAACTACAATATATTAACTTTGTATCTATGCAAAAGAAACGAGTGACAGTTTTTGTTATGTTTGCACTATTTGTATGAGTGTTTGCGCGTCAGCAGCTAAACGTACGGGTCTGTCTGAGAGGAATGTGGTGAATGTTGATGTTTTACGAATATGCATGATATGAGCAGAGGTGCAATGTGTGTGAGTGTTTTTTTTTATGTTTTATTTGACAGTCAGTCAGATAAAGAAATCTGGATTTATTCCACAACCCCACATTTTAATTCCACATTTTGTTTGTTGAATCATCTCCTCTGACAGTTTATTATGAATACTTGAATGCACTGAATGAGTTTTGTTTTGATCTAATGCTGGAGAACTTGCGAATACGTGCAATACTATTTTAGAGGGAGTCATGTAACTGATTTTAATCGTAATGCACTATGATCTTCTGTTTCAGGAGTCTTATAAGCTTGATTTGCACACGAGCTGCTGTTAATGCGCTCGATATTTGTTGTACTATGCAACTGTTTCTTCTGCAGTCAATCAATAAAAGTACTAATGTTTACAATGAGACAATTACCGTCTATGTGTGGATTGCCTGTCTGTGTTTGTGTTAAAAAGTATCTTTGAAACAAATCGAACAACCATTATTTCACACATTACATCCGTGTTTACAAAACAGCACCATGTTTCTTCTTATTCTTCAACCTCGTCAACTTAAAATGAAGAGAAGTTGTGCAAATTTTGACCATTTTGCCACAGTTAGCTCAGCTCGCTTTCTTTTAAAAATCAAGACCTATGTGTATGCATGTAAAAGTACCAATTATTTTCAATAGCTCTTGATTACTTCACCTGACATCGCTACTGCATCAAGCAGGAAGCAAAAAAGTGCCCTACATGATATATACTTATTCATTTAGTCTCCAAATCATGTAAATATTCACAAAAATGGAAAGAAACAGCAGAAATAAAAGCCCAAGAGGCACAGAAAACAAACAGAAACAAACAAACAGTGGAGCTTTGTTTCTAGAAAGAACGTAAAGGAAGTTCTTTACAGTGTGATGTGGATTAATTCCTTGCATGCTCTACTTCACGGGGCACGTGTGCTCTCAAATAGATCGCTTTCTGTTTTCTACTCTGAAAAGATCAGGTCTGTTACAACACTTTCTCACAGAGCTGCTCGTGGCTCGATGCCTTGCTCGATGGCACACCAGTGACTGTTGCAAACGCAATCTACTCTATTACTTCACTGCCCAGCTGTTCCCAGCAGGACTCACACTATACAAGTGACTCTAATATTCACTCACACGTTTGATTTAAACTAATTTTTTAAACCAGTGTTGTCTGTCACAGAGGATGTGTTTATGTTTCCAGTAATCAGACTTGTTAAGATGACTTCCAGAGCTCTCCGTGTCCGGTTCTGTATGCAATATTTTAGTGTGAATTTTTTATTATTGTTGTCTTATTTTCATATAATACATGCAGTGTACTTTCATTATAAAGTGCCATATTTTCTACATTTTGTGTGTCTTTGCTCCTTGAAGATGACTGGTAGACACACAAGAATTTCCGTGTACCTGTACTGACCTGTACCTGTGCAAATGACAATACAAATCTAATCTAATCTATATTTAATGATTAGCATGTGCGATAACGTTGAGAAACTGCCTGAAAACGGAGTAGGAATTTTAGGATGGAGTTAACAAATTAACGAACTGCACGGTTAGTTAATAAGATGATGGAAATGATATAGCTATTCATAATAGATTAATCGTTCAAGTCATTTCTCGAGCAAAAATATCAAACATTTGCAGGTGAAATGTAATTTATAATTGATCCAAAACCCCCAAACTCTTAATTTACAGTCTGTTTAACAAAAAAATTATCTAAAGACATCATTTTTTGGCAAAATTTTCATATCTATAAGATTGTATTTCTTTCAAATCATTCAGATCTGCAGATAAATTGATGATGAAAATAACTGATAGTTGCAGGCCTATTTCTGGATTAAACTGTTCTTCAAAGTGTTTATTGCTTATTTGAGCAGGTTTCATTGGGTTTTATTGCCTGTGAATTCACAATCACGACACAGTTGTACAGCTGAACAATGAAAATAAAATAACAGTACAGACACAAGAACAGTCTGGAGTTGGAAACGCTCCAGTAGCGAACACAGAACAAGATCCTCATCTACACGATCACTGATCAATGTTTACACGCGCCGTACACTTGCACAGGCGTCACATCTGGATGATGCGTTGCGTCTGGGACAGCGTGGCACAGCTGCTCGGAAGGAGACGCATGCAGGCCAGTGGATTCAGCTGCTGCACGCAGAGTCGGGAACATCTGGAGGGACGAGCTCCTCGCTCAGCTCACAAACACGTTAGGGCCAAAGGTTCCATCGAGGAGAAAGGTTTGCGCTTTTGTTTCACGCATAATACCACAGATATGAATCACTCACTCTAAGTGGTTTCATTGAAGCAAATGTAATGCACAACTATACAGGGCAGAAATTAGAACGACAGGAGGGATCGAGTTTAATACAAATTTGATGTTTTAGAATGAAAGAAGAAGTTTGAATGTTGAATATTTTTATGATTGTTTCGTTCTTCATCTGGATTCTCTTCATGTGTTGACATACGAGGTTCTCCATCAGTGAAAGGGGCCCAAAATTAACATTTCAGAGCCTGTACTTTCTTACTTTTACTTGAGTCAAGAAGTTGAAGCTGTACTTCTACTTCTACCAGTCTTTTTTTACAAGTATTTGTCCTTCTACTTGAGTAAAGAATGTATGTACTTTTGCCACCTCTGAACGTCACCTAAAATCAAAACACGTTATTATTTTCTGTGCCACTACAATGTTTTCACTGAGCCTGAATCTTATTTATTGTCAGTTTTCAGTTTTATTCAGTAATCTGCTCTTTTTGTTTTTGTGTCTGCAGCCGGTTTTAAATAAACCAGTAACGTGTCGTGGCATTGCAGTAAAAGAGCGTGTATGCTCAACTAACCTCCTGTACAAATAACGGTTAAATAAATAAAAATTAACAATGTTGCATCGCTGCATGTGGAAATTGGCAACAGATCTGATTAAAAAAAGACCTGGCAGACGTCCCAGTGTGAAAAACACACAGTGCTGGTATCAGCTGCGCAAATTATACAGTATATTGTCTGTTACAGGAGCCTAATTACAGACCGATCAGGACCATGTGTAGATTTAGTCTGTTTCTGACAAGATAAAAGCACTTTTCTCAGTTCACGTTAGGGGATTATTTCTTGAGACTAAAAATGCTAAATTTTAGGCCGCCCAAACCTTAATTTAAAGACAGTGTATTAAAAAAGAGAAAAATCTCTTTATTAGTGGAAGCAGAAGTCACTCCGCAGATCTAGTAAATATGATAATTTGCATTGTTTCACTAAATGTGAGACATAAATCTTGAATGAATGAGAGAAGGGCCATATGACAGGTAGGCCCCGTGCTGCAGCCAGCGCTGCAGACCGGCCTCCAGACAGCAGGAAAGTTACGAGAACCGTCTGATTATAATGGAATCAATAACAAAACAAAAGCTCATGTCTGGGAGGAAAATCGTGGGAAGTGCCGCGGAGGGCCTGATTAGCATTCTGTATTGCGAGTCCCCGTGGGCCGTCTCCTGGAGCCCCCCAACCCAGAAGTGAAGAATGGCTGCGCGGGAGGGGAGGGAGGGGGGGTGAGAGATGGAAGAGAGGTTGCAGAGGGCCAGACGGGGGATGCGGAAAGTCAAGGAAGACAGCTTCACAAAGACGGGCACGGTGCTGAGGGTGAGGAGGAGGGGGGGGAGGACGGGGGAGGTGCTGGAGGGCTCGAGGCTGCCACCGTGAAATCAGGCGGTGTGAGGGAACTGGGTTCAAGTTCAACGGCAAAGCCCTCGTGTGAATGACGAGGTGATGAAGACAAAATGAATCCTGTCTGACTTCAACTGTGTCTGTGTTCTGACTAACTCCCCCCGCCTCTGTCTCAATCTACCTGTTACATGGAAACTCACAGGAGAATAACCCAACGTGAAACTGGATAAAACAGATGTTTTCTGTAGATTTCTCCATGAAAAAATGAGTAAAAGTGGTCACAAAAAATGTCAAATGTCCCTCATCTTTAATCTCTCAATGTGAAGTTTTAAATTTAGCCAACAGTGTACTGAGATCTAGACTCACACTAGTGACACAAACACGGGGCTGCAACTATTCTCATTAAGATTATTTTCTAGTTACTAATTAGAAAATGTAAAATGTTTCCTAAAGTCTAGGTTAAACTTGGAGATGTAACCTATTACAGTCATTGTCACTGAATGGGCAGGAATTAGGGCTGCAGTGATCCTAAATACAAATAATCTTTTGCACTGTATTTCTGTCAAGTACTAAAATTTTTTTTTCGTCAAGGTCCAGACATTATTCCCTGAGAAATTCATGAAATTGTTGAAAAAAGCCTGATCTCTGCATGTAAAAGATTGTTAGAAATGAATTCCTGGAACTGTCTCTTCATCTGGCTTTACACGGAAAGCTAATTGGGTTCTGTTTCTGGGCGAAACGTGAGCTCCATCCAAGTTTTATGAAGATCTGTTCAGTGGTTTTTGTGTAATCCTGCTGACAAACCAACAAATAAACGGACATGGGTGAAAACATGACGTCAGATGGTATCATGTTAATAACTAGCCCAATGAGTTTATATAGTATCAAACAAAAGGTCAAAGATTAAGGAAGTCCAAAAACAAATAATAACATTGTCCATGTGTCATAATAACAATAACATATCAGAAATACATCAGTCTCGGGACATTTCCTGCAGAATGAGAACTTTTACTTTTGCTGACCTACATTTGCCTAAATTAGACTTTAAATGCAGGACTTTAACTTGTAATAGAGTTTGTCTACATTGTGGAGTTGGTACTTAACTTAAGCAAAAGATCTCAGTACTTCTTCCACCTCTGACTTTCCGCCTCAGTAAGAATTAATGGTATTAGATGAGGAGGGTGTGACTATGTGAAAACGAACCAGCGGGATGTCATAGGTGTCTTTATGAGAAATCCCACAGGCCTGCTAGGACACAGAACGGCAATCAAAGGGGTCGGGGGTCAAGCTGCTTGTGGATTTAAAGGCCATCGGAGAGGGTCACACAGGCCAGCCTCCTACACACACACACACACACACACACACACAGTCAAACAGTCGATTGTGTGTAGCGAGGTGGTGAATTAGGGAGGAAGTGACCATTGTCCTCCTGCCCCGAGGTCACATCTCTTCATGTCACACTTCATTTCTGACCTTTAACAGACCGCGGAGGAGCGTAATTTATTTAGTGTTGAGATGTTTGTTTTCACATTATGTGACCTTCGTATAGACGGCATGGACTGTACATTATATAGATAAAGACCAGAATCAGGAACATGTTTTCTGTGACTCGAAATCTATTTAGTGTTGAAGACTGAAGCCATTTCCTTCATTTCTTAATATCAAGTATTTACAGAGAAATCAACTAACCTTGCCCGACTTTTAAGGAAAGAAATCTAAACGTTGTGGCACCTTTTATAGCCAGAAATGTTTACATAGGTTGTGATAATTCAAAGATTTTTATACCACATGTTTGTGTTTGCACTGCAGTACATTCACGATGAGGGAGAGTGTTGCTTTAAGTTTTTCTATCCAAGTGTCTATAAAATACACATTTTTGGTTTTGGTTCAGTACCAATACCAAAACATACTTCAAGATAAATTCATTTTTTGTCTTCACACGCGTTTGTCAGTTGGTCGTCAGCAGGATTATGCGAAAGCTACTGGACAGATTTACACAAAACTTGGATGGAGGATGAGTCTCAGCCCAGAACAGACCAGAGTGAATTTGGTGTGAATCCAGATAAAGTGTAGGAAGTCCAGGAGTGTCGCATCAGAATCAAGGGATCACATCTGGACTGTGATTTGGTTGAGGCTGGGATAAAGATATGTTCAGTTTTTGAAACAGTTATGAAATAATCTTTAGGATTCAAACACATGGACAGGACGATTCTACAGATTCAATTTTGTCAGTATTTCGAGCTGTGACACTGGGTTGGCACTAAGCAGTCAGTGCCACGTGTACCTACTTTCACTAATCACATGATGAAAGAGAAGCACAAAACACTGCACACTTACTTCTCAGTAGTGGTAAAGATGCTGAAACTTCTTATTCTTGACAAATTTTTACTTCTCAGGTTGTGGTTTCAAAATCATCTGAGCTCATTTCGCCTGTACGATAGCACTTTAGTGACAGTAAAAACTGAAGAAATCTGAGTTTTGGGAAATATTAAATCCAGAAACAGGCTCCTTGATTCATTCCCAGACTGCAGGGCGGCGGTGGGAGGGGGTCAAGGCCGGATAAAAAGGTCGTTGACCTTCTGGTTTGCAGAGTTTAACCTCTTGGCCTCCTTTTTGATGAGGGGCTCAGAGGTCGTGACTCAGTCAGGAGGGGTCGAGGGGGAAGTCTTCCACGGACGGCCAGAAAGGAGGACGAAGCGTGTCGTCCGTCACCAGAGGAAATTTATCTCTGCACACGTGTGCGCAGACGGACACACATCCAAACGTAATGGCTCATTTTTAGAAATATGCAAAAACAATACAGACTGACCGCACAGGGTTAAAAGAACCTCTTGACTGATTCTCACATTACCACGCATTGTTTAGCTCGTAGCTGCATGACAAAGATCATGCATGGGAATGCTCAGTTGAAGCTCTTTACACACATGAACATTGTCTGAAATGTCTTCCTCTGTTTGAAAGTCATCCACTCGCTGCTTTCCCACAAAAACAGCCGAGTGGGTGCCATTGAACATTTTGTGAATTATCCCTCAGACCATTGACAGTGGGGACAGCGCGCTTCGCAGGGAAAACAATATCTCATAGATTACGATACAAAACCGATCCATCCAGACGAAGACACAGGCACAAAACATGGCTAGAAATCAGCCATGAGTATGTCATGGCACGCTGGAGGGTCTGACTTCTTAATTAGACATATAAAAAGGCTGGGTCAGACGGAGCAGACAGGCAAAGAAAGGCGGGCGAGATGAGGCCCTTCAAACTGTCTGCGTCACACTGTGGGTGTGTGCGTGTCTGGATAGAGCTGTGAGAAAGTGTGTGCCATGTTGTTTGCATGTCTGAGTCTCGGCTGTGTGTAGGAATGCGTCTGTCTGGAACATGCGTGTGTGTGTGTTTGTGTGATCGTGTGAACATGTTTGAAGTGTTTTGTGGTTCTCTGCTCGAGTGTAACAAGCTTCAACTCTCAGCAGAAATCTGCGAAAATGGTGAAGGTGTCGGGCCGTCGATAACGACTCCTGCGTGTGTCAGGTGGTAATTTTATCACTTTATCAACCCAGTCGCAGGAATAAATGTTAACAATGTATATTTCTGCAAATAATATACTGAAACTTTACATTTATTTACGTTGTGACTTTACGTTTCCTTCGGTTCAATTTTCAATTATACCTGGTGACAATGCTGTATTTATGCTCTGGTTAGATTTAGGTAAAAGAAAAACGCTTGGTTTATTTAGGAAAAGATTATCTTTTGGCTTAAAATACCTGGTTTGGTCGCCACAAACACGTTTGGAGAGGCCCTGTCTTCCCGTAAAAACATATCACGTTTTTGTTGCTACAAAACTAGCTGTAAATTTTTCCCGCTGTCTGCTTGCATGATCGAGCGGTTTTACATTTACAAATGTCTAAACACAGTCTTGAACTGTGGTCACTAGCTTCGCAAACCATTTCGCCTGCAACTCCACCACCATCCACTGGTTCTTAGCGGTAATTGTGTTGACCAGTGGTTGCAAACTTGAAAGTCAAGACTCCAGCGTGTTGATTTAAAGAAACAGTTCACCCAAAAAATCAAACTCAGTCATTATCTTCTCAACCACAAGTGGCTGGAAGGTCAGGTTTTTTTTTTGTAGTCCACAAAACATTTCTGGAGTGTCACAGCAAAATAGCATCGCAGCAGTCTCCTCAGCAAATCACGCAGAAAGAGGGGAGAAAAAATATATAATGGCTCCATAGAGCTCATCCGGCTTCTTTAGAAGCCCTGAGATCACAAATTGATGCGTAAAGATGTTATTAACACCCTCAACATGTGGACAGGGTGCGCGCTGACGTTTTTAGCTCAGCAGCTACAGTGAAGATTTCAGCGAAAGCAGGCTGTAGGTTGTTTCAGGGAGAACGTGATATTATTAACTGACTATAATAACCCTAGAGCTCATCTAATGTATACTGCAACGGGTCATTTAAACTTGTGTGTTGTGTTTGTTTGTGTTTTTCTCTCTCTTTTTTTTTTTTGCAAATATCACATAAAGATTGTGAATGAAATCCATCAGCAATGACAACATGTCAGCTGAGAAATAGAAATGTCTCTAATGAGTGCAGTTCTCTCAGTATTTAGCGCCTCTCCAATTAAAATGACATGCTCGGTTCAAAAGGAGTCCTCACACAGTTTCATTTGTCGTCATATTCTTTCTCTTATTTCAACACAGCATCCTCTGCAGGACACCAGGTATCACATGACTGCTTTTTAATAGTCTAACATGGGTTTTTATCTGCTGGTTGAACATTAATCTGCTCCGTGTATGCATGCATGTGTCTGGTCACACCGGTCTAGCCTCCACCATGTTCCAACTATGTTAAGTGTGTAAGAAGGGGTGAAGAATGTGTCTCAATAAGTCATTCACGTTCAAAACAAGTCAGAACCACTTATAATAATCACTTCTTCTTACTCACTCATTGTTGCCTCCGAGCAGACATGTCCCAGTCAATCTGAGCTGGGGTCTGTGGGTGAGAACCGACTGGGAGCCCTCCGTCGCAGCTGCAGCTATTTGTTGTCTGTGACACATAGAGGGGAGGTCAGAGGTCAAATAAGTTCACAGGAACTGGAGGCTTTCACATGTTAATGCGCCGGAGCAGCACGAAAAAAAATACACAGAGAGGTGATTATAACGTTGTCAGGACGCTGTTTGTTTAAATGTGCCACAATCACACGTTTGATGGACGCGTCTACTTAACTGGCGGACGTGAAGGACTTTGGGATGCCTCATGTTCAAAACTGGGGATGTCCTTCAAAATGACATGAAAATATTGACGCGGGCGCACGTGATTTACACGGAGGAGAAATGACGATGAACTTACTGAACTTGACGCGACACCAGAAGCCACCAGAGCACCGGGAGGAGTGATATTTGGCTTCGTATCAATGTTTTTCACCCAATGAATCTTTGTCGTTTTCTCGTTAAACAACAGAAGGAGGTTATGTTTTCACCGTCGTGTGTTAGTCGGTTGGTTTGTTAGCAGGATTACACAAATACTACTGAACGAATTTCGACAAAACTTGAATGGAGGTTTTGTCTCAGCCCAGAATAGACCCCATTAACTTTTGGTGCAGATCCAGGAATTTTTTCCAGCAGAAAGATCTGGGGGATTTAAATGTTTTATCTGATATTAGACTAGATTTGATTGAATTAAAGGGGACTGTTGGGTCTTGGCATTGAACAGTTGGTACTCTTCAATAATCCACTGCTATAAAATTAAGTTCAGTACATTTTTCATTTGATACCTTTTATTGTCTTTAAGTGATAAGAAGAACGTTTCGAATTTCTGCATGACAGTATTCTTCTTTTTCTCATATCTTTTATGCTCGATTGTTGCCTCTCAGATTCACTGTCAGCAGCTGTTACGTGGAAATTATTTCTTCAATTTGATATAAATAATTCTGATGACAGACTTGGTTGTTCACATGGACCCAAAAATAACGACACACATTGAGATGTTTGGATTTAACTTTAGGGTTTACATGCCCTAAAGCATTCAATCGGAATAAAACGTGTTTGACATGAGTGACGTTGTTCCGTCTGCTGTGAAGCATCTAACCTGCCAGAAATAAAACACAAGAAGAAAAGGAAGAACTCGTTCAGTCGTTCTGCCTGTTAATAAGATTTTGACCACAAAGGCGTTCAACAATCCTTTTACGATTTACAACAAACAGTTGTATCGAACAAAGGCAGCCATGTTTCTGTCCTCTTGAAGCAGCGTCACCTTATGTTTCCCACACATGAGGCGAACATGCGCAGAAAGAATATATTTACTCCAACCAGAGAGAGACAATCAGATTAAGAAATCTTAAAATTATTCCTATTGAACGGATTATTAAAGTTTGACACCACCCGTCTCGCACCAGAGTGTCACAATAATTGTTTTACAGCGGTTGTTATCGCCTTGACAGACATTTATTTCCTATTCCTGTTTGAAAATGTTCAAAACACAGCATCCAAACTTGCTGTATTTCTGTTCAGTGTCTTCAGACTTTAGAGCACTGATGTTTTGTCTTGCGAGTATATTACCAACACATCACAGTGTGTGCTGTGGTGACCACGTAACAGCAGCATCGCAGAGTTCAGGCCTAAAAAAGACCTCGTCTCCGTCTCCTTTCATTCCCCGTCACATCTTTACTTTCCACTTCATAATAATGCTCAAAAACCAAACAACAACATCTCACCATAAACTATAAAATATCACACAAATGACTAATCTCATTGATTTCTTTCTTTCTCCATCGTCATCAAATCAGAGCTAACTTATGATGATCTTAACAATAAAATGGGATTCGGATGAGGTTTCCTTGTGTGTGTAGTGACATTACACACCCACACACACCTTGGATGGGTAATCAATGGCCAGTGTAGAGGAACAGCTGTGAGAACAAGAAACATGATCCCTGATCACACCGACTGAAACAGAGCCTGAATACTGAAGAGGAGGTGATTCCCATGCAGTCATTCAGTCGGTACAACTTCAGCTCAGAGCGCCCCCCGCTGGAGCTGCGCAGCCCTGCAGGGACTGAAGGTCGGAGAGCAGCATCAGATCAATATTGCGACCAAAGGAACGGCACGAGTCTCAACCTTTTTACTTTATCAAATTTGAATTTGTTGCAGGTCTGATGATGATTCTTTGCTTTATAGATTAAATGGAAATGCTGTAGTCAACAGAATAAAAAATATTAGTGATTTATTTTTTAACCTAAAATGAAAACAGCTAAAGTAATAACTAAATAAAGACCTGTCAAAATGCATTTAATAATATTTCTAACAGTAACTACAACAGCATACGACAAGACATTCTGCTTTACTCTGTCGCCCAGTTTTATGATATATTAAAACAGTGATTCCAACCTGTGGTCGAGTTAAATCTGAGGGTAAAAATACTCACTGAAGAGCTAAAAAGGCATAATAAAGTCAAATTTGTTGTTACTTATTGCCTTTTTTGTGGAATCAAACATTGTTGCCTGTAAAACATATATTTAAATGAAACCACCTAGAAAGCAAAAACTGTTCTTTGTCGCATGGTTAACAGCTTGTAAACACATCAGAATCATCACAAGGGACTGCAACACAAAAAGATTGGGAGCTAAGGTATAAGACGAAATCAATGTTGCTTGATCTGATCAATTATTTGTCGACAATATTTAAAGAATTACCAAGAAGCTGTCAATGTTTATCTCAACATGAGCCAACTAGTTCAATTCCTCCATTTGGTTTTTGGGCTGCACAATTAATCTAAATATGATTGAAATTGCAATATGGCTAAATATAATATCCAAATCACAAAAAGCTGCAGTTGTTTCGATAAAAAAGGTCAAATGTGTGACGAACAGCATTATAATGACGTACTGTAGCGCTGCAGAAATGTCCCAGCCTACAAATCTTGTCCTTCAGATGTAAGAAAGCATGTTTGCTTGCTACAGATCTCAAACAAATGTCACATTATCAGGATCTTAACAGCTTTTTCAGTGAAAATGAGAAACGTGATGCAAAAATGATCGATCGATAATCATCGCAGTTGTAATATCTGTCGAACATATCATACCCTTTTTCCCACAACCCTGTTTAGTTTTAATCGAACGCTCCTGAATGATCATTTCTGTAGTAAGAAAACTCCTCAGTGAGTGATGCTCCCACACTTTGTTTCCCGTGCAGGCTGCGTCCCCCATATTGCCTCTCCATGGGTTCAAATTATAACCTATTTTGTCTCTCTGTTTTCACACGGCTGCCTGTCAATCAGTCGTCCCACCCCCAGCGTAAATTGGTGCAGTGTGAAAACAGCCACTCCCTGTGCCCTGTGGGTCTAATTGGCTCAGATTAAAGAAGCCATTATATCAGTGGAGCTGATCTGAGAGCTGAGCTGCCGACTGAAGGCGGCCCACACTTTTTTTAGAATCACGCTGGGAAACTGATACAGCTGCCGCAGCTTCCACACACACTCTTTACAAGCAGCAGCAGTCCTGATGGTACAAACAGTGTGTGTGTGTGTGTGTGTGACACTGATATAATCATCTGTGTTTAGTGTACTTCATTACAACAACAGAAGACATATTTGGTTCTGTGAGATGATTTAATTTAGCAGAATGGTCCAATAAGAGGGGAGAATGACAGGTTACGTGCTACCTATCCCTTTAACTTTAACTCATGAATGTGTGTGAAGACGATGAAGAATTATCTCTCACACACGTCACGACTCCTTACTCCACACACCCACCACACCGAGGGATCACTAAACACAGATACACGTCACTGCCTCTCATACAAATATCCAAACATACACACACTTAAACCACAAAATACGTCACTTAATCTAGATAATCCCTGGATTCATATCGAATTGTCAAAAATCACTGCTGACCTTTGTAAATGTTTGGTGTTATCGCTATTTTCTGACGGCTTGTTGATGTCTAAATCTTTGAAGTAATTGTCTAATTGTTCAATTTAATGTCTGTATATGCTTTTGTCTATGTTGTGTTGTTGGATTTGTTTTTTGTTGTGTTTGTTTTGTCAACTTTTTCACCGATAAAATTAAAAATATATATTTATAACGAATAATAAGAAGAAAAGAAATATGGAAAAAGCTGTTGATGGATCTCACATGTCTGACACAGGATAAAAAGTAATAAGTAAGCGTAAATGTGACTTACTGTTGGCCTTTTTAACAAAATAAAGTATATAGATAAAGCCTAACCAATCAACCAGCTATTATTTGCCTTCCACAGTTTTATGGTCTTGGTGTCAAAAACAGATTGTCTCATTTAGTTCAGAGCGTCACCACAGTTCTTTAAAAATAGAGTTTTATTTAATTTCAATCAATTTATTTATTTGTTTACATTATGTTGGTGGAAAAATAAATATAGCTGCCAGTCCATCATTAATCTACTTTACTGAGTATAAAACAACAACATTAATCTTGTATGTTACATATCTTGTTCAGAAAACATATTTGACCCTTTTTTTCCTCTTTTTGTCATTTCTTAGTCGTTAGTTTCAGTCATTGTTCTTAACTGTTGGTCTTAATCAATTATATATTCACTGTCTGTAGATGCTGCTTGTTGATGTCTGTTTTATTGTTAGTTTTTATGTCTGTTTTAGAGTGTTGTATCACGTGTTTTATTCCTCAAGAGCCGAACCAGGGAGAAGGACTGCAAATCAGCCATGGACAGAGGTCCATCGGTCGCATTTTAATTAGATGTAACAATGACTACATGTATTGTCCCTGTCAAGTAAACTGAGAGATAAATAAATAATATCTCAAGTTTTTAAAGAATGTGCCCGATAAGATACAGTAAAGAAAAATATGAAGAGGAGAACGAAGTTTAAAAAAAGAACAGATACAAAAAGAATTTGATACTTTTTAAAAATAGATATAGAGAAATATATGCCTTAACACTATTAAAACTCAATATGTGATATAGGAAATGAGATTCCAAAGACCAAAAAACATCGGTAATAGATAATCACTTACAATATATAGACTGGTACATCTTTGAAAATGTGAAAATGTCATTTTTAAGTACAGATCATTGTGAGGGGAAGGAACTTTTCATAGCTGCTGGCTTTTATAAGAGGAATGACTTCTGCTTGTATTCATAAAGCTGGGCTACACACACACACACACACACACACACACACACACACACACACACACACACACACACACACACTTTCCTTGAGTAAATGCCTGCATATTGTCCTGAGAGGAAGAAAATGCTACCGCTCAGACCACAAACACAAAAAAACTGCATTTGTCCAAATTGGAAGTGGAGAGAGAGAGAAGCCACAAAGGTTGTTTGTATCCCAGTGAGCGGTGATGGAGGGGTGAAGGGTTGTGGGTAAAGCTCGCTGCTGAGGTTCCCAGCCAACTTGGCACGCCTTTTCAACTTCTCCTCGGCCCTCTGTCTTTTCAACAAACGGACTAAAACAGATTTTGTGAAGTTGTGCATTGTTATCCAATTATTACTGATATGCTCGTTGAAAAATCTTTTCCCGTTTCCTCTGAAAATCCGATTGAGTCAACTCAAGAGAATTTCAGTGCCTTGTTTCTGGTGGGAAAACATCATTTTTGATACATTCACAAGTCTCTTTGGAACAAAAAGATAATCTCACTCGGGCTGCAAATGTGGAATAAATCATTTGTTTTTTTTAAATCAATGAAGAACTCAAAAATCAATCAATTGATTGTTCGACCTAGAGAGAATAAATGGCCAATAACTTTAATTAAGTATCATTAAATCACATATCAAGCTAAAATGACAATTATTGTCATTGTCATTATTTTTTTACAGTTTCTTGAAAAGATCCCAGATTTTTTTTCTTATTGTTTATAATTGGGTTTTAGACAGTTTTGACAATTTTCTGACATTTTTGTAAAGTTTTCATGCAACACAATTAAATTTAATATCGGTTAAAAGAGAAAAAAAACTAAACTGAGGTTTAAAGAGCAGTTTAAAGTTAATTTTTCTTAATTCTAAGCTAGTTTTAAAGTTTGGTGCAACAGAATTTAAACTTAAATCATGAATTAATCAGGTTCAAATGTTAATCCTTATTGGTGCAATCCAGCCTAAAAGAATAATCAAAAAAGTAGCTGAAAATAAAAATGATCATTAGTTCCTCTCCTAGACTCAACAGCATTATCATTTGACATTTTATAAACTAAAATATAATCAACAGATCTAAAACAGTCGCCATTAAAATAATCCTTAATGACAGAATCCATCTAGCAGCTCCAGAAATGCATCCAAAAATAATTGTATTTCACTCCTTTTCATTCCCTACACCTCTCTCCTCCCCCTGCACTTCTCACCAGCGGTCATTTTCTGGTGTCAAGGACCTCGCACTTGGGGTTTCAGGAGGTGGGCCCTCAATTAGCGAGCCACGCGTCCTCCGGAAGAAAGAGGAACTCCGTGAGGAGTCCTTAACGACTGGCCTCTGTTCAGTCTTCTCTGACCCCACGACCCCGGGGTCACAGGCCACAATGCACTCCCATATGGAGCCGTGTTATCGGCTCTGTGATGGAGGGGACGGACAGCAACCCCTCCGCATTCAGGCCGAGCTGCGTGACGCCATTGAAGGCCTGAGAATGCCTGAGACACCTCTCTGAGCATCCGCCCAGCTCTATGAATTCAGCTCTGCCCTCTGATCAGGTCTGTTAATGTGGATCTGTGTTTTTTAATTGAGCTGGAGCAGAAGGAAGAAAGGTGGCACACATGTGCTGCACACCGGGGGAGCTGCATGGAGCTGCTTCAGTCCTGTATGTTCGGCCACTGAGCAGCACTAATGTGGATCTGTTTCTGGGAAAATGCCTTGCTCAAAAGCACGTTGATGGGAAGGAAAAGCCCTTCTCTTTTACCTTCATACAAAACTTATCTCATACATGGTTTTACATTCTGCATAAAGACACTCGCACATACGAAATACTCATGATGAAGAAGTTTTTTTGGCCTCCATCGATGATCCTAAACTTATTTTAGAGCCATTACATTATCAAACCAAACCAGTGGTGGGTTGTAACTAATAACAACTATATCTTTTACAAAAAATACCGTAATTAAACACAATCATGAGCTACTTGACCTGAGCACTTCCATTTTCTGCTATTTCAGAACACATAATCTTAATAAGTTCAGTTACTGGTTAATAACGTGTTATCTGCATAATATCTGAAAATAAATTATAATCTATTATTATAGGTTAAGATAAGATTGATTGAGCCCAGAGGGGATATTCACATATAAAGTCATTAACACTGGCCAACACATTAAAGTGGCATACACAGTGATGCAGTGATGATTATTACAGCTCAACCGATACATTATTGGTTGATACTGGCCTATCACAGATATATCAGTATCAGATATTGTAATGTTTTACCTCCTAATGTTGGTGTCAACATCGGCCCCAATAATCAAGTATCAGTCGGACTGTAGTCATTAGAATCCAATAACAAAACACATATAATTCTGAAATTATTGATCATATTTTACCTTTAGAACGTCTACATATTTTCTGACACCAATACTTTTACTACTTTTACTTGTAACAGAGTATTTCTACAATATGGCACAGCTACTTCTAAAAGATCCAACGTACTTCTTCCTCTACTGCAGGTAAACAAACAGAAATTTCAGGGTTGATAGTACACTTGGGAGTTAATCTGTTAAATCACAATTGTCTTGTCTTCATGTCTTAAATTACTTGTTTTATCTCAAATATTCAATTTACTATACTACACATAACAGCTAAAAGCACTGAATGTTGGGCTTTATTGGTAAATACATAACCTCTTGCTAAAATACCAAATCGATCATAAAAACTGTGGTTGACTCTTTGATTTGCTAAAATGAACTAATTGATAGTTTAAGCACAAGTTGCATTAAAACTTATCTTCGAAGAAAAGCTGCACACGGTTACAGACACGTGTTAACTGCACATTTTGTCACCTGTTGAGTTGAACTTTCATGATAGTATTACCATCGCTGTTTAAGAGCTGTTGGCAGCTGTAAGGTTGAATTTGTACTCATTCTTCATTTATTTTTGAGGTGGGAATTAAAGGAATTGAAAATGGTTGATGGGGAGATGACAGCACAGACAACAGGTAAAATTTAGTCTGAATTATTACACAGTGTAGTCTGTAGATAAGAAGGTTAAGGCTGCTGCCTCTAACAGAGGAGATCATTCAGACAGGATGTGCAAAATGTTTGTCACTATTATTATGTTGTGACTTAATTTATGAGGAAAATTAAGATTAGGAGTTAAGGGCTGAAGCATTGGCACAAACATTTAGATTACGGCAGCTTTGTTTGTTTCAGCCTTTCTTCTGTTAGTGTGACTGTGATCCAAATATTTAGTCTGGGCTCAGCTGTCATAACAAACACTTCACTGTTTCCTGACATTTTGCCATTTCCCACAGTTCCAACCGAACATGGCTCAATGACGCCACCTGGTGGCAGGATGGAGAACGACTGGGGCTGCTGTTTTCACACAGAACATGCAGAAAAAATTACGTTCAGCGACAACCAGGCCTCTGTTGAAGACTGAGCAGCTTGTTAGTGGATAAAATAGGCTGAATAATTTGAGATGAGAGGGCGGCTAGGTTAGCAGGAAGCTAGCTGAGTCACGTGCAGCAGCTAGCTCATGTTATGCACACCTGCTCCTCTTCCTCATCACTGAACATTTCACAGATAGCCTACCTTTTTAACTCTACCAGCTGCGAACACACATTTACAAAACCTAAGTCGTCTTACTTACATCCTGTTTTCGTCTTGTTTTCCATCAAGCTTTCCTCAAGTTCTCCGGGCAGAGTGACGAAACCGTGACGCAACAGTTCTGCTGCTTCTAATAGGTGCAGAAGCACCTGTGCACAATCACGTGGGTCACCTTACCTTTAACTGCATTTTAGTTGTTATTGCAGCCCGTACACTGATCATGCAGTTTGAGAATTTTCATTAAATGAAACCTTTTCTCTTGTATTCCTTTGTCCTATATTATAGTGAGAATTAAAGGTGCACTACGTAGTTTTGGGGAAGACATTTTAATCAGAAGGGGAAAGACTTTTATTGTTTTTTTTATGCATAAACAAACTGTCCTTGTTTTCATGACTGAATAAACAAACTGACCTAAAAAAAAAGGAACCACATGATTTCATGCTGCTGTACTTTGTTTATATTTGGCGGACCCTACTACCCTTCTTATTTGTTAGAGCAAGCAGGTTGTTAGCTTATCTTAGCTTAGCATAAAGACTGGAAACAGGGGGAAACAGCTAGCCTTCACCTCTGAAGCTGACAGCTTAACACATTATATAGTTTTGTTTAATCAGCTTAACAACTGAACTTTAAAAACTACAACTACCTTTAGAGAGAGCCAGCATACTGAAGCTGCCCCCCTCGTTTCCAGTCTCTTTGCTGAGCTGAACTAACATGCCATGAGAGAGGTATTGATGATCTAATCTCAAAAGTGAATAAAGAAAGCGAATAAGTGTATTCATCAAAATGTTGATTAATGCATTAAGCAACATTTTGTAGAAATTGGGCCTTTTGTGCGATTTGGTGTGCAACACCACTGTCGTGAATACAAATCCTAGGTCCGAAACAATTTGTCTGATTTAATGTAAGTGCTAACTACAAAGAAAACTCATCACGTAATAATAAGTGTATGTGTTGAAAACTTGTTGAAGTAAACATGTATGTATTGCTGTGATCCTACCCTTACACTCAAGTTAGAGCAGAAACAAGTGATAGGGGGGTGGAGTGGCTGAGACACTGGACCATCAACATGATTTTAGATAAAAGCTGTTATTTGAAGGTGAAATAGTTACATAATGTTGCTTTCAGAACCCATATTGGAGACGATGTGGGATTAGATCTGGAATAGAATCTGGACTGACGTTTGGGTCACTACTAAAAGCACACGAGGATTCAATATTGAGTTCATTTGTCTCTCTCCATACTGAGGAAACATACCCAAGAAACTGGATATCAGAGACAAGCAAGGAGGCAACAACACAACATCGGCGTCTTAAAGAGACTCCTACCCTGAAAGAGTGGACTTATATTGTAGACAACATATTCAGTATGTAATTTATTACATTCAATTTAAGATTACAGACAGAAAAGGCAGGAGAGTGTTGGGATCAAAATGTTACATACCTGGCTGAAGAAGAGTCTGACAACTGAAAACTATGATAAATGTATATGTGAAACAGAAGTGACAAATAACTCCTGTGTGTATTTCATGTTGACCTCATGTTCAATATGTTATTCAACAGAAGTATAAAAAAAATACCCCTCCTTCCGTCGTACATGTTGAATCTGACATAATCCATAAAAGCGATATCATTGACCAAACTGTTAAAAATGTCAGTGAAATAAATGTACATGAAAAAAAGGGCACGCACAGCGCTAAGGGTAAAAAGGGAGAAGAATTTATTCTTTGTTCTGTTCTACAAAACTTTATTACAACATAAAGCTGACGAACAAAACTGTGTCGGCTGGAAATAAAAAGGTTTCTCTCAGAAAAATGTGGGAAGCAATCACAGGTGTGGAAACTCATGTATGTACAGTATTTATTGACTGTTGAGTTTGAACTTTGTGCTTTGGAGTTTGAAAAGTAGGTTCACACTGAAAACTATAATCTCTGTTGGATACAAAGGTCTTGAAAATATTAGCACCATTTTATAGGAAGAACCACAAAGAGAACAGCTCTTATTACATCTCTTCTACCAGGGTAGATCGAGGGCTGGGATATGGAGCTTTCTTTCGAGTGAAAAGGACTCATCAGCTAATCAGTTTATCCTCTTTATCGCTCTTCTTTTCACTGCATTAAAATCTTAAAGTCTACGGTGGAAAATATTCTAAAGGACATCAAAAAGTAGGAACGGTTGTGCACTCAGGCTTCTTGGCTGAGAGGAAAACTTTGTGTCTTAATGCATCTGTGGTTTCGCTGCGTCCTGTTCGACGTTCATTGGTAAAAGCATTTGATTCTTGTCACATCGTCTTCAGAATCTAAGAGAGGAAGACAAGGAAAGCATGGCTGACTTTTAGAACCTGATGTCCCAGAACTGCGGCGTCTCTTTAGTGGCTTCAAACTCGTCTTCCATGGCGGCGAAGTTGGTGTTTGTCAGCGACGTCACTTCAGGGTGTTGGGTTGGACCTCCCGCCTCTGAAAGGTCATTCAAAATTTAGAACTATTTCACGTTTTTTAAGATAAATAAATGGTTTTGATCATCTCAACTTCTTACCAGGGATACAGAGGATCTGGGGTCTCTCCCACCTTCCTCCAGACAGACACCTGATCAGAGGATTCAGTCTCTGCTGGAAACCCTGAGCACAGTGATAACGCACGACCGCATTGGTCTCATATCTCTGTCGAACCTTTCCGAACATGGAGGCGTTTCGGACCTTTGGTGGTGGCCCACACGAGGCTGATGGAAGAGTTAAGAAGAGTCAGATCCTCATGGGGAGAATAACTCACGTGTGATGATGCAGCAGCAGAAATCAGCCACACGAGGGAGCTGAAAACATGAATGAGGAGCTTGAAATGTCTGATTGTCTTTACTCACAGGTGCCTTTCTTGCAGGTGTACGCGAGGTGGTAGTTGCAAGGTACGTCACTCCAGCGTCCGTCGTCGTGCCACACCATCACCACACAGTCTTCACCAGATAGAAAATAGCTGTCGGGCTGCCCTCTGTACCAGTTCTCATACAGCTGAAACAACACGACAGTTTGCATGTAAGGAAATAATAATATGTAGATGTAAACTGTGTCCACATTAATAATGTGTTTTTTTTCTACTTTTTCTACTAAATACTAGACTAACATATTAAAACATAGCAGCCCCTCTGATAGAGGATGGAGAGGGTGGATGGCAGGTTAACAAAAGGTGTAGCCTCTCTACTCAAACAGTTTACTGTTCATGTCATATAAAAGTAGGACGACTCCATTGATTTTGAATTAATTCAGCTCTATTTTTGGTAAAATGTGACAAAACGTTTCAGAAATGACATTAAGTTATCACTTAGCCTGACTCCAGGTTTATCTAAAACCTGTAAAACATTCAACGCATGAACTCATTAAAGGGTGAGACAGTGTAAAATAAAAAAATAAAAAATATTATTATCATTAGTAGTAGTAACTGTCTGCTAAAAGTGTCATTTTAGTACTAGAGAAGAAATAGTTTGACATTTTGAGAAATGTACTGGCTTATAATGTAGCTAGTATTTGTTAGATTAAGCCGATGGTTAGCTTCGTTAGCTTAGCATAAAGACTGGACACAGGGGGAAACAGCTAGCCTGGGAACAAAATCCATCTACCTGCACCTCTGAAGCTGACAGATTAACACATAATATAGGTTTTTTAATCAAACTTTTAAAACTAACTGCCTTTAGACAGGTTAAAACATTAAATCTTGTTTGAGTAAAGTATAAAAAACACAGCTACCTTTAGACAGAGCCAAGATAGCTGTTCTCCCTTGTTTCCTGTCTCTTTGCTGAGCTAACCAGCTGCTGGCAGTGGCCCCAATTTAACTTAAATTATAAAAGAGTGGTATTGATCTTTCGATCTAACTCTCAGCAAGCGTATTTCCCAAAATGTTTGACTTTTCCTTAAACAGGAGTTACAAAAGACTCGATAATGCTGATGAAAGCTCCTCAGCAGCCTCAGAAGAACTCAGACACTGTTTTTCACAGACTGACAATAGCACTCTTCACGACGAATGAGATGATCTGGAGGTGTACATTCAGGGGGAATACCTGTTGTAAATTCTCAATATTTAATAACACAATGTCATTATTGAGAAAATGATGTCATTAACACTGCTGGAAAATGTCAAAACAATGTTTTGGACATCTGAAAACACCTCCTGATTTCTCATAATTCTCACCAGTGGGTTTCCATCAGACCAGCGGAAATCATCCTCGATGGTCTTATCATTCAAACCGGTCCACTGGTATTCTTTGTAGTTGTCTGGTGGATACAATAAGGCATTATATTTACTCCTCTGGACACATAAATTACTCATAGAGGGTAAACCATGGTGGCCTGAACCTACTGTTGATGTAACTCTGCTCCTCGGGGGTCATGATGGACACCAGATGAGCTCCCAGCATGCGACAGTGCTGCTCTGCCACCTCCCAGCTCAGACGCTGGCCGAAGTGTCTGTAGCAGAAACCCTGGAACTTGTCCCAACCTAGTTCACATCGCTCCACATCTGGAAACATCACAGAGGAGGAGGCAGGACAACAAAGAGTCTTTACGGATGTCTCAACAGGTTTTATGCCGCATGAACTTTTTCAATTTACAGAAGCAAAAGTGCTCACCGGTCTGACAGAAGTCTCCTCCGTATGTTGGCAAGCAGAGACATTGAATCTCCCCGTCTCGGTCGGTGCAGGTGCCTCCGTTGAGACAGGGTTCTCCCACACAGGCATCTGAAATAAAACAGTGCCAGTTACGATTTTACTGCTGATGAAACTGCATGAGAAACTGCTAGTGAAATATATTAACTACAAATACCAGGATAAAAGTGGATATAGATTAAAGATTGACGGTGAACTAATTGCAACCAGTACATTTTACACATTTACAAAGGTAGATAAATATGTGCAAATAAACTAGCAATGGTGACATGTTACAAGACACATCTTTAGATAAAAGGACACGTTGAAGCATCAGGATCCATGTGAGCCTACAGATGGCAGCAGAGGACAAACTTCAGAGTGTCACATGAGGTCAAAATCTTGGAAGTCTTCTTCTGTCTTCTTTGGAGATGTTTCTGGACTTCTTCTTCTTCTTTTGACACTCTGATTAATAATGATAATTGTGTACGTTGTGATTACACTGAGTGACTAAGAATGAAAAGGAACAGGTGAAGTCAGGTGAAGTTTTGTCGTCCACAAAACATTTCATAAAACAAGTCCCCATCTACTTCAGTTGTTCAGGAGAACACTGCGATGTTTTGCTGGGAAGCTCCAGAAGTGTTTTGTGGACGACGAAACCTCACCTGACATTCAATCGACAAGGGAGATACAAGGGAGATAATAACTGAGTTTTCATTTTTGGGTTAAATTACCCTTTAAAGTGACAGTTCAACCAAACACAGTCATGATTTCCCTTATAACCAGATTCTATTCTCAATTCACACAGTTTCCTTTTGATTTGCGGACGTTTGGAGCTGCGTTCACCTCCAGTACATTACAGCAAATCATATGATGTCTGTTGGGTTTAATGTGCCAAAACATTTGTCTTAGAGAAACTCAACAACACTCATCAAACACAAAAATCTCTCTTTTTTTGTTGACCTTAAGAAACTAAAGTGCAAATAGAAGATTATTTCAAGGAGGTAATACTGACTTATTTTAGGAGAAATGTTTGAGAAACCAGTTCATTGTTATTGTGTTAAATTCCCATCACATGTTTTATTTGTTTTTTTAAATTGGCCCTTGACACTGTGACTTTATGTTGTCAGACGCTTGTATGGATGATTACACCGTACAAGAGAAACATGTCTTTATTTCAGGCCATGTGTCCCCGTGGAAAGGTAGCCTCGTTGTTTAAAGTCCTGAAGACAAAGAGTGGTTGTAGTTCAAGTCTAATTTTCTAAATTTGTCAAAGAAGGCAAAATGGAGGCATGTGCGCCGAACTGAAATTAAACATTTTACAAGTGGATTCGGTTTATTCGATTCCTTTGACACCCTATAAACAAGAAGTCTGCGGTGTCTGTCATTATGCTGCACACTCACATACCTCTGTCTTTTGTCAGAGTGTGTGTATGTAAGGTAATAACGGTTTTACACGAGTCAAATGAGAATCATATGTGCTGAAAGTAAAAACATCATTCAGTGGTGAAGCATAAAAGGATTAAACCATACATGTATGCTGTGACCCATGTCGGCAATTTTTCATGTTTGCAACAAAGGAAAGTTGGATACATTTTTAGATTTTTCTGCAAAAAGTCTGCACGATTTCTTGTGTTTGCGTAGTTTTCTTCAAACAGCACAAAACGTGATAACGTGAGCTTAGTAATGAATGATGGCTTCACCAGGTTTCTTTTTCTTTTTCTTGCCCTGTCTTTTTCAGGTTAAGATCAGCAAAATGAAGGTGAGATTTAACGTCAGAAACAGCAAAATCATCTGCATGCTCTCCTCAGTGCAGCATTCATTTATTGAGGAAAGCTTTCAGACAAATAAAAAAAGGTCTTGTCTCACAATAAATGAATATTTCTGAGGTGGGAGGTTGCTTTTCTGATAGTTCTGATAATAAAACCTGTTTAAAAATGATTGCCTCATTTAAAAATATTGCTTCTAGTGTTACAAGCTACTCTTTCCTAAATGTCAATGCAAATGTGGAGAGTAAAGTTGTCAGGCAGGGAGTTTCAATAATCACCATGGCTGTCAAGGAGTTGTAAGTAAAGACGAGTCTGTTTTGCAGCCCAGTCGCCAGGAGAAAATGTTGGCAGTTAACGTTTCTGCAAACCACAGAAACTCATTTTTAAATGTCAGTTTCGTCACAATTTCCAGTCCTGTTTGTGGCAACTAAAACCGGATATTTTGGACAGGAAGTCTGGATAGCTTGAGCCGTGTTTGTGATGACCAAAAGAGGTATTTTAAGACAAATAAATAACCCTGACCAAGCCCGATCATAAGCACAGTGTTGTCAAAAGAGAAGATTGAAAACTTAACCTAAGGAAACGTTAAGTTGCAACATATCAAAATGTTAAATTCAACATATGCTGTGGTTTGCAAAAAATGTACACTGCCAACATTCATTCTGGCCACTGGGTTGTGTTTTGTGTTGTGCACCACTTTAGTCTGTTGTATGAATAAGTTTAAGTTTTCTGATCAAAACTTGAAGCTGCCCACTGTGTTGAAAGGCAACTCCTTCAATTAGTTTTTCTTTTAATGATATTCACATTTATGACTATTCTATGGAAGCCAATTTCTGCAAGGGAAACATTATTTTTACAAAACAGAATTAAAAATAGTGTTAAATCAAAAAGATAACATGCAGGTTTTTATTTTTCTAAAGCCTAAAGGCCTTTAAACACCAGGGTGATTAATTTGCATGTCAATAAATAAATGTTTCTGTCATCAGTACTTTCACAAAGTAAGCAAATATTACAGTAAGTAAAAGACAACATAATTTGTTTATTCGTCCTACTCATGACAATGGCGGACCTCTTGATCATTTATGTCTGTCATCACACTGCGTTCTAGGACAAAAGCCTGAAAATTTTAAAGACGATGTGAAACCTCAATTGCTCCCTGCACTGACTGATTGATGTAAATTATGGATTTACCATCTGGGAACTGAAGCTGTTATATCTATCTCTCTTCAAATCCACCAGACTCCATTGATAAAACCAGTAATTTTACTGAGTTGCTCGTCTAACGCTGCCTCGATCCGTTGGTCTGTTTGTAACTCTGATGTTAAAATTTTGCATACATTTGTTGTTTATTTGTCACATCCAAGGTGTGTAAAGGCCGTAAAAAAAGGAACTTTTCTTTTTCTGCTTTTTTTTTGGCAGTAATTGGCTTCCATATTATGCACCTCTCACTACAGCTCCCATTTCTAGTAGTAGGGAGTAACTACTGAGGGGACATGATAGGAAAACAAACAACAGATACATCAACTGACAGTGAGACAGGAAACAAACATATATTAGTGATTTTATCATTCTTACACCTAAAAACACAACACTGTACACATCTCGGAAGATCATGATTAAACAACTGAACATGACTTGAGTATGAAACATTAAAGTATGACCAATAAAGGATCTTTAAAAATGTATTGCTAAATACTACCACTCACAACAAACATTTGTGCTTATAAACATAATAACACTCTGTGCTTCTGGTACTAGACCGTCTACAATAGCAGTAAAAGTGACTGAGATAAGGAGAACAGTTTTAACGTTTGCTGACCTGAAAGTTATGGATTAGATATAAAACATTATTGCTGCTGCTCTGATCAGTGCTGTCGTATTAAACATAATTTGCGTTTACATTCCCGGTAAAGATCAAGTCTCTTTCCAGATTACTGCAAAAGATACTGTTAGCGAAGACGGAAGAAAGGGGTGGTGAAGAGAATGATTTGCACTTGTTTGGTGCAGAGATGCGAATAAAATCCACTGATCAAGATAATGAGAAAGGTTTAACCGATGCTATTGCCATCACTCATCGTAGAAGAAGCACTGAATCACTCATTCGTAAACACACTGGTATATTACAGTACTTCACAGAAGTCAATCTTTGGATGAGGAAGAAAACATCATGCACAACAAGAGTGGACTGTTGACAAATGTCAAATGGGAGCTGTCCCAGTGTGAGTATCTCGAAGGGGAGGTGGGGTCACGAGGGGAGAAGTGAGGAGTGTTTTAAGGTGAAGCGCGAGGAGTCAGAAGGGTGAGTAGTGGGGCTTTCTGAGACAAAAAGTGAAACAAACGTGGGAAGTCGTTTGAAAAAGGAGGTGGGAGGTGTTTTACAGAAAATGGAGCAAAGGTAGGTTGGGGCAGAGGACAGACCAGGGATTTTAGTGCATCATTGCGTCGAGTAGCAAGAGGAGGACGGTTAGGCTGATGAGAGTGGCTTTAACATTACCTGAAACTTTCCCTGTACCGCCTACAGCTGCCCGCTCATTGGGCAAGATAAGCAGGGTGGGAGGCTGGGTGAGACTAAACTCAACATCCACCAGACCTTGATCCACTGGAGGGATGAAGGCTGTCACCTGCCGGGGCTCAGCTGTCTTGTGGAAAACCTTTCGTGCTGAGGTGGTCGGCGGGCTCCAGGTGCGTCTGGACCAGTGCGTGGTGGTCGTGGCGGTCGTGGTTGTCATCTTTGTGACAGCAGCAGTGGGTTTTGTGCTCGAGGAGGAATCTGGAGCTGCTGTGGAGGCTTTTCTGTTGTACTCTAGATCGTCCAGAGACTCTTGGGGTCCGGTGGTGGTGGACAGCAGAGCCCAGTTAGATGTTTCTAAATCGAGAGGAAAGATAGTAAAATCCTCCTCGATGGTAACACTTGCTTCCTCTTCAGCGGATGGGGTAACGCTAGTTTCATCTTCAACAGTTGGGGTAATGCTAGCGTCTTCTTCTTCAACAGTTGGGGTAACGCTAGCTTCCTCTTCAATGGTTGGGGCAACACTAGCCTCTTCTTCAAAAATCAGGCTAATGTTATCTTCTTCTTCAGTGGCAAGGCTTGGGGCAATATGAGCTTCTTCAAAAGTTGGGGCAATGTTAGCTTCTTCTTCTTCTTCTTCTTCTTCAAGGGATGCAGTAATGTTAGCTTCTTCTTCATGGGCAAGGGTTGGGGCAATGCTAGATTCTTTATCGAGGGATAGGGTTGTTGGGACGTTAGCTTCTTCTTCATGGGACGCAGTAATGTTAGCTTCTTCGTCATAGGATGCTGCAATGTTAGGTTCTTCTTCAAGGGTTGTGGTAGTATTTGTTTCTTCTTCCAGTGAAAAGGAAACTTCCTCTTCAAGAGTTGGGTAAACTTTAGTTTTGTCTTCAAGTGTTGGGGTTGCTGTAGCTTCCTCTTCAAGAGTTTGATTAACTTTATTTTCCTCTTCAATGATTTGGCTAATATTAACACCATCTTCAATGGTTGGAATAACTTTAATGTCTTCTCCGAGGCTTGCAGTAACTGTCCCAGGTTCTTGTCCACTTGCCTCTTCATACCCAGCAGTCGCAGACTCCAAATACACTCTGTAACCTGATGTTTGGTACTGTGGTGTGGAGGGATCAGTCGGCAACTCAGTGAGAGACTCAGTCGTAGTTGAATTTCTTCCAGGAACGATGCTGGGTCCAAATCTTGTTGGGTGCAGCTGTTTTTCTTCATTTTCCATCGTGACTGTGTCTTCAAACTCCAAGCTTGTACTTCCTTCCTGTCTAGAAATGGGTGATTCCCACAGCTGTGGTGCTGTTGAGAAGATATCCAAGCCAGTTTTGTCTGAATGGTGTGACACTGAGGAGAGCATCAGATCGGGGACCGCAGTCTGAGACTCAGCAGGAGCACCGCTAGCAGAAGCAGAAGGTGACGGATGAGTAGTGGACCCGGAAGTAGAAGACTCTGATTGGGAGATGGAGCTGACTGCTTCAACTTCAAGGTCACTCTCTAAGAAAGAGCATAAATAATTTTTAGTGCTGTAAATGCATCTATTAAAGTGCTATATTCTTTGCTGAGCGTTAGATGAAAAGATTGATACCTCTCTCGTGACCTAGGGTCCAAATTATGGGCCATAACCTACACAAGTGGCGGACTGCCAACTGTACTTTCCCCCTTAAACACACCAACTCCTTCAGCTCACAGCTGACCTCTGGCATGTCATGATATTATTGACTGAAATTGGTTGATCCAAGCCTGCATAAGCATCATAATTTGTTTTACAGGACAAGAACATGTTACACAATATGACAGGGGATCTGATCTAAAAGGGTTAAAAGGGCCTTTTCCATTTCATCTAGGCGTTAATTCAAATAAATACTAATTTAAAACAAATATGGTAAATCATGCTACTTTGTGAGCCGTCTGCTGATTCTAGCTTCATATTTACCACCCAGACCTGGAAGTGGTATCAATCTTCTCATTTACCTCTTAGCAAGAAGCTTTTTTTTTCTCCAAAATATCTAATGACTCATTCAAGATGTTCATATTTTCTTTTTAAGACTTTGACAAGAAAATATATGCTTGACATACCTTGAGAAATATCTCCAGACCCGTCCAGAGGAGCCCACACTGAGGTCAGCTCCTTGATGGAAGATTTTGTAGTTTGTGCTGGTTGTGTAACAAGTTCTTCTTCTTCTTTCGACGCTTGTGTTGACAGAGACATCTGCACAGGATCCTCTACTACTGCCTCCTCCAGCTTCACCTGAACCATGGGGTCATGGGTCACCTCCCAGAAACTCTCCTCTTGAGTGCGATTGCTGTCGGACTCGGTGTAATTGGATTGTGATATGTTAAAATTCAAGTTGATCTCTTGTATTTCTTGAGAATCCTTTGGTCGCTCGGATGTTATCTCCTCAGAATTTGTGTCTGTAACTGTCTGGTTATGTGTTTGAGGCTCATTTGTGGATTCAGGAAACTCTGTGGTGCTTTCAGGCTCAGACTCGTGAAAGGTGAAGTTTAGATTGTGGTGGGAATCTGTCTGATTGTAAACACTGAGCAGTAACGTTGTGTTTTGTGGGGAATCGTACGTCTCTGTGGTGCTAATAGTGCTGTTCATCAGTGCTGTAGGATTCTGGGAGCTCATTTCTGTAGGAGATAAAGTTTCATTATGTGCTTGGAGAAAGTCCAACGTAGGTGTGTTGTGTAGGGAAAACTCAGTTGTGTCTGTTGGGCTCTCCTCAGTGGAAGGGCTGGAGAAAAGGGGGAAAGATTCGACTACCCTTTGAGCTTTGAGCTCCACCTGTTCTGCATGTTGGTTCAGTTGCAGCTCTTGATCTGTTTCCACAAGAATAACAACATCTTGTTTGATGTGCTCAGGCTCTGTGGCCATATAGTCCATGGGAGAGTCAGTATGAGTGTCTCTATTATCTGTAGAGGACAGAAAAGTGATTAAAAATTAGATTTAATAAATATAAATGCAACTTTCTTATGCTTTCTTTTATTTATACCCATGTTTTTGTAACATTTGTTGAAAACGCTTTAAACATGATAATAAGGAGCAATGGCTGTATATATCCTGGTTAAAATTTTGTGCAAATGAATGGTACTAAAAAGTTTGTATGCATATCCAACACATTTTGACATGTGATTCAAATTCCATTTTATAAAGAAGAACTTTCTGAGACACAAACTTCTCACCTTTGAAACAATAAACATCATGAAGGCTGGAAGGCTCTGGGAAGCCGGTTTGGTTGCTAAAGCGGTAGAGTGTTTTGACGCCAGGCTGAGGCCCTCCGCAGCGATCTCTAGGGGTAATGATGGGGTAGCGGACACTGCCGTCGGACAGCCAGCCGGGGCTGCAGCGGTCCAGACCTTCACTCCATGCCAAGTACAGCTGAGCTGTTGTAGCCAGCTCCGCTCCGGTAGCTCTGCAGTATGACTGCGCTTCATCGAATGACAGCAGCTGTGGGACGGAGTCATGAAACACCTCCCCTAAAAATATAAAATATGTTTATAAGGATTCATTACTTCATTTTACATGATTATATGTAGATATAGCCTGAGGGATATGTTGGCATGACAGATATTATTAGTAGTAATTAATAGATTGTTCACTAGAGGGCACTAAGTTCATTTTTTCAACAATGAAATGTCGTGAAGACGTTTCACCTCTAATCCAAGAGGCTTCTTCAGTTCTAACTAACCTTAGGGGAGTTACAGGCTTTTAAACCATGTGTGGGAGTGTCCTTACAGAGTAATACGGACACTCCCATACAGGTTTTTAAAGCCTTCAACTCCCTTCACCTTAATCAACATATTGTTATTGTAGTTTTAAAGATATTAATAAATCAGAATAGCTTAAAAAAATCTAACAATGATATAGCTTTAGTTATATGTTTTCGATTATTAATCATACCTTCAGTTTCCTCCACATAACAGTAAACGTCAAAGAGATCCTCTGGATCCATTGTCCCATAGTTTCTCACTCCTGGTTGGCCATCCATGTCTCCATAGCAACCTTCACGGGGCACTTGGATTGGGTACCTGCAGGAATGGAAACAGTCAGCATTTCTCAAAGTGAACTTTGTAAACTTGATTTTAAATCCCAGAGGAGATCCTGTACTTTGAACAGATACCAAACACACTTTAGGCTGAATGTGAATAAGAGGTTGGAAAACACATCTGAACCATTCAGCTTCAGTGTAATGTTGGGTGATGAGATACCTGACAGACTGGTCTGCCAGCCAGCCTGCATCACACTGCTCGTAGCCGTCGTAATAAGCCGCCAGCAGCTGGTCAGGAGTGGCGATTTGTGCCCCGATGGCCTCGCAAGCCCTCTGGGCCTGAGGGAAGGAAAACGCATAGCGGCCCAGAGCATCTCTGTAGTGGAATACAACCCCTAAACACACACACACATAAGCACATGTTAAATTTTAGATTATACACTAAAACACTCCAGGAACAACAGTACTTTAAAAAGTTATGTTTTGCCCACAGTGTGGCATTATTTGGAACAGCGACTGTATGACAAAGGTCAGACAAGTCTATCGTTAGTAAGCTGCAAGGGTCATGTTGATTTGGTGATATATGAGGTTTTGGGAGTCACTGGCAATCGACCTATTTAGTCCATTTGATATGAGGATGTGTTGTGATTTCGTTACCTTTGACCTTGAGCTCTACGAGGTCGCTGGCGTCCTCCAGGCCCTGCTGCACCTCGCAGCGATAGTGACCCGAGTCACTCGAGCGTAGATCTCCCAGCCAAAGCGACAGATCATCGGGGGAGGAGGTGTAGTTGAGCCAGGCAGCGCGGTCTCGGTACGCCTCATTGACCTTCACCCTCTGACCCCGCGCCACCAGGATCTGCGTTTCCACCCCACCGGACACCACAGTCCACTTGACCCGAGGTGCAACAGGGGAGGAAGAGGAGGAGGTGGGTACGGTGGACAGCGATACCAAGCAGGGGATGGAGATGGAGCTGCCCAGTGGGGCAGAAACTGGACCTGAGTGGGGGATGTTCACCTGGAGCTGCCTAACATCATCTGCAGGAACATAAAAGGATACAGAGCGTGAAGAGTCGAGCGGCTCTGTGCATTTGCTGACAACAGTGAATCATGGTGTTACTTTAAAATTTACCTTTGTAATATTTTCTTAGAACTGTAGGTGGATGAGTGCTAAAAGTGAGAGATAATGGTAAAATGTAGACGTACCAAATGAAGATAGAGTTTGTGTGGGGAAGGCCAGAGTGAGACGGCAGACTGCGATGAGAAGTATTTGGACATGTCTGTGGAGATGAAGAGGAAAACACAGGACAAATCAAGATTAGATCAAACATGACACAGATAAAGATTAATATAAGCAGTCCTGGAGTAAAATCAGGGAAAGAAAGGGACACACAAATGATACAGATTATTTCTAATTTTAACACATTTTTAACCTTTAAACCTTAAACTAAGGCAGAGCGATGTGTCGTGTTGGTTCAGCCTGTCCGGAGATCTGCTCCACTGATCCATCCAAACCGACTTACTGTTCTGTGAAAGGTCACAACATTCACACCTTTGTGTAACCTTTACTACAGCGTCTACTGTGGTCTTAGTCTTGCACATGTATTAATATGCAGCTGGGAGAAGATTGCACTGTAATGATCTGATTTTTATTTGATGGAATTTGCTGCTTTTATGTCTGTTTAATCAGGGTTGGGAGAGCTACTTTGATAAATAAACTCCCATACAGTTGGCAAGTAAAGTACCTGTTAAAAAATGTAGTCAGTAACATAATCCAAATATCACAATATTAAGGTAATGGAACATGATTACTCCCTGTTTCTTTTTGGATTACCTCAGCACCAAACTTATGTAAATAAAGACTACAGAAAAGAAATATCAATACAGTTAATTCATTATGTTCACAGACACAACTCATGCATAAATGTCTTAGAGGACAGGCATCTTTTTTATTGTACGTATTTAGTTATTAAACTCATCCTCTGTTGACCAAGAATGTCGACACAAAATGTCATGAAAATCCATCCCACAGTTGTTGAGACATTTCAGTCCAGACCAAAGCAGCAGAAAGTAAAAATAAAGATCATAATATACATAAGGGGTAAAGATAGACAATGACATTAAAATTACACTGAGAGGTGTTTTAAATTTAGCCTACTCTTACTGATATACATTTGAAAGGGACGGTGCTCTTTGATCAACAGAAAAGTCAGCATAATGCAATAAAATTCAACAGCACCAGAGAAAAAAAAGCCCCCAACATGACAGTTACAATAAAAATGTCAGTGTAAATAAAACTATACATTAAAACCTTCATTAACTTTAAATTTATTCCAGGACAGTCGCAGTTGACTGCATTAGATTTAGCTAAGTGTATTCAAAAAGAGTGGCGGCTGAGCTGCTCATCGGGCGAAAATCCATGTAACCTGTTAAATTTGGCAGAAAGGTTCATTGTTTTATAGACTTCGTAACTCTGGAGCAGAATCTCTGAGTGAAACACTAACACACGGTCACAGAGACGCATCTCAAAGCTCAACTCTGAAACATAAAGAGCGACTTCTCTGGTTTTCAAAAGGAAGCTGAGAGCACAAGCTCCTGACCACAAGCCATTCATCACCTCCGGGAGCTAATGACACGGCGTCTCAGCCCAGCGGCATCCTGCCAGCCCTCCGTCACCAGTCTGGCCCTGTTATTAACCCAGCAGGCATGGCAGGGCTCTCACAGTGACCTCACACAACCTCCTGAGGCAGCCATGATGAAGCTGCAAATGTTCATTCATTATTAAAGAGCAGCGCTCCGGCTCCAAATTACTTTTCAGGGTTGATCGGGTCAAAAGTGCCTGTTGAATTCAGAAAGGTGGTGCGATCTTTATGCTGATGTGCAGTCTTCTCGGGTCTTCACGTCAGCATTTGGATTTTGCTTAGCACCACGCGAGTATTTATAGTACCAACAGTATTATGCATTTTCAAAAATATAAAATATTTGATGCCATTATTCATCCATCCTGTATACTGCATGCAATCAGGTCTTGTAATTCTTGAAACAATAAGAGGAACAACTTTCACACACTGAATTGACTGACATTGACTAATGCAGTTAGTAGATATAATAATATTTACAACAATCTTTACAATCAATAAACTGTTTAAGATATTTTTCAAGCAAAACCTGACAAAACAAAAACCTGTTCAGATTTGAGTATTTGCAGATTTTCTTGGTTGTTTATGATTGAAGAAATGAAATATAAATTAAATTAAATGGATTTTGGACAGTAGGAACAAGTGAAATGAAAATGTTAACTTTGATTTTAGGAGCAGATTAAGTTATAATACAAATGCAGCCTTAAAGGCAGTGCTAGAATAAGTACAGCCCAGTCAGTAGGTTCAAATGTTAGCAGTTAACATTTCTGCCGTTGTACGTGCTATAGGCTACGCACCATACTGACAAAACATGTCATATCATGTTCATGTTACACTTTCATGATCTGACTTTCATAGTCGGCGATGGAGGCAAGGCGACAAGGCTGTAAAGCCAGTGACCGCAGTTGGAGACTGAGTTAAGGAGAACTTGGAACAATTCCAGGGAGAAACAGGTATTCAATGATAGAACATGATCTTTTTCTAATCCTGGTTAGGTGGTGTTTGTGTCAAAACTTACCAAGCCTAAAGAGGATAAGCAGAATGTTGTCCCAGGTTAAGATATAAATGCACTATGCAGGGTGATGTCGTTGTTCAATCGTTGTTCAATCATTATATCATACGATCGATATTATTGATGCATTAAGCTGTAAGAAGTACAACTACAGTGTTATAGTTTGTTAATGTGGAGTCAATCATAACCACTTGTAACTACTCAACTGCTCATATTTTTGGTAATTAAAACCTCAAGTTCAAAAGTCACCTGTAGATATGGATGTGAAATAAATGTAGCTGAGTAAAAAGTACAATAGTTCCCACTGAAACGCCGAAGAAGAAGTAGCCGATAAATTTGAAGTACCTCAAAATTGTACTTAAGTACGGAACTGTCTGCCACTGCCGAGGGCAAAAAGAGAAACTCTTGACAAAGAAGTCCCAGATTATTTGACTGCAGCCAATTCTACCAACACAACAACACTGTTCTGTGTGTGTGTGTGTGTGTGTGTGTGTGTGTGTGTGTGTGTGCCAGCCTCATTAATTTCTGCTAAGATTACAGTTTTAATAAACAGACATAAGACGGCAGTATGCGTCACTCAGCCTCTCAGTCGTCTGAACAGACATTCATATAGAATGCGTGTGCTCGGGATGGTTCAGGATCTACTGAATAAATTAAAATGAATAAATATCACTGAGGTCACAGCCACAGTAAGTACAATAAGCATTGATTAAGTCGACCTTTCTGCGTCTGTATATGACACACATCCAAACACAGCTCTCCAACTTGTGTCAAATTAAATGGCCTTCTTTGACGGCTGAATAATTGTTGTCTGTTTGGTGGCCAGCTGGGCGGACTCCACGGCACTGGTATCACTATTAGTATTCTTGACAAGCAAACGTCTCACAAAAAGCGAGCAGTGGGCCAGGAGGACAGCTGCACACTGTGCTTTCACTTCATACCAACTCCCTCACAAAAGGCCTCGGGGGAAAATTAAAGGACGGGCCACTGGCACACTTGCTTGCTTTTTCTCTTTCATTTCTCTCGCTCTTTTCAGGGATGGAAAGGGAAGTTTTAAACCACTAAGAATCGCTCTGGAGCTGGCTTTGTATAGAAGGACCGGCCGCATTGAGACACAGCACACTGTTTGCAAGGGTAGAACTGATGTGAGAGGGTGCTTATATATGACTTTGTGCATTCAGATTGATGACAGAGGAGAAAATGCTGGTTGCTGCTGATTATTTTGTGACTTTTTCTTTCGGTCACATTTTCACTTCGGCCTCGCTGTCACCAGGCGCTCTGCAGCTCTGCTCTTTTAAACGAGAGTAACAACGAAGACAAGTTGAGCTAAAAATCAATGCCACACGCTGCATTTACAGGTCTGGAATCTGCAGTCAGTGCATTATCAACAAGCAGAACTAATCCAGTCTCCTCCTGCTGCTGCTGCTGCTGCTGCAGAACCAGACAAGTCAGCTGCAGACTATCATCACCAGTAGAGGAAAAACCTGAAAAATCAGCTCAAAAATAACTCCATATGTGAGTGCAAAAAACAGTAAGCCAGGAAGATCGAGTTAGATGCTGAGACTGCTGTCAGTGCTGCACTGACAACTAAAGCCTGCTCACTACATGTTGTGGGTGGCCCTCTGCAGTGTGCTGCATCAAGGTCAGTTCAGGCAAACTCTGTCACCACTAACAAGCCGGAAAATGACTGCTGATCCCAGTTTAGTCTGGTCAGACATGCCGAGACACTGGCTTGACTGTTTTTACAAGGAAGGTATTTACATTATCTCAACTTCCTTTCCACCATACGACATCGCCTGTTCAGCTCCTTTCATCTCGAGTTTCTATTACGTAGTTGATATTTTCCAACCTGAAACAAAGATGTTCTAATGTTTAAAGGTACCTCTGTGTATCATCCAACTTGAAGCACAAACCTTAAAAAAAAGGAGATAGAGAGGAAGAGCGGGTAATCCATTAAGCGGAACGTCAGCAGGTTCGAGCCCCAGATTCATCGCTGCGTGTCAAAGTATCCTCGGGCAAGATTCTGAGTCCCAAAAATGCTCCTGATAAGCAGCAAAAGCGCTGTTTAAACGCATGTCCATTTACCATTTAGGACCATGGGCGTTGCTCTATCGCACACAATTGCAGTAAGATCTTATCCGCGGGTAATGCTTGAACACAAAGCATAGCTAACGTTACATCTTCATCAGAGGAGGAAGTGGCAGTTTAGACGTTTAGATCTATGGATATAAAAGTTGTCTCTCGGGGGAAAGGATGGTGTTTTAAAGCTGGTTGTAACCGCTGGTCTTAAGGTCAAAACGGGGGTGGCGGTTTTGTAGCTAACTAAAATAACTTTGGCTTTGTTAGAATGCGTACAAGAGTGGTGTAGTGATATTGTATTTTTTGTAGGTCAAACCTAAGCTTTTAAAGACAGACTAGTGAGTAGCTGAGTCTCCGTGTTCGATGTGATGACATTTTAATGTCCCCAACAACGTCTGTAGTCTCATTTAGCCACTTGTTAGCAACTGCTGTTTTTTAAGACACATAAGAGCTTTATGATGAAATTGTGGGACATTTAATGATGTATTTTATGTTGTAGATCAAAACGTGTAAATATCTTAAGCCTACGGTAACTACAGACCTTATTTCAGGCATTTAACCAAAAAACAATTTAAAAAACTCATGGATTTTGAGACAAGGGATCCGGAAGTACAAAAATGCTAACTGATTTCTGGGTTTTAGGACTACAAACTACACCACTCTGTAGGATAGACGCATCTGACTTGGCACAAAATGCTGTTTAATAATGATAATAACACCTCAAATTACAAAATGTATTACATCAGGCTTGATGACCATTATCAGTTGTTGTCGATGCTGTTGACGTTAGCAGGAGGGATTTATTTCTCTGGCAATCTTAGTACTACCAGAATGCAATATGCCATTTATCTCACGGAGACAGAAGAGCGTGGACGTGCACTATGGTTCACAACTTCAGGCTATCGATCAAGTCATCAAATAAAGAAGAACACTGCGTCATTACCAACATTAGCAACCTCCTACCCTGCCAGTCTGCACTGATAAGAAGGGAGGGGTACCAAGTGTAGCAACATCATTGCTGGACTTCAGTAACATTGCCAGACTGTTAGTCACAAATCAGCAATAGCAATTTAACATTAGCCAGCTAGCTAGTTCTCTACCGAGACATCAGCAAACAGTTGTGATTCTTTAACGCTTGTTGTAAAGATAAGGAGGTCTCATAACCCTCGTTTTGTGTTTAATAGGTCTAAAAAACTACTACTGAGGGATGTTCAGGTGGACAAGGGTGCTGCATTTTTGTGATTTTGCTCACCAGGGAGATGGCACCACTAACCCATAATTTCCCCTCCGATAAGCTACTAGTCATCTTCACATCGGGTATCTCAGCACCAGCCACTGTAGGCTCCCGAGCAAAGGACGTTGGCCTTGTTTGACCTAACAGAGATTCTTCACTCATCACCACTCCTCGGTCTCCCACACTATCAAACACCCTCACACATCTCATCAGTTGCACTTACTCCCCAACCCCACCACCCCTGAAGCTAAAGTATGCAGACATCTCCAATAAGCCACCCGGCTGTCTCCAAACTAGATGGCGTCTCTATGTCAACGAATGTTTTTAAACCTGCATAAACATATCCAAAAGATGTCAATCCAACATCTTTGCCGACATTGAAAAGAAATCCATTGGTGAGCCAGAATAAACTTTTTTTAATGTCTTTAATTACTGGTAATGTTCAAGTGAAATCCTTACAGGGATACAATACAATTTCAGACATATTTTCAAACTTCAGTCACAGACAATCTAGAGAACTTCTTATGGTTCAAGATTCAAGTTTCTATGACAGCCAAATTTTACTCCATGCAGCAAAAGCTACAGGTGGGACTTGAACCCTGAGTCTAAACCTCAGTAGCTTGAATGAGGCATGCACTTTACCAGGACAACTTCAAGAAGTTCTCTGGACATCTTTGGAGAGAAGTCTGAAATTACATTATAAAAACTTTCATTTTGAAGCCTGTAATGATGTAATTTGGACATCAGTAATGAACGTTGAAAAGACGTCTAAAAAAACGTTATTCTGGCTCTCCAGTGGATGTCTTCAAAGTCGACAAACACGTAGATTTGACGTCTTTTGGATATGTTTTTGCTCAGTGGGAAACACCTGACCGACCACAGGACATGTCTGACCAGCCTTTACAGACCCTCATCAAACAGATAAAGAAGGAGGAGAACTTTGTATTGAAAAGAAAAAGGGTGCACATACAACATTTACAGCATGCATTTTTAAGATTACACTTTCACAAGCTTTTGGTTTATGACTTTCTGTTCTGCTCCAAAGGCGAGAAAACTGAAAGAAAAGAATCAGCAACAAGGGTCTTAAAAACAGGATGATGACCCACTGGGCAGGGTGATGGTGGAACGATCGTAGATATATCACAGGAATATCACAGGTTTACTTCAGGCAGCACTGTGTCTCTATGATCCTCTCACTCTTACTCAATACTCTTACTACTACACAATAATGCTTTTGACTTTAAATACAAAGCAGACACTATTTAAGAGAGTATTTAGAGGACATTGGCTGAAATTATGACGTGGGGAGTGATGCAGAAGTCTAGAAGCAGTCGACCTATTTTTAAGAAAATAGTGATACCGCATCTAAGGACTTCGGCTTCACTCACTCTACCTGCTGCCTCTTGATCATTAGCTTTTGATCGCCCACCTGCCACCTGCACCTCTATTTAAACAGCTTTCCTTGTGCAACATCAAGTTCACCATCCTAAGCCTATTAATAAACTGTTGGCTGAACATCAAAGTGTTAAAAGCCTCTTAGCCAAGACATCCTGTGTCAATATAAGGGTGGAGTTTATGAAGAAGATGTGGGTCTGATCTGTAGAAATGTGGCAAATCACCAAGGGACACATCACCAAAATACACTTCGAGATGGGTCGTTTCAAATTCCGCAACAGATTTTGTAAATGTTTGGTCAGATATCAGCCAGACGACCATATCAGTGCTTTGAGTTCTACTTTCCCCACCGGCCAAAGAGCCAGCGGACCATCAAATAAAAGAGAGGAGATGCTTAAAAAGTCATTCAGCTGGCCCTTTCTCCATCTGTCTCACTCTACCTGTCCATTAAGTAAGCCCACCTGAGCCCTGAGGTGGAAAAATGAACACAAGAGGCCGACGTGTGCACTTAAGACAGAAAGCAGCTTCTTGTGTTCCCTGCAGGGCAAACAAACAACACTTCAGAGCATCCACGTCTGAATCACATGAAAAAAATGCATCTGAATCATCACACTGCTCCACAATCACTGATCGAAGGGGCATAAAGAAAACATGTGAATCAGCTCCATTCTCTGCTGAAACACAGTGGGTGGGTGCAGGAAAACCATGCATAAAACAACAACAAAAAAAAAGTTAAAACCAGGCTACATAAGTGCGTCAGTTCCTCTAAATGACATTTTATGGGGAGAAAATGAACCACCGGCCACAATTTCAGGACCTCCTCTGAGGACAGCAACTCCCCGCGATGCAATTAACTTGTAAAGCGGTATAATTTTCTCCAACGACTCCATAATTTAACGCGACATTATGAATTTACAAGAACTTGACCGCAACATCACAGTGAAATTAACACGTTAAAGCCCAAAACAACAATAATAAATGTAAAAAAAAAAAAAAAGAAGAAGAAGAAGAAAAAAAGAAACCTACCGGATTCTCCTCAGCAGCATTTTTCAGCTGGTGCAGGATGGATGGACTTCTTGGCTGTTTTTTTTTTTAAAGTATTTTCCGTCAGCTGCTCTCAGCTTGCTGCAGTGCGACTGTCCTGTGTGCGGGCTGGATGCTCTGCTCTGCTCTGCTCGGCTCTGCGCAGGTATCACTGCTGTCCGACCGACTCCGAGGCTCGCAGAGGAAAAAGGAGGGAGTTGAGAGAAAGTGAAGCCACATTTGAAAATCCCGAACTGCCCACTTTTTCACCGAGCAGCCGGGATGGGGACGGCGCACGCCTGTCAAGTGGGATTGGGAGGGATGACATCTGGGATAAACCGATGTTATAGGCTGCGGAGTGAAGCGTGCGCTTGCACAGGAGATGAGGTGACCTATATGTTGTCGGGTTTTTTCTTTTTTCTTTCTTTCTTTTTCCCCTGCAGGGAAACGACAAATGCATTGAGCGTCATTTTGGGTTAAACAGGGTGAGTTGAGTCAGCAGTGGCACAGAGGGGCTGATGATGATGATGCTGCTGCAGGTACTGATATTGCAGCACGGTCACCTATACAGGAGGAAGAGGGAGATGACAGCAGCTCCTTATCTGCATCAGCTAAGTGGACTGTTGGTTTTCTTAAAGGTGCACTATGTAGTTTGGCGGGGAAAGACATTTTAATCAGAAGAGAAAGATCTTCATCGACTGATTTTTTAAACTAAACGACAGCGTCATTTCTTACTGTTTTACTTTGTTTGTATGTGGCGGACCCTGCCACCTTTCTAGCTTCAAACAGTGACCATATTGTCCTTGCTCATATATTCAGTTACGGACAAAATAAATAATTCAGATTTTGTATTATTACCTCATTAATGTTGTAAAATTCTGTGTTTGCACTTCTTCTCCAAAACTACATAGTGCCCCTTTAAATCACCTTCGTCACTGGAGAGGAGCTGCTTCACCATTTGCAACCTCAGTCTGCAAGGCGTGTGTTTGGCACCAGCGTTTGATTCGAGACCAATAAAGGTCAATCCAGTGTGTCGTAATTTAAAGGTGCCTGAAAACCTCCTCATCCTGGAGCGCCAGAGTTCCTGTGCTCACGGCGTAAAGCTGCACCAAAACAGTCTCCACCGTTGCTCCAAGACCTCCGTTCCAGGCAGAGTCAGCTAGTGGAGCCGCTAGCTGCACGGCTAACTGTGCTGACAAGCTAATGGAAAATAGGATTTAGCAGCGCCGAGCAGTTACTCTGGTGATATGCTGATATTTGTTTGTGTAATGACGGTTACTACATATTTAGTTAATGTTTCAAGATAAAATGGTAAAGGATTGAAAAGGTATTTATATATAACTGGGAGGTGGGTAGAAGTGGGTAGAGGGGAGTTCACTTGTATTGCTTAAATGTATTTATTTATTTATGATAATCATAGGTATTTATTAACTCCATTTTGGTGTGTAAATATGTCTTAAGTGTATAATCACTAGTCACTAACTGCAGCTTGTCTAGACAACCACCCCGAACAAAGAAAAACCGCAAAAACACTATAAAACACTAAATTGAATTAGAAGAAGATGACGCAGTTACTAGCTGGCTAACGTAGCTACCCACTGTGGGTAGATATCGTCATATTGTAAATTCTTTTGGCCACGATAATTGTGTAGTGAAAATCTGACCCTAATCTAATGGCCCTTTCTTGCATTGTAGGCCGTAGAATCTACGCTTTCGTGTGCATTTATAGATGTTTCTGGTGGGACAGCATGTCCACCCACCGATCCCTTAATAACAAATCAGTTTGCCGTCTCTCTCTCCTCATGGACCTGACAGCCTGCGCATCCGTTCTGCTTATACCTGCTCACCAAAAGTTTTTTCTCTGTGCTCCATAGAGCTTAATGTTATGGATATGATTTGGACTGTGATTTTAAAGAGAAGATAATAAGGTTAAAAAGAACAGATGCTGTGATTTTGTGGCACAAAACGCAGACCTTAAGAAGGAGATTTGTTCTTGTCCAAATAACCTTTTGGTTTGCATGTCCTTATATCTGGCACAAATCCTTTACATAGCTTGTAGATAAGCTGTGTAATATCCTCAGGCTCACCTTTGACATCTGGGTAAAACCCATAATCTCCCAAAATACAAGATGTAAATTTTTTCTTTGACACTTACACTAAGCTGTCCACGCTGGCATTTGACTGGCGTGCTGTGATGTAACATTCCCCGTGCCTATCGGCAATCTCGAGTTACCACAATTAGTTATGTTAATGCATCCTGTCATCTTCAAGTAAACAAGCTGAACACATTTTCATATTTATTTATTTCATATTTAAATGATGTAAACTTTATGACACTCTCTCCTGGAGGCCGTTCATGATGACGCACTTGTTTGTACAACAGAGGGTGATGGAAGTGGTTTAAAGAATGAGTAAAGAGAACGATTTAAATCAGCCTACCACCCTACTCTCTCCAAACACCTGGTGAACTGCAGCAGAGAATGAGCAGGGAACAATCTGTCATGCAGTTCGTTCAAAGCATATCGACAGCTTCACCTCTTCACTTGGTGCTGTAGAGCAGGTGCCCGCTTTACCCATTCAGACAGAGTGAATGGTGCTTTGTGGTCGACCTGTGGTGCCACAGGTCATGGTCGGTGCTTCACACCTGAGGAATCTGACACCCAGGTACCAGAAGGACTGTCTGGGAAGGAAATGTCAAAGCTCATAGACCAGACCGAGATCAGAGGTGTGATTTGGTTTGTCACAGTGACCCAGATTGACCGAGTCTAGTCAGCAGTAATGCTCACTGTAACACGTCATCCTTTCTGCTGTCGTCAGTCTTCAACAGTAGGGTGGCAAAATGAAAAGGAAATGAAAGGTCGTCCTTAAAACAGACACCTGAGTGACAGAAAGGGTCAGTCCAGGGGAGGGATAAGTCAATATGTTGCTGATGGAGATCTTCTGATAAAGTGCAAAGCTCAAGAACAGCTACTAAATGGACCATTTGGTGGGATTGTTTTCTCAACTGCGGTGTTCATGTGCAATTTTAGCTTTCAAATGAAGACTTAATAAAATCCAGTCTTCCTTTCACAAATTGAGTTCATCGGAGAACCCAAGTGAAAGCCAGAACGTCTGGATAAGAAAACCTTATTCAAGATCCCATTGACAATTGTAAAAATGCCAACAACTAAAAGTTCACACGGTACTGTCCAACTTCTATTTGTGGACATATTGCTTTGGTGTTTGTATGCATTTGTATCAGGTGGTATTGCGAACAATGGTAAAACTGAACAAAACTGTTTTTCTGATTATTTTTTTTCCTGTTCCACGGTGAATGGAAGGCACTGTTATTCTAGAAGCATTTTCATTGTAGTTTTTAGTAGATCACTGAATCTCCCGACAGCAAAAAATAAAAGAAAGAAATCCAGTATCTGTGTCTGTTGCAGGCCAGTAATAAATGCACCCAATCATCTCTTTCAGCCGGTGTGTAAAGATTAGACAGACTACCTGTCTCTCTACCTACACACTGCATATGCACTCATTACTCGTGACTAGAGTCTTCCACAAGGCTAGGTGGAAGCATTGCTAAAGCTATTAGCGAGCTAGTGACACAAGAATGGCAGAGAAAAGACAGACTAGCTTGAAAGCGGTGAATACTAACAATAGCCATGTTTGTTTTTTACACTCATCATGATTATTCTAGGTGTTTTCTGTGCACCAATGCATTGCACTCACGATACACATCCCCTTAGCCTGTTAGTATCAGCTAACTAACTCAGTAGCACGAAGCACACCGCCCCTGACCCAGAGAACAGAGCCATTGTCGCAGCGACAGACTCATTCAGCAGCTAATGCTACTAGCACAATGCACACACAGCAGTAAGGAGGAACTGTCCTGCTGGGTAGCCTTTCTGGACTGAGGTAGGTACATTTATGACGGCTTTTGTATGCTTTATTGATTTCAGTATTTATTAGACTAAAAATGCTACGAGAGCTCTTTGAACGTGGCAAATTAGCTGCTAACATATATCTCCCCACTGGCCAGCAAGAGCTACATGGCCGTAGGCGTCTGTCTAGTCAGGGAGTGTGGTGGATTTTTTCAGCTGGATACTTTCAAAATTTAGCTGGCGCTTGCTGGTTTCTACAATCTTACCAACCCCAGCTTTGAGGAAAGGAAACTCAGTGTGTAGTTATCCTGTAATTACCTCTTGTGGCCACACTGGCCGCTGCTTCAGCCACATACATAGTTTCACTTTAGGCCAACATGGACGAGAAGTCTCAGACAGAGATTATAAATTTGAACATCTGCAATAACCGATCAGACCTCATCTGCTGGTAAAGATCATGTGGGATGATTTCAGTATTTGCTTTTTATGTTTCTTTTTTTTTAAAACTTACATTCAACCTCATTTACGGAGGAAATATTGCTCTTTTTACTCCACTGAATTTATTTGACAGCTTTAGTTGCTGGTTACATTACACATGATGTTTATTAGTCATTTATTTTACACACAAAACATATGATTACTCTAAAAAATATGATGCACTGATACAAATTAAACTTCCCTACAGTATATAACGTTGCCATAGCTTTGCCAAGTCCAGCTACAAGAACAAAATGCTTCAGTGCATCAATGATAATTATAATAATCCAATAAAATAATACCACTGCTACTTTACACTTTATTGCTAATATACTTGGAATATTATTTACATTATTGTATGGTTACATGATATAGTTACTCTTTCCTTCCTTTTCAAAAAGTTAGCAGTCCTTTAAAAGACATTGCTACCTCATACTAGTATTTTAGCTTTTGTTCTGTAAAGTGCAGGTCTGCAAATAAAGTGAGTTAATTCATTCATACATAAAGCCCATAAATCAAGTCTTGATGGGGGAATTGAGATCCAAAAGGAGAAGTAAGAGCAGTGATCTATGTTCCTCTTCAGCTCCTCACCGTAACATATTGAGGTCAGATACAAGAATCCACCGAGAGCGACTAAATTAGTCCAAACATAGCTCAACATGCATGCAAGCCATGCCTCAAACCTGCATATACAGGCTAGCGTTACATTTTCCAGCAGCCTTCAAACAACCAGCCTATAATTAGACACTATCATTATATTGAAGCTGAGCTTAGATCATCAAGTGAGTCAGGAGCAACACTCAAATTTAGTTTTTAAAGTGTCTTCAGATGTTTCTGGGGATGTTTGAGCAATCACAAACCTTCCTGTTTCTATAAATGGAGGTTATAATGTCGCTGGTGTAGCAGGAGTGAGTGTCTGACATCTTTATCAACAAAATATGCACTAAAAAGCTTAAAACCAGTCCATCATGCTGAAGACAGAGATAGCACCAGGTGAAAACAAGCACTAAACACTACACCGTCATCTGATTTATTTAGATGAAAGAATAGCACCTTTGTGAGTGAATTTGACTCTGACACGTGCAACCTACACCTCCAGGTGGTATTCATTAGTTTACGTGGCTGAGAAGCAAGCTGTGACTCAGCTAAAATACAGAGCCTGCAGTTTATTTTTATGTCTTCTTAATTCTGCTTGAGTCATGTTCGGCGGTCTCATTTAACTGGGTTACCAGAAATGCTGTCAACCCACCGCAAAATGGAAATTACAAGATGGGCATTCTTAAAACTCTGCCCTGCACAAGCTAAGACGGCCATAAATCTTTGCGTGTGCGCATGGAAAAAACTAAAGACAAATGAAGTAATACAAAGGTTCCACTTCACCAATATTACGCTTCACCTTGCTGTAATCCCCAGAGTGAAATCCATACAACACTCACGCAATGACAGGAAAGAAGGCGACCAGCCTTTGAATCATTTTTCCTCCCATAAAAAGCAAAACCTCAAAACCCTGTTTCCGCTGACTGGCTGCTTTTATTCCCTCTTGGACGCAGAGTGGCAGAGGCAAACTGGTTCAGGAGGGACGAGTCTGGGAAAACTGCTGCACTCATCCACTAACTGGCCAAACCGACGACTTGCCATGCTTTCTGCATGATGCTACTGACCAGAAATTAGGGTTTAGAGAGCCGCTGTGAGATTTTGACTCAGTTATATTATCTGTGACACATCGTTTTTTTGTGTGTGTCACTGCCTGGCAACACAGTTAGTTGCTTCTCCAGCTGGGGATCTGGCAACAAGTAAAGTTAGTCCTACAGTAAATCAATACTGGTGGCCAACCAGCGAGGAAAAAGAGACTTCATAGAGAGCCGCGCTCATATATCACAGATAAATGTGCTGTACAGGAGACTGGGCTTCCCTTTGATACAGATACAACTGGGTATTTATAGCTACAAGGGGCTATTTTAAGGGTGAGTGTTGCTGGATGTGTGGCAGCTCTTAAAAGTGAGAAGTACAATTTAAATTAGGCTGTAACCACGAAATCTCAGAAATACTGAGTCACAAAGCCACATCCTCATGGTGCAACAATCAAATTTTCGACTGATCACTAATCTTTTAGTTGCCGCTTTTGACTTTTTTTCCGCATGTATTTTCAGTACGTTGTATTTCCCTTCTTGATGGTCTAAATGTTTCTCTCAGTTGCCTTTACAAGGCTTGTTGTGAAAATGCAACTTTACGCACAGATGTTCCACAGAGCAGCTTTGAGTAATTATTTATCAGATATATTCTGTATTTACATTTATGATTCTAGAAACAGAAATTAGTATTTGTGGTTTATACTGAATATGTTTCTATAAAGCATATTAGGATATTATAGAATCAGGAGAAAACTGACAGAAGGTGCAAAAAAATGCTAAACAAATGCATCTGTTACTCGAGCACCACGGACAGCGCCACTGGTTTATCAATACGCAGCAATGTAAGGCTGCGGACACTTCAGATATTCCATGGCTGGAGCCATGACTTCTAACTCGCACAAACTTCTGTTAGATAAAGACTCACTGTGAAAGAAACTGGCTGTTTTGCTGACCTCATGAGGATGACTAGATTACGACTAAGTTTTTATGTGAACTAGTCCTTTAAGCTTAAATTCAACCAAACTATTTCCTTTGTGGGATGGCATGTGTTTTCTTTTTAAATGATTTGAATGCGACACTCTTTGCTTTTGTCACTACTTGGATTGACTTTAGGAGTATTAACTGGCTCTATAGATCAATCAATGGAGATGTAAAAACCAAACTAAGCAAGATTAACCCGTAGATAAAACTCTTTGATAAATAAAGTGTTAAACATAAAAAAAAAGTTAATGCACATTTCAGATTTTAAAAAGTGTTACGCTGCAAGATAAAACAAACAACCTTTTACTTGATTTTGCTGTGAACCTTACCTCATTTATATCATGCAGACGAACCTACTTAGTCATCAATTCAAGGGTGAGCTCATATTTGAAACCTGATGCCAAACCCGTCACACACCACAGGAACAACATGCAGAGCCAGTATATATAAAGTCAAATGAGGTGAGTGCAAACTTTGTTGAAACTATCCAGTCTGTGTAGTCTCCTCCCGAGCCGTTTCCTTCTCCTCACTGTTTCCCAGACTCTTTGGAAAGAGGGACTCATTTGTCTGATGTCTGGGCTTCTGTAAAATAATATGACTATTTTCAGCCTTATGAATAATCCAAACAGGCTGCAACCATTACCATTGTTAACTCTGCCAATACCAAGAATAATTTTCCAATCATGCAGACTGCGCAGTATAATACTAACGTTAAATGTTAGTGATTTATCCTCATCGGAGCAGACGTTTCGGTTTTCTGTGAACTAGCAGCCACTGCTGTTCTCATAATACAAGCTTACTTCGTCTGTTTTCGCAATTTTTCTTATCTAACTTTACTTACTCATGTTTCATATCGGCTCAGTGAACATCTTTCAACTATTAGCCTGGCGAGGGAAAATCATGACTGTATTGAGCCAAAAACTTGAAGTTTTGGAAATCTAAACCTGCAATGTTTGTTTTCTTTACTTTCTCACGGGGAAACATTATCATTCATTAGGAGTCGTGTTCGGCCAACTGATGTTTTTAAAGTGCAGTAAGAAGTCAGACAAAACAATGAGCTGAAAGAGGGTAAAACACCCAGTTGAGATCAGTTTACGTGTGCCATTTATTCACACTTACAAAGAAAAGAACATAAAACAAACTCTGATAGCATTTCAAATAGAGAATGATTGAAACTGTACACATTCAGGAAACATTTGCAGGTCTGTTATCAAGAGTATCTGCTTCACCGTCACGAAGTCATTGGCATGTATGATGCGCCAGTATTTTACAGTCCATAAGTCTTACTCATATCATCCTCACACGGTCTCTTTTTGACATGTCGCCTCCATGGTGTCTCCAAAGGCCATGTGACAGCTGGTAACACAACGTGGTCTGAGTGTCTCTGTTATCTCTGGTCAGTACCAGTAGGACCTTCGGTGCCTCCTGTTCTCCTGAATGCCCATTTTCTCCATGACTTCCTCCTCCAGGGTCTTCAGAGACGGTACATAGGTCTTTTCTAGAGTGTCTTCTGGACTGGTGTCTTTGGGGCCATCTATGAGGGCAACAATGAAATCTTTTAGTTTTTTGTTCATTTTATTTTTTCATTAGACAATTTAAGGGGTGGAACAATTAAAGGTACAATTTGTATGAAAGTTGATTGTTGAATCTCATTCCTAGGTCATCAAATACTGATTTGGTGTTTGGGTATTTGACGACCTGGAATGAGGCTCAACAATCAAATCTTTCTGCAGAATTGCTTTTCACACCTTTAATCAAAATATTATCGAACCACAGGCTTTGTTGGACAGAGTCAAAATCTTTGGGAAACATTATCAAAGTGTCAAAATAAAGAAGAATATTTAACAAAAAACAAGAATTAACAGGGAGCACAAGCAAACTGGCAGGCTGTTCTCCATGTGGCTCCTACTTCACAAAGAGACGTTTCTTCCACCGTAAAACAATCAGACCGAATAACTCTGAAATCTATTTTTGAATTTCAAGTCTGCAGAGGGTGGAAAAATAAAACATGAAAGGTGGCTGGTCTGAAACTTTCCCAGCCCCAGACACATTTTTAACCTTTCCAAAGTTAGCAGTTCCACATTAATGCCTACTTCATGCAATCATTAGTCAATGTGTGGAAATGAGCAAGAATGCAGGACTTTAATTTCTCCTTCAAGCATTTACTCTTCATTCTTCACTTTCTGTATGTACAATTGAGTTCAACACACCGAATATCTTTGAGAAACAGTCCAATCTTGCCCCTCTCTGTGAGTGTGATGTTTGAGAACCACATAAACACCTTCAAATGTGGTCAGACGACACGTCGTACAAACAAGTTTGTTTTAAGCATACAGCAGGAGTACAATTACGTCAGAAGGTTGTTAAACACTGGACTTCCCATGTGTCCTCTAGTTTAAAAAGAAAAGTGTTTAAACAATCAAACTGCATCACTCAGAGACATATTTTTAGTATTCAAGCCAGCACAGGCTGGAAATATTAATTTCAGCCAGTTTTATGTGCTGACTCTGAACTACACGTGGAATAAACTGGTTACTGAAAAGAATTCCCCTCCAATCAAAACACTCGCAGACACTCTCACCTTTCCACTGCTGTGGTACGATGCCATCCCGTCGCTCCAAGACAGGTTTCGGGATGATCCGACCCGTTCTGAGAGACACTCTGACTCTCTCGCCCTCCTCTGTGAATTTCCACTCAACCTCAGTGGGCTTCCTGGATGATTATTATACACACATCATATTAAATCTGCTATGAATCCAGAGAGCATTTTCATTAATCTATTGTAAATTCCACAGGATTGTTTTTTAAACCATTCTGAAGCAGCAGCACAAGCTTCTTTGGGTGCCAGAAACAATAATGTAATGTAATCTTGCAGTGTAGCCAGGTTTACTGTACCTGTCTGAGGGGTCAATCAGGGTGACGTCACGGAGCTGGATGGGAGCCTCACTGGCGATGTAGTTCCCGCGGTAATCCTCAGTTTTTCCAATGTACCTGTGATGCTGAGACAAAAGACCTTTGTTCACAGTCATCCAACTTTAAACAACAGGTGGTGGCCAAATGGCTTTATATAGTGTGCTTTGTCAGCAGTAGCACCCTGGCCCCAGACACTGGCTCCATCTAGTGGAGCTAAAAAAATAAATGCATGGTGTTTTACAAAATCAGGACCATTAAAATGTAACTGTTAACTTTACTGTTTGTTCAAATGAGAATATTGGCATCTCTTCGTTTACACATGTCCGTTAAGGTGAATATTTAAGTAATATACAGAAAACAGACGTAATATACTGATGACAGGTGAAGCTGCTTCTAATGTTCTTAGAAGAAGAACTCAATACCCCATGAGCAAAATCTAACACTTCTATCCAGTTTTCTCTGAGAATAATATCACTTCCTTACTATGTTCATTCCCTCTAGCATGACCCAGTTCCGGTGTCTGAAGACTTGGACCACTTTCCCTTGCTTTCCTTTGTCCTTCCCTGCAAGGACCTCAACCTGGGAAACACAAAAAAAGCAGACATATGTACAAACTTGTTCACTTTTATTCATATACCACTTTGTTTACCCAGATTTGGCCAAAGACATTTTACAAGCCCTATCCACCTGAATCTCAACTTCAGGTGGAGTCATCTTCACGCCTTTATGGCATGTATCACCTTTTATGACATTAGCATTAGGGAGAGATTCATTATCAGTGTCTGATTGCAGATAAAATGAATTCATTTGGTCTGTAGTCACTACTCTATGGTCTCACTCAGTGTCCGCCCACAAAAGTAACTGATTAGTTACACATCAAGTAAAAGCCTGAGAGCACAAAATAAAGTGAAACTGCAAAGTAACTAGTTACTCAAGTTATCAAACACATTTAGTGCAGTGAAAATACAAAGCAGCAGAAAATGGAAATATTCAAGTACCTCAAAATTGTAATTATGTACAGTCTCCTTGATGATTAGTCATCGGTATCGGAAAGAAAAATGAATATATTGATCCCTGATTAGCACAGCTGTGTCTACACCAAAATCAGTACAGTACCCATGGCCGTAAAACTGTCAAACAGGAGGCAAAAATTTTAATTTCTGATTAAAAATACCTGATTAAAGTTGACTCAGCATTTAATATTTTACTATTGTGCTAGTACACGATACTGAGCTAAAAAAAAAAAAAAATACTGAATGTGGTCATTCTTCTAAATAAATGTCTCATAGATTCAAGTAAGCTGTACTTTAGAAAAGTAAGTCTTTACAAAAAGAATAAGACAATAATAATTATCACCCAATTAATATTGTAAATATTAGACGAATTTTAATTTCATCTCCAAAACTACACAGTGCTACTAAGAAAACAAAACTGGCATTTTCACATACCTTAAACATTTAATACGGCAATTTCATGCAGTGATTTAACTGGGTCTGGTCTGTCTGTATCACTTTAATGGTAAGTATTCATAGATCTACAGGACCTGGGAGTTTTCTGAGTTACTCACCGTGTCCCCTCTGAAAACAGACCAGTCCTCTGCTGCTAAAGGCTCCACGAACACCTTTCTCCTCTTCTTCCCCGGAGGGTTCAGCCTCTTAGCTGCCGGCGTCCACGGTCTGTTAGTGCCGTAGCGGAAATCTTTGGGCACAACAACCCTGGCTGCCATCGACAGGAGAGTGGTCAGCCTCATTGTGCTGCAGGGACGAAACAAATCAAGGCTTGTAAATGAGCTCAAAAGGTGCTCTGTCTCCTGACAGGACTGCTGTCTCAACACAGGCTATGCTAGCGTTAGCATTCGGGGAAGGCATCATTAACGCTGTGTTACATCGGCTAAACTTGCGCCATTAGCTATATTTCCAAACACACTAGGACTCCAACATATTTTGTCAAATAAAAAGCGCTATTTTTACAATAAACTTAAGATCTTTAGGTAACATGCAGGAATATCTTACCCTCTGTTGATGTCAAAGTCACATGCAGCAGCCCTGATACCAACGCTACCGCCAGCTGACAGCGCCCCCTAGAGGACAGGAGGGTGAGGCCTGACTAGACGCATGCGCAGTGGCCAAATACTGCATCAGTTGGACAGCAGAGATGAGGGGTTGATTTGTAGGCAGGATTCAAGCTAACACAAAGATGACCTTCACTGTTTTCACCCTGAGCACTTCAGTGTGTTTAAAAGCCAGATATTTTTAGGGATAAATAGGGATATTTGAAGATACAAATAAAAAAAAAGGCGCTACAAAATTAGGTATTTATGTTCATGACATAAATAACTATATATGTTCCATGTTTGCCTGAAAGAAAGAGTTACAAGCTTTTATTTCCTCGTGTTTAATGACAAATAAATCACCTTGAACCTTGAAATGAAAGATTAAAAAATGAATTTTCTTTTCTTTTTTTATCCTGTCATATGTTGTACTTGTATTGAGTGTCTGTTTCAGAAGTGTAAATTGTGTTGACAGTGATAAATGTTAATATTTTTTCATTTCAATATTTCTCATTCGAAATTAAAATGGAAATGTATTTTCCCACATGGACAGATTTTCATGCTCATGTGCAATTTAACTGCCATATCCTGTTTGGATTTAGGATGCTTTGACTACATGTGATAGTGACACTATTTACAAAACTCAAAGTATTTCCCACTGCAGTTCATCCATCTGTAAAATCTGGTTTGGTGGGTTGTTGCAATAGGCCCTGATTTGATGTTGGGTGCAACCATGGAGGCAGATACAGTGAGTTATTACAGGCCATACTGTAGTGTTACTGTGACAGGGCTGAGAGATATTTATAGCATCTATACACCACATGACAGGAGAAAACCTGCAATTGTACATGTAAGCAGTCATTAATCTTGTGAACCAGCTGCGACAGAGTACATTTACAAATCAATGCTGTGAAAAACATTTGTTCCAGCACCTCACGGTCTCCAACATCATATTTAAAAAACTCATACTCAACCCAACCCCATGACAAATTCAAAGCTGTCAGGACTTGTTACATAATGGCAAAACTAGTTCAGCTATAGCGACCTAAAGCCCCCAACTGTGCCGCCAGGCTCTCTGGGGAGCAAATTATTTGTGACAAGTGCTCACACACACACACAAAAAGGTGCCACCGTTAGTTTCATACATTTGTAACAGAGTGAAAAATGAGATGTGAAATGATTAATTAGGTCTGGTTGGGCTGAAAAATAAAAGTAGACTTCTCCCTGCTTGAAACTTCACTTGTGAGCATGGTATTCTGTAATTGTAGATACTGTGTGAAAAAGAAAACAGTGACTAACATTGGATTTCAGTTGCTTTCCAGACTGAGGAAGTGGATTACCGACAATAAACAAGAAGCTTTTACTGAATGTGAACATGACAAAAACAAGGTTTTCTTTGCAATCGACATGTTTATTAAATGGCAACTACAACAGTAAACTAAGCAGCAGATTAAGATGAATGACAGCTTCTGAAAGTAACAGAGAAAGCTAAACCAAGAATTACACTTCAACGCCAAATTATACCCTTGGAACCAGCTCCAGATTTGAGTGGGCAACTGAGCATTTTATAGTTTGAAATCAGTGGTGAAGGTCGGTGCAAACCATCTTAGACACAGCAGTCATTGTTAAAAGCTGAGATTTCCCTTCGGTTCATCGTTTAACTGTGAACTTGATGTTGCCAAATACACGGAAGAACACTGAAGCTATAACATCCAAGTAACATGGTGAGCAGGTCTAACATTTGTAAAAACTTGAAAAGTGGAAAAATAACAACACCACATTTGGAACATGTCTAAACAAATATTGAAATTAAACACATCTTCAAAACATCAAAATATCGTTTCACGGCCAAAATAATAAGACAACTGAAGTGAAACGGACTCGTATTCCAGTTAAGAGGGTTGGAAAAGTGTTACAGATGAGTCACTCCTCTTATTTGATTTTTGTGTTGATCTTATGTTGGCGTTCAACAAAATCAGAGCTGAAAAAAGAAACATATTTGGTACAACCAATCACTGAGTGCAATTCACAATGACATCTCCAGTATCAAGCAATGGCAGCATTAATGTGAGCTAAATAAGAACTTATAACATGAAATTGAGAGTTGAGTCGATGAAATCCATCAAGGGTTTGCCAGATAATTTCCCTCCACGAACGCCACAGCTCCACTTTGAACTGACCGAGCTGTGACTGAACAACATTCAGGAATGTCTCTCTGCTTTCGACAATGCACAATCATCATAAAAAGTTACAGAGGGGTTTACAAAGTGACTCGTTTTCATCCTAAAATAGCTCTTCTTAAATGGGCATTACATATTCAACCTGGAGACATTAATCACATAATTTGGTCACTTGCTATGAAGCATAACACTACACCTAAGCAACAAAACCTGTGTTGCATAAAAACGTCATACAGTGAACTAGACAAAGATTAATGGGGCAGGAAAAGAAATCTGAAAGTGCAACTTATCATGTATCCAATGAGCGAATATATGATTTAAGATGAAGCTGAGAAGCTAGGTGAAACAAATGTAAGTAAATGTTTATTTGTGAACTAAAGCTGAGAGCATGGGTGAAAAATTTGTTCTTATTCCTGTACAATATCTAAGTTTTAAAACCATCAAATGAGAGCATTTATCTTTTTTTGTGGTTTAAATGTTTTTTTTTTTGATTTACTATATATTCAGTGTTTATTCCCTCCAAACTGAAAAAATGTTTTTGACACCTAGCAGTCTTTGTAATTATGTAATTGCACTTAGAAATAAAAAATATATACACACCAAAATCCCATAAATGAGCCTTAAAGTGCTCATTTCAATTGTTTTGAAATCAGATTAGCAAACTTTTTTTTCCTTTTTTTTGTATTCTGGGATATATGATATCCCAAAAATGGCAAATGAGGATTTGTTTGTCTCTCAATACAAACACGTTTTTTTTTAAAATTCTCCTTTTAATTAAACGGCTGAAATCTGGCATCCTGCAGGTAATCATGTTGATACTTGAATTCCAGAGAAAAGCATCAACAATTCTTGGTTTTCTTCGGTGAGTTGCTGTTAAGCGCTGTCTGTCACAGGCTGCAGGGAGAACAGTAGAGAGCAATTATGACATCATTACAGAACAAATACACATCCATAAGCATCTATATTGTTACACAGCATATAATGGTGTTTTCGCAAGTTTTGCAGTCCTTGCATGTCTCACCTTATCTGCTGTTAGCTGGCCTCCTGCTGGAGCGTTTTCCTGGGCCTCCGCTTTCGACTCGCTCTGTGAGGAGGGAGCAGTTGGCTTGGGTCCAGCCACATCATTGAGCTTTGCTTCTGCGTTCGACTTGTCACCGTCTACTTTAGAGTCACCTTCCGCCTCTGTATCCTTCGGCCGCTTGGGAGACGCCTTATAAAACGTTTGACAGGTGTGAGAGAGTGTGACTGAAGTTCTCTACTTTTTTTCTTTTCTCACAGGCTTGACAAATAAATCTCACCTCTGTGGACTCCTCTGCTTTGCGTTTAGTCCCTCCCCTCTCGTTCTTCTCGTCGATGACCAAGGCCCCTTCATCCTCGTCACTGCTGCCCTCGGCATCTGCCTTTTCCGAGCCACCAGTATCCCCTGCTCCTTCTGACGCATTGTCCTTCTTTGATGACTAATGGCAGAAATGCAAATATTTTGACTTAGACCCACACAGAGCACTCCTCAAGGTCTAAATGTTGTCTTGAATTAATAAAAACAGGGTAGGTTTATTGCATTCTTCCAGCATTTGGAATGTCGTCCAATTTATTCATTTATTATGTGATTAATTGTGTTGTCTAACACAACACAAAACAGCACACACCTGGCCACTACTAAGTTAACACACCTCATAGCCTTCATGCGTGACAGTGGGGTTGTTCTCAATCTCCCAGAGTCCTTCGGCGAAGCCTTTCCTCTTATTTGGTTTTCCAAATTTTTCCTTATGTTCATCGTACGGGAACAAATCCTTGGGCCCCAGGAACGCCCTGTGGGCATCAAACATAACAGACATTAACATAACTCAGTGAATTTTCCAAGTTGTGTACATCCATTGACAAAATATCATCGACTTAGTTTGTCACTGGCTCAGATAGTGTTGTGACACACATTTGATTTGATGTATTTCAGTATTGGCATCAGCAAGAATCAGTTGGGCTCTAGTTGCAGTAAAAGCATTTTCCTTTTACAAATGTACTGTGCACATCAGTATCCTGCATTTCAAAATTGTCAGGAATCAGTTCACTTAGGATGTTTTGCTCCAATTGCTGCAAATTATTTAGTAATAAATATTGACAATGACAACACACATTACTCACGTCTCGTGTGTTCCAAAAAAGAACACCTGGTACTTGTTTGAGGGGGACTTCACGGCTCCTTCGGGTAATTCATCAATCTGTGAATTGAGAACACAGTGTCTTAAGAAGAATGCTGATGAATCTGAGAGTTTATGTTACTCTTTCAATATTTAACTGAAACCCAAAGTTTAAAATATTAGAGCAATTCTGATATCAAGTGACAAACACAGGAGCACAACATCAATTTAACTGAGGTAATATGTAATTAAGTTAAAAAAGTAAACATTCAGAGCAGGAACATGTATTTATAGCAATTAAATGTTTTTTGTGAATGTTTTATTAACAAGACCACACTTTTGACACATCAAACATCTGCAGGCAACTATGCATTTAAAAAGAAAAGCCTTAATAATTTTTATCAATTAATTTGAAAATTATCAATCAATTGTTTAGTCTATAAATAAAACTTAAAATGCCCTAACAATTTCTCATGTTAACACTTTCAGAGACAAAATATTTCATTTACAAAGATAACAGACAGGAGAGCAGCATCACCTCAAGTTTGAGAGGCTTGAATCAGAAATTATTGGTTTCCTTTCTTGATAAATGACTTAGAACAATGACTTTATTATCAGTTCTGCTGAGCATTTCCTGTTTATTATCAACTGTTTCAACAGTAGTTGTTTGATACTAAATTAAGCTTATAGAACCAAGCAGTCATACAACATAATCGAGTCAACATCATTGCTAATTGAGAGCTATTCTGAATGTACTGCTCATTCTGATGTAAGCTACTATAAAATTCACTCCAATTTGAACTCCTAATGAACCCACTGAGAACAGCAGTCACTCCCCTTTTTGCTTCACTTCTCATCTCATCTTTCATACTGACAGTCTCCAACACCCTGCCAATATTTATTTACGTTTTGAGAAAGAAAAAAATAGCACAGCAAGACACCAAGGCACAGGAAAGCACTATTATGATGGCCGAGCACAGTGTCCGTTTGCCTCTGGCAGACAGGCCTTTTGGCATTCCCAGATAGGGCCACTGTGTCAGGATAGGTGGGGCAGGGCCTGTGGCCTGCTGACATGGGACATGGCTGATAAGACTGAGAAAAGGAGGGAAGAGATCAATACTGACACTGACATAACCGTTTTGTCAGATTCATTAGGTTGTATATAGAGGCAGCATAATAATAAAATAATAAAAGAGTGCTTTTATGGGTGGAGGCCATATGTTTGATCACTGAATTGTATGAATGGTTGCTAAATCAAAAACAGAAACCAAGTTTCCTTTTCAACTGTACAGGCCAGTTGTGGTCAGTGGCTACATGTTGTTTAGTTTACACATTTTTCCGTTTTAGTTTACTTTAGTGCAAAGTAAAGTGCCAAAGTGTTTTAGTTATTTTTAAACCCATTTTCCCTCATGTTGAATATGTACAACACTTTTCATAATGCTTCAAGTAAGGCTCAGTTAACGAGGGAAACGTAACCCAGTGTTGACCTATAGGTTCACATTCTCCCTCCTGCTCAAAGATTAGGAAACACTGACGGCAATGTGAGGCCACTGTGTGTTTATGGACCGGGCAGACATTACGTTATGGTCTTAAAAGCCAGATTTTAACGTAATGGAAGTAATTAAACGTTACGAGCAGAAACACTGTTAGCTGCTTGTCGCAACAAGTGTGGGTAGACAGGGATGTTTACAAAGCACCGAAGCATGTGGCTACAACAGCAGGCATGTGCAGTCTGTAATGCAACAGTTAATACGAGCAAAGAAAACTTAAAAACTTATTCAACACGTAACTTAACTAAGTTACAACGTGGCTTCGTGTTTAAAACCTCAGATAACCTAACTTAACGTTTAGCTAATGTTTGCTACTGAAATAAAAACCGTTAGCGTTGTGTGTGACAGACCCGTTATTTTTTTTTTTTAATTAGCCGACATGCTGCTAGCCAAATGCTATTTTTAACAGCTTTTACCAAGTTAACATTAGGCTAACGGGCCCCCTGGGAGACGATGAGAAGCAGCGTTGGTGGCAAAGAGCAGCTAGCAACAACGTTCAATATTTAGCTAGCCGAGCGGGGCACTGAGGTGTCCGTCTACTCGATGAATCACCCGAAAGACATTTGCAACTGCCTCCAGTCGGCTAGTTAGCTGTGTGCGGATGCTCGGCAACGTTAGCTAAAGGCTGACCCAGCTACGCTAACTCATGGTAGCTAGCGCTAACTACTGTTAGGCCTCGCTGGTAAACAAGTGACAGGCAGTCAGAGGGACTGAAATGAACACCTAACCTACGAGAGGTTTAACGTCGGGTGCTTACCCTCGCAGGCCAGTGAGGATACCCCTTCATTTTGGCAAACACAAGGTCTCCAGGTTTGTATTCCTTTTGCCTGTTGGACCGCGGCATGCTTCTTACAGAAATGGCTCGCTATGTCAGATATACCCAACAGAGAAGTAGTTTTAATGTGATGCAGTGGTCGGATTGGTCAACACCTGCAGCAAACAAGCCAAGCGTCGGTTTGTCATCCACATGAACCAGGCGCGGAAAAACTGGAGCGAAGACGCGGCGGGCGACTTTGTTTCCGCGGATTCTGTGAGCTGTGAGCACGGCCGAAGATAACGAAACTGGTCTGCTTCGCCTTTGACTTGCGTTGCTAATTCCAAAAACGCGGTAAGTAGTAGGATTTGACGTTATCCGACAAGCCGCTGGCTCGTCCCTCGGACGGTTTGGGTTTGAAATTGAAACCCGCTTCCCACTCTGCAGACGCGCCCCCAGTACCTGATGAAGCTGCTCGGTGGCGCCTCTGGTGGCCAACCTGTCATACTGCAGGTGCACAGCACTACATTAATCAATGACTTGGAGATTTGCAGGACAATTTGACTGATTGAAATACTGCTTTGACTGTGAACTGCTTTGTTGTTTTTCAATTCACCAATCACCAGTAGTCTTTCAATTCCCGTGCAATATCAGATGCAATATACTACTGTTGTTTGTGGCATTTATTTATACTATTAACCACCGTCAACTACTGCATACAGCAATATTAGTCAATATTATCTGCACTGTAGTTATAGTGTAGCGCTTGGCACATATGTCGCATTTAAATGCAAACAGCCTATATAGCTGTCACATATAGTTTAATGCATATTTTTTTTCTTAATGTCAAGGCAAGGCAAGTTTATTTGTACAGCACAATTCAGAAACAACTTAAAGTGCTTTGCAGGGCTTCATGATAGGATATTAAAGGTTATCCTGAATCATGATTAGCTTGATAATGAAAATTTACCACGATCAACTCATAGAGTGTTTTTATCCCGATCCATGATCAAATCTTATATCGATGTGATCTATGTACTTTTGCCCCCTTCGGTCAGGGTTGACGTTTATTTAGCCCATCTGTAATTTTGGGCTCAGTGCTCAAACTGGTAATATTGTTGAAGGGAGTTCAACACAACTATGACTCGAGCAACAGATGCCCATTAGACTAAAGTCTCACTCCATTAACAGGTAATGTTATTGTTACCATTCATATTAATCACCATCCATATTTTCATTCACTCAAAATTGTCCAAAGGTATATGTGGAGACTCACACATCAGACCCATATGTGATCTTTGGATACTTGCATCCAAAACTGTGGTCATTAATATGCTGCACACAGCCTCTTCTCCTATGACTTTTAGGACAAGACTTTTGTGGTGCATGGCTCGCAGTCTGTGGTCCAGTTCATTCCAAAGGTGTTTGATGCTGAGAGCAGGGCTCTGTGCAGGCCTGTCAAGGGATTATTTGTGTACAAGGGCATTGTCATGTTGAAACAGGAAAAGGACTTGCCCAAACTGTTTGCACCTGGTCTGAAAATATTAGAGAACGCTGTAGCACAGGAAGATTTTTCCTTAATTGGAAACGCCAAACCATAAGAGACAGCCCAAGAACACAAGTACACAGACATGCTTTTGGTGATATACCTGGATTTGTATGCCAGACATGAGTGGACAATGAAGAGAATAGGGTGAAAAGAGGCTGTAATTCTCTAAAACAAGGCAATGAGTAAGACAGTATAATCAAGCTTTAAACCTTAATGTTAAATCCTCAATACTTTTGAATTGCTATTCCAGTTGCAGAGATTGGGGTGGATCACTCACAGGGATGTAGCCAGAGTTTTAAGAATATAAAGCTCAGGGGTTCCCCAAACACACTCCTCAGCTCAAATTTTGAAACTAAAATTGTATCTTCTAACCCTCCCCCTTTTTAAAAAATGTATTCAGTTAAACCTGCAATGCGGGTCGTTACGTTTGAATGAACATCTGTGACATTGAAGCCCTTGCCAAACCGGTTCACACAATGCTTATTAATACCATTGCCGCCAGGTAAATCTGTCCATAGCATGCAGTATACAAAGTTTTTAAATCTGGAATCTGTGGCAACTTTCCCACATTAGCAAACCAGTAGCAATGTGTGTAGGCTACAATAAGAGTATGGTGGAGTTATGGTGTCATGGGCACATTGATAATGTTTGTGTAATTACTCTCACTGCCAGAAGAGAGAGGAAAAAAGTTCCACACTGCAGATTTAACTGTTTAATTATCATTTCAATGAATTTTATTTCCTGACATGAAAGTCTAGTCATGCATTGACAAAGTTCAATCTTATTTAATGTAATTTATGGTTTTGTTGGCGTAAATGCAGCCACATGTAAACATATTGACTCCAAACATGATGGAATCGGTTTATAATATACAATTAATAGGTAAACTTTTAACTGTAGAATGTAAATTTGTTTGCTAAAACCCACAAATTCAGTGTAGCAGCGGCTCTCATCAACAAACATGTCAGAAGTAGATATTTTTGATCAGGTGTGTGTACACACTCTGACCGCTGGGGGCGTTGATGCCCTGAAGTTGTCCTCCGACTGAAAACAAACAGAAGAAGAAGAAAGCGCTGCGCAGGAAGATGCGCAGTTGACGTTTTTTTCAATCGAATGATGGAGGTGAATGTTTTGATGGAGTCCAGAGACTAAAAAAAGCTCCGCTTTTATGGCGTGAAACACAGCTGTTGCTTCAGCCGATGTTGTATTACGTGCGATAACAGATCTGAGACGAATTATATTCGACGAAGCCAGTAAGTGTCAGTTAGCTAACATCGTTTGCTGCGGCGGCCTAGCTAACATTAGCTAGCAGCGTGAAGTTGTGATAGTCCTTTCAATTAATGAGCTCACTGTGAGGCCCTCTTTTAAACTGTGGGGTTTTTCATGACACTACAGCTAACAGGGAGTTATTTCATTATCTGTGTGGGTGTACTGATCCAAGATTACCCTACCTTTAATTGAAGTCAGCTCCTCGGAAAGCGCGGTTTCTTGAGACCTAGTCAAGGGGAAGCGGTTATCCATGTCCACGAGTTACTGTCGGTTAATAATATTTCAATATATCAACAAACATGTCTTTAGTCGCCTATGGCAGCAGTGATGATAGTGACTCAGAGGAAACCTCGACCTCTGCCGCAGCGCAGAGAAGAGTCAACGCAGGAGGGCTCTTCTCACTCCTGCCTGCTCCCAAAAAGCCAGCATCGGCAGGAGGAAACTATGGACCAAGCAAGGAGACAAAAGCGAACCCCTCAGCAGGGAACAGCACGTCAAACGATGACCTAGATCCTCAGCCATCTAAAGGAGGCTTATTTTCTAGTCTGCCTAAGCCGAGGAAGCGATCAGAACCTGTGAGGATCTCTGTACCACAGATCCAGAGACGGGATGTGAGTACTGAGTCTGATAAGCTGTTTGCTTATTCATATGATAGCCCCTGTCATATGTAATCAAGCTGTAACTCATAATTATGTATTTCTTGTCCATAGTCAGACTCTGATGATGATGAACCAGCACAGAAGAAACCGTCTCAGGTAAAATGTCTCACTGTGTTCAACTCCATTCTCTGAAAAACCCGAGTATTTTTTTTGATTCAAGATGGGTTGATTACACTCAGATTACACTGAAACAACACTCTCAGCTTGCAGCAGGTGGCATAAAATGCTACCTAATCTCCCTGATAATACAAGAATGATACAGCTGTCATGTGTGACCTTTTTGTAATCACATTATGGAGTTGTGTACAAGTGACATACATCTTATTTTTGACAATAACCACTGGAGTTTAACCAGCATCAACATTGTTTTGCATGTAAACACCTATGGTACCGATGCCAGCTGAGATTTGAACTCTGCTATCTCCCCTTTAAGTGTCTCCGCTGATGTTTTTCTCAACATTTCTGTCCCCCATTAAGAATAAAAATGCTTTACAATGGAGGGAACCACTGGCAAAGAATATATTATGCCATCTCTTTCACTCCCTAACCTCACACTCCCCTTCTATCCATATTTTGTCCTATTCCAGGGTGCAGGTTCGGGCCTCTCCTCCCTTCTCCCAAAACCCAAAAACATGACAGTGAAGGAGCTCGATAGACCCCTGATTCCTCACACACTCACCAAGCGCCAAGAACCCAAAGGACCCAAGCCTGGGACACCGGCTCAGGGTCTGCTTGGTTCTAGTGCATCACCTTCTGCCATCAAAGCTGCAGCAAAGTCAGCTGCCCTGCAGCTGGCTCGACAAATAGCCACCGACGACCAGGATAACGAGGAAGACATAACCCCCCAGAACTACTTTTCACTCGGCGAGAGCTCCCAGCCTCTCCCCGAAGTCCTCCCTAGCTTAGACCCCGAGCCAGAAGCCCCTGCAGAGCTTCTTCCCTTTTCACCTGCAGATGAGCCCGGGCAGTCCGACGCCCCCCTTGACTTTGGGGGGAACACCGAGGGAGCTGGTGCATGGGGAGGTCAATGTCCTCAGTATGAACAGCCGATGGCAGGACCAGACGCTCTCCCTCCGGTAATCACGACTAATGTAAACTTAATATACATGTCATTCAAATGGCTTTAGATCCACAAATCACGGACTATAACTGAATTCCCATGACTGATTAGATTAACTGGAGTTTTAAAAAATAAGTTCAGGCCAATTAAGATCAAAATGCAGTCCTCTTGTAAGTGCTGGATAATCTTATTAAAAGTCAGCTCATCAGATCAGAATATGATCACTGAAACCAGCAGGAAGCCGACTACAGATACTGTTTACAGTGTAGATGCCAATGTGGCAAGAAGAAAAGTACTTGGACAATCATAAATAATACAACCAAAAACATAGATAGAAGCTACAGAGCCACATACTAGTCTTTATAGCCTATGATAGCAGTGACATTTTGCTTTCCCCAACATAAACATTATCCATCTGCAGTATCCATTAGTCTCTAGTGCACAAAAGGCTTCAGTTAAGGTAGTTGAGAGAAAGCCAGATACCTCTTTATACCGTCTATATACAGTCGACATTGAGATACAAGAGATAAAAACTAGAAAAAATATAAGCACGAATTCAAGTAACATCCTAAACATTTTTTCCTCGGACAGGGATATTATAATGAGCCATACTTCCAAGATCCTAACTCCAGCCTGGCAGAGGCTGAAGAGCCTGGACAATCTACCATGTTTGATGATGAAGCGGTAAGATGAGTACTGCTTATTCTGTCTGTATTGTTGTGCTGTATAATTCTTGATATTTCTGCACTTTTACTTGAACCACAATGTAAGTTCAATTATACTTTCCTTCCTTTAACTGATGCTATAATTTCCTTCTTCTTCAGTTCATGCGACTGCAAGGGAAACGGAACAGGGGCAAAGAGGAGGTGAAGTTTCTGGAGATCAAAGGGGACGACCAGCTGAGCGGCAACCAGCAGTGGATGACCAAAAGCATGACGGAAGAGAAGCAGACGCGTCAGTCCTTCAGCAAGGTGACCCGACTACGTCGTTGCGCCGTCTTGTGTTGCGGGCCCACAATTGACATGGTTGGGTGTCAGGTTGTGCTTAGGTTTATGTTCAGGGTTCTGCTCAGTTTTATGCTTTTTGCTCACTGATGATTTACACCGTTTGGGACTGAGAACACCTACAGCCCTCCAGCTAAAAAATGTTTAATGTGGTGGAATCTCAAAATATGTCATGGCCTGATTCAACAGACAGGACTGTTATCCCTCTAATTAACACACGCAAGGAAGGAAGTGGCTTCAGTAATTTGACTCTTGAGGTTTCCTGAGGTTTCTACTAAAAAATGCAGATGGGCTTGTTACTTACCAGCTTGTTATAAGAATGATTTTAAGAATGATAAAGTTGAAAAGCATCAGGACAGATTGCTCGAGAGAATCTTAGCCAGTTTTGCATTGCAACAACACATTTCACTTAATGTACTGTCTACTTTTTCATTTCTGCAGAAAAAAGGAGAGCAGCCTACAGGACAGCAGCGACGCAAGCATCAGATAACATATCTCATTCACCAGGTGAGTGCCGCCAAATCACAAATTATACAATCATACTGCAACTTGTCTACAAATTTCACAACTAAAAAATCTATTTTTATTTGTCTGTACTGTGCACATGTTAATGTGTCATCACAAAGTCACCCAGTAGCATCATCTAGCTTTAAATTGAATTAGATCATTTCATAACCCAGTTTGTGTTTTCTTCTGCTATTTCTCTTGATCAATGGAGAATATCTCCCTAAAAGTCAGTGCACTCCTTTAAACACTACGATTATTTTGGCAACAAAACAGTCTGGAATTTAGGGGGTAGGGATCCAGACTTCAATTAAGAGTACTGTTCAGTTGGATTTGAAGGTGATACAGTGCAGGATGGGAGTCAGGAGGGTTTTCCTTATCAACAAATCAAGAATCTGCGCTCCCAGTGTGACATGTCTGCACACATTGAGCTCCAGGTTGTTGGTTTGTTTGTAGAGAGCAAACCTCAAGCCTTACAGTAAGCTGCAAGAAACGTTAATGACAAGCCTACACAATGGGTTCAAACAGGGTTAAAGAGCAGCAAAATCTCTCTTGACTTTGGTACCATCTTGTTGAACTTTGTCTGTTTCCCATAATAAGACATGCATACTGGATACAGATTCCACGCTGCTTTAATTTGAAAATCGTAGCACTTAAAATTTAATGTAAGAGGTTTGCTCTTTCCCCTGATTTGAAATTGGTTTAAGCACTCAAAACAGAATTGTTCTTCAAATCGATGTTTACTTTTTCACAAGGCGTCTTTTGTGTGAGATTAAGTCCTTCTCGACTCTCTTCTTTCACAGGCAAAGGAACGCGAGTTGGAGCTGAAGAACAACTGGGCAGAAAACAAGCTAACCCGCCGGCAGACCCAGGCCAAATATGGTTTCTAAATGTCATACTGTGGACTCTTGGAGGCATGTGGAGACCCTGCAGCAGCAAGTAGACTAGAGCTCTCCAGACTTCCCTACACAAGCGGAAAACCTGGGGAAGAAACTATACACACCGTAATACAGATTTCTCCCTCCTGCCCTCCTTCCTGTATTTGTGTTGAATTGTTATTCTTCAGTAGTTCCTTTGGTCGACTGTTTTATAAGGTGTCACTGTACCGAAAACCCAGTCACAGTAAATAGAAGCGCTATACCTTCATTGCAGTGTTAACAGTGTTTTTAAGGCAGCCAGTCAGTCGGAGTAATCTAATGTGACCCTAAAGTGGCATTTTAAGCATAAATGTTTTCTTTTTCAACGTATTTGCCTCCTGTTCAGTTCCAGTGAACACTCTCATAAATGACTAATACTTAGATTCTACGGAGCGGGTTTGGTTCTCTGGCAATCATATGTCGACTGGAGTCATTAGAAAGCTGTGACAGTGAATCGACAACTTTGTAATAAAAAAAATAAAGGTGATGCTGTTGTACATGTGCTGCAGTCGCTCATAACGACTCAATGATTTGTCCATGGCTATGTTGCTATTATTTTACCCCGTTATTCTTTTTCAGCGTTCGTTTTATTTTATTTTTTATTGTTCTTGCATTGAAAGCTAAGTTTTGAATAGTACACAGTAAAGAATTGCCAGAGAACCAAACGTATATATCGGTTTCAACTGGATCTGTAGCTGCTATCGGGCCAGAGAGCCTTCTGAATTCAACATGAACCAAGAATTTTACCAGCATGCATGCTTTCGATTCACCTCTCTCCTAAGTCCCATTGGTGTTTGTTTTTTAAATATCTTGATTGATAACAAGAAAAGACATTTAGTATCTTAAATATACCTTAACCGGTGAATGCATTCATGTGAAGTTTGTTTTATTTAAGTTGGTTAAGAGGAGGGTGTCACTATAATTCTTTAGGAAATTCTGCCGTCAAAGTAAACGAGGACTAGCAATGCTGCCAATCTCTCCAGTTTTGGAGAATATTGCAGATTAGTGCTCTCTTTTGTAACCGCTGTAAAGATCGATCTTGCATCAGCCTTTCCCATCCTGCAACAAAGCAATGGGTGGTCCACACTCCGAAATCTTTTTAGTTTTCCAAGAAGGAAGTGAAGCATAAATGAGTACTCATGAGCCAGGTCGCTTCTGCATTTCATTTACAAGGGATTTTGCATCGAACTTAATTTATAACTATTTGAAGGTGTGGTGGCGACTCTGTAGTCGCCCACCATTACCGCACCAACACATGCACAACCTGATCTGCCTCAAAACTTCATCTGATGTTTGGCAGAAACACACTAGCAGTCCAGGGATATTGATTGCCTCCCATACTTCATTGTTAGGGTACATACCAAAGACTGAAACAAGCAGTCGACAGGATGAATGCATATCCTCACTCACGTCTTAATGACAGGAATATAAATTATAGAGCTTAAACTGAATGCTTCTTTTTCATGTGTACAGTGCAAAGTCTGTCTGGGTGAATGAAAATGAAAGTTTCTTTAAAATAAATCGGACATTCATATTACTCCTGAGATATCAACAAACATACAGCTGTATCAGGCACTGACACTCCAGATTCACTAAAGAACTTGTTTGATGACATTGCTGGGGAAAAAAAGATTTTGTTTACCCAATACTTTTGTTATGCGTGTTGTACAGTTAAAATTAATGAATAAATCTTTTCCTATCCTGGCTCCATACTGTTGAGTGCAACTGGTTAGTTATTGGTATCAAAGTGATGCAAACATGGTGACAAAAGATCAGTTTATCTGGGTAGCTTTTCCCAGTAAAACACTGAATTGTCTATTGATGAAAACTTTCCCACAATATTTCATTCAACAACACAGTTCAGTGTCCAGTTGAATTAAAACTCAGTTGTAAAATTCATGCACATAACTTGATTCTTTTTTTAAAGACATGTCCACACACATGAGGAGGAGACATTTTAATAATCACACAGACAACTGTTTTTTTTTTTGCATGTATAATGTGTATTACCAGAAAGCAATATCTATTTCAGCTCTGTGAACTTCTTAATTCTTCAATCTTTCTTGGGTTTGTCACTTGGTGGTGCTGTTGTGTCTTCACTTGTGTGCGGACTCGCTGCGGTTTCTTTAGCAGCAGAGGCTCCTTCCGAGCCTGAAGCTTCACTAACTTGACTCACAGTGTCTTTACCAACTTCAGCCTCCACCGCAGCAGCGTCAGGAACTGCCTCCACCGCAGCAGCGTCAGAAACTGCCTCCACCGCAGCAGCGTCAGAAACTGCCTCCACCGCAGCAGCGTCAGAAACTGCCTCCACCGCAGCAGCGTCAGAAACTGCCTCCACCGCAGCAGCGTCAGAAACTGCCTCCACTGCAGCAACTTCAGAAACTGCCTCCACCACTGCAGCGTCAGGAACTGCCTCCACTGCAGCAACTTCAGAAACTGCCTCCACCACTGCAGCGTCAGAAACTGCCTCCACCACTGCAGCGTCAGAAACTGCCTCCACTGCAGCAGCGTCAGAAACTGCCTCCACTGCAGCAACGTCAGAAACTGCCTCCACTGCAGCATCAGAAACTGCCTCCACTGCAGCAGCGTCTGAAACACCTGCGGCTGCCTGCTGCTGCTTTTGTGTTTTCAACTGCTGCTGATAACTCGCTGACGGGTCTTCGAATGGCACCACTGACACAGGGACGCGAACTGTGTCTATTCCATTAACCTGGGAGACGAAAATGTGAAGAATAAGCTGAGGTTTGGTAGAATAACGGCCTTAAACTCCTAAAAAGGATGCAAATAAACTCAGTGAATGTGATGCACTGATAATGAACATTTCTTACCGTAACCTCACACCAGTAGTCACCCAACTCCTTGACGGACTCAAATGGGAGACTCAATGCATGAGGCGGCACAACAACTCCAAGCTGAGGACAAATTTTATTCAGGTCAATAACTTTACTACACTTATGTTCATCAGAGGCATTTTCCAGTGTTTTGACCGATAATGTGAGAGAAGAATGACAGACGTACCCTTTTGAGAAACTGTCTCTGGACGACCTCTTTAGTGACCTGGAATTCTTCTGAGGGCATTTTGTTTATGTTCAATTTGGAGTTTTTAAGGAACTGCACTGTCTGTAAAAAAAACATGAGGAAACATTTGTTTGAACACCGAGAATGGTCTGTTGTTTCTTTCATCTCTTGATAACTGTGAGTTGTACAGAAGGCCTACACAAGTAGAAACATTAAATGGTTCTTGATATCTTCAGCTGATGAACTTACCAATTGTCCAGTACGTGTTTGGACTCTTTCCTCTGGTTTACCTTCATGTAAAAGCTGTTAGTAGACAAGATGACAGTGATCAATAGCTCTACATTTTTATCTGACATGTGGGGGGAATATAAATGACAATATGAAATTACGATACGCACTCTTAACTCCTCGGCAAACATCTGTTTGTTCTCCAGTGATGGATACACAGCGAGGCCTTGAGAGAGCAGCTTGTTTCTGCCAACAGACTTTTTCACAAACACAGTGTCTCCTCTTCCACCGAGCTCTGTCAGAACGATAGGAAATAACTTTTATAATGGAAAAAAAAAACAAGACTTAAAAGCATTTTTTTTTTTACTTGAGGTGACAAAACTCAAGTCTGATGTTTATGTGATCTGTTAAGAGAGCAGTGTTGTAGTGACTCACTGGGCACGGTCTGCGTCAGGATGAGCTCCATCTTCTCCTTGGGAGCATGTTTGGTGTCTTCAACCAACTTGTAGATTCTGTGTCTACGAGGGTGAAGCCTCGGCGGACTGCCTTTTTTAGATAAGGGCACCTGATACCAGCGCTCCACCACGACTGTGCCCTGTGGAAACATCAAACGTTTATGTCTGCTGACAGTGAACAGCAGTCATCACAAAGCTTCAGTTTATGTCATTCATGTGGATGTGTGTCTCTTTGTTGTCATGAATATTCAGTAAAAATGAGAAGAAAAAAAACTGTGTTCTGGAAACGATAAACATTTCTGATTTTCTTTTGACTACCTCATGTATATTGTAAAAATTCTGAGTTTGAATCTCTTCTCCAAAACTAAATCGTGCCCATTTAAAACTAATATCTCGACACTGACAGTATGCTGGCAATAAGGCATATCAGTGAGTCTTTAGATCTAATGCAGGGTGTTAACAAGTTCCCCAGGATCTTATAAACACAAAGGAATTAAATACCAATACTGCAAACAGGAAAAGAAACACAAGCATCTAAAAGGATGAATGGATTAGTTTACAAGCAGGAAATTAATCAACAGTGAAGCTTGATATCTGATTAATTACGGTTACATATATTCAAAGGACAAACCTCTGATGTTTTAATATAACACTTTGAATTGAAAACGTAATTCAAAGTTACAATCTTATATTCTGGGAATATGTGTGTGGAAATGGATTGTTTTTACTACTGTATGACATGTGATAGACTAAATTAAAAACTGGAATACACATCATATTATACATATTTGTTTAAACAGGAATATAAATGACCACAAGTTCGGAGGTCATATTTATCAAAAGCCCTTTTGCTACAGCCAAATAAAGTCTGTAGCCAGTAAGGTGTTTTATTGAATGACGTTAATTCACATAACTTCACAAACAATCATCTAAAAAATATTCAGAGATGTTTCTTACTTGTCACTCCTTAACTGCAGTGGTTTCAAACATGAGCAGATAGTTGTGTTATTTTGTTAAACAGTGTGGAGACACTGACCTGAGCAGGAGTCAGAGAGAAGCTCCTGACAGCAGGCTTGCTGAGCAGATCCTGAAGGACACGGCGGCCGGAGCTCCACATCTTCACTCAACACCGGAAAACACCGTCAACACTTTTATTCAGACAAGACGCATAAAAAGTTCACTCCAGTCTCAGCTTAGACCCCTCCACCATCTAATTATTCCTGTGTCACCGCTTAGATAACCGCTGCATGCCTGCTAGCCAAAAGCTAAAAGCTAACAAGCGTTTTCGTGTTGTGTGCCGTCGAAGGACCCCACCGGCTGAAATAGTAGTCCCGAAAAAAGCCTGAATTAAAATTCTAAGTTGCCTAAATCAGCCTTTAATCTTTTTTAAATTAAGTTTATTTTTTTCCTTTCTGCACGGACTATGTTTATATTTGTGTCTTATGTACATACATGCCCAGACTGAAAACAAAGAGGGTTCGTGCTTTTATGGTTCATGCTCCAACACTGTGGAACAAACTCCCACTAAATATCAGAGCAGCTGAGTCAGTTCTACAATTTAAACAGGTTTTAAGAATGCATTATGTATTTCAAAGTATTAATCTTGCTCTTTTATATTTTGTCTGATCTCAGTGTTTTATATTTCTTGTTTAGTGCTCTTTGCACAGGTATTGTTTTTTGTGAAGCATCTGATTTTATTGCATTTTGCAAACCATTCATACACATTTTATTTAGAAAATGTCATTATGAAACCTAAAAAAACAACTTGTCTCTTTTGACTATGTAAAAAGTGTATTGTATATTGTAAAGATCAGGTAGGCCTAATGCTGTATACATTTGTTGCTCTTTCAGAATTTCACAGTAAAATTCATAAAATATTATAGATGCAAATGTATCATGGCAGACAGTATTACAAATGTAGGATGTGCATATACTGTATACTTAATTAATAATAGCTAAATAGAATCCCTTTTTTTTTAAATGCACCAGGATACATACAGTAAGCCTACACCAGCTGAAAATCTTGTCTTTGATGACCTCCAGTGGTTTAATCTCTTATTTTGCTGATGTAGAATTGTACTCTACAATGTTTCAGGTGCCTGGTTACTTATTTGGATTATGTTTTAAAACCATTTCTGAGGCAAAGCTGCTGTCACAGCATAAGACAGAGATGAGAATTGCAGCCAGCATTTCTTTATTCTTCACCATAATCATCCTAACCATTATCGATCTTCATCTCACACCATTTAACTACCGGCGGTTGTGGTAAGACAATGTAGTATTTCACATATTCTAATCATGCACACAACATTAAACTTTATATTTCAAGCGTTGTTATTACACCATCTTAATCAAGAAAAGTTGTTTCACAGCAGAGAGAAAAAATACAATATCAATAAAATGTACCCTCCATCTCAATAGTGACTCATTTTTAGCTGCCACTAGATTATCTTACAATCATTGGTTATCAGCTCAAAGATTTTTTGTTTTTTTGGTGTCAACAGGAAGCATGTGATATGACAGTGCAGTCATGTGAAAGTGGTGTGATGTTTCAGAAAGTCTTGAGAGTAGCTGATGTTGAATCAAGCCGGACAGATCCACCAAAGTAAAGCACCTTGTGTGTTGTATCAGAGAAGATATCAAAAGCAGGGCAAAAATGTTACTTTAGTCTCAACTGAAGTAAAGGCAACTTTCTTCGAGCATTTACAGGAAGGTTGCAGAAAGAAGTCTTAAGTTTACTTGCAGCTTCTTATAACTTTTATATCTTCTAAAAACTGCTCCTTTTTTAATATAACAACAGCCCGCAATAGCAGGAGCAGAATACTGTCAAAAATAGGGGAAAGCTTCACTCCTGTCAAACTCACTGTGAAGGTAAAATCCTTAGCTATTTGGATACATGAACAAAGATTTTCAGTCACACATCACCAGCTGGGGGTTCTTCACTTAATGCACCGTAGAACGAATAGCGGGTGGGTATCAATCTGCGTCCTGCTCCCACAGCCTTATAAAGGCCCAAACAAGAGCAGCAACACCCACAGACAAACACGAGAGTCATCAAGACCCACACCAGTGTGGTGACGACGAAGGCAAAAAGGTAGGTTGTCTTGTCGCAGTACAGATCTCCAGGTGTGTAGGTGGGAGGATATACAGGATAAATCCAGATGGTGCCTACAGGGGAACAATTCAATTAAGAGTTAAAACTACACACACGAGCTGAACTTAAAAGCACCAATAGCATATTTTCTCAATCATATTTTCACTGATTGATAGGGTTCAACATCGACACATATTCTCCTGTCAAAGGCAGAACATTTATAACACGAGATATTTCTGTGTCCTGTACTGTTTTTACTTCTTTGATGTGGGTTACACTCGGTGAGAAAAATATGACATCACATACTTCAGTGAACCAATCAGGACTCAGCAACATTTGAACCAGAATCTGATGACAGTTGGTGGTTTGTTTGGCCACCGTCAACCAAATCTGATGAAACCACACCCACACAGTCCTGAGTTTTCGAGTGCTTAGCCATGAAGGATGTGTTTTGTTGTTGTTGTTGAACTTAAAGATATAATATGCAAGAATTCTGGATTAAAATGTCTTAAAAATGACATTTGTTATACATCATGTTGCATTGAGTGCATTATTCCAAATGCTTCCACTAATGTTCAAACCAAGTGGAATCCACAAGTTTACTCAAGGTTACGTAATGTTTCATTGCGTTGCCTGTCGCTATGACTTCTGGTAGAAAGTCAAGGAACCAATAACCTTTTTTATAGGTTCTTTGGATGAAGTAAAAAAGGAAGTCCGCCAATGTGACTAAAAGTAACCAAAGAGAAAACCAAAGCATGACATCACCCATGAACATTTGTGCCTGAGTCACTCCAAATAGATTTTCACCAGAAACAGTGGCTGTTTATTGGTTTTCACACTAGCAAAGCGAGTTTGGCCGCAAGATCATCCGTGTTTATTCACATTAATCGAGCAAGTCTGTTAACTTCAAACAGCCAGATTACTTGACTGAACATTAGCTGTAAACTAGCAAGCAACAGCACACACAGAGGGTGTGAGTGTCTGTGTGTTTGCATTCAGGTCAACTCTCACTAAACTCACCAGCGACTCCAGTTCCCTCTCTTTTCTTAACCGCATCACTACGACGTTAGGTTTATAAAGTTAAATAACATCCCCCCTCCAGCTACAGTTGGTAATCAACATTACAGCAGATTGCTGCTGCAGTCAGGTTGATAAACAGGAGTGAAGATAAATCCACTCTTTAATCCCAAAAGTTAAACAATTCTCCCGTCGATAAACGTCTCTGGATCAGGACAGAATCGGATCTGACTCCAGGTGTTTATTCCTCCAGAAAGTCTGGCTCTGCACCTGACTCTCTCCTCTCGAGCTGGCCAGCACTGAGACGCTGCAGCTGCCCCCCCCTCGCTCCCACACAACACTTGGCAAACTTTTTTCTTTTTTCTTGACAGAGAGACCCCTAGTGTCAGAAAACTTGCCTTAAAATCCTTAAAGGTACAATTTAAAACCAGGTTTTCAGGGGATTTAAACTCAACATTATACACGTTTTTTAATCATATTTGAGCAGAAGGCTAAAGTAGCATGAAATGGAAATACTTGTTTAGGAAAAGTTCCTCAGTTTTGTAGCCTGCACATTTACAGCACTTGGTTAGATCGATATACTTTATCATTCTACACTATTGCCTTATTCATTACAATATTATAGAGTCTAGAGAGAATTATGACGGTACGAACACCTCTCTGGCATTTTCTTACCTACAACGATCCAGCAGAAAGTGAAGAAGTGCAGGAAGGCCGTGCAGCAATAGCTCATGACGCCGGGACATCCGTCGTCCCAGATTCTCGTGCTGTAGGTCAGAGACAGCGAGAAGATGCTGGCCCCTCCCAGCACTATCAGGTAAATGGGGATCCTGGGCTGAAGTGGACAATTGTCCAGATGTGTAGCCCCTATAATGCAGATGTCCAAATCCCCCAAACAGTCAATCAAGTCAATATTAACAAGGGATTATGAAAAGGACATTAAAACATCCCAAAATAATACACAAAATATGAACAGAAGTAAACCCACCCAAAAAAATGGCTGCAATCATAAGCATCCACCAGATCATATTCAGCACAACTACAAGAAAGGAAGAAAAAGAAGAAGAGGGTCAAAGCATTGGTTTAACAGAAGGCAGACATAAACGTGATGGAGGAAAGACTTCTAACCAGCTGATGAAATGGCCACGGCCTTTTGAGACCTGGATTCCAGCGGTGGAGACGGGTCCATATCTGCAGTACAGAAAGAGACAGTCTCACAGTCTCATCACAGTTATATACAGACATCAGCAGGAAGTGGAGGAGCAGCAGCTGTGTTATACTCTACCTGTCCAGCGCTGAATGGAGACACTTTAAAGCTCCTTTCTTCTTCTCACATAAATGGCTGTAGAACCGTGCATGAGTCGGCGTTATTTCCTTAGTTTGGTGAGCAGCCGTCACTGTTTTGGCCGGATGTTAAGACACATAAGCATTTCAACAACTGTTTCGCAACACTTGTGTTTCCCCAGGAGGAAACATGTATTCTGATACAATCAATCAGCAAGTGTGTCTTAAGCCACAAGCTAGTCACGTGGCGCCCCCCAATTCAAAACCACACTTTAATGAAATTTAAGAAGTTGCATATCATGGGACATACAGCAATCGAGAGATATTCATGGGATTGCATGGTGCAGTTCGAGGGCTCGATGCATGTAGTCCAACGCAGAAAGATTGTAGTTACACAGACAGGATAAACTGTGTTATCAGCTCTCATCAGTGTGGTCGTGATGACACACTTTATCACATATTTTCTCACTTGTCATGCCAGTGTACCATTATCATTAGTTTCCTTCATCATTTAAGCACCAGGACTAAAGAAGCAGCCATAAAACACTTGTCTTATTTGAAAATTATACAATATTCAAATGATTTAGCTACATTTAGTCTTTAGCTACAGTATGACACTGTTTAGAGTGTAGATCTAGGAAGTAAAAGCAATTTAGCGTGAAGCCAGTTCCACACATTAAGAATTACTGATCAAATCATCAGAAAGTAATCTCTTTAAAGAGTTTTAAACAGGTATGTAGCTGTGAAGGCCAAATTTGCTTGTTTTTATCTGAAGTTGGGAGCAGAATTTAGGATCTGCATGTCTGGAATCAGCAGTTGGACAGTTTAAGTGTGCTTGTGATGCAAAGGTTGACACATTTCCCCCCCTACCAGGCACCACCTCACACACCAGTGAGCCAGAACAGGATGGTGGTGCCAAGACAACCTGATGCCAGGGGCCTCTACAGCAGCACTGCCACCCTGTGACAATTAAACGTGACTGCTTATATCAATGCTGCCTCAAATGTAACTCCAAAGGGAAAAAGAACCACAAACTTGGAAGAGATTTCTGCAAATTCATACACACACACACACACACACACACACACACACACACACACACACACACACACACACACACACACACAGTATATATTTTAACAAACAGCAATCAAAACACACTTCAGCAGTTTCAACTGCAGTTTATTTTCACAGCTTGCCATTTCTGATTTTTTTTTTTGGTTTTTGTTGTATCTTTGGTGAATGACACAATGAGAAGTTCCATCCAAGGTTCATTACAGTAAGTTACACTTTACTATTGAATTCCAGGGTTGATCTCATTGATTGTACAGTTACTGACCAGTCTACCATTCCCTCTCTAATGTCTGAAAAACTTTTTTCTCATTGAAGAAATTGCATATTTCAAACTTGCCCTGCGAGCCTCTGGGCTAAAGGCCTGATTTCTCTTTCTGACCTCTTTTAGCTGGAAGTCAATGATCATTTGAATAACAGGAGCAGCTGGGAAGTCCATGCAAATGATTCCAAGGCGCTGGTTCAGGTCGGTCTTGGCCCTCAGGTAGTCGTACAGCTGTGGGTTGACGCGCTGTGCGACGGCTCTGGGGTACGCCAACACACCGGCACCACTGGTGAAGGTGAGAAAGATCTGGCCCATGTTTCCTGACGGTGCGACCTCCAGATGTTCATAGACGCTCTGCCATTTCTCCTGCACGTACATCAGTGATGGTACCTACAGGGAACAGCGAATAACTCAAAATCATTCATCTGTTTTGGCTCAACTTGAACATTTCATAAAATCTATCAACCTTTACTGATTTACCCCCTTTGTTGTGGGTTGTGTGTGTGTTTGTTGACATCTTACATACCTTCCAGTCATCGGCTATGTCCATTGAATCATAGCGCATCCCCAAGTCTGGCCCAGAAAACTGTTGCAGGACGATGAGTTTCCCCCGGGCCTCTGCCATGGTTGGCACAAGCCGGCTGTGCCACAGCAGGTCCCAGTCAGCATAACGATGGATGTAGTCGACCACGGCGCCGTAGATGTCATTCGTCTCACTGAACTCCTCCTTTATGCGCATCAGCACCGTCTCACTGGGATACTCTCGGAGGAAGTCAACCACTCCCTCCAGCACATGGCCGAAGTGCCCCCGTTGATAAGACACCCCGTGATGAAGGGTGAGGTTTCCATTGACGTAACGGAGACGGATGTCTAGGAAGCGGATGCCGGCTCGGAGCTGGGAGGCCAGGCTCCAGGTCTGGCACTCAGCATACACACCACCATACACGGCCATGGTGTTGTGGGTCCCGGGCATGGTGACCTCAGACAGCGGCTGATCATCAGGGATGCTGGCCATCCAGGCTGGGTTGAGGAACTCTGGGTTGGGTGTGTCGTCATAGTCAGGTCTCTGAACGGCACCCTGACTCAAACCAACGAACCTAAAACATAACAGGATTGTGAGCAGAGATATTTTTCCTTGTACTACAAGAATGACTTGTACTTCATGGTGTGGCTGTTTTAAAGCCCCTTTAGACTGGGAATAATTGTAATAGAAATACTTTATAATCTATTTTTCCTACGCTGTATTTTTATATGTTCATTTAAGTAAAGACAGAGTGTTTAACTTCAGTCACATAGTTTGAATTAGGTGTTGGATCTACTCACCCCACAAGCACCATCAGCTCAATTAACATCCTCTGCTTTTTCATCATGTCTGATCAGTTGTGATGACTGGGTCTACGATCGGCAAAAAAAAAAAAAAAACACAACAGAGATCAGCATGTATGTATCGTCAATGACAAGTGAATAACAAACTGGTCAATAAGATGATCATTTAATAACCGAGCGCAAGAACTACTGTATTTATCTATCAAACCATCAATAAACTGGTCAACAGGATAATGAGTTCTTTAATGAAAACATACATTATCACCTGTCAATGACGTTGGTCGCTAAGAAACTATCTTTTATGTTTTATTTCATTAACAATACGCCTGTTCAGATTTATTGTATAAATATTTCAGGTAGTTTTGAACATTCTGATAATATTAAGTTAAATTTCCAAAATAAAATGTTGATGACGCAACAGAAATTAATGTTAAAAATCTCACTTTGCCTGCTGGTGGTGCAGAACTAAGAACATTTTAACTCTTGAACCATTTCCTTTTCACATCATTCAGCCTCAGTTAATGCTGATGCTAAGATCAAGCCTGAAATATGGATTTCTCACAGACAGGCAAGAACAATGTCCTTTAGGTAGACGACGTCAGCCACACCAGTATTCGTTGAGAATAGAAAACTAAATGACCTCACTCATCTCTCCCAGGTTGGCATGTACCTGCATATTCCTTAAAAAAAAAAGAAAAAGAAAAAGCACTTTCCCTTCGTGAAAACATGTAGAAACTAAACAAACAGTGGAAACAATTAGATCCTGGACTGGGCTAAGGTTGACCTCAGCTCACCCCACCAGGCCATTTCAATGGCAGGCTTAAACCTTTCTAATCCCAAAACTGAACCAAACCGTCCACTGCTGCTGTGTCAAACCTGCTGATGTGTTGATGTGCTGCTCTCGTCCGCTCCAGTTCATACCTGAAACCAGAAGGTGTTCGTCCTCAGTCGGGTCCGGGTGACTGGGGACAGAAAGAGGGAGAGAGAGAGGGAGAGAGAGAAGAGTGGAGGGGTCAGAGGCAAAATGACAGAGTCAGAGTGCCGACCTGGGATGTTATTGTGGGAAATACCATAGAGGAGCAGCTGAGCTCTACGTTACAGAGCAGGGGTGGGAGCAGAGGGGTGTGTTTGTGTGTGAGGGGTATTCATCTCATCATGACTCTCACTTACTGTGGTTCAGAAACCCTAAAAATTAAAAAAAATCTTGTCAAGGAAGGGGATTGGAAAAAGAGTGGATTAAGTGTTGGGCTTCTGACAAGTGTTAAAGCTTTCTTTAAAGGGGCAGCTCACCCCAAAAACTCAACATGCGTATTTTTCCTCTTACCTGTGGTGCTGTTTATTAATCTAGATTGTTTCAGTTTGAGTTGCCGAGTTTTGGAGATCTCGACTGTAGAGATGTCTGCCATCTCTAGAATATAATATAACTAAACGGCACTTGGAAAAACTCAATAGCAATGTCTCTTTCTAAAAATCATCACCCAGTAACTCAAGATGATCCACAGACAGAGCCGCTCCTGAGCAGTTTCAAGGTGGAACTATTTTCTATCTACCAAACTACACCAGCCAATAAAATCACCGCGCAGTAGAACGCGTGCAAATAGGCATTTCCATAGATCCAAAAATCAATTAAACTCTGGATACAGCGCCAGAGGTGGAGCCACGTTCATTTCTATAAAAGCTGCTCAGTGGAACATGAAGCCAAAAAAGCACAACTCCCCGGGTATAAAATGACCCGCGCCTTTCGTGTTGTGGGGCCCAAAGAGCGTGCACACTAAAGACTTCCCCTGACCGAGCCTGCTAACTTCCAGTTTCATGCCCGACTAGCTTGAATAGGGATTAAATGATTAAACCGTATGGCTCTTCTCAACTTCCCTAATGTTATCACACAGAATGGCTCAAACGATGATAGTGAAATGCTTCATTTCGCTGGGGATTGTGACTTTTACAAAAATGTATCCACGGTTTTGCAGCCACTTCTTTCACAATGTAAGCTTATGGGGAAAAAGTGTTTTTGGGCCCCAGTGCATGATGTGTACATAGCCAAGAGGGTCGTGCTCATGACAGCGTGGGATGGAAACTGCTGAGCTGTAACTTTTGGTCACTTATCTTAGCTGAAGCTAGGAGGATAAATATGTACTTTTGATTTGGGGGAGCATCCCTTTAAAGCCACATTATGGATGTTTGCTTTGATATGGTATGGCCATTACACTTGAAGTTATATTAAAAATCCAATTCAGGCAGTTAGGTGTAAACCAAAATGTTTCAGAATTAAAAAAAATATATCTTGTCAGTAGAATGATTATATAAATCACTCAGAAATAATTAGTTTCAGTCCCAGCAGTCTATGTGCATCGACTACAGGTGAATGTTTTCCCACAGGGTGTCTTATCAGTAAGTGAAAGGCCCAAAATAGGCCCGATATTGATAATACAAAAAAAGATAACGCACGAAGATAAAGAATTTGTGTATTTAAGATATAAAAAATAAACAAAGTACTGTGTATAGAAATCATTTTTGCATACGACTATTCTAAGAATAAATCAAGAATTTCACATTATTTGAGTCTTTGCTAGGTAACTAATGTTATCTATTGGTTTAACTACATTATGTGAGGTGTACAAAAACAACAGAAACAGTCAACGCTGAGAATACCCAGCGAGAAGAACGGGTTTATAATTCTATCATTTGTCTTCAGAAAATCTGTTGTTCTCTCAGGGATAATGTCCACATTCAGTTGGTTTGGTCACATAGTCACAAAAAAGTGGCGCATACAATTATGTTTAACATTAATATCTGTATCTATAAAAAGGTATTTGACTTGAACCACAACCACATAGTTATCTGGTAGTTTGTATGGAGGCTTTTTATTTTCACCCAGGGCATTCCGGCTCTGCTGCCTTTTCAGAAAAAGAACAATAAACCGAGAAAAGGTGTGAAACTAGATCACTGTGATCAACTCGCACTTCAGTTGGACCCTGAAGACAGAGAGACACACACACACTCGACTGTGCAAGCTGATCAGTGTGCTCCAGTTTCTCTTCGTTCTCAGGTTAACGTCTACTCTACTGTACTGTGTGAGTGACATCATTACGACAAATATGCTTGAAATAAATAGTTTTGGATAAGCCTCCCACAGATATTCATCTCAGAGGAGGCGGGCTGAGGGGGAGCGAGGTCCTGCTCTCCGAGGGGTCAGGCAGTGTGTATCTGGGCAGTGTGTGTATGTGTGTGTAGCGCATGGAAAAGTCTGCAGATGTTTTCAAGATTTGTCTCCTATCACTACGCGGGAAGCAAGTCAAATATTACATAACAGACTTGTCCTTGTCCTTCAAAATAATATTTGTTTAGCTGTTAATACAGATCATGCACCCAGAGTGAAAAAAGAATAGAAATTCCTGCGGTTTTGACACGTAATCAGGTCAGGTGAATCCAGGTGAGCACTGGAAACGTATAGCGCTCTCCTTGCATTTAGCAAAACAATGCAAATATTTAGTAAACAGTAATACAAAGATGTGTTCCTGCATGTATGTAAAGATAATGCTATATTATAAAGCCTTCCTGTTGTCAGTGCCTGTATCAACAATACTGTTTATTGATATAAAATAGAATAATTAGATTATCGTTTTGTTCTCCTGAAGCTGACATAATGTGGTATTTTGATGTGAGGGGCTTAGTGTGCAGGGAACAGTGAATGAGGCAGAGTTGAGGAGCAGGAGCATGCACTGCTGTGTGTGACAGTGTAATTAGTGAAACTACCACCAGATGACACCACAGTCCAGCATTTTCAGATCCTGGTCTTAAGCTCTAGTAACCCTAAAATCGGCTTTGTGCATGAAATGTACTCGATAAATAAACTTACCTTGCTTGCCACAGTCATAGCTTACAGAGCTGTTCCCAAGGAGGAGCATGATGGACAACATTTGGAAGAATTGGGCCACACAGAGTCCACACAGGAAGTCACAGGAGAACAATGACAAACAGAAAATGTCCAAATTAACCAATAAATCAATAAATCTGAAAATCACAGCATTTACAGGGCCACTGGAAAGTATGCAAAGCCTTAAGAATGGTTTAAATATCTGAATAAAAATATCATTTCTGAACTAAAATGTGATTAGATCTTCATTCAAGTACTACAACTACATTAAGATGACCTGCTTAAACAAATAATTCATAATTATTCACATATTCATCCAGTAAAATGATCAACAACAACCACCAACATTAAATGTATTTGTTGGACAATGTAAGTGAACCTCTAGGATCATCATGTCATTTAAAGGTAACTGGAATCAGGTGTTTTGATCAAAGGGATCGCAATCAGGTGTGAGTTAGCAGTCCCTGCCTGACTGAGAGAAGATAAAACTTGGTTTTTACTGTCAAAGTCTGGTTTTCTTCATACAATTGTGGAAGTGTGCTATGCTGTGATCGAAGGTAAAGCTTGTAAAGCAGGATACACACAGGAGAAAGCCACTACTCTCCAAGAAGAACATCGCTGGCCATTTGAAGCCTGCTAAAGGCCTGGAACATGAACCAGAAGGCTACTGGAAGAGTGTTCTGTGGAAGTCCAAATTAGAGCTTTTTGGTTTAAATGACAGTTTTAAACAATGTGTGAATGAATGAATGAATTAATGTGTCACACTTGTCCATTCAGGTAAGAAATTGCCCTTCACTTCATTTACCATTTATGTGATTGTAGGCTACTTCATGTTTCATCCGATGAAAAATATTTTTTTTACCTCTGGATTGATTTAAATAAAAAGACTGATGTTTGATGACATGTCTTTTTGAGGGATTTGACTCTTTGCACCTTACAAAATCAAGCTGTGTGTGTGTTGCCTTCGACTCTACTTCATGTTAGACGGTAAAACATTTGGAAACCCATCCCCATCTTTTGTAATTTGAGTACACTGACCCTTTACATCCTAATGCTCTGTGAGTGTCACTGCTACAAGACATGTTCAAACGTATCAGCGTGGACACAGAATGATGGAATATTGCCCGCTCTGTTGTGTTTACAGTTTAGTTTCGGTGATACTGCAGTGATTAAACATCGAAAGGAATCCTGTTTTTGGTTATCATAAAGAATGACATTGTCTTTTACATCTGTGGTATTTGGTCACCCCGGTTTAGCAGGTGTGGGGACCTACAATTAAAACAACACAATGAAAAGGATACTCTGTCATTCACTGCCTGTGTTGCAGCCTGTGGTCGGGGCTTGCAGTTGCAGTGTATCTGGAAAAACTCCCCTCGTCCAATCAGCACGGGGCATGCATGAGTCACTTCCTCGTGTTTACTTCCATATTTGGCAGGAAGGGGCTGTCTTTATTTGACTAGGGAGGAAAATGGTGGAAAGGAGAGTCAGACGGCTGCTGTAGACAGAAGGATACCAACACTTTTATCTCTGGTGAGTAAACATCTGTCATCTCACTGCTTCATTATCCACATCTGAAGGATGTTTAAACTCTGTGTGGTGGCTGAGTCAGCTAGAACCAATGAAAGGAACATAAAAGATGGTCAATTCATTTGTGTACTGTGTGTATGGCTTGGAATCAGGAAATGAGAGAAACGGGGTGAAATAGCATGAGTAGCAGGTTCTGAGTTAAAGTTAATGGTGCCAAATAGCAGCTGGAAGTTATCTTAACTATTACATGTAACATATGAAAGGTCACGACCCGTAACCATTTGTTTATTTACAGTCTTTCCTGTGTTACTAGGAAGGACACACCCACTGTTGTCCCAGAGTTATTTTTCCAGAAGGACAACATTGACAAAGATGATTAATGCCACAACTATGACAAAGATGCACAACAGTTGGATGAGGGTCTGTGGTTCCTGAAGCTATTACTTTAATACTGCAGGGCTTTGTAAAGTCTTTTTTACACGATGTGCAGCTAACATTGGCAGGTAACCTCTGTCAATAACATAATATAAAGGCATGTCGGGGCATTAAAAGGCAGGTAAATAAACAAAAGATGATATTCAAGATAATAATGCAAAAAAAAATTATGTGCTTCATTTTTTTTTATTGTTAAGAACTTAAATTGCTTAGTTCTTAAAACATTGTGAAGGGACAGAAACAGAGTTTCCTCTTCAGCTGCAATGACTGGTTGATTAATAATCGATTTGTTGATGACAACAAAAAATAAATGATCGTCAGTTTTTTAAAGTAAAATTCCATGAATGATCTGGGTCCAGTATCTCCTGGCCGTTTTGTAGTCAGCAATCCCTTCCCTCTTTTCAACGTCAGGAGGATCCTGCTCTCTGCGCATTCACAAGCAGATGGGATCGTCTCTATATGAAATTCTCTGTCCTGATTGGATAAAGTGGGCAAGGATACCAGAAAATGTCTTCTCTTTTTGTACAGCATGAGCAGGGGAAGAGACATGGGTTACTGACCAAACAATCTATTGCAACGATTACTGAAAATACAGCTTACAGCAGCTTTCAACTTAAGTTTTTTGTGGATATCGAACAGTCGGATGGACAAATGAATAAATCTTAATATTTAAACTTGGGCTACGTGATTGATCGTGAAAACAAAGGTAACATTGATCAATAATGACAATATTCATTACTCGAAGCCCTAGTTTCTTCCTCTGCTCACATGTGTCACGACAGGAAGGGACAACAGGAGCCCTCATTGTGACCTGTTGCCAGTAATATTAGAGTGTAAGATGACACCTTCTACAATATGGCGTGTGTGCAGCTGCTGGCGACATATGGGTTGTTCCAGCAACCTGAGAGTTAGCCATGAGCTGTGTTCTTAGTTTATTGCAAGTAGAAGCAACATTTGAGAACTTCTGTGACCAATCCTTTAGTTAAAGCACTTACAGTGCGCTCAGAACCTGAAGCTAAAACACACATGGTGCTTTTTTCTCTCTCTCCAGCCTCCAGACTCACTTTGCCTGAATCACTAATCTAACACGGCAGAAGAAAAGCAGTCGTGATGGCTGACGCAGCACAGGTCAAGAAAACCGCAGTTAAGGTGCTATGCTGTGTGGAGAAGGTGTCCTCCTTTGCCTCCTCCATCGACCCCATCTTTGGTATAGTCTCCTCCCTAGTTGGGGTGGCTCGCAAGGGCCTGACTGATGAGGATGGCCACCCTCTTGACAAGGACTTCCAGGCGATCAACACTAAACTGGAGAGCATTTCAGAAAAGAACCACCAATGCCTGAGGAAGATCCGCATTGACGAGGTGAACGAAACCTACGGCAAGTACGAGGAGTATATCAAGCACCAGTACGCTGCCTTCAACAGCATGGTGGCGCAGGTGAAGAAAGATCCAGACAACACCCAGCGCCACATGGAGAAGTTTGAGAAGATCTATGAGAGAGACAAGAGCGACTTGAGCCTTGATGTGTACTACCGCGGTGTGATGGGTACCAATTTGCTGTTTGGAAGAACCCTGCTGAAGGTGTACCTGGACAACTGCGACGGCGACCGTGAGATCATGGAGCGCCACTGTTCACACATCGCCCACCTGTTCCACATGGGCCTCATCGCCCTCATGGCCTACACAGCTGTTACAGAGGACGACGAAGATGAGGTGCGGGATAAGTGGGCCAAGAGGGTGGAGGACATCCAGAGGAAAATGCAGGAGGTGCTCAGTCAGTGCAAAGACAAGTCATCCTGAACTGGGACCAGCAGAAGGGACGTTGTCTGGGTTTGGTGGCAATACCGGGGACTCTCAGCTGTGGACCAATAAAATAAATACAAACATGTTATACTATATATAAATAAAACCAAAGCCATGTGCACCTAAGCTGAAACTAACATTTTTTATGGCAGCATTTTAGTAATTGTATCAACATTGTGTTTATGTTTCAAAGAGACCACTATTTGTTTCAGCTGCTTTATGTTACAGTGCATGTCAATAAATGCTGAAGTTTTATACAATCTGTTCAATTAAAATGTACACATTATTAGTTGATGAAGTTGTATGTTTGTGAAATCTGCTCCTTCTATGCTAAAACCATCATTCACATATGAGCATACACCCCTCTTAGTAGAAATTCTTCAACATGTAAACTACATGAATCCATTCAAATAGTCACAGGTTCACACTTGGGGCAGGGAGAACAGTACAAGCAAAGAATTATAAAGGAAGTGCCCCCCTCAGGTTAGTCACTGTAATAAGAGGCTATATATGCTGCCTTCCTCCCTTTGTTGTATCTTTGACTCCAGCTGCTATGTTGTATATGTTCTATCTTAAACCACACAGACATAAAGAAATCTACAAAGAAATGAAAATAAAACAAAAATTCTCAAATTTCAACTTGGACTCCTGCCTCACTGATGGTTCTCTCAAACACACTCAAGACTCAATTACTTAATCAACAAAAAAATTACTAAAATTAAAATAATAATTGGAAACATCTTGTACTATGATATTTTTGGGTTCCAACTTCTATAATGTGAGGATTTTCTTGTTGTCTTTGCTGTACATCATAAACTAATTTAGGTTTTGGATTAAACAAATAGGCTAATTTCAAGACATCAACTTGCAATGGATCAATGTTAAAAGGAGTGTATTTATATAGCACTTATCTATTGTAATGTAAAAGCATGCCTGTGGAAAGCAGATGATTGTTAAAAGGAATGCATTTATATAGCACTCACCTATTGTAATGTAAAAGCATGCCTGTGGATAGCAGATGATTGTCAACAACTCAAATATCTGTCAGGTAAATACAGCAGCTGATTAGCTTAGCTTAGCATAGAGACTGTAGACATAGGGAAACAGCTAGCCTGTCCAGCAGTCACAAGATATGCCTAAGGCAAACCTAATCTTAAAAGGACTGCATTTATATAGCATTTTTGTGGGTAGCAGAAGCTTAGCTTAGCATAATGCCGGCAAACAGAGGGAAACAGCTCTATCAGCACCTCTAAGGCTAACTCTAAAGCTAACCAATTAAAAAGTTATATCTCGCAGGATAAATACGTACAAAAACTGAGGTTTTTAAAGTGAAAATGTGTGGTCTCATGGTGGGTTTATGTGTCGGACTATTTCTTGGCCAATAACTTCCTGGAGTTGAGTCTCCCCTGGTTGCCTGGCAACTGCTCAGAGCCAAAAAAAAAAAAAAAAGGCCCAGGACACAACTTCCGGTCAAACAGCTAATTGATGACTTTACACTTAAAATGTATGATTACACTTTTAAAAAAAGGAGCTATAACGTGTTCAGGCTTTCTGCTAATGCTTACTGTTAACAGTGTGGTAACAATAAATAGTAATCAGTAGATGATAAATCTAGACTCGTAATGTCCCTGTAATTATAAACGACATGTCTGTGAGATTGATTTTACAAAACAGCCCTTATTTTAAGGGAATTCAGTAAGTAGATGCGGTTTATAAATAGTGAATCCTGTCTAATGTTGTCGCACTGAGTCCCCCTCACCGCCAGAGTTCTCTGTTGTCCAACCGGAGCTGCTGCACTGAAACGTAACGCGACTCCTCTGTTTGTCTCCGCGGACCTGCCCAAACTCACAGGCCTGCTGCCACTGCAACACAAATAATCTAGCCTGGAAGTTCACCTGGAGCCGTCTCCCGGCTGCGGGCTTTTATACTTCGCAAAGGTGAACCTCAATGAGCGCTGGGAGAAGCAGCGTTAGGTGTGTTCGAGGGTACCGTCACGTCGCTTTTCGGTAAGTTTTTTAGCTTGTGAACGAGCGGAAAAAGCGGTGATGTTGAGTGTGTAGCATCCCGGCTACAGCTGCTGATTAAGGTGAAAAAAGTTGGTCGTATTTGTTGTGGACAGCAACATCTGTCAGCACCGTTTGGATCTAGCAGTACCGGGTGTCCGCTACAATATAATATACAATATAGTCTGTGTAATAACTGTTTAAACACAGGAGAGTGTTTGGTTTCCGGGGCGGGACCCCCTCTGAACTCAACAAGTTGATTTCTGAGCTGAGGGCTGTTGATGTCTGACAGTGTTTTATTCCAGTCTAGTTTGTGTGTTTTCATCTCTGTGAGGAGTGTGTAAAACCTGAAGCCTGTACAGTACTGTAGATTCCTGCGAAATGCATAATCATATGTGCTGAAGGCGTTTTAAAGCTGCTGTAAGCCTCCAATATATGTCTTTACAACCACAGACATAAGGCTTCACAGGTGTGACCTAACACAAGACACACAATGTTAGGTGTCACAGTTGCTTGTGGTTGCTTAAAAAAAATCTAAATATAATGTACTCAATTTGTAATGTATTATAACAAGATGTACTTCTTCTTAACTTAACCTTTGAAACCCAAACATAGATTTTTAATTCTTAACAAAATTATTATTATTAGGCATTGATGATACAATAATATCAAATATGGAAATAATATACAATAAAAATGTATTTTTGCACATTAAAAAACTATAGAAAATGACTTGTTAGTTGGATTAACATACTGAACTTTAATAATGTTTTGGGGTGTCTTGAGGACAAGCCATCCTCGTCTGAGCCTCTGCATGTGTAAAAACTGAAAGGTGTTTGTATTTTAATATGTGACCCACGAACAGACATCACACTTGATGCATACTGTTGATATATATAAGCAGTGTAACACTTATAACACTTACACAAACTCACACATACATGCATATCCACTGCATATTGCAATAGGTGTCACAAGTGTTGAATTTACTCACAACTCTTTAAATGGGCCTTTTCTGTGAATATTGAAGCCCACTGTAACTTTTTTGCAACATTTAAACATTCATCCTAATCATGTGTATTATACTTATACTAACAATATATTAATATATAAGTTTTCTATCAATAAACATCTTTAGATTGAAAGACAAGAAAACATCTGGTGAAATATTTACTTTATAATTGTTGAAACTGGTCCCAAAGAGAGCGAGATCAGGTGTCAGTGGGAGAGTGTGGTCTTACAGTATGCAGATTTTCTTGCCAAACGTGTTTTTATGGCTCAGTTCAGTGTCGGGGGTGTGCTTGTCTACATTCTGCCAGGAATAAGTATTACTGGACAGTTTCAAACACTTGCTGCAGTTTCAAATCTAAGGTGAGATTTCCATTAGAAATGTCCTATTTAACACTCTTAGTCAGTCTTAGTTTGGATCAGTTCTGCCTCTAATAGTTATTCTCATCACTGATTCACATTCACATTTGGCTCCAGTGTTGAATTTGGTGATTTTGTTTTTTTCTTATCTTTTTTGACCTTTATCGAATACAGTATGTTGGTTCAAACTAATCAATTTTATCTAGCCTTATTGTTTCAGTTCCTGTTAACATCGCCCTAATTGTATAAAGTATCAAAAGACGTTCCAAAGGTATCATCACACTTCTGAGGTTTTGTTTATGAGTAAAGTATTTACAATTTTTGTTTCGCTTTAACCAAGGGCTGGACATTATGGCTTTAAATGGATATTGCAGTATTTTTAGGCTATGTTGTGTTACAAAATATCTCAACAGTTTGAAATCTCCTCAAAAGCACTTCTTAAATGACGATGTTTCACAATGGGATTATTGATGAATAATCATCAGTTATGTGGATATAATGACTAAGTGGGTAAAGGCAAGTATTAGAACAAGTAGAACAGACTGGTAAGTTGAGAAAATTACATCACTTTACTGTAATGCAGCCTTTAAAACCAGGAAAAATAAACCATATAACAATATTTAAAATCTAAGACAATATATATCATACATATCATGATAACAATATAATATCAATACATGTAAACAAGCTGGATGTCAGCTTTATCAGCATGAAGTCTTGTAACATCTGTGTTAACAGCTTGTCCCCCTGTGATTTTGTGTTTCAGGGATGCCTCTCCACAGCATTTGGCCGTCGTGTAGAATGATTTGTCGGGACTGAGAAAGAGTCGGCAGCATGGGCAACGAGGACAGCCTCGAGGATGTGTTTGTTGCTGTCATTCGCCCAAAGAGTCAAGTCAGCCTGAGCTCAAAGGAGTACAGAGCCAAAGCCTATGAGGTAAATGTGCTCGATCAGACAGTAGCAGGGTCGGCTGCCAGGTTACATTTAACCACCGCGCGAGCCCAGTTTTTAACTCAGTTTCCACGTTCCTATACAGATCCTGCTGATTGAAGTGCCTTTGGAGGGGAAGGAGAAGAAAAGAAAGAAAGTCCTCCTTGCAACGAAGATCCAAGCAGGAGGAGACAAATCCAAATCCATATTGGATTATGTTGACGAAACAATCAGACCCATATCCAATAACCAAGGCTTCATAGGTGAGCTTGGGACATTCACAGTCATGAATATTTCTAATCCTGTGAATCCTCTAAGTTTTCCCCTCAGATCTAGGCAGGAAACTACTGATCTAAACACTGTTTTGTGTCTCAGGAAAGCGAGTGGTGCATATGAAGAAATTCCCCCTCGATGGAGACAATGAAGGAAAAGAGGCCTCGCTCTTTGTTGTGCCAGTCAGCGTTAAAGGTGAACAAGAAAAAAAGAGTCTGTCCTACTCGACTGATGCTTCAAATAATGTTCAAGCTGTATATTAATACATCTTTCTGAACAGACAACAGCAAGCCCGTCTACAGCGCCGGCAGCCCGAGCTTCTACTGCTTCCAGGACATCATGCGAGTGTGCAGTGAGACCAGCGTTCACTTCTGCTCCATCACCTCCAAGATGCTTCTGGCCTTAGACAAGTGAGGATACACTTAAGAACGTGGTCTTTTCCGATGAGGATGCCGAGCTGTAACTTTGCCTCTTTGACCTCCGCAGATGGTTAGCAGAGCAGCACACTGTGCCTCACGCCATCCCCGCCCTGTTCAGACCAGCACCCGTGGAGCGGGTGAAGACCAACGTGAGCAACCCGGCCTACGGCAGCGAGGGCAAACTGAGCGACGAGGGGCTGCACATGGGCTACACTGCTCTGGAGATCAAGAGCAAGATGATGTCCCTGGAGAAGGCAGACATGTGCATTCTCAACCCGCTTTACGGCTCTGATCTGCAGTACACCAACCGGGTGAGGCCGTTTTTAGAAAATTGGTGAAATTGTGAATGAACATATTTGATGTAATTTACCTTGGTTTTCTCGCACTCACTCTGCCATTCCCGCCCGTCCTTTTGTTTTCAGGTGGACAAAGTTATCATCAACCCGTACTTTGGGCTCGGAGCGCCCGACTACTCTAAGATCCAGATCCCCAAGAGGGAGAAGTGGCAACACGGTCCAAACTGTGTGACAGAAGACAAGTGAGTGGATCTGCTTATCAAGCGTCAAATGCCATTTTGATGCAGAAGTGATCATTATTTGTCAAAATAATCAGAATATGATTTGAAAACAATGATGATATCAGAAAAAAACGGGCTTGAGAGTATTTACATTAGGTGAACGCAATATAACGTATGCCTGTTTTTTATAACGCAACATTTGGGAACATGTCACATTTAGGAGCAATGTTGGCAAAGTTTCATTGACTAACTGTGTACTTCATTACTTTCTACCCTACATCATAAGAATCTATATAAACAAAATTCTCTGCAGGGAGCGCCAGTGGGTGGACGACTTCCCTCTCCACCGCAGCGCCTGTGAAGGAGACACGGAGCTGCTCTCCAAACTCCTGGACAGCGGCTTCTCAGTCAAGCAGCTGGACAGCGACCACTGGGCTCCCATTCACTACGCATGCTGGTGAGTCAGACGCTCATCTCACAGCCCGAGAGAGTCTGAAGACTCCCAAAGTTCTCATTTTCTCTTCTTGTTTGGGACCATCCAGGCACGGTAAAGTCGAGGCGACCAAGCTGTTACTGGAGAAAGGTAACTGTAATCCAAACTTGCTCAACGGCCAGCTCAGCTCCCCTCTGCACTTTGCGGCCAGAGGAGGCCACGCAGAGATAGTGCAACTCCTGCTGCAGCACCCCGAGATCGACCGGGTACGAAATGTGAATTTTTACAAGATACCGGCGTTACATAACGGCAGTTTGATCATGATAGTGGTGTCATTCCTGCAGATACATACACTGCTGTTCTTTGGGAACATGTAGAAACTTTTGTTTGTTATATTAGTAAAACATCAACAAAGCAGTCAAAAAGAGTTATGGAAAGAGGTATAGGAAAATATTGTGACTGAGTTTTGAACAACTTTTTTTATTTGATTTGCTTTATTTAATCTAAACGTGTCCTCTTTTGAGCATGTCACATCCCAAAAACATTTGAATGATACACAGGAGGCCTTCTTCTAGTACCCGTCTAGTGTCTAGTGACCCGTTTTACAGCTTGAAAAATGTAATATTTAATGTAAATGTATTACTCTGGACTCGAAAAAGTACCACTGTAAATTTGACTTGAGTAGTGACTACTTTATTTTTAGACAAAGCATTTATGTATGTATGACGTATCGCATTTCACACTACAATGACGGAGGTAGACAGTAGCCATTATTAAATATTGATACCGACTCTCGCACCAACAGCACATAGAAGACCAGCAGAAGAGATCCCCTCTGCAAGTGTGTGAGGAGAACAAACAGAACGAATGGGAGGAAACCGTGAAGCTTCTGCAGCAAGCCACCAGCAAACCTGTGAGTCACACAGCAGACACTAATCTATTTACTGCGCTTGAAACGAAACATGACCGCAGATAGAAGAGCTTGTTCACATTTTCCACTGCATTTTTGGCTCTCCTTCCTCCTTGAACAGTGTTTAAATCACTAAAACAGAGATATTTTCTCAAATGCAGTTTTCTCAAACCTCAGTTTTTGAGTGGTTGGGAAATGATGACAAACAAAATGTGTTTTTTTTGGATATGAATAAAATACAAGTGCTGGAGGAGTTAAAAAAAAAATAATTTATATATATTTAATATATATATTTTATAATTCTGTGGCAGTTAAATCTGTCGGTCAGTAGATGGCGCTATTTCCTCAAGTAGAGTCTGCAGATTTTTTCTAAAATTATTTTCATTTTTAAATGGGGCTACACAATATGGTGAAAGAAAATTGTATTGTGGTTGTTCTGACAGATAATTTGATTAGTGGGAGTGATCAATTTTGCATCACAATTTCAATTTTCACTGAAAAAACTATTAGTATCATTGTGATGTGACATTTGTCGGGGTATATACCAAACAGTTATGTTTAATTTATAGGCCAGGGCATCTGCAGCATTACAGTACTTAATCTTAATAAAATAAATACACAATAAATAAACAAAATTGCAGCATTTGTGATTTTCATAATATTTCGCAGCAGTATTATTTAAAAACAAATGGACTAAGCTGCTTCATTTGGTGTTGTACACGATATGTATGTGTGTTCCACAGTATGAGAAGGTGCGCATCTACCGCATGGATGGCTCGTATCGCTCTGTGGAGCTGAAGCACGGCAACAACACGACGGTGCAGCAGATCATGGAAGGCATGCGTCTTTCGCAGGACACCCAGCAGTACTTCACGATCTGGATCTGCTCCGAGAACCTCCGTGAGTTCCCCCATAAGACACATGCTGAAAAAACATCCTGTAGCTGAAGAACCAAACACATGACCTCGTCAGTCAACTCACTAAAAAAGAAAAAGAAAGACTGCAGTAATATCGGTTTTCGTTTCTTTGTGTCAGACCTGCAGCTGAAGCCGTACCACAAGCCCCTGCAGCATCTGCGGATCTGGACGGAGATTGTGACAGACTTAACTGTACTGGATCCTCAAAGGGAAACACCTCAGCTCTTCCTCCGCAGGGACGTCCGGCTGCCTCTCGAAATTGAGAAAAAGGTGGCTCAGTTTGTCACGTACAAGAAGCTACTTCTTTAAAGCCTTTTCAGTCGTTAAGACATATAACATGTCAGGTGTCATTTCTCACTCTGCTGGTTTTGTTTCAGGTGGAAGATCCTCTGGCTATCCTCATTTTGTTCGACGAGGCCCGTCACTGCCTCCTGAAAGGTTTCTTTCCCGCTCCAGACACCAAGCTGATCACACTGGCCAGCCTCCTCCTGCAGATCATCTACGGCAACTATGAGAGCAAGAAGCACAAGCAAGGGTTCCTCAAGTAAAACACAGTTTCTAATCATAATTAAATTAAATATGAACATTAAATTCTGTTCAGTTTTGTTTCTGCAGTGCATAAAAAACCTTAATTCTGTTGTATGAAGTAAAAAGTGTAATTTCTCTTATTTATTCCCAACAGTGAGGAAAACCTGAAATCAATTGTACCGATATCCAAGGTGAAAAGCAAAGCGTACCACTGGACCAACAGGATTCTGCATGAATACAAAGTACGCTCCAAGCTTTCACTATAAAAATTCCTCTCAGTTTTTAAATGAAATCTCACTGCCGGCTCAATTAACAGGCTTTTCTCTCCCTCTCTGACAGGCCCTGAGCACCAGCGAGGGGGTGAGTAAAGAGATGCACCACCTGCAGCGGCTCTTCCTGCAGAACTGCTGGGACATCCCGACCTACGGAGCGGCCTTCTTCACGGGCCAGGTCTACACCAAGGCCAGCGCCAGCAACCACAAAGTCATCCGCGTCTACGTCGGGGTCAACACGAAGGGGCTGCACCTCATGAATATGGAGACCAAGGTATCGGCATCAGTTACTCTATGTTTTTAAACCTGAGCTGTAATATTTGGTGTGATGTCTTGTCTTGTGCGCGCTCAGTCTGATAATTTGTTAAATCTCTGCACTGCCAGGTCCTTCTCATCAGTTTAGAGTATGGCACATTCATGTGGCAGCTTGGACATGCAGACCAGTACTTCCAGATACACAGTGGCGACAACAAAATGAACTTCATTGTGCACACAAAACAGGTAACTGCTTTGTTTTTGAGAATGACGTTTGAAGTACAAAAATCGGATCACAAATAATGACAACCAGCCCACAGTCCAGTCTTAAAGCCAAACATTTAAAGACAATCCCTACTGAAGGATGACGCCCTGAAATGTTCTTATATATTCATTATTTCCTTGCAGGCTGGCCTTATTGTGAAGCTTTTGATGAAGCTGAGTGGACAGATGACTCCAAACGATAAAGGCCCAACAGACAAATACGCCTACGGCTGAAAACCTGTCACAGAAACCACAGCTGCCAAAGATCCCAGTGCAGATTCTTCTGACTGACTCATTTGACTGCAATAACTCTGAAAGAAGAGCAAAGTCGGCCTCTCCACAAAACGCTCATTTTGTACATTAGCCTTACCGTTACCTTTTACATCTTCACATTTCACATATTTTGATGAGACATATATTTTGATTGCATGTAAATAATATGTTTATTTAATGTTTTGTTTTAATAAAACGATTGATGTATGAATGAGGATGTGTTGGTAGTTTGTCATCCGAACTTTGAAGCACATGATCTTTTATTAACAAAGTGAAACATTATTTTTATTTTTGAGTGATTTCTGGAAAATTCCAACATTGCCTGTTGTGGCTCATAGCTTTAAATGTGTTATAATTTTATTTTTAAACAACCAAAAAATTATGTTACGGCGCTGCTCCTTGCTAGCATTCCCTACTGGCCCTCCATGGTGCCAGGCCTGAAAACTAAAATAAGGAAGCCAAGGGGCCGAAAGAGACATTTTCCTTTTTCTTTCATTGTGAAAGAAGCAGCTGAAAAACAGAGGATACATTTTTTTGAGTTGTTTGACTATTAGAATTTGAGCCATTCTGTCCAATAAATTTGAAGTGTAGAAGAGCCACAAGATTAAATAATTTTATGTTTATTTAAGTTAGCTGCCTGCTAAACAGGAAGTGAGATGGTTCAGTTGGCCCCTAAACACGGAAGATCTGGGTATTTTCATACCTGGGATGTCAAGCATTTTTGGCTTCATGTGCCAGTAGGCAGCTTTCATAGGAATGAATGGGGCTCTGCCTCCAAAGCTGTATCCAGTTTTAAGTGTGACATCCATGATGGCCGCAGGTGGTCAATTCTTTAATAATGCACTTTAAACTGAGAAGAAATTAAATGAGGAATGATTTGTGTTGAGATTGTGCAGAAGTCACTTGAAGTCCTCAGCATGGCTGAAAGAAAAAAAACATTTCAGGTTAGCAGAAAATCTTTTTAAGTCAGGTAAAGTGGTAACATCTGACTATTAAACAAGCTAATATAGAAATACACGACCTTGTAGTAATGCCATAAAACAATACTGAGCGTTTGTTTTGAACAGTATTCAACATGGAACATAATGATTGTGTTTTAGTTTTAGAAAAGAAAGCTGATTTATTTTCTCCATATAATCCATACATCAGCTTTTTCAGGGTCGTTAGCATAATATAATACAATATATACATTTTTTACTTGAAAATATTATTTTATAGACTTACAGCATACTCAGATTTGAAGCATTGCTTGTGCTTTTGTCGAGATGAGGATGTCAAATTTGCCACAGTGCAAACTCTTAGCCTGAAATACACCGTTAACTGCACACTGCTGAAGTAACTGCTAGCTAACTTTTTCCAGTAAATTATCAATGTTTTGGTTTATTTCGGGACCTCTTTATGACACTGAAGGTATATGTCTTCATATATGTTCTTTCTAACTTACGTTTTTTAAGTGAAAGTAAAAGGGTCAGAGTCAAATGAAACGATGCTGATAACAAACGTCCATCAAAAAACCCGTTCAATCGATGGCGCAGACTATGGTCGTCCTGCCGGAGTGACATCATATAGGCAGACATCGGTTCAGGTACCGGCAGCCAATCACAGCGGCAGTAACTTGACAGACACGAGGTCAACAGCCAATAGAAACGCTCTGTTGGTCAGGCGGGGGCAGGCCCAACACATAAGCGTATTGACAGGTAGAGCCGTTGGGGTGATATTACCAACGGTCCAGTGAGCCGAGCATCAGATGGACTGCAGCCCTCATTCATTGAAATCATCATTTAATTGTTTTTAAAGGACAGAATCAGCAGAGGGAGGTAAACATGTCGCTTCATCTATATGAAATGAGCAGTAGATTGTTCGGGGACACGGTCGGGAAAGTGCACGAGAACCTGACCTCCGTGGTTCTGGCTGCCTCTCTCGTCACTCTCATTATTGGATATATCTCAAAAATTCTGCTCAAACAGCCCCCTGACAGCAGTGACCAGGTAAGTCAGCTTAGCTTGCTAAAAGATAATTGTCGAAATACATGATCAGTTTGTGTACAACATTCACTGTTATCGTGCTTCTTTCCTGCAGAAATACCCCCCTTACATCCCCTCCAGCATCCCTTTCCTGGGCCATGCCATTGCATTTGGGAAGAGTCCCATTGAATTTCTTGAAAATGCTTATGAAAAAGTAAGTATTGCAGTGCACAGACACTTAAGGTCGATTTTTAATTAGATCCTTTAACAAAAAAATTCACCACTCTAGCTTTGACAATGTGAATTGCTTAAGTTTTCAACTATACTTAACCAAATGTCTTTAAGTTTTGGACTCTTGGTTTGAGAAAAACATGCAATTTGAAAATGAAAAAATGGGAATTTAGAAATTCTATATATTTAAACACCATATAGACCAAATGGATTAATCCAGCTTCACAAGAAAACACTGAGACAGGTTAATTTGTAATTAAAGGAATTATTTAATCATGCAAACACAGGGATCACAGGGATTAATTTCTGTTATAAAAATGATTTATCGGTATTTTTTAACCTCTCACACACTTGATATGACCTATTTTCCACGTTCATGATTTTTAAAACCACTCCTGCTAAACATTCTAGCTTTGAAAGGACCTGAAAAGCTGACGTAACCCAGTAATTCACAAGATAGGAGAGAGGATGGATCAGATTTCTTCCGTCCTTGACCCCTGTGTGCTGTGTTAACTCCTGCACCTCTGCCCTTCCGCCCACAGTACGGCCCTGTGTTCAGCTTCACCATGGTCGGGAGTACATTCACCTACCTGCTGGGCAGCGAAGCAGCCACGCTGATGTTCAACAGCAAGAATGACGACCTGAACGCAGAGGACGTCTACTCCAGACTGACCACTCCAGTGTTTGGCAAAGGTGTCGCCTATGATGTCCCGAACCCTGTGAGTCCACCTTAACATTTAAATAAGAAGGAAAAAGACTCATTGCAGTGATATGATACCAGTTGTGATACAGGCTTCCTCATTAACATGTTGCAGATCTTTCTGGAGCAAAAGAAGATGCTGAAGACCGGGCTGAACATCGCTCGCTTTAGGGAACACGTGAGAGTCATAGAAGCAGAGACCATAGAGTATTTTCAGAGATGGGGCGACAGTGGGGAGAAAAGTAAGATTCTTCTCAAATCACTTGATTAAAACTGTTTTTCCTGTTTGTTTTGATCTCTTTAACCCAGACCCAAAGCTCCAAAACGCCACAATTTAATTTTTTTGCCTGTTTCAGACCTGTTCGAGGCTCTGTCTGAGCTGATCATCCTGACAGCCAGCAGCTGCCTCCATGGGATGGAGATCCGCAGCATGCTGAATGAGCGAGTAGCCCAGCTCTACGCCGACCTGGACGGAGGATTCAGTCACGCTGCCTGGCTTCTGCCCGGCTGGCTGCCACTGCCCAGCTTCAGGTATAGGACTGCTGGGGGACCTCAGGATGCACGATGTACTGTTCTAGTAGTAGTATATAAATAAAAACAATAACACACATGTAACCTATTTTGTCAGGAAAAGGGACAGAGCTCACAGAGAGATCAAGAACATCTTCTTCAAAGTGATTCAGAAGCGCAGACAGTCCGCAGAGAAAGTGGACGACATCCTGCAGACCCTCGTCGATGCCACCTACAAGTAAGACGGCTTCTATGATCAGAACATTATCCAGGAAATGACAGAGTGGTTCTCGTTCGCAATTGTGCCTTGTTATGTTTAAATGGATCATTAGATAGATCTTTTGTGAGATACAGCATATACTTTGTCATGTTTTAGGGGAGATTGTGATCCGCAAAGGAAACCCACTAAATCAAAGGATTCTCATTAGAAAACAGTAAAAAAAGTATCTATATCTCTCATCATGACAGCAAATCGGACTTAATATAATACTTTATTTAAACCTATAAGTGAGTGGGAACTGAGCTGAGGACAGATGTGCATGTAGTGCATGCAAATGTAATTAGACATTTAAAGACGCAGTTTATATTTTTGGAGGTGGTGGTGCTCATCGCAGCTCCTGTTTACTGAAATTACCATAGAAGAAAATTACCCAGAAGTCTGGACAGCTGCTGAAAAACATTGAAAATCTGATCTTAACGGTTCTGCATTGACTTTGTTCCCCCTTCAGAAACGGACGACCCCTGAACGATGACGAGATCGCAGGGATGCTGATTGGCCTCCTCCTGGCGGGTCAGCACACGTCCTCCACCACCAGCGCCTGGATGGGTTTCTTCATGGCCAAAGACAAATCTCTGCAGGATCGCTGCTACGCCGAGCAGAAGGCTGCGTGTGGAGAAGCCCTGCCTCCACTCGACTTCGATCAGGTAAGGCTGGGTGCGATGTAGGTCTTTTTTAGTGAAATGTAGCAATCAAGTACGACATAATAATGTACTATATAAGTGATAAATATAGTGTAATATACCAAAAAAAACATAAATTATATGTAAACGATATATGCTGCAAATATTTTCTAGTGCTGGTGGAAGTAATGGTTCCTCCAGTCCGTCCTTTGTGTTGCCTGTTAGTTCTTATATTGTCCTCTGTTTGTCCTCAGCTGAAAGATCTCGGCTTGTTGGATCGCTGTTTGAAGGAGACCCTGCGTCTCCGCCCGCCCATCATGACCATGATGAGGATGGCTCGCTCTCCACAGGTAGGAACGCCTGACCAGCTGATCATATCCACGTGCATCCTACAAGTTTTGATGTTTATTTGTTAGCATCTGACATGTTTAATAGCAGTTTTCTTTCTCCTGTACTCTCTCAGACCGCAGCAGGTTACACCATCCCTGTGGGCCACCAGGTCTGCGTCTCCCCGACTGTCAACCACCGTCTGTGCGACACCTGGAAAGAGAGGATGGAGTTCAATCCTGACCGCTACCTCACCGACAACCCCGCTGCAGGGGAGAAGTTCGCCTATGTGCCTTTTGGAGCCGGTAAGAGACATACTTGAAATACTATTAAGTCAATTCAATGCTATGGTTGTTAACAAATTCTTGAATTTTCAGTCATTTCTATTTAATACAGTCTGTCACTGCAGTCAATGCAATGACAGCTATGTATCGAAATCAACAAGAATCTCTTTAATATCAGCCGTAGCTTTAAAACTGAGCACGCTAGAAAGTACAACAAATGTATCAAACTACATTAAAAATGTTCCTTTTCCTTCTGCCCTTCAGGCCGCCACCGCTGCATCGGGGAGAACTTCGCCTACGTCCAGATCAAAACCATCTGGTCCACTTTACTGCGCATGTACGAGTTTGACCTGGTGGACGGATATTTCCCCACGATCAACTACACCACAATGATTCACACGCCCCACAACCCCGTCATCAGATACAAGAAGAGGAAACAGTGACAGACTGAATGAAAACACTGGAGGGAGCGGTCAGGCATCCTGAAGTCTCTGACGTGAAGCTTCCTGGGACTTGAATTGAGGAAAATTTAGCAGAAAGCACTTTGCGCCGCCTAGATGTCCAACCTGTGACTGTTTGTGCTTCTTTCAGCCCTCTCTTTCAACATGACTACATTCATTTTTCGAAACTCGTTTGCAGAGATAATTACTGTATGACTCTGGCTGAAACATAGATGCTAATATTCACAGTGTGAATTCTTCAGGATAGGAATGATCACTAATGCAGTGCCTTGATGACCGCAAAACATTATTTAGTGCTTCCTTCCTTGATTAAATCATTCCTTGGGACGCTAGATTATTATTTTTAGTGGAAAACAAAGCAGGGGGCCTGAGAGTGCTTTACTGTGGTGTTGTGATAATCGGAAAAATTAGTTCCTGACCGGGAAAATTCATGTGTCAGTAAAACAACTCTGAAAGACAGCACAGGTGTTGGTACAAGACTTGACACCTTTGACATCATGTACACAGAACTCTTTTTTCTGTCCATCTGTCGTATGTGAATGCGCTGCGAGTCCAAATTCTAGATTTTTCTCTGCAGTTAACCACTGAACTTTATCATTCTGTGATCATGAGACAGGCCTTTTGCACATTCAAACTTTTTCAACCTGAAATATGGAAATCACTCTTTGTTCTCATGATATTTTGTTGAACTGACCTGGTTAAGAAAGCTTAAACTTGATAATAATGGACCACTGGGCAGTTTAAAGCGTCGGTGAGTCCAGGTTTGTCTGTGTGCAAATGTTTTATGTGATTATTTTTGGTGTGTTTCGTTGTCACTCTGTGTTGCTGTCATTCTGGGCCACGTCTCCTTTTCACTTTCTCAGTGAAATCGCAGCCTTGATCGCATTAAAAACATTGAAGAAGTAACAGTAAAACTCCCACTGTAAATAACTGTAGGCTTTTGGTACACAAAGAGTCTAAATCATCTCTTGTGGGATCCACACTGTCACAGTCATCCCATTCACGCTGTATCAGATGGGATACCGAAAACTAAATAAACTTAAAACCCACTACACAGGAGTTTTTCGAGTAAAAGGTGCTTTTAAAAGATGGTCTGTACTGATAAGGAACTTTGCATCACAGCATATTTTGGTTTGTCCTTTGCGATTTTTGGTTTCTGGTTTCCCAGACAACACTGTTATAGATAATGTTAAACATTTGAATTTGTAATTACCTTTTCCATTAAAGAAGCTTTCAAGAATCAGCTTCCACACACTGTTAACCCATATTTGCACACTTGCCTGTAAAAACAGTGTGAAGATGACTATTTTTTTTGAGAAAATAAACTTTCAAAAATGTTTTGTCCTTTTGTGTTACTTTATAGAAAAAGATATTTTTGGTAGGCCTGCACAATATGAGGTAAAATCTGCAGCGTGCGACAACATTGTTCAATATTGCGATGCCGATATGAATATAAATAGATAGATAAGAGTAAAACTACTGTCCATATTAGTTATTCTCTCCTTCCTCTGTGGTCAGCTGACGGCTAGTTGGACCTTCACCTAATTTTTCTCTTGTTGTCAGTGGAAAACAAGCACAACAAACACGCACAGCTCTTTCAAATAATGTAGTCCTCTTTATTTCAGTTTTTGACAAAATACCCAGAAAATTCAAAGCTCCTACCTTTACAAAAATACGTTCTCTACAAATGTCCTCTGTAGTCTGTCTGGCCTAAACAAAACACAGTGTAGTGTAGAATATCCAGTAGCAGCCTCCTTAACAATAAACCCAAACATTCTTTACATAACGTTCCACCCATACAACACAAACATATAAATTAATCACAAGGTCTTAAATTAGCATTAGACAAATATACATGATTGTAGATCATCCACGACAAAGAGGCAGATCAAATTACAAACATAGCTGTTTTTCAAGTGCCGGCGACAAAAAGCCTGAATACAACATGTCGTACACGGATAAAAAAATGTGTTTTGGTCCACATGGAAAGATACAGTCCACACCAGACTGATAGAAAACAGCAGAGCGCTCAGCACGAGAAAAGGCAACTCAGTTTCTTCAAGCCAAAGTTTCCTCGACGGCATCTATCTTCTCAAGCCAAAGTGCAATTGAGCATATGAAGAAGCACCTGTGGAGAAAATAAAATGACAGGACATCCATCATAACGACATCCTGATACACGTATCACTTTTCAAATTGCAGGGTAATTACGTAATTTGTGTTGATATTCGAGGTCAAAGGAAAATTCAGAGGTTATTTGTGATGTTTACATTTAAATTCTACACTGTAGATTTATTTTTTTATTTATGGAACTAGTTTTTTGGTGTCTTCAAACACAGTTTTGATGACATGAACCACTTGAATGTTTGTATGTCGTGTGTTCGCAGCGGAAAAGTAAACTAAAACTAATTGTGGAATAGAGTCACAAGGATTAGTCAACTAATAATAAAAATAAAAGTCAACGATTTAGAAAAAATGCTTAATTTCAAGAGAAAATGGCAGAAAATTATGTTTTCAGCCTCTCAAATATGGAGATGTCCTGCTTTCCTTTTTTTTTAATATCATATTAAACCAAATATCTTTGGGATTTGGACGGACAGAACAAGACATTTGAACACATCACCTTTGGTTTTGAGAAAGTGGGACGGACATTTAATACTATTTTCTGACTCGTATATCGTACTCTACATCGGGTACACAGCACATTACCTGATGTCACACTCCCAAGCCTCCTCTGCAGCGCCTCCAGTCTGGAGATGTAGTCAGTGAGCGCTCGGTCGGGGTCGTAGTTCTGCAGGTGGGAGCAGGTGAGAGCTCCGTGGTCTCCAGCCATGTGATACCTGCACAACACAGACACAACAGACATCCAGCTGTCAGACACACAACTGACACAATCGACTTCCTTTAATTCTAAGAACTGGGTAGAAAAGAGAATTAGAATAAATAGCTGATCATTATTTTTCATAATAACTACAACGATTGTTAGTCGCAGCCCTATTTCATGTTGCACCTGTGTTGTGTGGAGTAGACGGCCGATCTGGGCGATTCACGTCCACTCCGCCCCCTGCTGCTGGAGACTCCTCCTCCTCCTCCTACACCTCCTCCTCCTCCTCTTTCTCTGTACATCTCCACGCTGCCTGGGTGAAGATAAGGTGAGTCTCTTGCTTCTGTGCCTGTGAAAGATGAATAAAGATTTATTTAGCATAACTTCTAAATGTAGAGGCCAAAAAAACAACAACAATATATTGTTTTGGTTACCTAACGTCTGTCCAGCTCCGTTCTTGTGGACGCTGGAGGAGGTTATGGAGCTCATCCCCGTCGCCTTGTGCCATCTTTTGACTAAGAAACGCATCCTGAACGGAGGATGTATAGGTTTTAGTTTTGTCAAATAAAAGTTATATTCTCTGTTGACATGCAGTTGCAGGAAGTAAGTATTGTTTACCTGGAGAGGGCGATAGAGACTCGGACAGCAGAGCGGAAGCGCATAAGCCCCCGTCGGCGATGGCTGAGGGACTCGACGCTGGACGGCGACGGTCGGCCGCCCATCCTGGAGAGGAGCATCAGCGTGGCCTCCTCGCACTCCTGGAAGCCGCCCAGCAGTAACAGCAGGTACTTCTTCTGGTAGATCAGCGCTTTGCGGAAGCTTTCTGACCTCAAGTATTTCCCATATATCCTCTAGAGGCAGAAGAGTAAAATGATGAGCTTTTCTTAACAGTAGATGTTGTTGAAGTGAGTTAAAGTGACTTATTTGCTGTTTCTAGCTGACCTTCAGTGCAGCATTGTCAGCCTCAGGTCCAGTTATCTCCCGCAGGGTGTCGGTCCTGATCTCCCCCTGAGTCGGGCCACCTGAGCCTGGGCCAGATGTAAAGCTTTCTCCAGGCGGGTCTTCTCTCTGGTCCAGGCCTCCCTCTCCTGGGAAAGCAGCATACCTGACGAATCCGCCTTCGACACTCCTCTCCTGCTGAACTGCAGGAGGATATAAAACAACAGAATTTAGTCAACAGCATTTTTAGTATCTTATCTTATAGTTTTGCTGCCACACCTCTGTAACACAGTTAGACTGACTGATTTCCCGTCGTGTACTCACACTGTCGCCCGACCCCAGTCCAGCCTGCCGGTAGCGCCGCAGCTCGTCCTCCAGGCGGAGCGTGTGGTTCCTCAGATCGTTCTTCTCCTCGGTCAGACGGCTGACGAAACCAGTCAGCTCGGCGTTCTGCCTCAACAGCCGCTCCGTCAGGGTGTTGGAGGAGCTGGAGGAGCCTCCTGCCAGCAGGGAAACACTCTGCGGGAAACACACAATCCAACAGCAGTCACGACCGTGTGTGTGGTTCATATTAGGAGCTCAACAGATTACAGACATTTGGAAGAAAATATACAAACACATGATTCGAGCTCATCAGCAAGGTTCTCAATTAATTTGGTCCTCCATATTTTGCTTCTGTTATCCAAAATCTAGTAATAGTTAGAGAAGTTAAACCTGACAGTTTCTGACCTCAGGGACAGAGGGGAGACCTGGCGACTGCTGCAGCAGAGTGATGACCTCATCAACGTTGGACTGTACCCAGGATAACTCTTCGCTGTCGACCTCTGCTGTCAGCCTGTACACAACACATACAAATGACAAACAGTCAGTTAAATCCTGCATACCAGGATACATCTATGCATTCTGCAGTCATGTGTGAACATAAAAGATTGATTATAAGTGTTGTAATTACCTGCCAGTGGTCTTGCTCGCCATACTGCGGACCTTGGAGGAAACAAGGTGGAGTTTGCCCAGGATCTTGTCGACTGTGCGCCAAGGACCGTGGTGCGCTCCACCTGTGCGGCCCGCTGGAGAGACCTCCAGGTGGGGAGACGTGCTGGAGCTCTTCTGCTGGAACACCCAGTCTTTGGTGCGGTCGGTGGACTCGTTCTGCCAGGCAGCCTGCTGTTCAGATAACAACACAGCTTTGATACCATACTGTCAAAATAAAAGCGTGATTTATTAAGCATGTGTGACAGTAGTTGAGACTCACAGTGTCGCCGTCGGCCTGCAGAGGTCCGCTCCCCTCCCTCCCTCCTCTCTGCTCTCTAAACTGGTTCACCCTCTCCTCTAGTCTCTCCTTCTCTTCCTCTAAACTCTTCCTCCTCTTCGACTCTCTCTCCAGCTCCTCCTGGGCCTCAGACATTCGCGCTTCCAGCCTCTCCAGCTGGCCCCGGGCTTCCAGCAGCGCCTCCTGGTCCCGTCTCGACCTCTGACTCCCCAAAGTCAGCTCCTCCTCTTTTCGTACCACCTCGAGCTTCTGGGCCTCCACCTGACTGAGGAGATGCACCACCTAAAAAGGAAAATTAAGACAAATACAGACTTTTACTGATTGACAGTGTTTCCCTGAAGGTCACTCAGTTGCAGCCTAGCACAAACGCCCCTACCTGTGCATGTTTGTCATCCAGCTCCCTCTGCAGTCTCTCCAGCAGACTCCCTTCCTCCTCTGGCCTCCTCCCGTCCTCCTGGACCTCATTGGAGGGACCGCCGTCTGAGGAAACAGCCGTCCGCAGCTCCCTCTCCCTCCCCAGCGCGGTGCTCATCTCCAGGGCCTTGGCTCGCTCCGTCTCCAGCTGCACCTGGAGCTCCTGGAGGCTTCTCTGGAGGCTCAGGTGCTCCTGTTCGACCTGCTGGGAGAGCTTAGAGGAGGCCTGGCGCTCCTGGTCCAGGGTCAGGGTCAGCTGGGCCACACGGCTCTTATGTTCCTCCAGACTGAGGTGCAGGTCCTTGGAGGAAGATGGGAATACACTCGTTTTCAGAATGACTTAAACAGTATAACGTAAGAAGAGGGAAAGTTGAGATGGTAAAAGTGACAAGAGTCGACCGTCTGAAGGTTCTTACCTCCAGTTCTTCTCGTTTACTCTCCTCGTTTCTATCCGTTCGACACTTCTCCTTCTCCACGGACCACTGAAGATCTCTGCTTCTCTTTCTCTCCTCCGTCAGCTGGTCGTTCAGTGTGTCCACCGCAGCAGCTTTCTGCGATACCTCCACCCTGTTGAGACAGAAAATGTTCAGGGTTCCTAAACCTTTTCCAAAGTCAAATTTAAGCACCTTTTAAGCATTTTAAAGATGCATTCTCAAGCTTCTCCAGCACCTTACATATTTATATAGATTTACATATGCTCAAAATTATTATGCAGGGGGTTTAATGATGTAGTCAATCAATTCAGACCTTCTTTTCATCTCCTCCTATTTTGTATCTACTGTATAGTTATAACTGTAAACGTAACAGGAATAAAGGTTTCTGTGCAACTTAAACAGCACTCAGTATTTTAACATTAGTAAAAGCATTTAAAACACAGTCTCTGAACACTGTTACAGAACATACATCTTACTTTAATTTTGCTCTAGTCATCATTTAAATGTATCTGGGTGTGCTGGAGACATGTCTAACCTGAGTGTGTCCAGCTCTTTGAGGTGTTTGTGTTGAGCCTTGAGCGTCGTCTCCAGCTCCAGTTTAGTCTGGGACAGTTCAACCTTCAGCTCCTCCACCAGCAGCCTGTCAGCCTCTGCTGCTCCGTCAGTTCCTCCTCCTTCCCTCTGCTCCTTCATGCTGTATTCAGTGCCCAAAGGAACAGCAGGCTGGGAACCTAAGAGACAGCATAATCATAATAATGAACACATTACACTCGCAGGAAAATATGAAATGTTGGGGAACATCAACACCAGAGAGAGAACAAGTTTTTGAAAAACTGGTTCACCTTGATGAATTTGCTCCAGTTGACCTCGGAGCTGATGAATCTCAGAGATGAGACTGGTCCTGTCTGCAGCGCAGAGCGAACCCATCGCCTCTCTGTGTTGAGCGTCCTGCATCAGGATCACAAACACAACAATATTTTCAGAATAAACACATATATTGGCAACTGTACGTGTAAAATATCATTTGTTATTTCTGACCTGTTCAGACAGTCGGCGCTCCAGCTGATTGAGGTGGATGATGGCGTCACTGGTGTCCAGCAGATCCAACTGGCTGTAGAGGGCGCTCTTCAGCACACTACGCTCCCTCATGAACACCTGCCGCACCGCATCCAGCAGCTCCGCACGCCAGTCCGTCTGCAGCAAGTCACAGACACAGATTAGGACACGAGCACACTTACAGGTAAAGACTTCTCCATTGGACAAAAGTGTTTTGTGGAGACTTCTCTTCTCTCTACCTGTGTTTCTCTGTGCGTCTGCATCTGGGTGATGAGGCCTTTGAGAGACTCCACAGTTGCCAGCAGGGCGTCTCTTTCCTTCACCCATCCCGGGATGTTGAACTGGCCGCTTGTCTCGCCTTCAGAGATGGGGAGCTCGGACAGAGAGAGCACCTGCATGCCCTCCTGGTGCACCTCACGCAGCAACGTCTGAGCACGCAAACACCACACAGAAAGATTACGGTCACCTCGCTCAGCTAGGACAGCCAATAACTATATAAAAATATTGTGTCTTAACATGTTTAAATACAGCCTTTAAGACCAGGAAAATACTGTGTTATTGTGGATTTCAACTTTTTCTTTACTACAAATAAATCTATATTTTATGATACTGTTGAGTTGTAGGACAATGTTTATAATAAGTGGAGGTTGTACCTTGATGCGGTCAGGCAGTGGATCATCAGTTTCTCTCCTGGCGCCCTCTGGAGTCGTCCTGAACTCCTGCTGCAGGCTCGGGAGGTCAAATCCAGTCCGCTGGCTGTAGTCTGAGCTGCTGTCTGCAACAAGAGGACAAACACACATGTATTGAGATGTACCTCAAGGACAAGCCTGTGATTTATCAACTTTGTCTTGATACAAAACTGACGTGCTCGTCTGCATGTGGTTCTCGGTCGCTGTAACAACTATTACCCTTTGAAATATAAAATGTGTTAAATTATACCAGCTGGCATCAAAAACTATTTCAAGCTTCGTTAAGAGTTATGATGTGTAGAGCAAAACACACAAACCCGAGCTCTGTTGTATGAAGCAATGGCAGAAACACACTCAGGGAGCAATAAGAATAGCTGAGCAGACTCCTCTCTCAGGCCTGTGTTTTTTTATAGCACTCAGGTTATTTCTATCAAGTGTTTATTCAAGTAAACCTGAAAACACATGAATACTGCGCACTGTATTGTGTGACTGCGCTGTATCTTACCACTTGTGTAGCCATCTTTGAACTGTGATGTTGGACGTTCTTGTCGTGATGAAGGGGCCTAGGAAAGATCAAACATGATTCAGATCGGTCAGATCAGAGCTTTGCTGTATCAATCAGTATGAAAACTCTGTAAAACACTGAGCTACTCTACATTTCATTAATATGCTGAGAGCCAAAACAAATGATTGATTAGACAGAATTAATTACAATAAATTGGTATCTTCTGGTTTCTCAAATGTGTGAATTTTATACTCTCCTCAGTTATCTATCATTGTTCATTTAATATCTTTGTTCTTTTGTCATCTTGTTTTTGTAAATATGACACTTTTAAGATTAAATATAGATCACAGCAGAAGATTAAGACCAATGTTTTGTAACGTCTCTCAAAACAAAGCTGACTCACTGGATGAATCACGAACGTAGGATGTAACTACAGTCGTGGCATTTACAATAAAACAACTTGCTTCTACTTTCAACACTAAAGTAATGCAGAACAAACATTCAGCATGTTCCAAATCCGTACGACATACTGATTCACTTTTTTTGTATGTAGAGACAAAAGAAACTATTCTCAAAGCAGAAAGCATGTCGACTAAATTATGTTGAGTCTGCTGTTGTTCTCCCACAATGTGACGCACAAGGGAAAGGAAAAGGAAGAGCTGCTTACAGCTGAAAAAATTAAGGTTGCTAGTCAAACAGCTCTAGAAAATCTTTGAAGAAACAAATTAGTTACTATTAAATCTTTGGCAAACATTTGTTTGGTATTACCGAGTTTAACTAGCAGAAGCTTTACATGATCACAATCTGAGCGTCACCTTTATTTTATCAGTTAGTATAAAATCATATGTTGGCATTTTTGGATACTAACTGCTAGAACAGAACACTAAGACAGTTAGTATGTCGGATGGATTTGGGATCCAGTTATTGTTTCCTGGCCTCACCTCTGTAGAGCGCAGCTTGTCAATGACAGCCTTGAGAGCCTTACACTCGTCCTCCAGAACCTGCGTGTCCCTGCGAAGGCTCTCGCTCTCCGAAATATGCCGAGCCTCCATGTCCAGGATCTCCGCTGCGTGGAGCTCCTGCATCTGTACAATCTTGTCCTGGAACTCCCCGATCACCTCCTCCACCTCGTCTTTCGTAGGAGACTTGCTCTCTGGGGCGAGGTCGGACATTTGGAGGGGTTCGGTCTGCGTGAACGAGTGCGTCACAGCCGTGTGTTGCTGCTCGGAGCTGCTGTTCAGTCGAGCGCTGTGGGATTTGTTGGAGGACTGGCTAGAAGGAGCAGAGTTTTTCCTAGAGAGAGAAGTTTTTTCTTTGGCACTGCTTCCCTTGCCAGGCGGCTGTTTCCCTCCTTTCCTTTTCGGCTGGGTGGAGGAGGAGGAAGTGGAGGAGAGAAGCTGAGGAGACGGAGAGGGAGATGGGGAGGGAGACGGAGACGGAGAGGGAGGACCAGAATCAGCTGTCTTCATCAAGGCTGTTCGAACCTCCTGGAGCTCCTCTTTGAGCTTAGAAATGGAGAGCTCACGGACACGAAGTTCCTCCTGCAGCTTCTCATTGTGCTGCCTGTGGCTGTTGAGTTCTTCTTTGGTGGTGTCCACATTCTCTCTCACCTCCTGGAGCTCCCCTTTGAGTTTAGAAATGGAGACTTCACGGACTTGAAGGTCCTCCTGAAGTTTCTCATTATGCTGCCTGAAGCTGTCGAGTTCTTCTTTGGTAGAAGCCGCTTCACTCCTGACCTCCTGGAGAAGCTCCGCCATGTTGGCTCTCTCTTCTTCTGTTTTTACCTTGAGGATGAATGAGCAGGTGGTCAAATACTGTGTGTACAGATGGATATCATAAAAGAGTAAGACATTTCACCATTTTCTCCCGCTTTAAACCTCAAATACTGCCAAACTGATGAGCTGGCCTTCTTAGAAACTAAGTCTTCTGTGTCTATATGTTAAAAACGCTGCCTACATACCACTACATCAGACCAATTCATCTGTAGTAACCTCACAAACGATACATACTGCCTCTGCAGCCATGACAGCTTTGCATGCATTTTCTTTTCAAAATAAAAGCCTGATGAAGCTTTAACAGCTGCTCGATATTCCATATCCTGGAAACATTTAATTTATATTTTATATAATTGTGATATACAATAATATCTAATATTGGCCCAAGCAAAATCGGAATACAAATACACTGATAACGCGGTACATAAGATTTGAATGCAAGCAAAAATGACTTACCTCGAAAAGTTCAGCTTTAAGGTGAGCGATGGTCATCTCCCGCTCCTTGAAAACACAATCGCATGTGTAAACATTTTGTAAATATACTTTTTGTTTAACTTTCTGGCAAAGAGTTAGATGAAAGGGTTATACCTTTCTTTTAACTTTAAAAGGTCTTAAAATTAGCAGCTAGCAGCATGAAGTTGTGAGGACTGAGGTTTCAACAGATGAATTTCACAGAACGCAGCACACAAGACAGGATATGGACATGAAGACTTTCAATGTCTGTACCTGCAGCAGCTCTTGTAGCTTCTCCAAGCTCTCCCTGCAGCTGTTCAGCTCCTCTTTGGTGGCAGCTGCCTCATTTCGGACCTCCAATAATTCCTCTTGAAGCTCGGACACCTTCGTCTCCTCACTGCCTCCAGACGACACCTAAAGTGACAAAGTTTAAATCTTAGACAAGAAAGAACGTATTGTATAGAAAATTTAAACTGTGTAGGATGAAACTCTGGTTCCTACGTTTTGAAGTTGGTCCTGTAGTTTCTGTATTGAAACCGTTTTTTCCTAGAAAAAAGAGCATGTGTCGGTGTCACCAAACATTAGAAATACTTCCATTAGAAGAGTGTAACACATTCTTCTGAGTAAGAAAGTAAGTAACACAGAGGCAGCCACATACTTGGAGCTCCTCCTGGAGTCTGCTGCAGCTCTCCTTGTAGCTGTCCAGCTGCTCTTTGGTGGCCGAGGCCTCGTCTCTGACCTCCTGCAACTCCTGAAGAACGTCCGACACAGCAGGCTGGTGGTCAGCAGAGGATACCTGCTAAAAAACAGTCACATAGGAGCAAACTTTTAGAGCTCTATCAGCCCAACATTAGACGACATGAGACTTGTCACCAGGCTCTAAAGCTCACTTATCAAAATGTGTTATTGTTTGTGTAATGTATCAAATTCAAACAACATTAAAAACAACACATTTTGTTCTTGACTACTCCTTCACTTATTGGCCAATCTCTTACCCCCAGGGCTGGCGATGTCTTCTGATGTGTCCTGGCCTTCATCTGACTGAGCAGATCCATGAGCACAGACAGCCTCCTCTCGTACTCCATCACCTCCTCCTCGGAGCTGGACAGCAGCTGCTTCTGAAGCTCCTGGTCTTTCTGCATCCCGTTGAGTCCCACCTCCAGCTCCCGAAGCCTCTGGGTCAGATGGACCACCTTCCCTGTGGGAGCTTGTCTCGCTTGACCAATCCCGCTGAAGTCCATCTGGGGAATACCAAAGTCGCCAAAGTCATACGCGTGTGGCTCAGCAGGCCTTTGCTGCTCCTGCTGGTTTTCTTTGGATCCTTGTGACTGCTGTTGCTGGAAGGCCTCCAGCGTGGCCTGGCTGACGAGCACCGCAGCAACTTTCTCCGTCAGGTTTTTCTCCAGATCAGAGACCTTCTGCTGGAGACCCTCTGCATTGCTTTGTGTTTGCTCGAGAAGAAGGCGGCAGCGTCTTAACTCAGAGTCCTTTTCGTCGACCACATCCTCGAGCTCCCGGATGCGGAGGTCCAGCTCTTCCACTCTGGATGTTGCACTCTGCTCTAAAGCTTGTACCTGGGCTTGCATGACCACAAGGCCCGCAGTTTTCTCTCTGAGAGCGTCTTCGAGTTGCGCCTCCGAGCCCTCCACGTTTTCGGTCTCAGCTAAAGCTTCTGCGCTCTCTTTCAAGCGCAGGTACGTCTCCAGCAGCTTACTGTGCTCTGTTTTGAGCATGTCGAGCTCTTTGGTAGCCTGGTCCATGCTCTGCTTCATTTCATCATATTCCTCTTGACTCTGCTTGGCGTCCTCGTCTTCCTCCGTCGGCTGCTTCTGCTCGATGTTGCTTAGTTCCTGCTGAAGCTTGTCTATGACTGCATTCAGTTGGTCAAGCTCCTCCTCGTTATTCCTCTTCAGGCGCTCTTGCTCGCTCCGTAGACACTCCACCTGGGACTCCAGGTCTTTAATCAGCTCATCCCTGTTGTCAAGTTCCTATAAAGAAACATAAAGACGTTATTAAACCATAAACCCTCTCATATTTGAGAAGCTATCCTACTATTCGTATAAACTTCTGAGTCCCCGTTGTGCTTAGAAAGATTCTTTGGACTCGAGACAAGTTTTTCTGTTCAAAATGTTTGATGATTGTAAAAACATTTAGAGACTCAGAGGTTTAACGAGCCACCTCAAATGAGCAAATGATCACCTCACAAAAAGACGATGGTGTTGTGAAAGTACTTACCGAAAAAAAATAAATAAGCAAAAACAACCCAACAAAAACAAAAATATGGAGGCAACGAAAATAAAAGTGTGATTGAAACCAGAAAACACACACAGTGATACACTACCACGGAGCAATGCGTATTCGAAATAGACTCTTGTTCTATTTCGTATACGCATGTTGCGTTACCTTGTTATCAGAGGCTGTTTCCATGTGTTGGAGCTTAGTGATCTGTTCATTAAGAAGTGCTATTTCCCTGTCCTTCTTCTCCATCACCTTCAAGAGTCAGAGATTATAGCGTGATGGCTATTAATAAACAAGAAACGCGGAAGTCCACTCAGAGTCAGCCATGTGGCGGACCGCTGAAAGTACACTGATTGAGTCAAAGAGGAAATGTGCCGGCAGTGGCAGAATGATTGCAAAAAAAAAAAAAAAACGTAAAAATGTGCAAACTAAAATTAGCAACAACGAGAAAATATCTTCAAAAAAAGAGCAGCAGCAGTGTTTTAGCAGAAATAAGGAATACTCATAAGGAAATAATAGTGATATGAATATTACGTAAACACTTTTTGCAACTGATGGGAGCAGTTCTTGGTTTTGTGACTACTACTTTTGTTAAATTTTAGCAGTTAAAGTACAAACTTTACACACATATCACATCAATTACCAGTTTTAAAGTCATCAGCAAACCAGCGATTTCTGTTTTTCTCTTTAGTACAACAGTTTGTAAGCAGAAAACAAAGATTTATCATACAATTACTGAGAATACTGTAGATGCCAGCTTCTGTCTTCACAAAAAGCGAGGGCATGGCAGTTTACCTGGAGCATGCTGTCCCTTGTGTCTAGGTATTCTTGCTGACTAGTGATCTCCTTCTTCTGGATCTCCAGCTGCATGTGGAGCTGCTGCACCTCCTCGCTCTTGTTCTCCAGCTCCTCTCTGAACTGCTCCAGCTGCTCCTCCAGGTTACAGATCTGACGTGACAAGAAAACACGACAGGAACTTCAGAAGCGACACCACAAGACTGTGTAGAATATGCACCTCACTGATATGACTGGAAATCTAACACCTCTGACACTGTTTTACTTTAAGCAAAAAAAAAATGTCAGCAAATGATACTACAATACTACAACCTTGATTCCAAATAAGTTGGGATTTGTATCACCCTCTTCATGGATTTTTGTAAATATATGCCAGTTCTTCATTTGATGCCAGCAACACATTTCAAACGAAACTAGGCTAAGGCCTAAGGCACACAGGGTACTTTTGCTAACCCATTTTTAAAAAAAATCTCAGTCCAGACAAGCATTTTAGCACAGTTTCAGAAATGATCTCCATCCCTCCTCCATTTTCTCCTGAAAACACATATCTCATGGCCAGTCACGCACACTGCGCACGCGCATGCTGCTGTAAACAGGAAGCTGATTGTAAACTCTGGTTCGTTGCTTAGTTACTGAAAATACTATGAACGAGGCAGAGAAACATGACTGGTCTCCACAGGATCATCTCAAAACACTGTAAGCAGCTGTTGTGTCTCTCTGTTCCATCACTGAATTATCAACGTCCATTTGTGTCTTTCTAAATATAACGTTAAATGATAAAACGTCCACTCCGTCACCGAGCAAACTCAGATACTACTACAATATCACAACATATACTCCAGGTTCACATTCGACAATGATGCTACAAACAACGATACATTTGTGTGTCTGCGTCATCGATTTCAAAAATCTCCGTTTGTGTCCGCCCAGATGTAAACACTGAAACGAAAGGCCAAAACACAGAGAAAAAGCTTTGTTTCGAGATATATCCATGTAAGTGTGGACAGGGCCTGACAGACTTATTGCTAGTGGTTCACAGGCAGGGGTGGCGTGAGGTTCACCACTTTGTGAAACACATGATTGTTTAAACGATATAACTACACAGGCTTAACCAACCACACTTAATAAAACTTCAGTAAAAACCAGTTTGGTCACAAATGATTGCATTCTGTATTTATTTGCGTTTTACACAGCACCCAGACTTTTTTGGAATCAGGGTTGTCGCTGTTTTCCCTCGCAGGACTGAGACACATTGACAAACACTGATACAGCGCCTGCACGCTGCCTCCAAACCACGTCAGACAACATTTCATCCCCAGCTGATCTTTGTCACATAAAAAAAAAAAAAAACAAAAGCGTGCAGTTTAAGCGTGAGCAGCTCGGTACCTCTTTCTCTTTCCTCTCCAGAGCTTCTCTCTCTGTCTGTAACTGAGACTCCAGTGTGGAGTGTCGTGCCTCTGTGACGGATGCATGCTGCTTCTTTTGTTCAACCTGCGAACACACAACGGCGACAACACACACACACACGCACACATGAAAGAAACTATTTCGCACAGCAATTATTTACAACATGCAAACAGATTTTTCATGCAAGCTACAAAAGAACATTGTCCCGATGAATCATGATTAATCGCCTGCAACTGGAACTCTGATGTTAGCATTTTCCTCCACTGCTCTTTTTGTTCACTCACCACAGCCCTCCGCGAACACTGGGGGGCAATCTTGACAGTTGCTAGCCATAGCTCAGTATTATCACTAACAGCAGATTGCTGCTGAAGTAGACCGACCCACACATTGTTCCCCCTCTCCGTGCATCCCAACCCTCCCTCCAGTTCCTCCTCTATCTGTCACCTCATCTACATCCCCTCACACACACCCTCAGCCATGCTCCACAGCTATTGTTCTAAACTGCTTTTTTTCTCCCTCGCCGTCTCTGACATCCTTCACTCCCCTCCTCCCCCTCCCCTTCCTAACCTTCTCCAGGGACTCAGCGCTGGCCAGCAGGGCCTGCTCCAGCTCGCGGATGCGGCTCTCCAGCTTGTCAATCTCTTCGTCGCGCTCTCCCAACTCACGACGCATCTGCTCCGAGCTGAGCAGCAGCTCACTGCACCAATCCGCCTTCTCCTTCAGCTGGGAGGTCAGCTGGTCCACCTGGTAGTGAGTGAGAGAGAGAAGAGCGGGAGAGAGAGAGAGAGAGGGAGAGGGAGAGGGGGGGAGATCGTTTAATGAGATTCGCTACCAGTCACCACTCGCTACAGCATAGCTGGTACATGTACAGCTAGCTGGGAGGTCAGCTGATCCACCTGAGAAAGGAGGGGGCCGAGAGCGAGAAGAGGTGCAGGGACAGAGGGGAGAGAGAGATTTCATTCAGGGCGACACAAACCACAGAGCAGTACATAAACCAGGAGGACCGCTGGGCGGGCGACTGATCCATCTGTGAGACGGGAAAACATCAGCAGATCAATGAAGGGGAGGAAGAGGAGGTCACAGGAGGGAGGTTTGTTTGGGATTATCTCAGAACGGGCAATACATTTTATATCTTGGTGGTCAAATGCTCCCTCTGCTTGATTAAACAAGAACATGATGTTGATTCATGACAGACTGGCTTTGAATGACTTCTGATGTCACAGAAAACGGAGTTGCTATTCATAACAAAATGTCACTGTAGTCAGGCAGATGAAATACACCCCCTCACAAGCAGCCCTTCATTAAATATTAATGTGACTAGAGAGTACGATGGACTCACTCCATGAGCGCTTCATCACCGAATGGTCTATTTATATTTGTTATCAGGAAGTCGGTTTAACTTATTACCTCCACCGTGGTCATGTTTTTACTCAAGTTCATTGGTTGGTTGGTTTGTCAGCAGGATTACACAAAAACTACTGAACGAATTTCCTCAAAACTTGTATAGGGGATGGGTCTCGTCCCAGAATAGACCCCATTTTTTTCTCACTTTCTTTAACATTGCAAGATATTTAACATTTTCATTAATTTCTCAGAGAATACATAGGTCTTGCTGAAAAAAATCTGGCATACTGTGGCATTGATGCAAAATCAAAATCTAGAAGATTTATTATTTGATATTGGATTAGCCTTGATTGAATATAAGGGGGCTAGTTTGACCTTGGCGGAGGTATGCGCTCTACTGAGTGCCATGCTAGTTATTATCATTATCATGTTAATGCACACACTGAAGTGTCAAAATGTTGTCGACTGTTGCGTTAAGTTAAAACTTCTGTTTAAATGACAGAGAAATTAGTGGTTAGAAACATCTCTCTGGGTGGAATTAAAATACTCAACTATAGTTTTCTTTTTGATTCAATCTCTTCGTTCTAGACACAAGCCTTGATTGCCTCAAAAATGTGCTAATGGGGCAAATAAACAATGCTATAAGGTTAGTTTTACGAACTAAATTTTGTTATCATACTTTTTACTTACACAGATTCATCCTGATGTTGGACTACACTCACAGAAAAAATAATAAAAGCCTAAATTTTCCACTGGGACATTAAAGGAGGAGACAAGCGGCGGGAGCAGAGTGAAAAAGGACAACGTTTTGAAGTCGAGCCGCTTCCATACGAAGACATACAGCAGAGAGGGATCAAACAGGAGATAGGATGAGAGAGACTGACAGGCCATTTATTGCTACAGGGTTGGGGCGGGATTACTAAAATGCACTAAAACGCTCTCTGGGGGAGACTTGATTCTACATGTAGCTAGAAGCAATACCTTAAAGGTTACTCCATCCACCTGTAATAGCCACGGGAGAGAGAAGGCGGAGGCATAAAGGATCAGAGGATGGACAGTTGAGGGGCAAGAGGGGGGAAGAAAAAGCACTTAGTGAAAGAAATGTGTCAGGAGTCTCTGGAAATCATTAAAATAGTAGGTTATCTTTGGGGGTAAGGCTGTGGAGGGAGAATGATGTGTAAACTACGTGATATAAATATGAAGCAAACTACAGCAACAGGTCAAGCCTCTTAAAACTTCCTGTTCCTCAGTGACGGGGCCCTAATCGGTCCGTGATCAGCCAATGACGTAGTGAACACGGGGCCGAATCGTAACGCCTCTAAGCGCCATGTGTGGAAACCAGTTGCAAAGGTTTATCTACCCACCAGGCAGAGCAGTGATGATGGAGGCAGAAGCACACAGAGCATATTTAATGATTATTAGGCTACCATGTCATGAGGTCATCAGATATTATGCTCCATCTTTTTGTTTTCAACAGTACTGCATCAAAGTGAAAATAACATGCCTGGGGAATTAATGATTAAACAGGAAGGATGTAGCCATAAATCAAATCGATCAAAAATGATGTTATTCAACAAACTGGCCAGTCTGATCTCTATGCTGCTCTGGTTGGACAACGCCACACAAGCAATAGAGGCCAACTCAGGATACTTCAGTTACAGACTCAGTAAAAGGACATTATGATACCACTAAGCATTAAATTCATCTTCTATAGACGGAATAAGTGACTTATCTTGTCAAACGAGGTTTCAGCCTGGGCAAGTGAAATGCACTGAGGGCCCATAAACCAGCTATTTTAACTGTTCAGTGTCTTTATTATAAACAAGAACGGGGCGTGATACTCTACAGGCAAATTACTTTGTGTTGTGCACAGATTCAATCGATTGGTCTGAGGACACAATTAGCATTTCGAATGTGCTGCACAGGAAGAAAACAGTGTTGATCACAATAACATTGTCTCCTTGCCGGGAGTGAACTGGAGGCTGGATTGTGATTAGATGAAAAATGACAGTTGTTGCTTGAGAAGGCAGATGGAAAAAACACCGCAGACAGTAAATAACAAAATCATATGCGAGCACACATATGAACCATTAACTAGCTGCTTATTAGCAGCATATTGGCTCTTTATTAGTCATTATCAAGCACATTTTTACGTCTTATTCTGCATGACCATGTTCTAAAACTACCACACCAATAACTACGAGTTTCCCTCAATAACCTCCTGATTAATGCTCATTGATAGGAAGTAAGTTTTTGTAGCAAAATACAAAACAAGTGTTCAGTCTTATTCATAACGTATTCACTAGTAGATCCTGTGTGCATTAATAAGTATCAAACTACTATTGAATCGGTTAGTTAATGGTTAATATGTGTGTACGTGTAATATGAAGTGTTCCCACAACATTCACGGTGAAATGATGAACAGACTGATATTTGGTGCCAACAATTAGCACTTTAAAAGGCAGGTTAAGACTTTTCACGAATACGGTGAAAGACCATAATTTCTGTGCATAATGAGATTAAACTGGGCAAATGTGACCATCAAAATTCAGTCATTAATTCAGAAGAGGATCAAAGTGGCTTTCAATAGCTGCTGAAATCAAAAACTACAGGGAAGACAAGCAACCGTATCAGGATCTGATAAGCTTTAAACAACAATAAACAATAAAGATCATGTTCTCTCAGTGTCATGTGTCTGTTACACAAATATCAAAGCAGCAGTTGGGGGCAGTAGGACAAACCTGTATCTATGATAACATAATAAATTACATAAATTACATCAACAAATGGGAATATTTAGCTCATTAGTTGTTAAAACGCTCCACTACATCCATCAGCTAGTTGCTGACTTTCTCAGTTTGCTGTTCGGAACAGCGGCTAGAAGCAGAGCAGACAAGAGCAGTTAGAGTGAATCAGAGCTGTAAAGTTGTGGGCTGTGAAAGTAAAACAACGAGCTGACTTTATAAAACATGCTGTAGAGGTCAGGGGGTGATGATTCTCTGCGGGTTCGTCACTACAATCGACACCTTTCTCTGAGCAACTCAAACCAGTCATGATGCTGCACAAGAGCTGTGATTAATATTAGTAAATCTTGTGGAGACCTCACTCCCACTGCAGTGTGCGTTTGGTGATCATGCAGATGAAACTTCCAAAGGGTCACAAGGACAAACAATAAATCCCACTCTCTCTTCTGCGTAACACTCTCACTATTCGGTGTCATTTTCCAGGCAACACGAGTAACTCTACCAAGCTCTATTGTTCTGCTGTGCGACTCTCAGCTCAGTGTTTGTAACCACAGCAGTGTTATGTTCAGAAAATAAGCATCTCAGTGACGTCTGGGTTTTCTCCTGTTACCTCTTGGTTTCTTTGCTCAGAGCCAGTCTGCAGCTTCTGTGGGTTCTTCAGCTGTTGCTCCAGTTTCTGGATCTCCTGCTGGAAGAAGTCTCTCTCATGTTCTCGGTCCACAGCTTGTTCCTGGAGGCCAAGATAAAGACAGGACGGAGAGAGGCAGACACATGAATAAAGAAATATAAAAATGTCAAATGAAATTACATTTTTTGACCGGCTTGTCTTAAGGGAAAAGACATCTTAAATGTGATTGTTGTGACACTGGTGTCCTTAAATGCTGCACAATGAGTCTCTTTGTTTACAACAAAGTCTGACAGTCTCCCCTTACGCAAGAAAAACTATTTTCTTCCATTAAAATGATCTCAAATAATATTTACAGGATCACATTAATCCAGTCATGGAGTTTTTAATGCCTTGGTAAATAATCATAAACTAAACAGACATGTTGCACGATTCACTGTCAAAATACAAACCATCAACAAAATAATTTAATTAAACACTGACAAATGTTAATCAGGCATAAATCAACAGAGCAGAGTGAAGGAAATCTGCCCTCAAACCACATCTAGTAGAGCCGGTTGCATGCCACCTCTTGGCCAAGTGGCCCAATTATGACGATGGGAACATAGCTCATTAGAACACGAGCCAAACACGGCGTAGAACCACCGGCGCCCACAAATTATGAAGTCATCGCATTAGCTTTTATACAGGTTGACATTCAAATGAGTCTCACTGTTGACAAAAATGTATTTGTGTGGTTGAATTTGCACACAAAAATACACCTTTTTGCTCTCAGTGCTCTTCAAGGTGTTGATAATTTATATATTTTTTTCTCTACAACATATCTAGTCCCAAGAAACAGTTGTCATTATGACATTACTTGGAAGCCACATATTGTAACAAGCTTTTATTTTTGGTTGTTGTTGTCTTACATGCCACTATGGCTACGTTCATAACTATAAAGTCACTTAATCATATCATATTGTTCTGTTCATATTTACATACACGCTCTTTTATACTTTCTATATTTACCTCTATTGTAAGTTTTATTATATGTGTCTCTAATTACTTTTTTTTTTACTTTCTCTATCTGTAATCATTAGCATATTGATAAAGGATAAACTTAACTTGAATTTTTGTATCCAAGAGCTGTAAAAACATAATTTTTGGCATTTTGGCCTAAAAATGACTCAAACACTTAATGAAATGATCAACTCATCATTTCATCTGAATGGAACTGGTATAAGAAATTTCAATTTTCAAATTTAAGGCCGCCCAATATTTTGATAATCCTGTTCGAATTATACAATCTATACAACATGCTAGACAACGTTAGAGGTAATTTTCTTCGCCACTTACATCGAGGAACCTCCTGTTCTTCTCCAGCTGTTTCTCCAGAGCTTGGACCTGCTGCTGGAGGTCTCCGCTCTCCGTCCTCTGAGCGTGCTCCAGCTCGATCACCCTGTTGACCTGCTCCTCCAGCTCGGCCTCCAGCAGCTTCACCTGCTTCAGGAGGTCAGCGTTCTCCTTCTCCGCCTGACGCTGCACCTCCACCTTCTCTTTCATCAGCTTCTCCGTCTCCTCCAGCAGGTCTAGAGAGGACAGCGGAGGGAGGAGGAGAGGTTAGGAATCACTTCCTGTCAACTACAAGTGGTTAAGTTAATTACTGGTTCAGGTTTGATTTCAAGGACAAACAGGATGCTGAGATGAAGCTGAAGAGTCTGAAGTCTGTGAAGCCGTGGGATCAGATTTAATGCGAATTTTGCGTTGAAATTGTATACGTTGTGGACACATTCACAGCTTCAACTGACTAACCTCAGACTCTTCCGACATCTCAGTCGACTTCCCAACATAAAGCCCCGTTAATGAACACGATTCCCCATCATGATGCCTCTTTGCCCTTCCACTGCCACCAGTGAACAACCCACACCGGTTTTTACCCAGGATCAAACCCCGCAGGATTAGTGCAAAAGTAACAAGGTGAGAGAGTGCAAAATGACAGAACAAACATGTGGACAGCCCAGACAGTGCAATATCCATGCCCAATAAGCATTTACAGGCAAGGGAGAGAGGGAGTTCCCAAACGGCCAATCATCTCGCTCACTCAAAGAAATGCTGTAAGCAACGTAGCAACAATCATTCAAAAAAAGATGCCTCGATTCAGAGTGCAGATGATTGACAATTAGGAAATAATGATAACATATAAGTGTCTGAAGGTAACTTTCATTTCACCATGCTAAACACTGACTCCAAGACAATAAAAAATGACGAACCAGGACATAAAAAAAAAAAATCAGTCAAAAATGAAAAGCTGAAGCAAAAGGTTAGTGATTGAACTGAGTGAGTTTGTGCAAGCAAGCTCCAAGCTGAGTTGGTGAGTTGCTGGATTAGGGTTAGAGAGATACACCGTCACTCAGCTAACAGTAAACAATTATTAGAACATACAGTAGATATGACTGAGCCATGCTCAAAGTGGACACACCTGCTTCAGGTGCTGCAACCATTGCAGCTTCAACTAGGCCTACAGGAGAATAAGAAAGCACAGGAATGTAACATGCTCTTGTTTTTTTTTTTGTCGTGAACAGGAAAAGGGTGAAGAGATAGAACTGCAGTGCTTTTCTGACGGTTTCACAGAAGTAAGTTAAGACTGCAGAAAGGATGCTGTGAAAGGAAAAGGTTCCCGTTTGGTTTGTACCCTTCGATAGAAAATACTCACCATTTTATCAGAGAATGTACTCATGGGACACCTTTTTGATAATACAGGGGTTATAATGCAACATTAGCAGATACAGTTAACACGTTTCTGTGAGCACTTCTTGGCAAATACCTATAAGTCTCACACCTGTGGCACAAGCACTGGTAGCAAATGTTTAAGAAATGTAGATAAAGAGTTGCCCCATTGTCGCTTCACTGAAAAACATTCTAAAAATAAACATTTTATTGACTTTTCTAGCCCTTGGTCTCAATTCCTGCAGCCGAATGATGGCTCATACATTTTATTTGTCATTTTCATCAGACAGGAACACAAGAACTACAAAGGAAATCAATACGAGGCCCCTGCACCTTTGAATCAGAGCTGTAGCCCTTTCGCGGAAACCAGTATAAAGGCAGATCTAGATGTTGTATAATATCGATGTAAGAAAACGACTGCTGTATGACAGACTCTGGGTTAATTATTCACACCAAATCTATCTGTGCTGTGTAATTCAAGGAGCAATTTATATTTTTATTCAGGTGAGTGACCTTCAAACACAACCATGCCAAACTAACTTGATAGAAGATGACTTAATATTAAGTAAATCAATTTCCTAAAATGTTCCTTTTAACAGTAAGGACGATAACTTCCTGTGAGGAGGCTTTTAAAAATCTATGTATATTCATTTCCTTCTCTGGTGAGGGAATTCTGGGATACGTACGAAGCTCACGTGGCCCGGCGTTCTCCTTCATGGCGTCTTGTTGCCGTGACAGCAGCTCCCGCTCCTCCTGCATCTGAAGCCTCTCCTGCTCCAACTCGTGCAGCCGGCTACCTGTCACCTGCATGAAGACGTGACACTCAGTAACAGATACAGTATATTGTCACTTAAAAGAAAAGGTGACTTTCTAAATTTTCCTTATTCTGACTTTGATAGACGATACTTATTGTTGGTTTTGGTCTTTAAACGTGATTTGTTGACGATAAGAAAAACACAGAATATTCCCAGACTTATCTGTTAAGCGCTATGGGCTGGATGTATATATATGAATATGACACTTTTGAGAATCAAAACTACCTAATTTGTCATATTTTTAGTTTTGTTTTCTTTGAATTCTTCCTAAGATAATTACACGTGAGTCCCCACTGAACTGCGCCAGAGGCAAAGGTCAGGAATCTGCCTTAAAGCATTAAGTCATTAAGTCACAGATCATTATTTTCCCTCCTCTCTGCGGCTGGAATGCCTCACCTGCAGCTCTTGCTCGAGGCCCAGCTGGAGCTCATCCTTCTGACGCAACTGCTCCTCCAGCGCAGCCCGTTCACCCGTGTAGCCGTCAATCAAACCTGAATGTGGACAAAGCGAAAGAAGGACAGTTATCAAGAGCACCAGAATACACATTCTCATTTCGTGTTTGCGTTTTTCTTACCCTCCTGTTCTTGCAATCGGTCAACAGAAGAATCTAAATTAAATTAATTTCAGGCTTGAGTTGAGCTTCAGTCACACGCAAACACACACGGCAGCCGCCCAGTTGGGCGAGCGTTTAATACAGGCGGGATACAACATCCAAGGTTACCGACAACACGACAGCGAACGCAACATAAATACATACACGCAGGGGCACACAAACGCCCATACAAATGCAGTAGCGGACACAAGTGGGCATGTCTGACCCATTTTGCTTGACATGAAGTACAAGACTGAGCTGTAAACACAATGAAATGCTCCATCATCACTGTACTGCTCCATCACAGGTCAGCAAGCATGAAGCACACGGAGGGTATTAAGTTCGTAGTTACAGGAGAGGAGGAATGCAAACACCAACAGACCGGTGAGAAACCATTCACTCATTGATTGTAGCTGGAATAAGACCAGTTCTGAGGTCAAATTAATACATTTTGTGACCTGGTTCTTGTTTTGTAGCTCATGTTTGTCACATAATAGAGGCAGAAGGTAAATGTCACCTGTGTTGTCAGGAGATAACGATTATTACAGACGCCTAAGCAGTAACCAAAGCTGTGTGTAAACTTTGCCTAAGGAGGGATCCAACACGACACACAGCTATCAGATGCACATGATCGCTGGCTAGAAAAACACTGTCCACTAACTACACAGAGCTCTCTCGGAAAGGTTACCAAAGCAGACTTTTCATCCTGTTTGATGTTTTCATTGCCATGTAATACATCAATCAGTGAAAAAGATCTGTCTTCCAGGTTAAGCCAGTCGACTGTGTTCATTCAAAACCAGTTTGTAAAAGGCCGCACCCTGGGCTTTTACCTGCGTGCATCATTTAAACAATGGGAAGAGAATTATCCGTGGCTTTTGAACAAGAAAATGTACACGAGACATTGTAGTAGCAGGAATTAAACACTCCTTTAAAGCTCATGAAGAAAGCACGCCACAAAGACACAGCTGTTCTGTGACTCATTTACATCAAATGACAACAATCAGTCTATTGACCAGCGAGTCGTTCGGAGGAAAACTAATTTGCAAGTATTATAATAAGTGACTAATCGTATCGGTCATTTTAAAAACAAAAATTAAAAGAAAACCCTTAAATAGAATAAATTAATATCTTTATTCTCATTATTTAAGTGCAATGAATTTAAGTATGCAGCTTCTGTACTGCAATAAAATACAATAAATAGGTAAGAAAATAACAAAAATTAAGGTAACATAGCAAACAGGTATCGATCGAGGCACTCCCTGAGAGGAACTTAACACCTTTAATGTCTTTATTTTCCTGTTGGCATTTGCACCGCCAATAGGAACTCCCTGAAGTGATGACAACGTGACATTAACCAGGGCGACACAAACCACCAAACTAAGGTCACTGCTGCTCCACTCTTCTGTCTAGTGTGTGGTGATAATGCACCATGAGTCTACTTGCCAACCGCGTTAAATCTGTGTTTTCTGCCATCCTTTTCGTGACAAGCTGTTGTTTGTGTTTTGTGTCGTCTGTTCTCTGAAGTTGGAGCCAGATGAGTCCTAAGATCTACGCTTGTTCACAGCTCCTGCGGGGCGGATACAATAAAAAGCTGGGTTCTTCGAAACCAACTTCTCAGAACTATGAAAAGTAGTGAAGTAGTTGAAAACTTAACTTTTAACTTAAAGTTCCCTTTCTTTGGAAATAAAACAACAACATCTTTTTCATTTGGTCTATTTTGTCTGGCAAAAACAAGCTAATTCAAAACTTCATTGTGGGCTCTGAGAAGCTGCGCATGCCTTTTTGTCACAATGTTTTTACAAAGTGAATGATTAGTCAAGAACATTTTTTTTGCAGATTAATCAGTAATGTAATGAATTGTTAATTGCAGCCCTGTTCTCTGCAATATTGCTCTTTCTTTTATTTTCTACAGCTTGTCGCACGATCTCCTTCTTTGATATTTGTCGTTTAAAACTCTAAAGCATTTTATGACAGCAAATATTTGCTATTCCTCAGCAGAGGAATACGAAAAACAAACATTATAACAGGATACTATCGAAGTGAAAGATAATAAAAGATTAGAAAAAGCTATAAACTCACCATTGCTCAGTGTGTACACAAAGCCAGAAACAAAGACAAGACTGTTGTACTGTACATTTGCCAATTTGTGACCTATAATCAGCTCAGTCGACTGAGTTTGGTGTGTGAGAGAGGATGTGGCTGCAACAGTTGACCCTCGAGGACCAGCTGTCTCTGACACGGCTGGGACAGAGCATAAACTGCGCCCACAACAAGATCTGACACAGCGCTGAGACCGCTGTCAAAAACTGCTCACTGACTCCCTGATGAATCGAGTTTAATAGATTTTAATTTGTTCTCTTACAAATGCCTTCAACTCCAGACACAAAACCTCATAATTCAGCCGTCAACACAAAGCAGAGACAGGCTGACGCACAGAAATTACCATTTGTCGATTTCTCACCACAGATGGCCTCACTCTCCTTGACTCTCCCTTTCTAACAGCTGATCCCATCACTCGCTGTAACACCCCCCTCCCCTCAGACACATGCACACATGTATTTTCCCTTCAGTGCCTTATGCTTCTGTGTTTTCTGTAATCACTCACTGACATACAGGCACACATAGTCACACCATAAATGAAGTGCTAACAGTGCAAACTAACCTATATTTGAATCAACCTGAAGGCACGTGTCCCTTATTCCATAAAATCGATTAATACAAACAGTTTTTTTCGGTGTCAAAAAACAGGCTACCCAGAAGAACTCACCCTCAGCCCGGTGGAGCTCCAGAGCCAGCTGCTCGCGCGCCCGGGCCTCCTCAGACAACCTCTCCTGCAGCTCCTCCTGCTTCTGCAGCAGCTCGTTCATCTCCTGGTTGTGGCGGAAGGACTCCCGCATCAGCTCAGTCTGGGTCATCCGGGCATGTTCAAGCTGAGGGGGGAAGAGGAAAGAGGTTGTGACACACAGGCAGAAGAGTTCGGAAGGAAGAGACAGTAAAGACAGTAAAAAGAGGCACTCCATCAATGAAGATCAGTTTACTTTGTATGAGGAGAACTACTAATGTAGTTAGGGTTACGTTGGCTTGGGCTTGAGACTTGAGATTTTTAACAGAAAGCTGATGGATGTGTGGGGTTTGAAAAAAGATGCTACGAAGCTGCATAATAGTGAGTTCCCTGATCCAGTATTTTTGTTTCAAACATTAAGAAATGAAAGTCAAGATATCTCAGCCTTGGCTCCATTAATTCACTGGCCAGTCCTTTTATAATATTTCTAAATCAGGGGATCACCTCTTTAAATCTTGGCGACTAAATTATCTTAGTTTATCATGTAAAAGGAGCCAGTTATGATGCTAAATGTCAGGGGTGGTATTGAGGTATACAGCTGCACTATCAACTGTGATCTATCACATGAAATGGGAGCAGGTGAAAGGAACTTTTCTTTTGTTTTTGCATGTTTAGAAATGGAGCTGAGCCATCATTTAATATATCGCTTCATAAAAAAGTTCCCTGAGAAGTTCATTTGACACTTTCTACAAAAAAGATGCCAACCTGTCACCTCCTATGTAATGACTCTTACCTTTCTGGATGACATCTGATTCTTAGTGTATTTAAGTAAGCACCTTGAACATCCCTCTCACTGTATTTCCCTCCCCGTTTTATCCATGTTCTTGTTTTAATTATCTGTTTATGTATATTGCATCATTTTCTTTCTGAGAGTTTGGGTTAAGCTATATCGTCTATTGACAAGTGATCACATTATTGCACAGTGCATTCCTGCTGTTCAAATTAATGAAAAAGAAGCGAGTTCTAAATACAATTTAACAAAATTAGTTATTAAATATCTTCTTTTCTGCATATATAAAGTTTAGTCCTGTGTTATTCATTACAGTGGACCACAGTTCACTGCTTTCAATGTCATTTGTTTTTTTTTTACATGTTATTTATCATAACATGCTATGTACTGAACCAAGAAAATAACCTTTTTAATGACTAATTATTGATGTCAAACAAGTTTTACAGCCCATTTTGTCGGGTGAATTCAGGAGGTAGATTTGTTTAATACCTGCAAGATTTGCAGCAAGAAAGCCAATCAATAAATCAATTACTATTATATGTACACTATATATACTATTATATATTTCAAATCATTTTCAATAAACATAGACAAGGCTTTAGTTGTCACTTTAATGAATGTCCTACTATTGAAGACAGTTAGACAACACAGTTCATAATCTCTGTGCATAACATGCAAAAGACAGACTTCAACCGAAGTGCACCGGAATTACATCAAAAGGGAAACTTGTACTCAAATCAATAATAAAATGAGGTTACGTGCAGACAGATAATTATTATAATATCCCATCTGCATTCCTGGTCAGGTGACAGACGGCATTATATCCTTGCGGCACAAGTATGAAATGATCATTATGCAATAACCGTTCAGCACGCTCACAATCATCTCACGGTTACTTCCCACACATTTCCATATCTCCCTGAGCAAAGGTCTTATTGTATATTATGGGAGTCAGGAAGTGGTAACGTGACACTGCCAATCATATAATCTTTCACCTACTGTTTCAAAAAGAAAGAAGCGCAGATACTGTGGAGCACTTGTGCTCGTACATGGAATGATGTTTGACTTGGAGCACATCTGCATGTACAGACCTGAACTACTTAAAACAGGCTGTGAAAATGTACTTATACAATATTAATCAGCACAGTTCTCTCCAGGCAATGTACAGAGCCAATCATTCTGTATAATTCAAAGACTGTCAGACACAGTGAGTCAACCAGGTGTAAACTTACTGTATATGGAGGAGTGGGCAGGGAGATTTTGGAGATAACCTTAAGAAGGTGACCATTAGTCCTGTGATTGATGTGCGATATTTGTGTCTGCACCACCACAGCATTTTTCTCGGTCAAGGTGCTGCAAAGTGGGAAAGGTCGGGGAAGGGGTACCCGAGATTCGACCTCGTACACATCCTGGTCCGCCCCCTCCACCCAGGCCGTGCTCTGCATGCTGGAGTTCCAGTACGAGCGGTAGGAATCCATGATGAAGGGAGAACTTGTTATGTCGGAGCTGCTTGTCTTGACGCATCAAACCAGGTTTCCATTTGCCATGATCCGTCAGGCTGAGCCGTAGAAATGAGAGTCAAGTCCAGTGGGGGATGAAGCAGTGTTGTGGATGGCTCCAAGCAACAGTTTCTATGCGTTTGTCGCACACAGAGGAAGAGTAAACAAGATCTGAGGAGGGTGACATTCACGTCATCTCAATCACATTCTGCCCAGTGAGGTAGAACAAGTTCAGGTAAGTGCTGCGAGAGAAAATCATCGGTCGAAGTAGCGGCAAAAAGTGTCATCCTCGGCAGCAGGTGGAAGTCACAGCTTGGTCCAGCATTCCTGAACATGACCACAGGAGGTGTGTAATCACAGAGGCAAGCATTTCTTCTTCTCTTGTCCTCTTTGACGATCAACCCAGTCTCTCTCTGTTCTCTCTGACCTGCTTTCCTCGCAGGAAAACCATATCATGCCGCTCAATGAAGCTCACACCCCCACGTCAGCTCCGGGCTTGCTCTCCCCTCTCTCTCTCTCTCTCTCTCTCTCTCTCTCTCTGTCTCTCTCTCTCTCTGGAGATTCATTAACAATACTACGCGGCCGTAGCAACCCCGACCCGCAGGGAAGCCTCCCAGGGGCCCCTTTTAATTGTTTAGTCCAAGCGGCAGACAGGCGAGGGTTAAATGACAGCGCGTAGATGTTTCGCTCTTTCCCTTTTACTTCCTTCTTGGACTGCTGTCATTCCCTCTCCACGCATGCTCCCATGATCGCACCACAATGTTACTCACTGTCGCCGGTGCTCTCTCCTGTCAGAGGGGGTCTACTCACCCTACGCAGGCTACTGTCACTGATACGCTCACTTTAACTCTGTCTACGCAAAAATAAATACGATTAAATCCCAGACTTCCAGGGCAGACGAATGGATTCTTCTTCCACTTCCTACACTGATCGCTCTCAGCAGGATACTGTTCAGCAAAAGTGGGAGGGAAGCAGGTGTGGCTCCGATCTTGAGAGCCACTGGGACAGGTAGGTTTGCAAATAGATCACCACACGCACAAATAACCCCTCAGACAACACACGCCCTTCTAGCAAAAAGTTGTCAAACTGGCTTCCCTCCCTATGTAACAGCAGAAGAAAACAATTAAGGCATCCTGACGTGCTGCCGCTTGGTCCCACCTACTGTCATACTGACTGCACACACACAATTTCCACGTCTCACCGGCTCATAAGGGGAGTGAGCAATGAGCGAGCAAACACCTTCCACAGGCAAATTATTTACAGCAGCAGCTCAACAAAGACACTTAACATTCCTGACCGGCTCGTAACATCAATCTCCGTTCACGACGACCGATTCGCAGGCGAGACATGATGATCCAGCACCGCGCACGGACAAGATTAACGCAGATCAGATCGATAGGAGCAGGAAAATCATTGAACAAACCATTAGAGGGTTTGTTGATTACACGTTTATTGTGCTGTTAAATGTGTGTACTTGGATGAGATGTAAACTGTGTAACAAGTAATGTGCTTGTAAAAAATACATAGCTGTAACGTTACCGTACGCATGCTGCTTACAACTAATGATTATCTCAATTAATTAAAGTATTTAATTGACTAATTCATTATTTATTTGGTCTATAAAATGCCAGAAATAAGTGAGAAATGTTTGAATGTATGTAGTTGCTTGTTTTGTCCAACAAATATTTAATTTGTTTATCAAGATGGAGCTGGTGAACTTCTGGCATTTTTGCCCCTCGCAAAAAAGACCACTGATTGATTATTATTTCAGTTGTTGTCTATACTATCATAATGACACTCTGTAAGCTTTAAAACCCACAAACACGTAAATGATTCAACACTTTCACATTCAGCCCTCATGCACTCTGTGGTGTGGATGGATGCTAAACAGCAGTGATGCTCGGCCTGAAATGTCTTTCGAGCTATTTTTAGATCTCCAAGATAAAACTCATTTCAGCGTGAGTAACGCATGAATTTCAGCCAACGGGAAGATGTGCCATGCAGTCAGTTACAGTAACACACTCACTGGCCTAGTTAAGCTGGCCCCGTCTCTGTGGGCTGACACTGGACACAGCTACATGGACAGCCCGAGGGGGGGGTGGAGTTGTTGTGTCCAACTGAGACTACGATTGGCTGATCGACCAGACAAAAGCTCAGTGTAAATACAGCTCGTATCTGTGGGCAACCACTGGGAATGAGGCAGCTCTTTTGTGTGTGAATTCTAGACAGGCCAACTTTGTTGCTGGCCACATTCTGCAGTCTCATCCCCATTATGCCTCCATGAACAAGCGTAGAAACCCACAGAGGGGGTTAACAGTGTCGAGAGTGGGTATTTAAATGTTTTGACAAAGCCTAAATGTGTCACTAGAGCTTTCTGTTCATCTGTTGATTTTTAGGCACAAACACACACAGGACTGTTCGTGAAAGATTGTTCTGACATTTCAACCTGAAAGAGTCCATTCCACTTGACAAGGACTACAAACTAGAGATGGACATTAAAAAAAGAATAGAAGGTTGGCAACCAATGTTTGGTCAGATTCTGGCTGGTTCACTCATTTACTCTTTGATTGTATGATATCATATATTATCTACGTAAATCAGGAAACTTGTCTCACTTAAGATGACTTTAATAAAATGAGCTGAACATATTGGGAAATATGCATGTTTGCTCTGTTGCAGAGTCCAATGAGGACAATTGGCCCCAGCCAAGAGGTAGTTTGGCAAACAAAACCCAGTTCAATTGTCATTAATACACAGGTTTCTGTACAGCTTAATTAACAAGAGATAAAGGTTTTAATCAGTGAACTCTACAGGTGCTGGTTTGTGGATTTTGTGACCTTTGCAAAGAGCCAGGCTAGGGGTTTCCTCATGTTTCCAGTCTTTGTGCTAAGCTAAGTTGAATGGCTGCCGGATCCAGCTTCTTATGTACAATACGGATGAGAGGGTTGTGTTGATCTTCTCATTCTGAGGTTTGATGTGGTTTCAATGTCAAACTACTACATTAACACTAATGCAGTTAAGGTGCACTATGTAAGTTTTTCAGCCCGTCCTCATCAGAAAAACAACCATACAGGTCGTAAAAGCAGCTTATTGACGTTCTTTTTTGTACAATTTTGCTTTATACATGTGGAGAATGGTGCATTGGTACCACTGGTCTGTACCTGGTTGGTGGTGTCGCTGAGGGCCACTAACATCTTCTCCAGGGCCGTTTGGAGTCGTTTGCTGATGCCCATCAGATACTCCTCGTTCTCCAGCTGTGTCCCCGCTCCCAGCAGCAGGCTTTCCATCATCTCCTGGGAAACCTCCAGACCCTCGTCAGCCTCCGTCTCTCCAGACCACAAACTCGCATCGTCTGCGCCGATCTCGCTGCCCTGGAAACTTTCTGCAGAGTGACCTGGTGTGATACGAGGAACGGAGAGCAGAAACGTCACACGCAAACCTGATGCATATTACACTGTCAACAGATTTAAAGTTAACTCAAAACCAAGACACTGCGAGCGAGGAATCAGCATAATCACGTAAAATCTTGCAAGAATAGTAAATAATCCACTACACAAACAATTTGAAGCTTGCACAACAAAATGAATTGCTGTAAGGGTTAGTGTAGGACAAGAACAACCACTACAAAATGCTAGGTGTGCTGTTTATATTCATAACAGGATGCAAAGCAGTGCTAAATATATAACCATAATAAGGGGGTAAGTGCATACATCTTCCAGGTCAAATGAGTAAACAACACTGACTCAACTGTGCCTTTAAGCTAGTTTTATGACATCACGGAATCTGCATCATCATATGAAAGATTTTATGACAGCAGCAGGTGGCAGTATGGATCAAACTTTAATGTTGGAACAATGTTACAGCCAGGTCAAGATAGTAATCTTTTCACCAGAATTTTAAGTGATTTGAATTCACTAAAGCATCATCGTTTATGGTCAGACACAATGAATCATATGGACCCGTGCACAGTAACACAAGCGGGCTACAGTTGCACCTCTGTATTAGGCACTTGTGTGTGTTTTTCATGACATGTCGCTGCTGAATGTCATTTGAAAGTTATTTACATTAAGACGCGTGATTAGATTAGAGAAGAGTTGCCACGGCTGCGCAAACAAACTGTCTCACATAACAATTTCACAAAGAGAAATCATCATTTGCATGCAAGAATATGATTACACCAGCGATGACAATCTACCTGCAGCTCGGCACGAGAACAGACTTATGAGAAGACGCGCAATATGAAATGCGTTGTTGAGTTACTGTACGATTTATGCGATTTGCCCCAGAGGGTGACGGTCAATTTTCTATTTGTCGATGTATCACTGTGATAATACTTTAAAGTATGTAGAGGAAAGTGTTGTAACTTAGAACAGACATCATTAAGACCCTGAATGAAAGACAGAAACAGCCTAAAGACAGATTGGGTAATTGATCTATTATCCTGTCAGTTAGCTACACTGTTGTTTAGGGGTTGGTATGAGTAGCTACGGTTTTGGAATTAGGTTCCAAGTATTAGGATTAGCATGTTAAGATGAGACTTTGTTGTCTTTAGCTCCCATGGAGTCACCACCGTAAGTTATAATGAACCATTCAAGGGGCAGGTAACTCTGACCCAGTGTTCTGAACGACAGACCAGGACTTACTGACAATGCTGCTATTTGCATGTGATCAAGCTGAATTTGTCTACAACTGTACACGTTTTTCCAATCATAGAGACAAAACTCAATGCTTGATGAAGAAAAAGAGGTCGATGCACTCTTTGTTCACATGACAGCATCATGTAGTCATGGTGCACTGTATTAGCAGCAGAGGGAGTTAGCTTAAATTGCAGTCATGGCTGCCAGCAGCACTCTGGATGTGGCATCAGTGCTTTGTGTTGTGTCGTTGTTGTCTTATCTAGATGTAATAAATACAAACTGATTCTAAGCTCTATAAGTGCAACAAACTGTATCTGGGAAGTGCAGCTGCAATAGTGTAAAACAGAAAGACACAGATTTATTTCCTGATGTCTTTTTTGCTTGCTAAACCATAAATCTCCCCTCCAGGTAACTACCAACATCTGAACCAACACGTTTGGGTGGGCGGGCTGTTGCCCACATGTTGCCCAAACACAGACAACAGCATTACTTATTATTTAGACCTGATGTTACTTGCCTGCAGGTCTGATGGGCTGTGTGTTCACTCTCTGCCAGGTAGCTCTCTGTGTGGTGGAGCGGAGCGTTGTGGCCTGCTGCTCTCCACTGGAAGCAGACAGACTCTGCATGTGGAGGCCCATCGTTTCCTCCGCTGCTGCCGTGGTCTTCAGGACCTCCACCAGGGCCTGACTGAGTTTCTCGTTGGCCTGAAGCAGAATGTTTCTGAAAGCAGCAAAATGGTTACGTCGTTAACAAGTTGATGACTCTAAATATCTGTTGTGTGGCGGGCAGAAAGGTTTGGAGTGATTAATGATGCTCACTAAAATTGAGTCTACTCAAAATCAATCTTTTTCTAAATTATGTAGAGCACTAACACAAACAATCACGACAGTTAATCATGAAGGATCAACTGAATACAAAGCTAAAGAAGTTAAGTTACTTTGTGGAGCATCTTTGCACAAACTTAATTATAATTGGGGACCATAAATACAGTTTCTCTAACTACCTTTCAGTGTCCTTATGGGAGGACTCTCCATCATCCTGCGATGACGATTTGCCTCCATCAGCGAGCTTTATTCCCGTCCCCCCCGGATCTTCCTCTTCCTCAGCTTCTTCTTGAGTGTCTCCTCTCTGCTTTAAGGCCTGTACAGGCAGGAGAGAAAACACGGACAGCAGCCCCGTCATTGCAAAGTTGCAGCCGGATAAACAGACTCCCGAAAACTCTGGGCGGCAAACGACAGCGTGGCTGTGTTTGTGACCATTAGTAAAAGTGTATTCAAATGAGTGCAGCGAGGCGCACGTACACACACTGCCCTTGTACGAGCACACACACACACACAAAGACGCACTTCTAACTCTCTTGGAGCCGAGAGAAACACTAGTATCTTTGTGCTGCTATGGCAACAGGTGCACCTGAGCCACAACACTGGCTGGGCCGATAGCCCCACCTACTGGATGACCAGCGGAAATACAAGCATTTCCCTTCACTCTCAGACAGACAGCACTGTGCAGAGACTACTGATGAGCGAGACTGACACTGATCTCAGTCAAACAATCACTTCTTCAGACAGTTTCCTGAGTAACAGACAACACAAAATGCTTCACACACACAGATCAGACAGATCTATTGTCTGTTTTGAGACACAAATGGTTACACTTAAATGTACTTGCACACAAACAGAGACAGCTATCTTGTCTTAAAATACCGATTACAAACATTAACTGACATTTAATAATAATTCATTATCCCATCGCTTAGTTTGTTTTTTAAACTTAAGAACTGAAAACTCTAATGTCGGAGTTTAAAATCTAGAGCTTCTTTATCCTTATTTTGGGCCTTGAGGGTTTGGATTAGTTATAATAAGTCGCTATGAAAGGGTGCACACACAAAACTGAAAATTATGGGCACATCTGATACAAAATAAAGGTGTCACATGAACTTTGCCTGACTACATATTTCTTACCATTTGTCAAAATATTTTTAACCAAATGATAAATAATTTGTTCTAATTATGTGAAATGATATGCCGTATTGTCGTGACCAAACTAAACTATATTTGTACACTCACCTAGTGCACATTGAAGTCTAATAGTCAACTTAACTATATATTTGATGTTGTTTAAACCCATTTATTTCCTTGAATGAAATGTCAATCATTAAGCACATTAAGCATGAAGCATTTAGGACTGAAGCCAATTTTCTATACACAAAAATACTGTGTCAAAATAACTTTTGTCATGCTAAATGTTCAATAAATAAGACATTTTTGAGCTATAACTCTTCTTGCTTTGTGTAGTAAATATTTTATGCTTAATATCTGTAGCATTGCTAAGTGTTATTCTGTTGATCAACACACAGTTATTTTATACCATCGCTCCTACAACTTACTTAGTCTTTCCTGCCTCACATGATCAATGAAATACAAACAAACATCACATGACACATGGACTTTCGTGTACACATGATGAACACTTTGAGTGCGTGTGATTAGCATGACTCAACAATATTCACCACGACTATTTCTTGTGGAGCTACAGTAGTTTTTGCAGAAATTACTGTAGATAATTCAGAAGAATTTGAGAGAAAATAACATAATGCATCTAAACATCTGAATTAAGCCTTGTAAGAAAATGTACAGAGCCATTTTTCTCATTAGCAAAACTGATCTCTCAACATTAAACCCCATCAGGGCCAATTAAAAAAGCTAAAGAACTTTTTCAAACTAGCTAATCCTTTGAATCACTGTGTCGGAGCAACTCATCTCACAAAGAAAAACTGAACCTGACAGCCACTGCGATCACACACTTAAAGCCTAATCATGCAATAAATGGTAAGTGAAAGCCTAGCAGGCACTGGGACTAGCTCTTCGAGGCGAGGAGGAGTGATTTGAAGAAATAATCTCAGATCAACATCAGTCAGCGTATGCAAAGTAGATAGACAAGACAGTGTGCTCAATCAAGAAAGTACATTTTGTCAGAAGGGGATAAACAAGTATGCTTCTCGTGAAATCTTTGAAACTGTTGTGAGAGATACTGGTAGCAGTTGTGTGTGTGATTATCCAAAGTGCTGTTTCAGTGCATGTTAGTCCTGAACATGAATAATAAAAGACTAAAATCACAAGTTTACTGTGTCTAAGAGTAAAAGAAAAAATAATTAGGATGCTGTTTCCTCTGCAAGTAGGATTTGACAAGTGTATACTTCTTCCTACTCCTTCATGAACATGTAAACCTTTGTTATTAGATCATTTCTTTGTTGAATAAGCTGTTTAGGTTTTCTGCCTTTCATTTTGTTGTTCTTAACTTACTACTTTTTTGAAAGCTTATATCTTTAAGTAATATAATATCTTCTTATGTTATTATCTTCATTCACTTGATCACTCACTCAGTTTAGAGGAGAGTAAAGATGTGTGTATTCACATATTGTTCCACATGTGTCTGTGCTACTTTGGGCATAAAAAGACATGCAGGTACTGTGCCTTGAAAAACCAAATTAATGGTTTGGCTTTTTGGTTAAACACTGGTTTATTAATATTACATAATAGGAGGCTAGAAGAGCTGTACGCTTATCCACAAAATCTCAGTGGGAAATGTGCTGAATGTTTGGTATAAACAGAAAGAATATTACAACATCCCACTCTACATAGTGTATTCATGTTGCTGCCAATTTCACAGACATGTTTCTGCAAAGTTTAACATTTGGATCCTCCTCAAACACGACAAGATTAATCTGCTTTACCCACAGTAGTGATTGTAGTGAAACAAAATCACTGTTAGCGGGTACAAAGCACTTACAAATAGTATTAATATTATGAATAATAAAGGCTAGAGTAATCGATGCAACACCTGCATTGCGACACAGTGCATCTGAAAATTAATGACGCAGCAGTAATGAACTCCCTCGGATGAAATGAAGTGTGGAGAGTGAATAAACACAGAAAATGACACCAACCTGTTCAGGTCCTGATTTCTGCAGCTCTTTTTTCAACTTTTGGATCTCGGCGTTCCTCTCCTCCAGCTCCCTCTCCAGTCTCTCCTTCTCAACCTCCTCCAGCCAGGCGCCCGAGCTGGGTGAAGCTCTGGTCTGCTCATTGTTCACCTTCTCCTCCAGCTCCTCTTCGTCTGACTGGGTCTGCATGGAGGTGCACCTCTGGCAGGCTCGCTTGTTGATTCTAGCCAGCTCAGTCTGCTGTGCAAACTCCACGGACATCTGAACTATGGCCTGGCAGAAAATATCCAAAGATGATGTGTCTTAATACTGTGCTGTTACAATGTCTTTAGCAGTTTTACAGAATAACACTGTGTGGCTCTCCTCTTCTATTTGTGTTCTCCTATTCAAACAGGTTTCAATGTACTTTATCCATTTTCATCATAGATTATTCTGCTGATTACTTTCTCCTGATGACTTAATTGTTTTGCCCATAAAACTTTAGACAAAAGTGAAACTGCACTTCCCCAGAGCCCAGATGACATCTTTAAATGTCTTGTTTTGTCCGACATGCAGACTGCAACCCAAACATTTCTAGTTTACTACCACACAAGACTAAAATAACAAGCAAATATTTATCATTTTTAAGCTTGAACCAGCCTATTTGATCACTAATTCATCTGATTATTAATTTGTCCACTATCAGACTGAATGCAATTGTCTTCTGTTGCAAATTTATTTGATTCTGACTGGACAGAAGGTTTGTATGAAAACAGAAAAAACATAGGTCACCTACCTTGGCAACTTCCTCCTCTACTCTCTCCCAGTCTTGTCTCTCTTCTGGCACGACCTGTCCAGCTCCCCTGAGGCTCCTGATTGAGCTTCCAGCCCCGTTAATACCGTTCAGATCCTGCTCCTCCCCTCTTCTGTCTTCCTTACGCTCCGGTTCCCGTTCTTCTCTCAGTCTCCTCAGCTCCCTGTTATGCTGCTCTTGGAGAGCTGCTACTTCTTGGACATACTTGTGGTAGAGAGCTTTCCTCAGCGCCTGCAGCTGCGCCGTCAAGCCTGCAGACCTGGCAGGCGAGCTCAGCTCCACACCTCCCTCTGAGAGGTTCTCTTCACCTAGGTCCTGAGAAGAGAGTGAAGAAAGCAAAATAGAGGAAGAAAGGAAGTTACAAAAACAAAACTACAAGATAACAGCAGTTGTAGTCTGTTAAAATGAAGAAGATATTAAATTATTAACTTATGTAAATTGAAAGTTTCTCAAGACTGTTCCTGAAATAAACATATCCTCTTTGCTTCACACCACCCGCCCTTTAAACCCAATCAAATACACTGTTTTGTGCTATTCACCCTCCCGGGATGATAACGCGATAAAGGGGTACATTACATTACAGCTTCAATTTCCCCTTACACACTACCACTCTTGTCTTGTAATGAATCCCTGTCTGTTTCACAGTCGTTCAGCTTCTTCAGCACCACTCGCCTCAAGCTCAACATTTCCAAACCAAACCTACAATGTCTTCAAGTGTATCATGCCCGAATTCGTTTCAGTTTCTCTCCTGCTCTCGCTCCTCCTGCGCTCCTGTCAATCTTCAACTCCCTTATCTTCCTCTCAGATCTCTGAACGAAGGGGTAAACACACGAGCTGTGGCAACTTTGAGGTTGGAAGGGAGAGGCGAACTAATATACGATGTAAGCTGGAGTGATGTGAGCGAGAGATGGTTTAAATAGAGGGCGGCTCATCCACGCAAGACAGTATCCTCCTTTCATGCAGCCGCCATGACTAGAGTACGTCCGCTCGGTTTATGAGCAAAACTGCAGCTTATGTAACGTCCGAGCCTTTTAATCGTTCAGATGCAGGACCGTTCATGATGCTGCTTCTGGAGCAAAGCTGGGGACGGGGATTTAGGGCACGTTTTAGCCTAAAGGCTGCAACTGCCCCCTCCCACCCACCCGCACTGTCATAGCGTCTTAATGCATGTACACGTTTCAGCTCGTAGTAAGATGTGATGCATGTGACATGGAAGATTTAGATGAGGGCAAAAAACGTATCAGCCAAACCTTTAGTAGTTCCTCTCTGTGCTCCTCCGTCACCTCAGAGCTGGACTGTGTAACACTGGACGGGCAGAAAGAGAAAATGTGAGGTCAGAATTAATTGTTCGTCAACCTCGAACAAGTTAAGAGTTAGTGCAGTATATATGTATTTTTTATTTGAAATTAACTACATGCAACTGACAAATTAAAAAGTAAACTTAATTACTAAGGCTGCAATATTTATAGATTATTTTCTCAATTAATGGACTAATGTTTTTGTTTATAATATGTTCAAATGTAGACATTAATTTATCACTCCAATTTCTAAGATATCATCTTCAAAATCCTTTTTTTTTCATCCAGCACTTCAAAACCCAAAGATATTGGGTTTAATATCATCTGACAGAGAAAAAGCCACCAACATTCACATTAGAGAAGAGAATATTTTGCATTTTTCTTGAAACATGACAGAAACTATGACTGGATAATCAAAATAGTCGCAGAACGAGATCTGAAAATCTGTTAGCTCAGTTGGTAAAGTAGGCGTCCCATGTACAGAGGCTTTGTCCTCGCTGCAGCGGCCCCGGGTTCGAGTCTGACCTGTGGCTCTTTGCTGCATGTCGTCCTCCCTCTCTCTCTCTTCCCATTTGCAGTCACCTCTGCTGTCCGATCAATAAAGCCATGAAGGCCAAAAAATATACTTTAAAAACTTTACTATATCAAACTGTGGAGGGCAGCAGCAGCCACTCAGCTTCTTTTTAGCCATGAGGAAGTTTGTTTTTGGAAGAGCGTATGTTTATTTTTATCAGTAGGTCATAGATATGAGAGGTCTCCAAATAGATCAGAATAGACAGACTCCCATACAAGCTTACATTTATTCAGTGTCATTCTGTTAAAACACAGTATATACTTGAGTGCTGAGCCAAGGGTGAAACACATGACACAGGCTCACTCTTTTTCATTTTTTTTCCATTTCAGTGTAAACTTGTAGTTCTTCATGAACATCATATGATTCATCTTAATGAGTGGAACACGCTTAAAAAGCTCACGTTCATCTTGTTTTCTCTGTTGCACTTCACTGCTCAGATGATCACTTCCCTCAGGAAGCCATCTGGATGGCTGGAAATGTACTGTTATAGGTTAGTGGGCCAACAAAAGCATGAATAACGCTTCACACAACCTAGTGAATATTTCATTAGTCAACTGAACTGGGTCAGGCGGCTTCACGTGCTACACAGGATGTGCAGACCAGCTTCTAAGGTGAGGATCATGTAGGTTCTCCTTACACATGCACTTTATCAATCAATCAGTAGTATTGTATTTGAGGGAGATCAGCTGGACAGTGGAGGCGTTTTTTAAGCTACTATTTTTACTGTAGCTGCTTAGCTCAAAGCATCTCACGTGGGTGCACGTGCATGTACACGAGGGTGTAAATAAAGTCTTTTCAAATCAATTTGTGATTTCGGGGCTTTCACAGACTTGGACTACGCAGGACAACCTCAATGAAGCCATTGTATGCTTCCTTTTGGTTCCCATCTACCTCAGTTGTTTAGGAGAAAGCTGAAACACTGGTTTGCTGTGAGGTACTCCAAAACTTCATCTAACTTTCCATCTGCATGGGGTTGAGTGGATAATGACTGAATTTTCATTTTTGGGTGAACTCATGCTTAAAGAATTTGTGGTCATCACCTGAAGTGTGTCGGAGTTCCTGTGACCTCCTCCAGTCGCTGCTGCAGCATGAGGAGCTCAGTGAGGTATCGCTCCTCAGTCTCTGCTGCCTGCTGCTGGTAGTGAGCTCGGAGATGCTCCACCTCCTGTCTGTGACTCTCCTCCAGCCGGAGCTGCTTCTCCTGCTCTTCCGCCTTCAGCCTCTGCAATTCCTCTGTCAGGCAGGTAGATGGCGCACCAGCCCGCTCCTTCACATCTAACCGACGAGAGAGGTGAAATGTGAAATTCAATACGCTCGACTGGATAGCATTTAAGATCACAATCAATGACATGAAAGTTTAATGCTCCTTCTGGGAAAAATGAATCGCTGTAACAAATAACAGCATCAAATAAGAGCAAAGTGAACAAAAAGCGGTGAAAGACAAAACAACAGCGATTATAGTCAACAAAAAATGATTTGTGCAACAGTGAAGTATGTGTTTGCAGTGAACAGATATACATTTCACACTACATTCATATGCAGGATGTGCAAAATGTCAACCATCTGTTCACAATATTACATTTAGCCATGAAGATTAGCTTGTTAGCTCAGCTGATCCAAAAAAAATCAAAGCAGAGAGTTACTGTTGGATTTCTGTTTGTTGCTGACAACAAATGTAAAGACGTGTTATGCGAAACACACGCTTGCTAAAGAGCTTAGTGAGAGGCTCATATGTGAAATGACAGTTATCGTTCAAGCTCAAGAGTGAGCAAAACCTCCAAAACACTGTGGGTTGGCAACGGCGGAATACACAGAGGAGAAAGACTACTACAGGAAACTGTCATCTTATTACACACCGCTGTGTTTTGGCTCAGTGCCCTGACATCAGTGCTTGACCTGTTCGCTTTTCTTTCTTCATTCGAGAGGAAAACTCTTTTAAAACTTACCTTCGCTTGATGAGGGGCTCAAGCTGGCAACTTGCACACGCAGGTCAGAGATCTCCCTCTCACTGCTGCTCTTAAGTTCATCGTATGACCTCTGCAGTTCCATCACCTAGAAGACCAACAGATTTGTGGTGTGTTTCTAGGAGTGTAACGGTGCACTCGTCCGAAGCTTTCACGGTACTGATGTCATGGTTCGGTGCATGCAGTCATACAAAGGATGTTTTGCTATACATACGCATATTTTATGTTTCATTCTACACGACATGCATGCAAAACCTGATGATTTGCCTGTAGTGTGAATCTGGGACACAGCTCATGTCGACACATGTCACAAGTTCTTACCTTGTTCCCATCGGCTCTCAGCAGAGCCTGAAGCTGTGACAGCCGATGGTGTTCCTGCTCAATCGTCACCCTCACCTGCTGAAGATTTCTGTAGAGCTCTACATAAGAGAGAGCATATTTGAATATGTGTACACATGCTGCTAACTGTAGGTGTGCATAATGGGATAATTTAAAGCACCTTGTAGGTATAAAACACATTTACTACAGACTTGTTTTAAACTGTAACAACATTACTTAAACAGAAAAATTACCTCTGGCTTCCAGTACAATGGTAGTATATTCCCTAGTTTCATGTCTGTCTGCCAAAGAAGTCGGCTGGCTGTCCGCGTCAACACTCTCCAAAAACTCTTCGCCAAACATCTTCTGAAAACACTGAACACGGAACAGACAAAGACAAGATTAAATCCTTTATACACTTGGCAAATTGCATCTAAAAAAACTGTTTTTCTGTTTTCTGTTCTGTTTTCATGAATTACCTGAATGATCTCACTGCATTCTTTTGACAAAGCCTGTAACATGTTGTGATATTTGAAGATTTTTGGCTCGTCTGAAAGAAATTAAGCAAGAAATGTTCGATTAGTGACTGATTAAAATGTTAAATAGGTTCCATTAGGTCCTCTGACGAACACACAGTGACCAAAAAGTACAAAAACAAGGCTAGACACAACAAGGCAGCATCCTGCTCAGTGTGGATCAATCACAAGTGATAAATCAAAAGCCTCTCTGGGGGCACACAAGGGCAACTGACTGCAGGTCTGCTCACCCTGGTCACCGTGACCTTTCAGGTTCTTCAGCTTCAGCTCCAGAGAGTGTGTGCGGGCGTCCGTATCCTCCTGCAGTACCTCAAGCTGGGCGGCGTGAATCTGAGACAGGCTGATGCGCTGGGCCTCCATCTGTAGCCTGCACTCACCCTGGAAGAAGGAAGAAATATCTTCTTTATTAACACAGCTGAAATAGAGCCCATTTTTCACATGCATAATTAGATTTCATCTAGCGAGTGTTTGTCTTAATATCCCTAAAAGTCTTCCAGAAGATGACACTAAATGGCACTGAATTAAAAAAACACGACATGGATTCATATCACTTGTAATTCATCGTAAATTAAATTATGCAGCCGGCTACACACATCTGCTAATCAGAGGAGATAAATGATTAAATAACATAAATCCACCGATCCCATTTTAACGACAGAGGAGCAGCACAAGCCATCTATGTTCAGGATGAGGGATCTGCTATTATCACTTCTGTAACGGAGAACAAAAGGCAAACAGTGAGGCCCCCTTTTCTCTCACAATGCATTATGCATTAGCACAAATTGGTTAAGGCTACACAATTATGAAATTGCAATCCTGTTACCTTTGATGTCAAATGTTTTTAAAGTGCACGCCGCATTTTAACAAGGCTGCATTTAAAACGCTTTGTTATGATACAATCGCCACGTGTTGAGCAGAGAACCCTTTCAAACCTCGGACCTCTCAGATGTTCCTGCTTAAACATGCAGAGCGGAGACGGCCCGCGCTGAACAAACAGATGGCAGCTGTGTAATGATGCGCCGCTGACTCACACTCCAACAACAAAAACGGAATTATTTGTTTGATGAGAATTAAACACGTTTACAAGATAACCTCTTCTACAGAGGAAATTACTATAAAACTCAGGGCTGCATTTATTGGACTTTTTCCAAGAACCACTCGAATAAACAGAAATGTATTTAAGTGGCATCGAGTGATTAAAGAGAATCTGTCGCATTCAGAAATGTTTATGTACCTGAACTTCTTTCTTTCCTCTTTAAACTAAATGTCCTCCGGTATAAATACATCTCTGATCTACTCGAACGTTACGAGGCATCCAGACCCTTCAGGTCATTTGAGACAGGTTTGCTCAGTGTTCCCAGGATCATATCCAAGAGAGGTGAAGCAACTTTTAGTTTTTATGTTCCCCACCTTGGGAACAAGCTTCCAGACTACCTGCTTTAAACAATTGTTAACTCTGGCTTTCCAATAAGATGGATACATAACTTCTTTTAATATGAAACTTCTTATTTGCTTGCTTTTGTTTTGATTGTCTTTTAAATGCCTTTTTTTTATCTGTTACTCTTTATTTTTGTTGTTTTTTTTATTATCTTTTGATCGCAATTTCAACATTCTCTTAGTGTCTTAGATTTCATCTGCATTTCTTAGTCTCTATAAAAGATCTTTGAATTGCCTTGTGTCTGAATGGTGCCATTCAAATAAACTTCCCTTAAACCTGCTGTACAAGTCACACAAACCAGTGATTCCAAACCAGAGGTACTTTTACCCCAGATGGGGCCATTTTGTAGTTGCCGAGGGGGGATGTGCAGAGACTACTCAACTAATTAAGAAAAATAAAATTGATTGGATGGAAAAATTACATCTGCATACGGAGTCATCTATGACGATTAATGAAAGTGTTAATGCACTTAAAAGATTGTGAAAGAAATAATTAGCAAGCAAGTGGGGGAGATGAAACAGATCACTAACAGTAACGGATGAATGGTTGAGATGTAGATTTTGTTTTTTAACCACGTTTATATCCATGATTAACAGCAACATAAAACAGTTTGAAATTAAGTCAAATCAACTTATTGGGAACATAACTGGTGGTGTTGATGAAGGGGTAATGTAAACTATAGATAGTCTGCCTTTTAATGAATGATAATGTCCTAATCTGAAAGAACTTTTACAAAGTATAAAATAGACTTAAAGGTTCAATGTACAATACATATTTTTCATGGGCCTATAAAGAAACACAGACGGAGCTCGATACAAGGGATGGCAGTTTGCAAGGGGTTATGGATTTCAGATGTACTTCAAAGTCATATGTCTACATTTGAAAGCATTAGAGCAAATGGACTTGTGTTTCAAGTTATAGCGGCGTGAGAAGAAACCACAAATTGCCAATCCAGAAGTCCTGTAGTTCAATAATACTGGACTAATAACCAAAATTGTTCCTAAAAAAGTTACATAGTGCACCTTTAATACAAAATTACTGAGTTTTTTTTTAATTAGCACATTTTGGTACGGCAGCTTAAACAGTTTAGTAGTTGTTTTTTTTTCCTCTCCCTCCGACGGCTGCCTCAGGGTGCTGTCACGGACCATCCTCCGCTGCACCAGACAGTCTAACATCATCGACCACTTTGCTCTCCTATTCCCTCCTCTGTCACAGTGCGGCTCTGCTCTGATAGCTCTCAGTTGGCAGCTGTGATATTATCTAATTGTTCTGAGTCCTGTAATACCAGCGATGACTCTGCTAAATTTGTTTTTGCTCTTGTCTATTGATTTGTCGCTGCAGGACTTTCAGCTCCACCTATCCTCGAGTAACATTTCTGTCAGTGAAACGGAGCGGAACGGGCGGCCCTGCGTGGCAATTCGAGGGCTTTTAAAATTCAGATGATCGCATCTGATGAACACGCATCTAATAATGAACAGGTGGTGCTCATTCAGCTGAAAGGAGCATTTTACGGCATGTTCGTGTGTTTGTTTGCGAGCAAAGCTCACAGACAATTAAGAGATATTTAAGACAAAAATACAAATTGTATTTCGGCTGTATGAGCACCTGCTGATTGACCTCTACACCACTCTGTATGATGTATAAGAGCATCTCCTGACACTGAAAAGCATTAGGCAGGATGTGAGCTTAAGTGACATTTACATGCTCAGTAGTCTCTCCTTCTTCTTCCTCTGCTCCCTGACACACGACAGGCTCCGTGTTCTGGCCCGTCCCATGACTGCTCACCTGAATAAGCAAGCAGAGGAAAAATGTGTTTAAAAAAAACATTTCTTACATCTTACCCCAGTACAAATGCAGACAAATATGACAGCGATGGACAGACAGACAAGATGCCGGACCATTACTTCCTGAGAGGGAACAGAACGTAACTTTAGAGTAATGAGTGTAAAAATCATCTTATCGTTCAGATGATCCGGAAAACAACTCTGAACACCATCTTCTTTTGATTTTCTTTCCCCAGAGTAGAGTTTATTAAGCTCCTGTAGCAGCTTTAGTTAATTAAAGTTAATTGGACTACACACAAAACCTGATTAGAAAAACACCTGTTTTAAGTTCTGCACAAATATATTAAAAGGAGCAACAGCTGCTTTTCAGACATTTGAGGATTTTAGTGATGTAAAAATGTAATTCTGGACCATGTGTAGTGTTCCAGCCCAGGAGGTGACAAAAACAAAATGAAACACAAGATATGAAATGGCAGACAGACACTGTATATTGTCTTTTGCCTGGTGTAATTGAGACACAGCTTGAAGTGACACAGACACAGAAGTGACTGGGGTAAAATGGCTTCTCACCTCAAGCCCTTCACTCCCTGCAGGATGGAAAGAAACTAGAATGTACACGTTTCTACACAACGGCAATGATTCAAAGCTATCAGAAGGCTGCGGGTGACTGCTGTTTAACCTGAAATTCAGTTTGAGGACAGGCGGCGTCAAACGAAAGCAGGTTATTAAATACTGCACAGTGCTCCCTTAAAAGTAGGAAAGAACAGAATGTTAATGGAGCCCTGACAATTTTCACCCCCTGCGTGTGCATTTTCTATCTTTCGTTATTCTTTCCACAATTACTCCACTTACTGTAATGTCACTGAGCGGTCTGTGCGAACGTATCTTTTAACACAACAGGCAGACTGTGCTGCTCAATGCTACCTTTGGGAGCAACCTTGCAGACACTCACTCAAGACCGTCAGTCACAAGGAAGAAAACACGGCAAAGGCTGAAATGCTGAATGTTAAGATATTCTGTTAATGGCTAGAGCGTCATCTGGCTGTGAATGAATCCACTGGTATTTAATGAAGCTGGTAACAACATCAGTAATCACAGCATGAATTGTTCATCAATGTTTGAAGCATTCGATTTTGACTGCAGTCTCTTCTCCTTTCTTTCAATAAGCCCTTTATTCTCACAGTCGAACGTGTAATTTAAACGCACTTAATATGCCGGCAGAGAAAAAGGCAAGCGTGGTTTGTTATTTACTGGACAGCGGTGCAAGCAGATGCATGTGAATGCTTACCCGTTTGTTGATGTAGTCTCTGCCTCCGTCTCCCTGGTAGCCGTCTGTGGAGTCCTCCTTACCGGCCCTCTCTTGTGAACATGACATAACCCGGCTCTCTGTCTGAGGCTGCATCTCCGGCTCTGCAGCACTTGTGGCTCTACCGTCCTCCACCTCTTCCTCCTCCCTATGTCGCTCCTCTCTGCAGTCTGAAAGAGTGGTGCCAAGTTTGCGCTCCTGCTTCGACCTCTGCCGCCTCTTGCGTCTGCCTGACCCTGAGGCTGTGGACTTCTGCGGGGAGGATCGTCCTTCAACAGGTCCCTCCCCTGAGGACTGTGCTGCTGCTGCTGTTGCTCCTGCTGCTGCTGCTGCTGGAGACGGAGTCTGTGAAATCCTCTGGAGCTCCAGGCTCTCCCGGATGCTATCTCTCTCTGATTCAGTTGCCTGTAAGAGGGACTGAAGAGCCTTTATCTCCTCTCGCAAAGATTGAATCTGAAGGTGATGATCCTCAGAAGAATAAACTGGCTCAACAGCTTGCTCCTCTTGCCGGAGCTTTCTCTGGGCATCGTGCCCCCTCGCCTGCTCTCTCCTAATCTCTTGCTTCTTTTCCAGTTCTTTCCCAAGGCTTTCATTTCGGGCGATGACCTTCGCGTTTTGTTGCCTTACTTTCGCCAGCTCTTCTTCCAGCCGTCCCACTTTGCTCTCTGTGAACATCAGTTGCTCTGTAACATCAGAAAGCCTCCCGGCCAGGCTTTCTTTCTCACTCAACGTAACATTTAGTTTCTCCATTAGCTCAGTAGTATCTTTTTCTATAACAGCTTTTCTCTCCTCGTCTGTATTCTTGTCTGCCATTTTGATTTCTCTGCTGCCATCCTCCAGCTCCTGAATCTGTGACTGAAGGCTGGCAATTTTTGCCTCAAACTCAAGTGTCTCCTTCAGTGTCCTCTCTTCTAACTGCGTCTTTGCCTCAATCAGACACGTATACTCCGCCTTCAGCTCCTGATAATTTACCTCAAAATTCTTTTCAGCAAAAGAGAAAATATTTCTCTGCTTTTCAATTTCCTCACTGAGCTCAACGACTTTTTGCTCTTTCTGATTGTTCTCTGCTGTGAGTGTCTCAATTTGGATAGTTTTTGAGTCCAACTCTTCTCTCAAAGTGTTATTAGACCCTATCAACTTCTCCTTTTCCAATTCCTGCTCTTTCCATTTGTTCTCCCATAATTTATCTTTCTCTTTTGACTGGTTTTCAAGCACCTCTGTCGTTTTTACTAATGTCTGAATTTTGTTTTCCATCCGGACTCGTTCTTCTCCTCCCTTTCTCAGCTCCTCGATCTCTACCTGAAGCTCTTGGAGCTGCTGGACGAGCTTGTCTGCTTTGGAGCTGTGCAAGGCAAGCTTTAGGTCCTCTTTTAGTCCGAGAATTTGGTGCAAAAGCTCATCTCGCTCCGCGGCAAAATTTGCCTTCTCTCTTTGTAACAAATGCATTTTTTCCTCATAGCCAATGCGCAGCTCGTCCAACACCTTCTCGTGCTTGACAGCGGCTTCATTGAGAAGGTTTTCTGTGTTCAGGAAGCTCTCCCTTTGTAACTCTTCCCGAAGACTGATGAGCTCTTCTTCGTGGCTGAACAGAAGCTGAGTCCTCAGTCGTTCCAGCTCTGCTTCCTGCGACTCCGCCATGCGGTCAAGCACAGCGTCTTTCTCCCTCTCCAGCATCTCCAACTTGATCTTGTAGTTGGTGATTTCCGAATCGTGTTTCGCTTCTGCCTCCTCTGCCGCTTCCTGAGCAGCAGCCAGCTCGCTTTTCAGATTGTCAATGGTCTCCTGGAGGCGCTGCAGTTCACCTTGTTGGCTTTCCTGAGAGATGAGGCTGTGGGAGACCTGCTCCACCTTTGCTTTAGCGGAACGGAGATCTTGGAGAAGATCGTCAACCTTGGCCTGCAGGTTCAACTTCTCTTGGGCGACTTGGCTAAGCTCATGCCTGGTTTTATCGTGCATTGTTTGGGATTGCTGTACAGTCTCTTGAAGCTCCCTTATCTTTGCATTGAGAGTGTCCACCTCGGTACTAACAGCAGAGCTTTGAGACAGCTGTTGTGATTTAAGAAGCTCGAGCTCGATGCGATATTGCTCGGTCATTTGCTCCACTCTCGCCGCATGCTGTAAATTGAGCTCCTGCTTCATTTGGACTATTTGTTGGCCATACATCTCATCAAGCTCTGCCCTGAGAAGTTCAAGTTTCCTCACAGACTCTTCCTGCATTTTTTGGACGGTGTCGCTCTCAGACTGGCTGCCCTGGTGATAACGCTTCTGCAGGTCCTCTACTGTGCCCATGAGCTGCATGATTTCACTGGATGACATTCGCTCCTTCTGTCTGGAGGCTTCAAGCTCTCCCTTGCAGTTGTCTAACTCCGTGCGCCCTTTCTCAAGTTCTAATTTACAACTCTCTATTTCTCTTTTACAGCTTTCTAAGGTAGACTTGGTGCTTTCCAACTCATTCACGCACTTTTCGAGCTCCGATTCTTTGTCAGCCATTCGCTGCTGGAGGTCGCGCTGGCGTTTCTGAGCAGCCTCCAGCTCATCCTCGAGCTGCGCAAGAGAGCCGTCCCTTTCTGAAATGACTCTCTCTTGCTCTGCTATGATCAGTTCTTTCTCGTCTGACTGGTGAATAATATTCTCATCTCTAGTCCGTCCCACATGGACAAGTTCCTCTCTGAGCATGCTCAGTGACAGCTCATGTTCTGTGATTATTGCAGTTTGCTCTGAAATCATCCGATTTTTCTCTTTCAGTGTTTGTGCAAAAGACTCCTCCGACGCTCTTAACTTTGTCAGCGATTGCTCCTGACTAGAAATAACTTTTTCTTTTTCAGCAATTAGCCGTTCCTTTTCGTTTATCCTTTGAGTGAGTGATTCCTCTGACCTTCTCCCTGACTACAAAGACACAAATTATTAGAGACGCAGAGGCAACACCGACAACATACATTCAACAGAATAGATATCTGCAGGATCGCACAAGGCAACTTCTTACCATCTCTGTCTCACTGAGCTTGTGCTGGAGCTGGTTGATCTGCTCAAGCTGCTGACTGCTCGTCTCCTGGTGCTTTTTCACCTCGATGTTTATCTCCTCCAGCTGCTGTTGGTACTGCATGAGCTGCTGCCTGGCCTGCAGAAGATCAGCTGCGGTGCTGCTGTGGCTTGTGTTCCTCAGCGTCTCGCCAGCCTGAAGCTGCACATTTTTCACAACACAAATTAATTGCTAATGAGCAGAATAGAATAGTTAACATGACAGTAGTTTGGACTTAGAAACTTTCAGAGTTCCTACCTGCTGGAACTGAATTTGTAGTTTTTGGCTTTGCTCCGTCAGCGCCAGGAATTCTTTCATGATCTCATCTTTTTCTTTGCGAGCCTGCTGAAGGTTAGCTGTGAGCTGGGTGATGATGCCATCTCGCTGCTTCAGAGCAGCCTCAAAATCCTGCAGCTGTAGAGGAAAAAAAAGTGAGGAAGAAAGAGCTTAAAAAAAAAAGCAATGAAAGTAACATAAGTGTAAGAACTGAGCTTGTTATGAAGAAGGAGGAGGAATAAATAAGTTCCTCACCAATCTGAAATATTCATCTCAAAGTAGTAAGATGAGTTAACAGTCATTTCTACTCATCATTTACAGGATAAAAAGTAATTTGAACTGGATGGTAACGCTTGAACACAGGTGGTATTGTACCCATGAGTCATTTAAAATAAAATGGAAGATTCAATCATGTGTGATTATGTCAAAAATTACAAGTGAAAATCTGATCGCTTTTGCTCATTCACATTAACAACAAGGAAAAGGGAAATAAAAGCTGAAAATAAAATTAATCAAATGACTTATAACAAAGTAATAAAACATTTACCTGCTGTACCCCCTCTGTGCCGAAAGCAGCCCTGATGTCTTCGAGCTCTCGACTCAGCTCCTCCACAGCCTGGGTCTTGGCGGCTAGTGCATCCTCCATGTCCTGTATCGTACCTCCCTTTGTCACCTGTTGCAGGGGCTCCACCTCCTCCTGAGCAGGAAAATAAGCGCTTATTTAGCATGAACAGGGGTTCCACCAGGATGACGTTTCAAGTTTGAGTTTAGCACTCGGTCACCACTCAAGAGCGACAGCGGTTAGTTACAAGAGCCAGGAGCCACAAGTAGGAATGCAAAGTAAATACGTTGATGTTATCCAATGGATACTCCATTGTTCCTTTGCTGGATCGCTGCAGCCAATAACTCAAAGCAGTTTAAGACAAAGTCTGTCTGTGTTAGTTCTAGTGGGAGTTAATGAGTCCTGCAAGGTGATGAAATCCAGTTAAATACCTGAACATTATAGTTGTTGTAGGTTTAGCAATCTTAGGTTTTTTTCTTTTGGAGAAAAAAACTGCTGTAGCATTTCTCATTTCTCAGTTTTCCCTGAATTTTCACTCAATCTGTAAACTTCACTGGCAATTTAACAAGCGTAAATTACACAGATGATCCTTTATAGCATTATCTTTTTAAAAAAAAAGTTTTCATATCGACGCACATTGGACGAGAAACAGCAATCATCAACCAATAATATCGGTTGGGCTCTAAAAATAAAACCAACATATTTCTTTCTTGCAAGATAATTAAGAATATAATCTTCTGTCGTAAAAACAGAATAATTGCTGTAACCTCAGTACAGGTAAAACTCTGTTCAAGTATACTTTGATTCACTTTAACTACTATTTGAAGCCTAAAAAAAAAAGTGTCTGACCTGACTCAATCTGCAAAATTCATGAAAATAAGAGAGGGGACAGAAACGCTTTCATATCATATCTGTTATTAAACCTTCTCTTTCAAAAAGAGGCTGACATTTTTCGATGCTGCTGAAAGCTCATCATTTTGGAAATAATTACCAGGTTTCATCCCACGCAACAGGATAAAAAATGTTTCATGAGCTTTTCAAGTTAAACTTTGAAAGACGTTAAGTTATGGTAGCGCTGATAGATTATAACAATATCTTTCATAACCTCTCGCTCTAATTCGTACTGCAGTCGACGCGTCCCTTTAAACATTTGTGGTTGTGTTCTTCATCTTGATCACAACTTTACTGATCAGCACCTCCCTGGTTTCTGTCTCCTTTGTTCGAATCTCATCTCAGTGACTCAGAAGAGAGCAGCTCTTTGTGTAACACATCCTGTCCCTTCTCTCCCCCAAGCTCTTCACTGTCCTCTCCCATCCTCATCCTCCCTCAGCAGCTTTCAGAGAGACTTCACACCTCTAAAATGTCAAAAAGCCCTGCTCATTTCTAAACTCCACAGCCATTTTCTGTTTTTTAAAACTGACATTTATAATGTAAAAAGTTTTTTGTCTTTCCCCTACGTCACTAACAAGTATGTAGGTATATAGTCAAGTAAGAACAGCATGAAACAGGCTTGGTTAGTGGGTTACAGGAAATCTTGCACAGGACTAAAGTATAAGCAAGTACAGAGTTACGTCCAGCAGCCAGAAGCAGAGCTAGAAGAGCTGCTTGATCGGATTACTGTACCCAAACAAAATCCTTCGAAGACATCATTAGGTTTTCTGTCATCTCATCATCATCATCATCATCATGGCACCCATTTACCTGTCAATTCACAATGCTGTCAGTGAACATTAAGATTTGGGAATCGTGACGGAAAAGTCTGTGTTAATGTCATTAAGTCATCATCAGGTAGATTCAGGTAGTTCTTTTAGAATGGACAAAAGTCACAATTAAATGATCTTTGCTGATTTTAATATTAGGCAACATAACAACAGAAAATCAGCAAGAAAAGCTGTAAGAATTTAGATGATACTGGACCTGAATAGTGACATAACCTGTTCATTGTAACAGGCAAAACACTACTACTACTACAACTACTACAACTTCTACAAATACGATTACTACTACTACTACTACTACTAAAAATAATAATAATAATAATAATAATAATAATAATAATAATACTATATGCACAAAAATCCAGCCCAAAGAAACACATTTCAAGAAAAGGCAAAGAATAACACCTGAGACAAAGACTTTCACCTTTTTCCTGAATAATTTTGGCAAGGTTTATTTTTTCCTTTTTGTGATTAATCCACTAAAGACAGATTGTACCAGCGTGGGATATTGCTATTACTGGCTTACTAAATTGATTTGCTTCCTTCTGCTCTTCTTTTCGGTCTCCAGTACTATTTCCAATTAAAAACGACAACAGTATGCACTCAACCTGGCTAATAAGCTACTGGAAATTAAGAAACACTTTCACATAAATTGGACTTGCACAGGTGACTTAATTAATCTTTCTAAAACAATAATCACAAACAGGTGTGACCATGAATCCCCTGACGGTATAACAGCACCAGCAGCCTCAGAGAGGCTTCAATGTGCAAGTTGCATCTCGGCTTTGTGGGAAAATAAAAAGAGTTAAAACACAATAAAAATGAAAAGGAAGTTCATGTCACATATTTTGTGAAAGCGCATCTCACCTCAGAGGAACAATCTTCAGCAGTAGTGGACACCTCACTCTCCGGCTGCAATAAAGAGGATTAAAAGAAGTCAATCAATACCGCGATCATAAAACGGGACAAATTAAGTAAGTTAAGTGTGTGATAAGAGAGCCACGACATCACATTTATCACAAGTAAACATTCGATCACAACCTAATCTAAGTCATGTGAATAGTTAAATGAGTGTAGTTGCAGTAAATGTGTCCCAACATTACAAAGACTATCGTCACTACAGTTCCAGGAGTGTCTTTCAATCTTCTCTCCAATTTAAAATATACTCAAATGTTCAATGACAACAATTTGAAACAGCGCCTGCCTTATTTCCCATTTCATCAGGGACCCAGGAAATCAAATAAGGGTGTAACCTACTTCTGCCACACAGCTCCTGGCTCACTCTCACAGAGTAATGACAGCCATTATTGAAATCTATCCTAGCTTAATTCCTGGATCATAAGTTGAAACTGTATGGGGTCCAGAACGGGAGAGAAATGAGATTTTGCTTGACTGACTGCAGAACTCAAACATCACCTCAAACTGTTCAAAGCACCAGGTACAAAGACGAATAACTGACCATGGGACGCGTGATATGTGAGCATTTCATTGCAGCCACATTGATAGGAGCGCTTCATGCAAAGTTTACTTGTGACTGTTGACTCCATAAGAGGCATCAATGAGTCAACAGACTTGTATTCGCAATCACAGTCTCTATCAGAAGCCTGTGAAAGATCGAAGAATGGAAAATGTTGACGCTCTTGTGTTTCCACAGCGCAGAAAGCAGCATCACTAAAGCAGCACATCTGAAGAGAAACGAACTCTGTGACCAGAAAACCAAGGAGAGGAAATGTTGTGAAAACCATAGGGGAGAATAAACTATTTAGCTTTAAACTGTTACATAATTTATCCACATAGATAATTCAAACATACCCCGCTGTATGGCTTAGTCTCTCAACATTCACACGTTTAATTTATTGGTGATACAGAACAGCTCTCATCCATGCGGCAGAAAATTACAGCTTGTCCCACAGCCTTTTGTAGAGAGAGGAGAGGATGTGGGTTGCTCCCAAGGTAAAATAGATAAATAAACAATACTCGCCTTGCAACCAAACACTCTCACATTCAATCAACCTTAAGGTCTGCACAAAAAAGTAGTGCAAGGCCACAGGAATTGGTCACGCAGACTGACGCATCTCAACCTGTTTAAAGGCAATTGTCTGTTTCCGTGGCAACTGGTAGTTTTTGTGGGCATGTACAGTGGGTTCAGGGACAGATTGGCAGCACAGCGGCGGAAAAAAAAAGCGATCGTCAGGGCTTGAATGAAGAACCGAGAGCCCTCAGGTCTCTGCATGTTTTTCAAACTGATTTAGACTGGGTGATTTTCAGCAGGATCGTGCAACTGGCTGAATATTTATTTATCCGAATCATAACTGAGTCAAATGAATGTTGAGGCTCTAACTTTTCAAACATCAGTTACCCTTTCAAACGGCTTTGGTGAGAGAAAACAATGTCGACCAACCATTTTTAAATGACAAGAGGCAGCGCTTGCGAGTGCTGCAGTAGTATTTGTGAATATGAAATGAATTTGCAGAATGCATCAACATTGAATTTTATCATCCCTGTGCTGTTGCCGTTTCAAATGGCATTCTAGATGAAGGTATCCGCGAGTGATGTATTATACATAGGAAGAACTAAGCGGTGGAAGTTCAACAGAATCCCCAGCTAAAACAAAACCTCTCAGGAGCATTTGCATTTCAAGAATTTATTCCCAGCTAATACAACAGAGTGTATTCTCTGCTACATTACAGCCGCACTGCACCAGCGCATAAAACCCTCAGTAAGCCCTGCTGGAGACTTGTAACGCAGAACAGTGCTGGTTTATTATTTAAAGCAAATTCTTAACATTACAGAATTTACATAGAAAGTTATGTTTATCCTCTATTCATGTTTTATCTCTCAATTTCACAGTATAAAGTCTGAAGCAAACTGTCCTGAGTCACAGATATTTAAGGCATTTTGAAAAATCTAAACTTTACTCATAGAATACAAAAGTTACATTACTGTCAACAAGAAGGAAGAGTCTCAGTAATTTGATTTTTGGTAATGTCCTGTCATGCTTATGTGTAGACAAATACCGTTTATATGTTCTATTTTAACAAGGTGTAAATGTCTCAGTAAATCAAACATTTTCAATTCACATTTCGTTAAACTGTGTGCAAAACAAGCACGGTGCCAATTCTCCATCTCTAACTCAACTCTTTTCATTGGAATGTAAAAATGTCAAGGATAAGAGAAATCAATAAAAAAGAAACGGCATAATAAAAGCAGCATCGGAGTTGGTTGAAAGGGTTTCCTGAGGAATGATGACGTCTTAAGGGGCATGAGTTAATTATAATCCTGAATACCTATAATTACTGAGAGATTCGTGAGTAGACATTACATGCGCAGTGCAAAAGTGTTGCTTCTGAATCATTGAAAAAAAATGTTGTGCTGAATGCTCTTTCAAAGCATTAAAGACAGTCAACCTGAACAGGATGGAAATGTCAAACATGTGCATTAGAAGTTTGTGAAGTCAGAAGTGAATAACTTATTCCATAAAATAAAATGACATACTATGTGACATTTTCTTATTGTTACAAAATCTCTTTCAAACCAGTCATTATTTGTGTTTTTTTTTTATTCTAGTTAATGTCAATCACTTGTTTTTGCTTGAAGTTCACTTAAACTTAAAGCAGCTACAAAATGACATATATATACATAATTTTTTTGTTGATCCTAGCAGCCCCTGTGGACAAAAGTGGTATCAGTACCACTGCTTCCTTTAATATCAAAGATCTTGCTAGCTTTTGCATTTGTTTTAGAGCTGAGCGATGGTAAGAAGCAGCGTATTTTTCATACTATTTTTCTTTTTCAGCTGTTTACAGGATACATGGTGATTAGATAATCTATCTATATGTGGTTATATAAGTATCAGAAGTATCCACTGCTGCACCACCAAACTACAGAGCAGCTTCTTTCCTTTCAGGCAGTGCAATTCCTCAGCAATCCAACATAAAAAAAATGTTTTGTGAGTTATTATTTCACAGGGACTCTGACCTGGTGAGAGATATCAAGAATAATTATCTAGAAATAGCAAATCTACTGTCTACAAGAAGGAAGAGTCTCAGTAATTTGATTTTTGGTAATGTCCTGTTTGGTCTAATAGCCATAGTCGATCATTTCCTGGTAAATTTCTGGAAAGATTTTTGATAAAATCTCTGTTGTTCAGAACCAAAAGAAAGAAAGAACGGCTTGAAAGAATAGCGCTGTTCCAAACAAAGCCATTATTCATTTACTATAGATAATTTAATTATTTGTGTATGTTGTGTATCCTTATGTGTAGACAAATACCATTTATATATTCTCTTTTAACAAGGTGTAAATGTCTCAGTAAATCAAACATTTTCAATTCACATTTGGTTAAACTGTGTACGAAACAAGTAGGGCTGCAATTTGTCCATATCAACTAATCTATTAGTTATAGAGATACCATATAATCAATTATAATCTGCTTTAAAATCCACTGAAAGAAGAAGATAAACGCCTGCAAAGTGTTTCTTCTCATTATTAAATAATTATATTTTAAATGTACAAGTAATATCTATTTTAGAGTTGAAACCATCAGTCAGTTAACAAATTAGCTGATCATCAGGAAATAACTTGATATTTCGATAACTGAGTCATTTTTGGTAACTTTTTGAGCAACAATACCAAAAATACATTGGTTTCAACTTCTGACATGTTAAATATTCACTGTGTTTTTTGCCTTCTTTTATAAATAAACTGTTTATCTCTGGGTTTTGGACTAAAAGCAATTTGAATGTCAATTTAGTGAAGTTTAATGAAATTATTGGCACTTTCAATCGAGTATAAAGTTTACACACTTTCTTATGTAAAAAAAAAAAGAAATTGAAAAACGGTGCTGTATGAGGAAACACAGTTACAGTTATGAGTAAGTTTAAGTGTCTACCTCTATGGTGTATGTCTGGTCATGCTTGACAGTCTCTCCGCTCCGCATAGTCCTGGCGAAGGTAAACTCCGTGGTGGGTGGGTTTTCATTTCCTTCTTTCGATCCATCTCGTCCTCCACCTGAGCCCTCCTCTCCTCCCACAGGCTGATCCGGCCCGACCTCCACCCTTCCCTGCGAATCCCCCTCCGAGTCCTCCGGTGACTTCTTTTTCTTCTTCTTCTTCTGTTTCTTCTGGGAGTCCGCGTGAGCTTTTCTCTGGCGGTACTCAGCCAACTGGAGGGGAAAGAGGAGAAAACAGGAAGTGTTAAAAATAACAATTTACACTTTCTGCTTTTTCTGGAAGTAAAAAAAAAAAAAAAGCATTAAGAAACACTTCGACAAACATCTTTTAAAGTGTTAGTCCACATTTCTGCTCGTAGCTTCCATTCAGATCTTTGTTTATCTGACCCTAATGCTCAGACTTAAGGGCAGGAACCACCTTCTCTGGCCTAATTCACAAATTTATTAGCCTACTGCCTATTACAAAGTCTAGATTTCCAACAAAGAAAAGAAAACTTGAACCTACTCTGAGTCCCCACAGTTTGGTGAAACTCAAGCGAAACATTGTGTGCCCCGAAAAGATGTCTTCCTCGCTCCGAGTGAGTCCTCCCTCCCTGTGTCCATATGACCTGACACATGCTTCTTCCTCTGCCAGGTGATAATCCCAACTAAAGGGATTACATTTTTAAACTATGTCAACAATCTGTCTGAACACCCAGTAACACTTGTGTCAATCAATCTGTCATTTTCCAAGCAAAAAAATGTCAAACGTTTGCTGGATCTGGCTTCTTAACTGTGAGAATCTGCTGCTTTTCTTTGTCATTTATGACTGTAAATGAAGATTCTTTCGGTTTTGGACGGTTGGTATTGACAAAATAATCTGAAATTGTGAACATGCAAACCAATTTCATACCATAAACAAAAGCACATTAATCATCATCAGGGAGGCGACGATGGTGATGACAAATCCTGGACAGTCGGCACTACTGGTATTCATTATGAATGAGAGACAGGTGACAGCAAATGGACGACAGAGGCAGCTGACCGGGACAGACAGCAGGCCTACAGGTGTCACAACACAGCTGTTACATGGATCGTCATAGGCACAGACAGACTGTTGCCAAGGACACCGTGCCAATGCCTGCACACCTGTCCCGGAAATGCCCATGTACCCGATGACAGAGATCACGAGTCTAAACGCAGATTAACATACAGGTTC